>BLKR01000009.1:160000-760000 GCA_011170035.1 Teleogryllus occipitalis | reverse complement strand
CGTTCCCAAAATTTGCATTATTAAAAAATGTTTATTTTCTTCTCAATAGCGCAGAGTGCATAATGGGAGAAAAATGTGTTTGGTTAGAAATGTATAAGTTTTCTTCATTCTTCGACGAGTATTTTGTCTCATAGAGTGCGCAGGCAAAAATCCGGCGGCCGTCCGTCGGAGGAGCGCGTCCTCTCTGTACCCCCAGCCCCCGCACCATGAAGGTGGGGCCCGAACGCGGATGCTATCGATTCAAAAGTTATTAATGAAACTCCTTGCGACCTCCTACGCCTTTTCTGAAGTTTGAAATGTTTGTATGTGGGAGTTGGGGTGAGTTATTAAGGCACTGGAAAGAAGCGTAGCTCCTTTCTGGCGTCTGCGCTCGTCGAAGTCCGGTTATAAAGGCGGCCAGAGCGCGGTTACCACGGGCAAGTACTTCCAGCGGCGATTGGATGCCGGGCCGGCGAGATGATACAGGCGGAAAGTTTGGCCGCAGTGATCGGGGACGTCGGGGAAGAATGAGCTAAGAGACCCGGCTTTGGCTGGAACTGAAATAGATAATTATGAAGTGTCACGGAAGTTAGTCGAACGAAATCTTTCCAGACCACGACATTGCTAGGTTATTTCGCTGCTTCCAAAGAATACTTCCTAGAATCTGCGAAGGTTTCGGTTCATATAGTCAAGCAGGGCGAGCGTGTATTTTGATAAGACTTCAGATTTTCATCCAAATGCCTATTTTGCGTTTTCTGACGTAGATACTCGAAATTCATTATGGATACATTTCATAACTTGAAGGTAACTAGAAGAATATTTTAGCACAAATGACTATTTAGTTCCCTTAGGAGGTTGTGGAAAGTAATTGCAAATGTTTACAAATCAAAAATAGATCTATTGGAAGTATCTAATAGTGCCTAAAAGTCCTAAAAGGGAAGTTGATGCCTATTTTAATATTTTTCTGCCTAAAGCAAACAATTTTGAAGAATTGTCATATTTTAATTACTCATTTCTTATATTTGTTGTACTGAAACGCAAATACTTTCCGGAAGTTCCCGAATATTCCCTGATTACCCACGTAATCGAATACGCTCCGAAATCTCTCACCCATCTCACAGTACGTAAGGAGCTTTGCAAGTCAATATACAGAAGGTGACCGAGAGAGATGGCTCAGGGCATCAGCTGATATCACCAAGATTCTAGTCCGGCCGGTGTAGGATTTTCAACCCTAGCTTGTCAGCTAGGTCGAATTCAGTCGTTGCCTGGAGGAGAATTCTACCGGCCGGCTGCTCTGATCGGTAGTTTTCCGTGGTTTCTTCGGACGACACCAGGCGAATACCGGAGCAGTACCTTAACAAACGGGCCATGGACCGCGCAAGATCTTTCCTTCCTCTTCCGTACCCTACACTCACCCCTTACTTACACTGACATACACTACACTACCACACATGCCGGGAGACCGTCCGGGGTAGCGGACCGGCTTGTCCCGGCTGAGGTGGTGCCCCTCTGGGGGGAGATACCTTGTTAGAGAAAACCCTGCTAGCCGACGATGGGTCAACGCCGGATCTCGCCATCCCGCGGGAGAAGAAGACCCCCACGTCTCTAAAAAATGTGCACTTCACTTACTGGACTAATGACCCGAGTAGTGGACGCGTCCCGAATCTCAATCAATCATAAAGAGAATGTTTCACGCTCCGATCAACACGCACTTAGGAAATTGACCCATTCTTGATGCAACTGCGTTGTTGACAGGTTGAAAATGAAAAGTGTGAAAGAATAAATGAAATGAAAAGGAATGAAAGTAAAAATACTTGACCATAAATGTAAAAATACTGGACTTTCCTGAAAAATAAAGTCCATAATTTAATCTTTTGTGATCAGTTTTCATGTCTAATGTGTAATCATTTTGTACGAATTTTAAGTGCCTAAAACTTCACTTTTCATGCCTAATTTCGTAATTTTTGTTATCTATTTTAGGCCTAAATCATCATTTTGTGCCTAAAATTCCGAGGCCTAGATATGAGATACCCAACATTTATAGTGCTTAACATGGTTATTTTTCCATGTAGCCTAAAAATAACTATTCGTACCGCAAATTTTTAATAATATCTCTCTAGTATAATTGATGGCGTAGAGAATGAATTCAAAGGCGTTTCGTAGCAGTATGGAAGACGAAATCTGTAAAAAAATAAAAATGCTGAATTGCCCTGGATGCGCTCAGTATAAAAACAAATGATACAATTATTAATGTTATGTCTAATAGACATTAAAGGAAACTTCAAATTAAAAATGCACAATTTGAAGTAAAATAAAAATGAACGTGAAAAGTCATTTTCATGTCAATTTATATTATTGTATTTATATATTGTCTATTCTAGTTATAATACAATACAATTTCGTATTTTAATTGTTGTCTAATAAACGCCTAAAATATATTATAGATTAAATATAGGAAGTATAGTGATATATTCATTTCTGAACGTAGGCAGTGCAGAAAGCCAGTATGTCCTTTCCCATCATGGGCAGGTGATACCAGAGGTGGTTTGCCTTTGCCTTCCACTCAATCAAGGATTGTATGAAGATAATGGTAGGTGAATGATGATGGGTTACTGATTATGGTTTAGATAATATTCAGATATGACATGAGCTTTCCACGCTCACGGGTCACTTACAGATTTGAACTATAGCTTCCAACACGGATCACAACCATAGCTTCCAAAATGATCACAACCATTGCTTCCTCGTGTCAGACACTCGCAGCCTTTGGCTCCGCGCACTTGGACGCAGATTCAAGTCTCTGCGCCACCAAAATCAACGCATCGTGTGAAGTGAAGTTTTCTTTGAGATTTGCCTATTTAAGATTTAGAAAGAAACAAACGTTTCAAGTGATCTCTTTTTACTGCCTCTTTGCCTACAGTTTCGGTGGCGTTGTTAGTGATATTGTTAGTAAAAGTGATACTGAAACAGGGAAAATTTACCAATTGTACGATTAAAACATGAAGTTCCTTGTCATTTGATCAGCTGTGACGCTGTCAATCGGGAGCTTAAACGTCTCTATAGTGACTATGGTGACGTAACTACGATGACGTTCAAGCTCCGATAGGATGACAGCGTCACAGCTGACCAACCGTCAACGAAATTCATGTTTGAATCGAAGTATACGGTTCAAGTTGGAATCAAATTATTATTTCAAAACAGAAAAAAGTTTTTCTAGGACAATCTTGTTAATGTTTTTGTACAGGCAGTGAACATAAACTTTTATACAGTTTTTCATCTGACATTTGCAGAATGTGTTAAGCTTTTTGAGTTCCGAAGTAGTGAAATTCTAACACTTTGCATTCTACGTGAATAAGTGTACTAGGATTCTCCTGGAAAGTTTCAGATATAGTATAGCTATAAGTATCATGTAATACGATGGGACCAATGATGATCACAAATTGCATTCTCACAGACAGTTCTGCTGCAAACATAAAAAATAATTTTAAAAAATATTGAGTTATATCGTGCATAAAATTATAGAGTAATTGCGATCTTTCTTTTTTGTTGTGCCTTACTCCAACTCTTCAGATTTTGGGTATTCGTTGCATCCGTGTTATAAGGATTTTCAATATCCCCTCTGTTGTAAGATTTAAATCAATTATCTTTTCGTCTACTCTTACAAGTGACACCCAAAAAATATTTTCTCATTTTTCGGATATATTTAATTTCTTAATGGACATGTAATAATTTTTCTTTCATTTCACAATTTTTTTATCACGTACACGAATGCAGAGTTTCATTGCAGCACTAAAAACGCAATATATGTGGAAAAGTAACTTATTAGATAGTAATAATTGTTTACCTACCAATTCACTAGTCATCAATTTAAGACACTTTAGAAAACTGTTCATTTAACATTATCAACAGTTTTCACTTGCTATTAAAAATTCAAGAAACAAAATTCCACTCTCATTTGATCCTAAGAAACTGTAAAAAATAAATATTACAAACTCCATAGGAGAGTCAAAAATATCAGTGAGAATTTCCATACCCGCAAATGTATTCCCTCAGGCATATTGTGAGCCAACGATTCCTTCATGGGCTTTTAAAATCATAATCAGGATGTATTACGATGTGTCAGATTTCATGTAGAAATGTGTAATTGCGATTTTCTTTACAAAGGAGTTACTTTCTTAGTCATATGTTCCTGTTAATAAAAAATAAATGATGTTTAGTGTTGATTAATTTGGTTTTGCGAAATTTCACGTTTTTATTGATTAAAGGCTGTCCAAACCATTTGTACACTTGATGTTAAAAATGGAAGACAATCATTCCAAGGGAATCCTCATTTAAGCACCGATCGTAAACCCGCCACGTCCAACGATCGTATTGCTCCAAGAGCGCGCTCTTCGCCGGGAAGGTATCGGCTCGTTTTCTGAACAGCTGTTTCGCTAATGAACGCCGACAGCGATCTCTAGCAGCGGAAGCGCGCACTACGGCGAGCGCTGCCGCCATAGCGCCACCGCGACCGCGACACTGCGAGGAAGGACGGGGCTTGCAGCATCGCCCCCGCGCCGCGCTGCGCCAGGCCGCAACGCACCGCAGCGCGCTGCCGCCGCCGCCGCCGACGCCGCCGGTGCCGCCGACGCCGCCGACGCCGGCCGCCGCCGCTGCCACGGGCAACAACACTGCGACTATACCACCACTGCCGCCACCAGTCTTCACCCTGCCAAATCCCACCACTATAACGAAACTATCACTACAAAACCACAATCTACATCCACCATAGCAAAACTATAACTAAAGCTACAACCACTCCCAACATAACAAAACCACCACCACCACCACCACCACTATATCAAATCTATAACTAAAATCAACACTACCATATTAAAACCACCACCAACGTACCAAAACCACGGAGCAGGCATCACTACAGAACACACCACATCTACCACTTCACACTATCACGCCAGAACTAGTACTACTACCACCATTACCATCAGCACCATAACCACCACACCACACACTACGACCAATTCATTGTTACTACCCACCATCACTACATCCACCTGTGCCGCCATCACCACTACAACAATACATATGCCACTCCCACCTCCACTGTCTACAAAGGCAAGGAACGAGATTGTGGGAAGGACAATGATATTGAAGCATTCTAACCTACAGCCCTGCGCCTTCAAACTGGCGAATTATCCGTGTATACTAATATAATATGAATTTTTCAAATAGCCAGAAACATTGAGACTTTGAAATACATAGAACAAATAAAACATGAAAAGATATTTTGATGTAGACAGAAAATATCTAGGGTTTTATCGCAAAGTGACTAGGGCATTTATCTGGAAGTTTCCAACCTCTCAATCAATAAAACTATTCCATGAACGAAATTATGTTCAACAGTTTCTTATTGCGTCAAATATTTTTTTGTTTTCTTGTTTTTCATAACTTTAATATTTTGTTAGTTGATCCATGGCCGTCTGCAACATCGCTTCTTGTACCTAATCTATCGTAACTTATGATTAGCCAGTTCGCAAAAGTGGTACGAAAAATGATAACGTGACCATTTTCTTTAAAATAGACCTCTCTAATCGTGGTATAGCAGAATCATTCTTAAAGTCTATTTTTATTAATATCATGAGTGAAATCGTCTCTTAAATATGTTTCCCGTAGGGCTTCGCAGTATTGCCAAAAGGTTTCCCATCCCCACAAATTACACTGCTCGATTTATTTAAACTGATTCCCAGAGGTTAGTATTGATATGAATAACCCTTCCTTTTAATAGACTCCATTTATATATCATATAAGACATAAATGTATGTTAGAGTCCATTTGACCCTTATGTACATTCTATACTGTTCACAATGCCATAATTTAAGACCTTAATATAGAAATCGAATTAATTTAAATAGTTTGGTTCAGTTTATATAACACATTTTTAGATGTTCATAGCAATTGATCATTGCGTAAATATACATTAACGAAGCGCTAAAGAACAACTGACGTAGAACTAGTTAAATGGATATAAATTTAAAAGCATTTGTTGTATTGCCTGATTAATTTTAATAGTGTTTATAAAATCAGCTTGTGGTTATATAGGTTAAACCATGTTGTGGGTATCAAATTAGTTTTTGATTTAATTCGAGATTAGTATTTTCACATTTTATATCAGACAGGCAATACGTTCAGAATGCTCTTGGTAATTTTGTTTGGAAAAAGACTCTAACTCTAAGTGTTGATTTCTTCTCAAAGTATCTAAAAGGGTTAGTTTTAAATGACTGTTATATAAGTCCTATTTGTGTTTTTGTATACACATTACGATTTGATATACAATTGTATATTGTATTCGAAAATGCCTTTCAGTCACAGCTTCTCTCCCGTAAAAATGTGAATGTTCTTAAAGAAATTCAGATGAGTTATTCCTGACTCCGAAACAAGATTTAAGTATTATAGAATTTGCCTAACCTTTGTTAGTTATTCTACTCTAAGAGATTTGCTAATGTTTGCTTGATTTCTTCTTCATAAATCATAGGTCACTCTACGTATTTTCTCTATGTATTTTCTGTCCTTTCAAGATTTTGTCGGTCTTTCGGCTCCTAGATGGTACTGAAAAATCTAAATTTGTAGGTACAATAGCAAATGACTCGCTTAATTTCATTCACAAGTGTGAAGATCAAGCGATGTGATACTATTGCGTGCATTAATGTGACAATAAAGCACAGGAGACTTAAGAATGTATTCAATGTACTTACCTACTATCTTTAACTATCTACTCGATACTTGTGTGTGTGTGTGTGTGTGTGTGTGAAAGAGAGAGAGAGAGAGGGGGTGCTTTAGGTATTAATTGTATCTTGATTTAGTTTGAACCTCTTTGACTCGCGTACTATTTGTTGGTGGAAACATTTGACTGACCTCAAGGATTGCACAATGAAGAACCTCATATACTCAATTAAATGCTATATTAAGGAGTAAAAGTGACGGATACAAAACAAAACAAAAAATCATCTCATCAAAAAAAATAGCTTCACAGATGAAGCACTGTATGAAATATACCTTTCAACAAAAGAAAGTTCAATGTGATACTTCTCTTCCTTGCGTCACACAGTTTTTTATGTACTTTGACTAAATAAATCAATTCAATTATAATTCATTTAGTAATATTTTCACAATGTACAGACATGAAAGTATGCATTTAAAGTTGTTCTAGGTATAATGGGTATACTGGTTCTTCTTGGGTATATTATCGAAGATATAAATAACATGAAGTGGAGTGAAATTATACACAAGATGCACCATCTACAACTTAAGTCACAATATCCAATATAAATACCAACATGTCACATACTTTTACAGAAATAGGTAAATATTACGAAATTTACACAAAAAAATGAATCTACGCCCAACACATTGCCGCACTTGTTTTTGTCAATTATGTTAATTGCAAATGCACTGTGCTAATGTAGGGATCAATAAATTAGGAAATATGGGCAAACAAATACGTTCCTTTCTCAGTCTTCTCAATCCAACTTCATATGCTGTTCATTGTTTTTGCGGAAGTTCAACGTCTTTATTAGTAGATGCTGGCGGTAATATTGCAACTTGGAAAAGGCACGTGGATGGAAATATACAAACGCTGCCGAAGAATATATACATAACTCAATTGAAAATGAACTCGGTTTCGAATACCATTCAAAACTTCATATAGAATCAAAATGACATAGGCATGAATGGAGATAATTTATTATTAGCGGCGGCGATGGTGTAACGGTTAGCGTATCGGACTGTTATACCCAAGTTTGCGGGTTCAAACCCGATCGAAGCCGTGGATTTTTAAGGGCGAAAAAGTCCTTCGTATGCCTTCCTTCGGAGGGGAAGAAAAGCCGGCTGTCCCATGTTAGTAGATTTACTGCATGTAAAAGATCCTCAAGCCTAAATGACGCCTCTGAGCTAAATTCAAAATCGCCTGTTTCGTCGCCCTAGTAATACCTTCTTTCTCCCATGGTTGGTGAAAGGAGCGTAGCGGAATTTGCGTGGTCAGACGGAAGAGCAGGCCTCATGGCCTGAGTCTCGCCACGTAAAATAAGGCAAATTCAATTCAATTATCCTTAAAATATTAAGAATGCAATACTCCCATCGGTACACTTTATTATTTGTACTACACAGAATCTGTACAAATCAAAAAATGTAAAGAGAAAATGTTAAATAGATGCGATATAATTTGTTCTACTTTTGTCATTATTTTTAAAGAGCATTTTCTTTTGAGTTGTGTTCTTATTAATGGTAACATATTCTTTTAAAAATTGGCGCTAACCATACATATTGCTCTCTATCTCTCTGACTTGCAACATTTTGGTCACTTGCAACATTTTGGTACCTCCTGTAGGTGATTCTTGAATGCCAGCTACACTTAAACGATCCAATGTATATGTTTAACATGTAATATTTACTAATAGTCCTAGGAGAAGAACTCGATGAAATGGGCAATGAGAAATGTAATGGGTAACACTCGAAAAGTAACTTCTTAACACTCTCGTGTATTAATACCCATCATTATGTCATCGTTTCATAATATACTATTATTTGTTGACTTATAGGTAAAGCGTTAACAATTGATATACAGGATGCCCGGGGAGGAAACGTCAAAAATTGGAAAATAAGCTTTTAAGACAATTTTAAACATATTTTGCCTAATAAATTACTAGGATATTCTGAATGGCTGAGCCGCAATAAGCACTTAAACATTGGTTTGAAAAAATGCATTCTAGGCAAAATTTGCATTTGCAGAAGCATAGAAACACTCCAGAAACATGTAAATTGTTTATAATTTACAAAACAAATGAACATATTTGTTCAGACAGAAAAATAACTAAAAAAGGAAAAAGCACTCGAATTGTGTAAATTGGGTACTATTTTATTTCTGGGTTAAGTCTTCTTTCTGAACAAATGTATTCATTTCTTTTATAAGAAATAAACAATTTACATGTTTCTAGAATGTTTCTATGCTTCCGCAATGCAAAGTTTTACCTAGAAAGCATTTTTTCAAACCAACTTTTAAGTGGTTATTGCGGCTCAGCTATTCAGAATATCCAAGTAGTTTGTTAGACAAAATATGCTTAAAATTGACTCAAGAGCTTATTTTCCAATTTTTAAAGTTTCCTCCCCCGACATCCTGTATATAATCTATTCATTATATTAATTCATTACTATAGAAAATATAGCTTTTAATAATTTTCTGCCGCCCTCCTTTGCGCGCGCCACTGATCTTTTTCAAAGTGGGATCGAATCAGTGAATATGAATTTACAACCTAACCAACTCACTCACAAAGCATCTTACAGACCGACCTCCCTACCAACCATCGAAACAACCAGCCAGCCAATCTACTAAACCAACCCATCCAATCACGCTACTTTTCCTGTCCTTCAGCATTTAATTCGTTTTTTCTTTTTCAACCACTTCCATTCCTTGGTTTTTAAACTTCCTCGTCGTTTCAACTGAAGATATTTTTCTCGTCCTATCAATACCTCCGTTACTCCTTACCCACGATTCAACCGCATCTGTCTCCACATCCAACTCATTTCCACTTCCAGGCTTGTCGCTATTAGCCCTTCTCCCTGCGCCCTTCTGTGTTGGAATTCCTCATCGCAGGGGGGGTGCGGATTGGCTCCCTCTGCCTCATCGCGATTTCCCGGTTGGCGCCGAAGCGGTGCGGTGGAGGCGCAGCGCAGTACGAGATCGCTCACTGGTGGGGAAGTTACATTCAGTTTGCTCCAAGGCCACCGCCCCTTCGACGAGGGTGCACGGACATGGCGCGTGCTATTTCACCGAATATAAATGTTTCTTGCCGTTTCCAAATGAAATATCTGGCAAATTTCGTTATTTACAGAAGCCGAGGCGTTTTGTTTTTGATAACGTAACGATTATGATATAGAGGATGTCCCACCATTTATAGGCCAACTCCATAACTCCTAAACGGTTCACAATATCGAAGTGCAGTTTTCGCTCAGTGCGGAATCATGAGGCAAGTAATAAGTAGAGATATTGTTCATAATATTTTTCGCTTTTGAAAAATTTAATCATCTTCGATTTTTTAAGTGGAACTTTATATTTCTCTTATCAGCAATGGATAAATCATAACAAGAGGAATCCAATGATGTATCATATGTTAATATTTTGACAGTAACTTGAGTATAAAATTAGAATTTCTGACTTGTTATTTAAATTAGATCTAACGGTCTCCCCGTAAGGCGATCGACCTCGGCGCAGCCGAAGCCATCTTCGTGGAAGGCAACAGTTGTGTTATTACAGGAAAAATTGCCCGTTTAATTGAAAATCACGTCAGAAAATCTAATTTTATGCACAAATTACTTTCAAAATACTAACATATAATACATCATTGCCCTCCGTGTTTTCTGATATATCCATTGCTATTAAGAAAAATATGTAAGTTCAATATAAAAATCGAAGATATTAAATTTCTGGAAAATTAAAAATCTTTCAAGCAGTACCTCTACGGTCAATTACTTGCACCCTGATTCCGCATTATTAAACGAAAACGTGAATCGTGAAACTTTTAGAAGTTATGGGGGTGGCTCATAGTTGCTGGAACATTTATATATTGTATAAAGTAATTTTTTAGTATTGTGTAAAGACATATTTAATATCGTTTAATTACATTTTTACTTAGTCGTATACACCCGTATATACGTATGTATGCGACAAAGTAAAAATGTAATTAAACGGTATTAAATACGTATAAACGTACATACGTGTATATGTATACACGTTTTGAGGTCCCCTGATACCGAAAAAGTGTTTTTTTTTTCAAAACGTCCGTCCGTCAGTCGTTAAAGTTTGAATTTTTTGGGTGTCTTCCTGCAACTATAAAATTGAAGACACAGATTTTTCCTTCAAATGAAATTTGTTACCCTTAAATAGTTCTTTCATTAAGGTCATGTAGACTTTTTTGAAAATGTTAGTAGTTTTTGTGCAATAGAGCGTGCAATATTTGCAATTTTTAAAAAATTACAAGAACATGATTTTCTCAAAAAGGGCTCCAATTATTTTCTTTAAATTTTTGGTAGAGTTAGTGCCCAACCAAACTTATTCGATGACATAAACGTCATATTAATCCATTCTTTTGTGTTTTTCAAAAATTACAAAAATTTATTTTCTTGTCCTGTCACTCACGTCGGTAATATTTACCTTAGAGGTGATTTCTTCACACTATTAGATTTATGAGTACATGTGCCTTAAATAATATCAAGTAAAGTTTCTCTAAAACTCAACAGTTTTCTGTTAAAATGAGCTCAAAATTCCGCATTTTCAGAAACGCTAAAACGCCATTTTTTTCAAAAATGTTTCTCTTCTTTTGCTTTTTCAAAAACTACAAAAAAGTAGTTTTTAGAAATATCTCACGCCGCTAATATGCACATTTCCATCGATTTGTATACATTATTGCATTTTTGAGTGGGAGTTCTTCAAATTACGTCAAATGAATGTTTTCGACAACTCAATAGATTCCGTGAAAAGAGCCTCAAATTTCGTATTTACAGTAATGCTTAATCGCCATTTTCATAAAAACAGCTACAAATGTATCAGTGAAAATTTCTAGTTAGGACGAGGTTTTACTCTTCTTTAGTATTCTTGAAGTTGAATAGATGAGTTTGAAAGCAAAATTTTGAGAAAATGTAAAAAAAAAATATTTGGGCGACGATAGATGGCAGCTGGTGAGAGAATGGAGCAAGACCTTAAAACCACACCACACCAAGGAAATTATAAAAATTTGCTATGAGAAAGTCTGTGTCAATCTGTAGCACCTCTAGTTTTTCTTTCTCTGTAATCAATTCTGGTGAGTTGTATTCTCGATTCTCATGTCCATCTTAAATATTTTGCCAGTATTACATGATCAAATTTGCGTGTTAAGGAGAAATCCCTATGAATCGAACATATTTTCTTGAATAGTTATTGATTCAAAGTGTCCTTGGTATTATAGACAATCATAGATAAAACAGAAATCAATGAAATACAGACAATACATGTAATAAAAAACATTTATATTTATGTTTCATTCTTGAAACCGTGGTACAAAGTTTAGCGACTTTTTTATCTTCTTCAGGCACTGTCTGTGAAACAAGAATTTTACACTGGATTAAATATGAAATATAAAGGTAAACATGAAAACATAATTAACAAATACTCGAAAGTACAAAGTACAGCTAGGTTTCGAGGCTTCCCTTGTTCAATTGCCACAAAAATTCCTTTATAAAAAGTTAATGATAGTTAATAAGATATTATGCACATCTTATGTGCAGACAATTTAAATGAGCCGATTAAATTGTTATTTAATGACTCAAATTAATTCCTGTTTTAATATAAAATTGTCTATGATACTAAGGATACTTTGAATCAATAACTATTTGAACAATCTAGAAACTACTCTTAGGTGTTATATTTTCTTGAATTTAACGTTTTACATTTCATTCTTTCCCTTTTGCATTTTCTTGTGTAACCATTTGTAATTATATATAATATTGTTTTTATATCTTTAAGAGACAAAAAGTAAGTTTTGATGAAATTATGACAATGAAATTGACTCTACTTGCTGGGGAGTATTCTTAAACATAAGTCACAGATTCATGCGCAATCGTATTTGTTCTCCAAAAATAGTTTTACACATAACATTGAATTATCACTATTCGAAAAAAATTGAACATATTATGAAATGTTTCAATGCTTTTCACCTGATATTACATTAGATAAATTGTGTTAGATTCTTTTTATTCCCACAGAAATAACTCTTCGTTATTTTAGAGAAATAACATTTCATTATTACTATGGGAGCACTGTGAACAATTTTGCTTACTAGTCATTCAACCTTTGTGTAAAATGGCAAGTGCGCACCCATTTTCTGGTTCCAGAGAAAATCCTAATCAAATTTACTGACCTGTGAGTCCTTTTTCTAGACGTAATCTTGTTCTGTGAACTGATTTTTTTGTGGAATCTTAATTTCAAACTCACAGTGAGACTTCTGAGAAAGACCACACATTACAATGAAGAGTTACGGCTGCGTTACAGATGTGTCTTACAGTAGGAAACGTGGTGCTGGTGCATGGTAGAAAACGAGAAATTAGGTGGAGAATAAAAACATTCGGTGCTCGCAGGTGCACGAATGGTGCGGATTAGTGAACGGCACTACGACCTCGACAAAGGAAACAGAATAGGTTCAGAAGTTACTACACAAGCCGTGCTACAGGCAATAGAATCTTAGACACAGCTTCTTTTCGCATCTTCCGTCGCATCTCCTCGCGCCAAATTTCCTTCCTCCGACGGGTCTCCTCTTTTACTCTTTGTAAGTTTACTACCCAATTGTAATGCAGTCCCGTTCACAGATGCTAGCGTCTCAGTTTTTAGTCTTGCCACGCGCTGCTTCTCGCATGCAATGGTCACCGGAGCTCCGGCGTCGCGGTGAAAATTCCTTCTCCAGCCCAGCCGCCCCGCCGTAATCGCCTTCATGGCTTCCGTCACTTGCCTCTCTCCCCACTACGCCATTGCTTTTTCTGGTTACTTCCCTGTCTCCGCAAGGCTCTCCGCGACGCAATATCTCCGTTCTACGGCGGCGCTTCGCGAATGCACTGAGGAAATTGCTAGTTGCTCTCTGAGGTGTGCTGTAGCCCCATGTGCGTCACCGCACGACAGGGAATGTTGTGGCTGGCATTGTTATTTGACCAGTCCCTCTGTGCGCTGAGAAACGGGTGTAAACATCCAAATAATCATTGTGAAGTGGAAATATTTTGCCCATTACTATAAAAACATAATTTGAAATGTACAAAATAATGTTCTTGATTAATAAAATTCAATGTTAATTGTTTGGAATGAAACATATATACGAAGAAGTGTGGTCCTGCATACCAACTCAACCAAATAAAGAAATACAAACATAATTACTAAGAACATGAACCTAATATCTAGTTGCTTTGACCTTTTAGTTGCAATAACACTTTTCAAGTACTTTAGAGTTGAATTTTTAAAATTTTGTATTTCAATTCGTTCATTTTTTCTCATTCACTCTCTTCAAACCTTCTTTACTTTTTCTGATTTTTATTTTTATTTTTCATAGTAATATGAACAAAAAATGCAAAGTTTAGAAGAAGTATCAAAAAATACAAAGTAAAGAAGAATTAAGGTAAGATCTAGCTAATGAATGAGAAAAGAATGATCAAAGCCAAAGACAAAATTTGGAAAATTTAATTCCTGGGTATTGTATTGGATCATCCAATTTCTGCAAATCAGTGCCACAATTACATTAAGATCTGGACATTATACAGGTGTGTGGATCATTTTAAGGCCGTTATAGAGGAGCTACATCGTGCACAGATTGCATTTCTACCCCATAGTATGTCACACACAGTGTTTAACTAATTTTGACATTAAGTAAATAAAATATGCCATAATCTGTTGTTGAGGGCAGAATAATAAAGGTGATGGTCTTTTTAAAATTCAAGGTGTCTAGAATATCCATATTAATACCTCTTGTTCTTATATTTCTCGTTATAATGGGCAGGTACAGTTCTTTGTTCATATCTTCCAGAAAATCCGACTTTCCAACTGCTTTTGTTGATACACCCCCACAAACTATCATTGAGCTGCCTCCATGCTTCACCGTTCGATTACAAGGAGGGCGTATTTCTAGAAACACAGAGGAACTGCTGTAATTCTAATGCGAATCAGGGGTGTTCGTTCCGTCCAACGACTAACATTCGCCGTCCGAACTCTCTAGCGCTGGTCGCGCCGTGTTCCATATCTCGTCTGCTGTGCAACTTAATCTCTGATCGGAGACCGACGTTTATGCTTTGACATTTCGCCATTATCAATAGATCAGCAGCAATCCCGTGAACACATCTGTCGATACCAAACTTTTTGGATACTGGAAACCATGGGTACATAAAAAACTACTGGTAAAAGTCATTCCAACTTCCGACATCCATCTTCAACTACTTTTCTAGTGGAATCAATAAACTAATGTAAAACAAAACATTTCTCGCTATCGCAAATGGAGAATTACTTAAATTGTTCGAATAGCGCTAATACTACTACATTATTAGTAGAGTAGTACCAGCTATCAACTTTATTGATATGATAATCCAGTCAACATTGTACTTTTATTAGTCATTTAGTAATCACCAAACTTCTATTAACAGAACCATTGATTAACATCATCGTAGTCGTCATCATAATTTTCCTGATAAATTGGATAAAGTTATCCAATCTTTCCGCGTTATTTCATTTCTTGTATCAATGTTTCTCCCGAACCTAACTTCCTCCACAGTTGGGCCATTTTAACCCACCTAGTTCCGTTCATCGTAATACATCCAACAACCCAAACCCCTGAAGCCAAACCAACCATGCCATTCTCATGTCGCCGTCTCCAACCTCTCCTCTTTCAACACGGCTTCCGAGTCATTTCCTTGCATTTTCCGGGAGCGCCACGTGTCTGGGGAAGTCGTAGTCGAGCAGGACGCGCTTTCGGAACGACGCGTCCGGACGCGGTGCGGGCGGCGGCGGAGGCGGCGGCGGCGGAGGCGGCGGCGGCGGCGGCGGAGGCGGCGGAGGCGGCGGCGGCGGCGGCGGCGGCGGCGGCGGCGGCGGCGGCGGCGGCGGTCGGAGGAAGGACGCCGGCTCGGGCTGGACGTGATTGCGCGCGTTCGACCTACTTGCGAGTGCGCCGCCTGCCTCACGGGGCCTCGTCCGCTAGAGATGAAGCTTCTCACACGTGTGTGTTCGGGGAAGGGAGGCGGTTGTCCATTACGATGCAGATTAGTTAGCGGTGCAGTTGCGAGGAATATGGAGCAAGTGCGGACGCAAATCACGGATTGGTCTATTCGCGTGGGAGTGTTTTTCGGTCAGCCATCATTACGTCTGTGTCTGGTAGTTTGATCACATACAAGATATAACTTTTATTATCTCGTATTATACAACATCCCCCATATTATACAATTGTTTCTCATTAGAATTTTTTGTGTATATCCTAATTTTCAAAATTAAAATTTAGAATTTAATTTGCTTTCCTCCAAGTTAATGATAGTTATTATAGTCATATAATATATTTACATAATAAATATTTTTTACTACTATTTCCCTCTTATTCATTTTACTGCTGTTTTCTATTTATGTGATAACCATTTTACACATATTTATTGTGCATGACTTGTTATGTTCGTCTTCAACAATAATGCAATTTTGTATTATAATGTATTGTATATGTATTATAAATTTGAAAATAATAGTGATCCTTCAGTTACAATAGGCGCGTCCCAGTATTTAGAACATATCAATAACAATATATTTTTGCAAAAGAAATTTAACACAAAATGTAAAATAATGAAATTTCACTGTAACATAGGGAAAGTTCCAAGTACGAAGGTTCTTTAACAAATAAAAACTTTTGGTGCTACAACAACACAAATTATCTCTTTACTGTTAAAATAGGTTAAGGTGCAGATATTCATCACTGTGGGACAAATGTTTCGAAAAAAAAACAATATATTTTCGGTATTAGGATCCCCAAGTATATTTCCGTCGAAATCACGATTTATATTTTTTGATGCAATGCAATACTATCGGTCTACATCATATACGAAAAGGTAAAATCTTGCGCGACAACTTTTAATTTTGTTAATACGTCTAATCTGCGAATATCTAAGATTTTAAAGATAGAAAACTTGTACATTTGCTTTCACAGGTTATTCTTTCCTTCTTTAAAAGTCATCATTTCTGAAAGGGAGGTTGAGGCAAATCAAATAAATCACTGCATTACCTTCAAAAACCATTTCATTTTCAAATGCTTCTCTCGGCAACCTCGCAATCTTTTCGTGTTCTTTTTTCGTGCCGAAACCCGGAGGCCGTGCATATGGTTCATATATTATGCGTCCTCCTCCAGAGAGCGAATCTCCCACGCAGGAATAAAAATATTTCTGTATTTCGCCACATTCTTGCCGGCGTTGTTTTACAGCGTTCGCCGATTTTTTTTTTATTTTTTGATCCCGGCCGCGCTAAAAATACGCTCTTGAGCATTCTTCGCCCCGAGCATCCGTTCCGATAATTGACGTTCGTCGGTGGGCAAAAAAGATTCTTAGGCGCCTATGCGCGTAGGGCGGTCACGCGGCGCTTGCTAGGTGACGCGCTCTGTTGAGCGCCTGCCAACCCCTCGCCCCCGCCCCCTCTGGCGAGCCCCCTGCGTCCTTCCCCTCCCCCTCATGCCACCATCGCCCTGCGCCGGCAGAGAAACGCCCTGGCCCGGTCTCTCTCGGGGTCGCCTTCACTTCTCGTTTTTGGAACACCTATTCCGTGAGGATGACCATATGTTCCTTTTTGTTAGGTCTTGTCCTCGTTTTAATGATTTTTTAGAGGAAGGAGAAAGAAAGGGGGAAAGCTCGTTCATTTCGTCCGTTGGCGTGTGAAATTTTTCCGTCTGTCTTTACGCTCTTTGAGAATTGCTCGCTAGGCAGTTATGAACACCTAATTGTTTAATATTCTATCCTTAATTTTGTAAACTAATCTGTTTTTTTTAGATTTATTGGCCGTTGAACATAAGTTTATGGCCTTTCTCCCAACATTTCACGCTTTGAGAATGTGAAATTATCCTCTTTTTTGTATTAGGTTGATTCATTTTCTGATTATTTTGAAAAAAGAAGTAGGCCTAATAGTTTGAAAATATTTCTTGTCATCATTTTTTCTGTGGTTACTGGGCGTCAGATAAGTACATTTTAATTATTAATAGCACCACCCAAATTTGAAATTTGTCATCTTTCTTTTTTCCGTGTATCGTAAATATATACTAATGACCTACTCTACATCACTAAAATATATTTTAATATTAAAACACCGCTGTTGAGTTCTGACGATGTATATTAATTTCGTTTTCTCAACATGTTCAAAATATACCATTATTTGAACAATATATTTAAACTTGGGACATGCCTCAAATTTTCCGTTCAAATATTCAGTCCCAGTGTATTTTGAAATCTGCGCACCTTATTTCCAACAGTGCTCAAGATAGGTATTATGAAATGCACGGATCGGTTGCGAATGTATTTTAGTATTCGTCCAAGAAGATTCTTCACTGTTAGGAATGAATGTCAGCCAACCTGTATACTTCATTTTTTCTTCTGAAGTACAATTTACTTTCGCGTTTTTTCTTCCTCTAGCTCACTTCTCAGTAGCGTTGTGGGATCATGACGCTCAGACAGTTTTGTGTGTAACAGCTCCCCGTCCTCCGTCACAGGAAGGCCCTCCGCCTGTGCCGCATCGCGCCCTCGCCCCCGCCCCGCCCCACCCCGCGCACGCCCACGCCTGCTGCTCCCGCCTTCGCGCCCAGCGCCCAGTGGGCGAGCCACCAAAGAGCCTATTTTTAACCCGGTGTCCAGAGAAACCGACCCTAATGAGATCATCAATCTGTCTGCGTGTCCCCTCCAGCTCCGCGGGTTTGAACTGTTCATTCCGACCCGTTCAAGGTCTGCCGCAAATAGGGTGTCGTTATGACTCTTTGGTATTTTACAGATCATGGTTTGGAATTTTGCTTCTTTTCTTTCTTGAGGAAATACAAAATTTCGTTAAAAAATAAGTGAGCCTGCTGTTAATACGACATTCCGGTGCGTATGAAACGCGACACATCTAAGAAATTATCATTTTCAAGTACAACGGTTTCATCCTGAGTAGACCCGTTTATTTCACGACTAATTTGTGTTTTAGTGTATATACCGGTGACTTGAGAACTATATTTAACGGCTTTTTGCTAGAAATAAATATTAGTTTCTAAACCATTTTTTATTTAGTTCAATATCGACAATTTTTTACATGTGTAGTTTTCTGATTCTCGGATCGATTAACACAAGAAAGGATATTTAATGAAAATGGTAACTGAAGAACGAAATTTAGGGTAATTATTTATGTTGATTCACTAGTCAGGTACCTGAATTCGTTAAAAACAAGAGTTTTTGATAACGAGGAATAATAATAATAATAATAATAATAATAATAATAATAATAATAATAATATCTTAATTAATGGCAATAATATGGTTAATGATTTACTGTATCCTTTTCAAAAATATATATGCATTACATTTCTTGAGAGCTGCAATAAAGTTCACTAGTGTCATGCAATATATCGTATAGAAGATCTTCAAAAACAAATGTCTGTGTTTACCTAAATGAACTTGGCTGTCCCGGTGACGCCCCGTCAAAGACTGTTGCCGACGTTTCGACCATCTTTTCGTGGTCTTCGACGCGGCGTCACCCAGACAGCCAATATCATTTACTTTACTCGAGACGCGGAAGACTACGACTTCAGTACGTCTGTGTTTATCACTTACACTTCAATTGCACTCGTTTACCAGAACTAATCACTTGATACATGATGTATAACATACCAAAATAACAAAACAATATTTAACAATAACTAACATTCATTAATATATTTAAAAAAGAAATGCTGCAGATATCAAAGAATACAATTCTATGTATTAACTACTTCAAAACATATGTACAGAAAAAGTGATTAATCTAAAAAAATCGTCATTATTTACTTAAGTGAAGAAATATGTTTAGAAATATTATTTTTAATATTGAAAATTAAGAGAAATAGAGAAATATAATCTTTGGTTGCGAAATATACTGCTTGGATTAAAAAGTTCGACAAAATGAGAATTGGGACAGTGAGGTCATTGCCGTTCATAAATGTCTCGTTACCTTAATTCTAAATAAAAAAACTGTAATTAGTTTTACCTGCAGAGGGCATAAAAATACGAACAAAAAATTATCATTACATTACTGAAATAATATCGTAAATATCATGTAAATAATTTTTGAAGGAATAGATATAATTATTATTAATATTATTATTATTATTATTATTATTATTATTATTATTATTATTATTATTATTATTATTATTATTATTATTATTACAATTTAATGTACACACTTTTATAAATTCATACAGAAAGTGAAACGTGTTTGTGAACAAATAACCAGAGAGTTATATGCCTTTGGCATATTTTAGTCTGGACGGCTTAAAATATAACAGTACAAACCCTTAGAGCTTACTTGAATGAACAAGTTATGAAAAAGTCTGTTTTACATAGATACAGAACGGAAAAGTTCAGTTATGTAAGTACACGAAACGTTCTATTTTCCTCGTGCAATTGACTTTGACATTGCAACAAGTTTGCAAGCAACACGGCTTATTTAACTTCAGAATTCACATTTTGTGTAGGGCGCGCTGTGAATCGACCAAGGAGAAACTGAAGGAAGTGCTTTGCCGGAGCCGCCTGGATTTTTTTCATTGAAAGCTCCTCCGGCGGCGCGCCGGCCGCCTTGGCCCTTGCATGCCCTCGGGAGCCTCTGGCCAGGCGGTTTGGAAGGCGATCGCGTGACCGCTACGAATCCATCACTCGCCCTCCATGGGAGCTCGATTGCAAGTTCATGAGCTATTTTCAGGCATAAACCGACCTATCACTTCTTGAACGATTATTTGTGGTGATATTCGGAATTGGTTATTTGGCTGAACTCTGTTCTAATTTGCGGATTAGGTAAAGTAAATGAGTAGTATTTCTGGTGAAGAGAATGAGAGAAATTCTTATGCGGTTCATATTATTTCGAACCGTCTATTCCTAGAAATCTGTTCTTAGACCCCTGACAGGAACATCCGGATCCCATCAGCCGGCCAGTGTGCGTCTTAGGAATGCATGCGTATTCGTGCGAGTGGCGACGCCCTCCTTTGTGGAGACGAGGAAAAAGACAATACGATTTTATGCTGTCGTCTTATTCTAGCTGGTGTGTTCTCTTTCTCATTACTTAAGTTGCATGTATTTGCCAAATTTCTATAAGAAAATGCGAATGAATTAGTAGGTCACTAGAGAAAGAGAAACGAAATTTTAATGAATCGATTGGTATCCTTTGACTTGTTTCTCTGTCTTGAGATATCATGTTGTAATTTTTCATTATTTCCAGTGCCATTCTTTGCATTAACTCGTGTAAGCCTAAAGTGATAATTAATTAATTAATTAATTAATGATACTTCCGTAAACATGTCTTTGCAACTACTTTGTAGTTTTGGCTCCAAAGTAATGTCCTGATAGGTATTTTAATATCATGTTTTAAGGAAATCTGTAAAGCATATTATGCTTTAATTTACGGATGAGTCGCAAGTTCTCAATCTCAATCTCCTGGAAACGCATATGCTTCCTCCTCATCAGTGTTTTACAGAGTTTCAGATCAAAGAGGGTAGGTGAATGGAAGCGAACAGCTCCTGCTTATAGAGTTCACGGAGATTAGGATACTGGTGGATTTCATCTCTCCGGAGATTGCTTCAGAAGGGCATATCATCTTCTTTATAACATTCATCTAATCAAAGGCCACGTGGCGTAGTTGCACTGAAACTTCGTCCTGTATTCGTGTGGCTAGTAACATCATATAACCTTTTCCAAGGTTCTTTCATTTTAAGGCAACATTTTTGTAATAACTTATATTTCAGCAATTTTTTTGTCTATAACTGGCAGTTTTGAATGTTTAGAATATGAAATGGAAATTAAAAGAGCAATTTTTACACTCTGCGTTATATATGTTTTCATAGATTTGAAACAATGAACGTAAAGAGTATTCATAAACTAGTAGTATGAAACTATTGTCATGAATTATCCATTGCAGATGAAAAACCTCAACATATTAATTTATAAAATCAAGATAATTAAATATCTCCAAAACTGAAAATATTACGAACAATATCTTTACGGCGTATTTTTGTGATATGATTCAGTATTTTTAATCGACAACTGCGTTTCGTTTCCGTAAACCGTTTAGAAATTGCGAGAAAATATTTATCTCGCAAATTCATTTTTCAATCAAATTACTCATTGGAAAATACTGTTGTATTTCATGTTTATACAATATGTTCACTTAAAATCGGCATGACATTGTGTGGTTTTCTAAAAAAGTGCCTTAAATATTATTGATTTATTACTTCAATTGTAAATATTGCAAAGTTATCAGGTTCACAAAACATTCGTCACTATATTATTACATCTTTACATCTGTTAACAATCAACTCGACATCTTTACATCCGTTTACAAATGTTGGAAATGCTATTCACCAGCATTCAAACATCGTTGCGCTCGTAAGACCTAGTTACAAAAAACACCACCATATTCTTCAAGAGAGGTATTTATCTCGTATGTAATGTTCTCTTTTAGTTAGTCTATTACATGATGGCTACTAGCGTACAGAACTCCCTCCAAATACAAATTACAAGGTGGGGCGATCTGGCGATCGTGAAGGCCGAAGGTTTTTGCTGAAAAACCTGTTTTCAAAAGACTTTTCACTTATGTAATGGTCACTGATAGATTATATTTGATCAAAAGAGTTGAATAATTACTTCATAAAAATGTATTATATGTATTACCTATCAAAATTGTTTCTGGGGAAACTGACTGAGCATTTATAATTCTAATACTCTGAAACTAATGCAGAGGTTTTTCACCCGCTCCGAATGTTTGACTCACTTTCTAAATAAGTATTTTCCCATTATTCCTTTTGACCATAAATAAATGTTTTTGTATGTAAAGACGTGTGATATAATAATATACACTATTAAAATAATTACTCTTTTTAGCTAGTATATCGTCTCATACATCGCAAAATATAAAACCAGAAGATGTGGGTCAAAACTCCTGATGTACGGGAAGTTTGCTCCACAGTGTATGTGATCTGATCGATCATATAAATAGAAGAAAGGATAATTAAATAAAATAATTAATCAGTAAAAATCTCTGGCAAATATAGTACATTAAAGAGAATAAAACTTAGAAACGTTAACTATAAAACCGCTTAACATGTAATGACATGTTACAAATAATAACAATAATTGTGTATTAGAATCTGTGATGTGTAATAATGGTGTAATGCCATTGATAAATGTAGATTAGTGGTTCACAGAAAAAATTATTTATGATGATCGGGAAGAATAAATATTAATCAAACATCAATGGTACATATTTGAGAAAAATAAAATTAAAATAAAAATCCCAACTATTTGCAACAACAGCTCAAACCTACTTACTTAATATAAAATTTCGTTTACAGAAAGAAGAGCACTTTTACTATTGCTAGCGTACTTGGAATTGTGAAAACCAAAATCCAATTTTATAGTGAGTTTTTTCTAACCGTGCGACTGACACATCAGCTGTTGACGGTTTCATCCAATCGAGAGCTTGTACGTCACTGTAGTGACGTTTAAGGTCCCGATTGGTCTTTAGTTCTTTCATTGCCGTTTGATTTTCAGAAAAGTGGCATAGATTGAAAAGAGACAATATTATGGACTCGTGAATGGTTCCATGGAAAATTTCATCTTAATTGTGATACAATTCGTATGGTTACGTGATGGGTCAAACCAAAATCTTAGTGGGTCAAACGTCTCTACGATGCTTCCTTACATTATATTTTGACAAATTACTCCAAGGTTATATTATAACGTGTTGTCATTATAATACAGATTTGTAGATTATTGTCCTGAATATTTCATAATACATACAATTGTGTTAGCCTACTTTTATCCTTCCAGAGACAAATAAACACACTTTTTTCGTACCAAACACTAAAATGGTTTTAACTTCCTCTGTGTAGCTCCAGATAATTGATAAAACAACTGATTTTGACTCTATTCTAATATCATGTCACTACAAATAGAAATATTTTCAGCAGGATTGGGTCAAATCTCTCGAGTTTCCTCTATTACCTTCCAAACAGTTTGATAAATTGATCGTTATTGTAAAAGGCAAAATATGACGTTTCAATTAAACCAAAGGAAAGTATTATGTAAAGAATGTGTACATTTTGAAGTAAAAGGGTTGAATATATTTTTAACATTGATGAAATAAAATATTAATGATGAACCGTATGTCAAAAATGAAAGCTTAGACGCCGTGTAATGCGAATGAATATTCTTCATTTCCACGTCAGAGGTCCATTAAAAGGTGTTAAATTGTTTATGTCTCACCCTTGCAACTGTGAAGTAATCAAGGCTCGTCCTCCTCTCTCAATTGTCGGCGAATAATGCAGAAGTGCTGACGCGCCGCGGATGCACTCAGAGGGTCACCGCAACCCGGGAAGGGCAGGGCAGCGCGGCGCAGCGCAGCCCAGTGCAGGGCAGCGCGGGGCAGGTCACGGGCGCAGCGCAGCCGGGGCAGGACAGGGTCGAGGGGGAGGGGATAGGTGGGTCGGAGCGGGACGGGGCGGAGCGGGCGGGGCGGGGCGGGGCGGGGCGGGGCGGGGCGGGGCGGGGCGGGGCGGGGCGGGGCGGGGCGGGGCGTGATGGGAGGAACAGGGAGGGGCGGAGGCCGCGCTCGCGCGCGCGCGGAGGGAGAGCGCTCTGGACGCGTCGAACCCAATTGCTAGCGTTGCCAGGCGACGCTGTCCCGCGAATTAATTCTGTACCCCAGAGGTACGTACAACTAACTCCGGTTTCGCTAACTTTTCGCCGAAGCGAAGGGAGGTGAGTCGGGGGAGATCGAGAGCAGCTCGCGGGGGCGGGGGAGGGCAGAACGGCGCGTGGTAAGCAGAAGCGGCAAGGCTGAGTGGCAGGAAGGCTAGGGGGGGGGATAGGAGGCGGGCGCTCCACGAAGCGGAGAGACCACACAAAAAGACGCGACCGCAAACTTCAGCCTTCTGCAAAGAACGCAACTAGAGGCTTCATTTAATAGAAGCACATCATGCGGGCGGCCTTGCACGGTTGCTGCAATTTCTCATTATAAGTCACATTTTCACCGATCCGTATTCTGTAAAACTTTCTCGTTTTCTGATCTATGCCAAAATGGACCAGCAAGAGCTACTTGCCTACCCGGGAAGCCTAGTGCTCCTACAGGTATGGGTCTCTTCTCCAAGTCCAGAAAGGGGTGGACAGGCGCAAGCTGTAGTAGCAAAGAATAGCACTAAACGCGGACGATGCGGGATGTTTTCTTGCAAACGACCGAGATTTAAATTATGTTTATATACTTTAATACTTATTAATTTATTTCATGTATATTTTATTTTTTTAATTATACATTGTATAATAAGTTTGACCAATGGGTAGGAATATGTCTGAATGGCAAATTCGTTGCTTGTTCCCGCTTTGTGTTGTTTTATTAAGTAATCTTGGAATATGTTGAATGCTGCAATAATGTGAAATTAATTTATAAACCTCTTTGTAGTCTATCCTCTATTTCATGAAACATCCTCTTATATTTATTTTCTTGTAATAAAGCACCTAAAATTTGGAAGAGTAAGACGTTATGTTGTTTTCAGTGAGACCCCTTAATCAAAGTTTTACGTATGTAAAACTGCCTTTTAGTTCTTATACAGATCAAAACTTACTTGATTGCAACGATTTTTAGTGTTAGTCTGTAGTGACACTGGCCTCTCATTACTTTAAGCATCGATCGTCCTAGTCATAATTAAGAATATAATGTAGTTTTAGAAGCGTCTCTCTGAGTGAATCATTGACTACAACATATCTTTTACTTTTCTTTTACCCTTTTCTTTCATAACAACTTTTCCTTGGGTAATGACATGTCTCTTCTGAGTTTTGTGAATTAATTTTCAGTTATTCTCTTTTTAAGTGGTATCCACAAAATTAAATCTTCGAACTAAATATTCAGGCTGTACTTAGGTCACACATTAATAACAAATCTTTCCCATCAAAGCACAGTCTTATGCACATTTTTTAAAAAAAGTCTTGAATATATTCATAAACATTATTTTAATTTTCTTGTTTTTTAATCGCTCTCTTTCCATACATCTTTGGAATTAAATTGTTTCGTCTGTCTTTGGTTCGTTAGTTATCCCACTCGTGTTGTATTTTTCTCCGAGCTGGGATATCGTTTCTTGACTTCCTTCCCCGCTCTCTTGTTAACCTTCCGCTCTCCCCCTCCGCCTCCGCCCCCGCAACTCCGCCCGCGCATCGCCGCCCCAGCGCCGCTTTACGAGAGCTCCGGCTAATCCGCAGGCGGCGCAGCCGCGAGGCCGCCGTTTCGGCGCCGAGTGCGCGCCATTACAGCGAAGGAACCAACCGCAACAAAATGCACTTCCGCTTGTCAGGCATCGATTGAATTTCCGATCTCGTTCGACTTTGATTGCTATTGCTTCGTCCGCTAGTGGGCCAAAAAGAATAAAAGTTGGCCCGCTGTGTTATTGGTCGGATACATTTTCGCGCGATGGACTTATCTGAGAAAGCAGCGCGTGCTCGGGCCGGCCGCACCGGTGAGCTTGAAGGGCTGGGAAGCGGCGCTTCGGGCGCTGGGCTCCAGCTCTTGCGAGCTCTGCGACGCCCGTGGGGTGCAAAAAGAGGTTGGTTATGAAAGGTTACCTCACTTTATTGAGGTGTGTGAAAGTTTAATACATTAGTGCCTGCATACTCCAGCATTTACACACGTTTACTGTGCATTAGGCTAATTGACGATTTTAGGTGTGTTGTTTTTTGGCTAGTGAATTGGGGGGAAATCCCTGAGTCATACGAATAATTCTTGATGAGGGTTATTAAAATTCTGAAATCGTTATCACAATTCAAATTTCAGTTCAAAATTTGAAGCGAGAAGTAATTGATAATAGCGTATTGTACGCTGATAGTATTAGTGGAAGAATTTCACCATTAAAACTAGTTTTGGATTTAATATATCTTTTATTTTGTTGTAAAAGTGTATGTAAATATCTGTTAACTAGATGATAATATAATATGTGAAAACAGCTGCCCCAGCATGTAAATACGGCAATGGAAGTGACGAAAGGTGCGGACATGAACATTAAAGATACTTCCCAGGTGAAAAATAAGAATATTTTTGCATATAAAAATGATCAATTGTTGCCGCAATATTATTATGGGTAACCACAATTCCAGCAGCAACCACCACTGAGTGTTAATTTGCAACAGCGAGGTAGTGTGAAAAACCGTGGACAAATTCGGCAACAAGGTATAATACAGTCATTAACGACACAATCACAGCAAATACATCACAATAATGATTCTGGCGGGTATCTACCTTCTCCTCTACAATTTCTAAACACAGCTGATAAGCAGCAAAACTCTAAAACGAATATGGCACTACCCCAACAAGACGAAAATCAAAGTAGGTAGTCAAAAGAGACAATGATAATAGAAAAATGTAAAGTGGTAAATGTAAATGGTAAGAGTTACTATAATGTAGTAACGGGGAACAATTTTGATGCATGCAAAACAGAAAAGAATATTTATGGTTCAAGATAGTAAACATTTCCCAATTATTTTTCTTAAAAAATCACAATAAAAGAGAGGTTTAACTAGTACATTTTAAGCTGATTAAGGAGAATAGAGTGGAAAAATATGGCCGTAAATTTGAAAGTCTAATGCAATAGCAAAAAATATAAATGAAATTTGTTAACATCGAATATTTTAGGAAATTAGAAACGTTTGCGAAAGTAAGGAGAATGAAATAGAACCTATGAAGTTCCAACGGTAACGGCATTTCAAATAATAAAATATGATCCAAATAATATAAATCCTCTGTATTTAATGTAGTGAGACTGTTCAGTAAAAATAGAAAGCTCATTCAGATAGTTGATGTAGATGTACGAAACAGTATTGCATGTGGAGCAATTATAAACCTTTAGTTACTGTGGGAATGCTGATGAGTTGACAAAGATGACTTCAATTATTTCATCCTAAATAAGTTAGTGTATTGGATGGTGTGTGTACGTACAAAAACTAAGCTTCCCAACTAAGTAAAAATTGTGAACGCTTGGAGAATACACAATCTGTTTAAACAACCCTTCATGCGTAAAATGTCCATCATTATTCAAAATGTACATTCCCTAAATCGGAAATTCGATCTTCTTGTGTAAATTGTAGAGATAAACACGCGATAAATTATCACGGATGCCCTTTCTATGAGGTAGAGTTACACAAGAAACTTAATAGACTTACAACTGGTTCGAGATATTGCGCAGTTCAGGCCAAAACATTGAACAGTTCACAAGATATTGAATAAAAGTGTCGATGAAGGGGTAAGATACGATAGCAGGCAAGTTAGGAGCAGTCACAGAACTAGGCCGTTGTACAAGACCTCTCAATAATTCACAAGACAATATTAGAATCACGACACCGAGCACTAACCCAAGCATTGATATGAGCTGATAAATCGAAACAATCACACACACCGTGATTATTTAAATAATGAACTTTTCAAATATGATTCAAGTGGACACAAAAATCAAAATATGATTTAAGATGCTTTGCGAAAAGGATGCGGAACCAACTCATAGATTTAAAAATGTTACAATTGTCCGCAATTTGTTTAAGCAAAAAAGATAATAAATTTAGGAAATTTATGTTCTATCACGTTATACAAATAGCTTGTATTACGGAAACATCCAACTGAAGTACTTAATGGGTTTCAATGTGTATAGAAATGACACGCTTTCTGGAAAACCTGCAGTAGAAGTTGCGATAATTATCCGTGAGGAACTTAGCCACTTTCATATAGAACTTCAGATGGATTGGAGTCGATAGCAATAAATCTAAAAATAGATTCATAAATAATAATAATATTAATAACAATAATATACGCTAACAAACTACATAGCTAGTTATTTCCAGATAATAGTTCGGAAAAATATTAACGACAATAACAATACGAATTATAATAATATGAAAATCATAGTTACAAGCGAATTAATTATTAAAAAGTTGTGCATGGAACTGCAGAATTACAACAGAAGGTAAAAAGTTGTTGCAGTTCACACAAAGTCAATGTATTAATCTGTGCCCCTGCTGCAACCAAAAGGTTTTCATGTAATAGTAAATGTTCCCCGGACATTGGTAATTTCATTCTAAGTGCAAATGTAAATTGTCCTTTCTACTATTTGTTAATGCCTAACCGCGGACTCGAAAATGCATGTAGCAGTTTCGGATCATACGTCTGTTAGTCACGAAGATTAAGCAACTCGAGACACTATGGGTTCCTTGATGGGCGACCTGGGAATCCCAAGGATCTCTGGACGCCGAGTCTCTGGGCAAATGGATAAAAGGCGATGACTGACGAGGTTACCGGAAGATTACTCCGCGTTTAATCTCAGTACGCGGTTACGAAAATCGTATCAGACTAAAAAAAACACTATAATCTTATTTCAAACTAATAAATGATGCAGTAAATAGGGAAACGTTTTAGAATAAAGATAGTTAGGCAATTTTCATTCCCAAGAAAGATATTAAAAACGATGCAGTAATTGGTATACAAGTTAACAAACTCAAAGAAGCAATAAGCATCTTGTTTAAAGAATCATCTCAATCAGGGCAATTAATTAAACATTCATCTTACTTGCCATCGAAAAATAACGTTGACTTGATCACGGAGAAACATGAAGTTAGAAAACTCTGGCAGTTGTACAGACGATTCAACTAAAATAAAATGTAACGCATTAAAAATACCACCGAAGAGCAATCTAAAATATCATCATTAAAATCAGGAACTAACACCTTCTGCACACATGTCGAAAACGCAGAGGCTTGTCACCTTCGAAAATGCCTTTCAACCTTTTGTGATAATGAACAGTACATTTAACGAGAAAATTTTACTCAGTATGAGACAATGCATACTCTTTGTGGATTTAAAAACCAAATCCCCTGCTGAATCTAAGTAGTAGTAAGGTAAGCAAAGGAGCCAAAGTCCCTGGTTTATTCTTAAAGCGCAAATTCACAAATAATTGTATTAGTTCATAAACGTTACATGAGCAAAGTCTGGATTGTTTCATAAATTTAAAAGATTGTCCTAGCAAAAAACCATCAAACTTGGACGTACTGCTTATATGTCATTTATAATATTGTTGCGTTACCGATAGATAGCATGAAACCAACATGAATTCCTGGTGAGAAGATGATAAACAAAAGTAAGCGATTGCAGTAAACTATGAGTTATGTTCACTATGGTATATAGCCCAATGCTTGGCTATCAAACTCCGTAAATGTAAATAGTAAATGTATAGATATTAAAATATAAACTCAAGTAAGTGTAATCCTTCCCGGACCAATGTGACTTCATTGTAAGGTATATTCTGTAACTAATAACCCGCGAAACTCTAAAGGACCGAACCAGTTGGAAATGCATTTTTAAAAATTTAAATTTCCCAGGCTTGGATAGAGCACGGCATATGTCGAGAAAAAGATATCGGACAAGAAAGATGTAACTGAGTGTGGGTAACAGAGTAAGCAATCTAACAAAGGAGCAGAGTCAGTTTTCAAAAATGTTGAGATGTCCAGATGAATTTCACGCTAACGAAACTAAGAAGAGTACAAAAAGAGAAAGAAATAGAAAATTCTAAGTGACAAGAGAAAAGAAAGTGTTGAAAGAAAAGGTACTGGTGCGGACAAGTAGAAACGGGGAATGGGGAAAATGAAGAGAAAGGAGAGGAAGAGAAAGAAAATCCAAAGTTGTAAAAGAAAGACAAGAGGAAAGGAAAGTATAAAATGGAAAGAAATGGTACACCTGCGAGAAATGAGAAATGGGGAAGAAAGTGCAAGGAAACCGAGAGAAATAAATGTTGAAATGGCAAGAGAAGGTAAAGAGGAGGGAGATGTGAACGGCAATAGGGCTGAATAGAAGAAAATGCAAGGAGAAGGAAAAACGAAATTTGGAAATGGTAGAGAAGGCAACGAGGAGAGAGAAGTGTAGGACGGGATGTTAAGGATCAACGAGGAATGGGGGGAGGAAGTGCAAGAAGAGAGAGAGAAAATACACTGTGCAATGGCGAGAGAAGGGCAAGAGAAAAGAGAAGCGCAGGGCGAGTGGACAAGGAGGAACGAGGCGAGGCAGGGTAGGGAGCTTGGGGCGTGCGAGGCGTGCGAGGTGCGGCGCCAAGTGCAGGCCGCGCCAGGGGGGCGGGGCCGAGTGCGCTTGGCGGGGCAGCCGCTCATTACGTTTGACGTCTCCCGGCCGCCGCCTGCGGCTTACACAATGTTGCCTTTAATATTGGCTGGCTCTATTTCGCCCGCGTCTGGCGGCAGCGCTCTATCGCAACGCGCGGCGCGGGGCCGCGGCGGGCGCGCCCCCGCCACCGCCACCGCCGCCACTGCCACCGCCACCGCGTGCTAAACTCGTTCTTACAAGGCCGTGACCCCGACACTGACGTCAGGCACGCGAGAAGGCGCGTCCGCAAGCACGGGCCCGTGCTGAGATGCGGCTGGCGGCGCCACTGCCGGCGTCGCCACGGCTCACGACAACAACCCCGTCGCGCAGGGACGCTGTGACGCGTCGAACAAACGCGCGCGCGACGCGCTACAACTTGCGTAAATACGGGAGAGCGCGAGTAGCGGTGACGGCATGCGACCTTCCGCACGTCCAATGAGGAACCGCGCGACTAGAACGCCCATGCGGTGGGCACATTGCGGCCATGTGAATGGAGAGGAATATGTGAATTGGTGAATGTTGCGATGCTGTAACAGGCTAGCAAGAGCATTTTCTCATAAACCAAATATTTTTGTACAAGTAGAAGAGTATTTTAAGAGAAAATTAAATGTGTGTAGATATCAAATACGATTGCTGTTTAAAGAAAACACCCTTATTTTTCACAGTAATATATTTCGGAAATAATGATGACATGAAACGATTTTTTTAGTACAACATTTTTTGTAATCATCTTACATGTTATTGGTTTTATTGAATGTAATTATCTGAGCATTGTTTGCTTTTACTAATATTTTCAAATCACCACAATATTATTTCATGCCAACAACATTTCTCTTGTCTCTATTTTCATTATTCAACGTATTTCCTTCATTATTGTAGTTTTATCAAAAACATGTTAAGTAATGTGTGGAAAAAATTGATTGATTAGTGATTCCAGGTTTTTCAATTGCTTGTCATTAGTCTCGTAAGTGTGGTGCATTTTTCCTCGGGAGGTGGCTGTGATCTTACCCCGCTGCATGGTGAGATCCGGCGCCGAACTACCTGTCTCCCACCAGCATTGCATCACCGGGACAAGCTCTAAGCTCCCGACCGGTCTCCCGACATGTGGAAGTGTAGTGCATGTAAGTGTAAGTGTGTGTAAGGAAGCGGGTGAGGAAAGGACAAGGAAGAGGAGGGAAAGATCGCACGTGGTCCATGGGTCGTTTGTTAGGGTACTGCTCCGGCATTCGCCGGGTATTGATTCCAGAAACCACTGAAAACTACAGATCAGAGCAGCCTGCCGCTAGAATTTTTCTCCAGGCAGCGACTGAATTCGACCTAGCTGACAAATTAGTGTCGAAAATCTTTCCACTGTCGGGCCTCGAACGTAGAACCTTCCGGTCAGAGACACTGCAGTGACATCAGTCAATGCCCTGAGCCACCTCTCCGGGAATGAGGAAATTGTAGACTGTAAGAAAATTGTTTTTAGTTTTCTTTGAACAACATACTCTTTGCGGAAGATGTAGATTATGTAATTGTAAAGATGAAAAGCTGCTTATTTTTTAATTATACAAAATTCTGCCACTTCCAAGTAATCTCACTTTAGTAAACATGCATGTCACAATTACAAAATATATTTAATTGTAAAATTGTGATACCAACATTATGACATAGATTACTACAACACCATTAGAAGAAAGACTGTATCATACATATCAATTATTGCAGAGGTGGTACATATTCTCAGAATTCTGTTCCGCGTTATTTTATCAATTTACTCGTGAGCTACAATTTTCATGGCGGATTTTACGTTTTATTAACACTTAAGTGAGTGTAAAGGTATTTAATTGATCCACATTATCGGATTAACATCTCTCCGATTAATGAGACAGCGAATGTTCAGCGTAAATTCAAAATATTGAAACTGATTTGGCTTGCAAATAGTTCAAATGCCCTTTAATGTCGGTGTATTCCTTCGATGAATGCAACCCCACTACTTGCTGAATTTAATTTGTCTTTTGAAGTTGGTTAATTTTGCCTGACTTCATTTTAATGATTTTATGAGAACTGTTCAAATTATTTTTGAAAAATTAGTGATTTATATGACCTCAGCTCTTTAACTTCCAATAATTCACACAGTTGATGTTTCGCCAGTAACCATAATCATACGCGTTATTGCTGGAAAAATAGTGGCAATAGTTTCGAGTGTATTATACACACAACTATATATCAAAAATTAACATAAAGGTTTGCCCCATTCGACTACAAATATTTTTTAGAGGTAGAGGAGAAAGCTAATTTTGATTTGGCTTGTTTATGTATGTAAATTTGTAAAATAATTTTACATGCTGTGTTCCCTGAGCGACCTTTTCTTACAATGTATGTAGTTCATATACTAGATTATCTATCTATCTATCTATCTATCTATCTATCTATCTATCTATCTATCTATCTATCTATCTATCTATCTATCTATCTATCTATTTATTATGTGAATTTGTGTTCCAAAGGAAAAGAACATTTAAAACAATTTCACCCAAATTGTGCACAAATACTTAACAACAGTCGAATGAAAACGTAAGAGGTTTCACGATTCACAATGTTACACCTGTTTTTTTTTACATTTGATATAATCCCACAATTCATTGACGTATTACGTTATAATGGCGCGGGAAAGAAGGTAATTGTGTGAAGCTTAGATGAGACGGGGCGATGAGAGTTGGTAATGGGACGGGGTGGGAATGGGGAGAGCAAATCTTCACGGTTTTTTACTTGAGATAATACGGATAATGTTTTTGTGTTATTAATGTTTGAACGAATGTGTATAAGGTACTTCCCCAGTTGTTTTTTCAATATTTTCCCTTTTGAATTTATAAGAGACAAATATAATACTTTTATAAATTGAATATTGCACAAATTCAATGGAAAATAAAGTCTTGTGAGATTTTTTAAAATTTATTTTCTGCTTGTTCGGCATAATATGCCTTTTAGGAGTTGTAATATACATTTTATTAATACATATAAATTTGGCCTTTCGGCTTAGAGTATTTGAGGAGGACCACACGTCTACGTCGTTTGCAAAGTCTGCAGAGCAGTAATAAGAAGAGATTTTTTAAATTTGTATATTGATTTTACGTTTTTGGCAGCAGACCTGGTTAATGGGGGAGTGGTTGATTCCAATTTACGGTGATATACAAATCTTTGTGATATCAGGAGATAATGCGGTTGGGAATGGAAGATTCTTACATAGATTAAATATTTGTGCACTTGGGCAAGACGGAATAAGGGTGAACAATTTGTTGGTCACCTGTTGATTGTATTCATTACAGAAAATAGGAGTAATGTTTAGCTCTCTGCGTATTTGCTTATTTGGAATAAATCACGAGGCTTGTACGTCTTTTCCTAAGTATTTTTTTTTTGCTTTGTAGTTTTTTCAAATGTGTTTGCTATATTGTTTCGAATATGACCGGCGTAAGTTAATGAGGGACGTATTATCGTTTTAAAGCTGAATGCTCATTCCAGACTGAGATGACTTGTTATTTATTATCGGATAAAGTTTGTTTAATTTTGAATGTTTCGTTCGTTACTTCTTGTATGTGGTTTTTCATGTTAATTGTTGATGTAATTCACCCAGACATTTGTAATCTAAAAGTATGGGACGTATAAGATGTGTTTCCCCAGAGTATTATTCTATATCTCAGGCGAGAATGAACATTCGCGAAACATTCACTAGTGCTATTTTACTTCTGCTTGATTCTAAAGCCAGAGAATTGCAGTATTATTAAGTTTAATTGGTGGTGGTTGATGTATTTCTTGTAATCAGAATATTTTAGGCTGTTATTTTGGTAGAGTTATGGCAATTCTCCATTTCATTGTCCATTTGACAAATTCGTTTGAGACTGACTGAAGATCATTGCAAGTGTTGGTAATATTTGAATTTGCAGTAAACAATACTGTATCATATGCATAAAGTGCTATTTCTGAGTAGGTCAGTTCTGGGTAGTCTACTGTATAGATGTTAAACAATAAGAGGGAAAGTGGGGGACCTTGTGGAACGTAGGCTTTGATTGCCCTTGAGTTATTGCTTTTTATTGTTTTGAAAATATGTACATCTAACTTTATGTAACGCTTGTTTAATTTTTATTGAGATGTAATTTAATTTTTGTTTCAAAAGTTTTAGTGCGCGAATATTGACACATTATAGGGAGCTTGTGCTTTTCTGTAAATAAATTTAGTAGTGGCTGTGGAACCGCAGTATAAGTTTTGGTGAATTTCCTTACTTTAATGGAAAACCTTTTGGTAGCGATTTTAATTATGTTTTCGAGGGAGCTGATATAATTATCTATTTCTAATGATGTTTTAAGACGCTTCGGATTCTGACATTCTTTAGTTAGACTGTTTCTATACATGCCTCAATTACTTTTCTCTTAATTATTTTTCGTTTTGATGTTCTGACTGAGGTTCAGCTTTGAATGGCATTTTCTTCTGGATTGTGGTCCAAATATAATTCTGGTTTCATGTTTTAGGAAATCCGTAGGTTTAAGTTTTGTGTAATAACTTTATCTATAATTTCAGGAACTACATTTAGATTATAGGGGTATTATGTGGGCTCTGATGAAGCTAATGTATAAAGATATCTTTGGTGTGCGAATTTCAGAAGAATTTTGCCAATGTATAAAGTAGTATTACAGTTCCAAATTTGGTTTTTACAATTCAGGTCTCCTGGTAGTATTATTTTCGATATACCATTAAACAATGCTTTCATGAAACTCACGAAAACTTTTTGTTGTGTGGTTTATGTGCTGCAGTTACAAATATGTTAGACGAAACCAATTAGATTTTTATACTAATTGTCTCCATTTCGTTTGAGGGCGGGAATTGTATCAGTGTATGTTTAATTTTCCTATCGATGAGAATTGCTACACTACCTGATGCTAATAGAGAACTCCTATCACTGCGGTAGGATAAATATTTGGAGATCCATTCTCTCCCATCTTTCTCCCAGTTTTAAATGTGATTCTGAAATAATGCTAGAAAGTATCTTAATTCACTCTCTTGGCGCTGTACGTCATTTTCATTCCAGTTTAGAAATTTAAAGTTTTCTACTTTATTTTCAGCGATTAATATGCATAGAAATAAGTCTTTCGACCATTTTTGTAACTGAGGAATGATTGCAGAAAGAATTTTGTTTGTAATTGTTTGAATTAGGTTTTCTTTTATTACATTCATATTTTTGACAACTGGAGGAGAATTCCTTTTATCTGTCCTGGGCGGTTCACTAGTGCGATAAGCGAAAGAAATCAAGGGCGTTCGGTTAAGTGGTGGAGGAGATTCTTGAGGGGCATAGTGATAAGGTTGAGCGTTCTGATTTGGTTCATGATGGGAATACTGCCTATTTGGTGATTTGTATTTTGAAAATTTATGATTAACCTGATTCCAGTTATATATTTTAACAGCTTCTTTGTACTCTTTGCAGCCTTTATAGTAGTTAACGGTTTACGTTCTTTTCCGAACAGCCTAACAACTTTTAAAACTTCAAAGTTTTTCGAAAGTTCGTTAAATATTTCTGATTATGAATAGGTAATTTAATATCTTTAATATCAACTCAAAACGTTTTTGTGGTAGGTTCCCTATGTGTGATGTTCAATTTTATCTTTTTCACAAAATTTCCGGTATTCTGTAAAGTCCTCGTTTGAGCTAAGTTATGGTTTATTTTATGATATGCATTTAGTGTCCTCATGAACCGATAGCTTCTAATTATTCTAATTACAGATACATTTACCATTGTACCATACCATTTCTTTTGGAAATAGCTTAGTTTGATGTATAGTGATAGTCTAACTAGAAGTCAAAATCACGTTCTGTGTCATACAACATATTTTAATATTTATTGATTTTCCTTGTATTGAAATCAAAGAACAATGTGCAAAAACGCTTCAAGAATTCATACCGGATGTTCCACTAGCTAGGTCCGGGAAATCAAAAATCAGTTTTCACTCAATTAAAGTGAAGCAACTAATATACCGTATATATATATATATATATATATATATATATATATATATATATATATATATATATATATTGTTTGTAATATACAAATTTATCCTGAAGAATCAATTGAAGAATCTCTCATACGGATCATTAATATTGATGTTCTTTCCTCTGACCTTCGTGTCAAGACGTGGATTGCTCGCAGTCTTCCTTCTCTCCAACAGTCTTGACGCCGCGAAGTACACCTTTCCCAAAGGCGAAAGTTGGAAGGACTACTAAAGGAAATATTTTCTGTTTTATTTAAAAACACATGTCAGAAATTTTATTCTCAAATACCTATCAAAACACTAACAAATGACACATAATTATTTTGGTTTTTATGATCCATTCATTGCTAATAAGGAAAATAGCGTATTTTCCGTTTAAAAATCAAAGATGATTAAATGAAAACTAAAAATTTATCAATTAACATCACCAACTTCACTGTCAGGTATATACGATAGACACGTGAATACATTTTAATGACTATAATTCCTCCACAATAATGTAGAGAAGTATGATTCCCCCAGTGTGCCTCTTCGTTTACGAAGTCAGTCGAGGCATTCGAGAAGCAACGAGGCGTGGTGTGTGTGGGCGTGTACGACAGGAAGTCACCTTGTTAGCTGTGTGACATCGGAAAAGTTAAATAGACGCTTCCCTCTCCGCCGGTGGCCTCAATACGGCGTCTGTTTCCGCCTGGGCAACCGTCTCTGTCGCTGCGACCTTCACGACCTTCACGACCTTTATGTCTGAAGCAACCGCATTTGCTCTCTTTCCACCTACCCTTCCCCTTTTCCGCAGGAGCTCTGTGGCCACAGTTTCCACCACCTTCGCAGCTGCCATTCCGCCTCCCTGCGACTGCCTGCCACATGTCTCCTGCCGGAATGTGCGTTGCATCTCGCTTCTTATGGTCCTCATTTCGGACCACGAAAATTTCGCGCGAATTGGCTGTTTTTTTCTTCTAACAGGCGTGAGCTAGTCGTCAATTTCTTTTATATCTTAGTCTTTGTGTGGCCATCTGTTGAACTCTTTCCTCTTTTCCCATTCAGCCATCGTCCTACACTTTTGCCATTTCCACGAACCATCCAGACAAACCGCGGCGGCAGCATTCGAAGCTACACTTTGTTCTGACTTTCCAATGGGGCGCTGCTTGTTCCGTCATGCCTGTACCGCCCTCGCCGCCGCCGCCGCCGCCGCAACCGCCGCCGCCGCAACCGCCTCCGCTGCTGCTGCCGCCGCCAGGCAAGCCACGAGGTCGCGCCGCCCGGCACGAGCAGCGAAACTTTCTAATTGGACTAAAAATGGTGCGACGTCAATTACCGCACCTAGCCACGCGCGAAGCGATCGCGGGGGAGACGAGAGACGGCAGAGGTCGCGGCGCGGGCGCGCAAATGCTCTTGAGGTCGCGGAGATTTTTACGCTCATTGTGATGCAGCCACGTGTCGCGACTTCTCTTCGCGCCTCGCGGTGAAATGTTATAATTACTCAGAAATGGTGGAGGACCACAATGACACGCGCGGCACTTCTCGAGGTTGAGTGGGATGATCACATTGTGAGGTTAGACATTGCTAATGAGGATTAAGTGAATAGATACTACATTCTGAAATTTATTCTTGAGTAGTTTCCTTTGTCACAAAGGACATCGAGGGATTTCTATAAGTTTCTGTACATTTATGAATGTCTAATTAAAAAAATGGGTCATTGACGATAAATGTATTATATACGAGTAAACAAGGGGTTTGTAGAGAATAAAATTACGTAACTTTTCTCTTTTCATTAACTAGAAGCAAAAATATCGCCCAGAGGTGGCAACAAACGATCTTACAGTCCTTAGAGCCCCAAATATTTTTTTATAATTTTGAGACATACCCGTCACATATTTGTTTAGTGTTATTGCTTAGTCTATATATAGGTCGAAATGAAATTTGTCAATAGATAGTGTACATCCTAGCGGGAGACATTATTTTCTTTCCCCATGCTTAGAAAATATTATATTTTTAAATTCTTTAGTGGGTAAAATGCTTCGTTATTTTATTCTGCCTATTCATCTCTACCTTCTGGTTTCCAGAGAAAAGCACTGATTACGTAAGAGGTCGTCAATAATAAGGAAGATAAGGGCTGGTTGGTTCCAATCCGTAATTTTTAATTTTTAAGCTACTTTATAGTCCTTTATTATTGGCGATCGTTTGACTGTTGAACTTTTAGTCTTTAAAATTCCTCAAGATGTGCCAACCAACCCCTCTTATGAAGTTCGTTGGCGCACTATGTCCATGTGAGTGTGGAGAAATAATTAAACGTCAAAATGAATCATTTTCTATTGCACAAACAAATTGATCATATTGTTTTATCTTGCAAAAACTGTTTCACATCAGCAATTACAGCAGTCTTAGTAGTTTCAAAATTAAGTTTTAAAAGATCTTTCTTTAATTTGATTTACTCAGTATTTTATTTCTGTTTTAAAACATGCTGGTATTTCGTGAATTTTGAATAAATAACCTTATTTAATTGTTACAATTTTCACACTGATGTGAACTTAAACTTGCGATAGACGAGCGAGGCAAAGTACCAGGTATGATGAAAGAAAAATAAATATTTAAGTAATAAGTAAATGATAACTCTTTATAAAACTTAACAACACCGGTTGGAAACAAAAAGTTATAGCTCTGCTATGTCCGTGAAGTACATCGTAAGACTAGCGACAGGAGGGGGGAACCCCTCGCTCGACAAACGGAGGGCTGTTGTGCATATTCACAGAAATGTGTAGTCGCCCTCATATGTATTTTACGAGACATTGAAGCAACGTTGTTTTTTTCGAATGGAACTATATAGATTTTCGTAGTGTATCATGACGAGCATAAAAGACAAATCCTATGATAGACATATTGTCAATATTGTTATATAAGCATATTTTTTATGTAATTGTGATATTTTGCCACTCCTCTTTAACGGTTATTTTGAACGGATAACAGTCCGCCACAAAAGGTCACGCAGCGCTCCTCCTGCTAAGACACACTCGGGAAGGGAAGCTGAGCACAAACAAATCGAAATTACTCAAAAATTCTTAACATGTAGTAATAAGTATATCATTGGATTCGTCATTTTCCTCTCGCAATGATAATCTAAAAAAATGTATAGTTACATGTGAAAAAAACAAATTTACCACAATATCTCGTAAAATACTAGTGATAAAAAAGAATTGAGTATATGAATCAATTAACCCCATTCCTTCATGCACTTCCGTAAAAATTGCATTGCAATAACTTCATCCGCTTAAAAACTGCTGGAGGTGCTAAAGTTACGTGGCTCATCCTGTATGTTCTAAACTCTCCGTGTTGTATATATTTCTGTATGTCTTCATCCATTACTTTCCTTCAAATTGATGAAAAACTACAGAAAACAAACACCTAGGTTTATCTCGTCTTCAGTCCGTATCGAATTATTCAACTAATATGTTTCGTTATTTTCATGCAAATACTGTCAGAATACCCATTACAAAACGAAGTTCATTTGAAGTAATGTTCATCAGCTTAATAAATTAAATTGCGGTACTCACTAAGCACTCAAGAACCGCGTTGCTTGGAAATGGATTCAAGTTCTGAAATGAAACAGTGTTAAATACAGACTCCACCATGGCGAGACACTGCCGCAAGTGGGAGATTCAGAACGATGATAATGGCGATAATGATTCAACGGAGACGGTTAAGAAAGTTGCGAGAGAGGCAGCGGGAGCGGCAACGCCAGGAGCGTCGGCGGCGGCGGCGGGACCCCGTACTCATATTCTGCATCCTCTGCGGATGCGCCCTCACCTTCCGCAACTCCCCTCCGAGCGCGTGCCGGTAACCGCCTTCCGCTAACTGCCTTCCGTCGCGTCGTTTCGCGAAGCGGCGCCGCCGTCGTGCCCCTCCCCCTGCGTGGCCCCGCCCGTTCCCACTCTTTCCTCCCCGGACGCCCCCGCTCCCGCCCCCGCCCCCGCCGACGCACCGTTGCCCGCGTCGCTCGCGCCGCCTGCGCCGCCCACGCCAACCCGCGTCGCCCGCGCCTCCAGCGCCACCCGCGCCGCCCACGCCGCCCGCGCACCCCTGCCGGCCGCGCCGCCTGCTGCGCAACCCTGTTTCGCTCCCGCTGCCTCTGCCACCCGTCCTTCCGTCTGTGCTCGCGCCTTTAAATGCTCCCGCACCACTTCGCCCTCAAGGAATCAGAAATGTGGACTTTGGACAGAGATTTAAGAAATAACCAAGAGGTTCAAGCAGAGCACTTTGAAATAAAGGATAATATCACGTTTAACACGTTTTATTATATAAGATATTAAGAATAATGTTTGCAAATTCATTGAATTTTTGTATTGCAGTATTGGGTAAGCTATTAGTAGATTGTCGATGGGAGTTACTTTTTTCCCTACAAATGAGAGTACATTAAAAAGAGATTACTTAAATATTTATTGTGCAACTAACTGAAAATTTTCGTCAAATGTTAGATATGATATTTTTACAGAAAATTTATCATATCTAACATAGTGATATATTGAAACCCTTTAAACAATATTCTTGTGAACGTGTGATTTCTATATAACTGTTATATTTCTATACTTATAAATCATATATAATGAGAGTTTTTCGGGAATTTTGTGCAGTTGTTTCTTCTGTTTCGCGAAAATACCTCTGTCCTTTTCTGTCTGTTCTACATCTCCATTATCGGAGTCCCAGTCGCTACCAGTTTGTAGTCGGAACGCATCCTAAGCGTATTACGACACACGTTTGTTCATGACGCCTGAAAAAAAATGGATTGCCCAAGCCTCAGACTTTAAGGTTCATATCTCCCTGAAATTACCCAGATTCTTACTTCAAGAAGCACGTCAATCATTCACCGTCACTTTTCCTCTCTCCTGTTATTTCTGGTCATCTTTATACCTATTTTGTTTTATCCTCCAATAACATCATCATACCCAACTTCCTCCTCGTCCTATTAATCTACCTTTACTTCTTCTGGCTATCAATTTAATTTTATTTCGTACTAGCGGAACCCGGCAGACGTCTTGCCCTCCATGTGTCTTTTTCTTTCCCTCCCTTTCTTTCGCGGTCTCTTTCTCTCCGTCTCTCTTACCGCCTCTTTCTCAGCGTCTCACACCGTCCTTCTCTCACAGTCTCTCTCTCCTTCTCTCTCTCCGTCTCTCCCTCCGTCTCTCTCCCTCCGTCTCTCTCTCTCTGCCCTTCCCCCTTTCTCCGTTTCTCTCTTTTGTCTGCCTATGTCTGTCTGTCTCTCTCTGTATCAGTCTCTCTCTATCTCTATGTCTCTCTGTCTGTCTCCCCTGCATCTGTCTGTCTGTCTCTCTCTCTCTCTTGTGTCTCTCTGTCTGTCTCTCTATGTGTCTCTGTCTGTCTCTGTCTATCTCTGTCTCTGTGTCTTTTCTGTCTCTCTGTCTTTCTCTGTTTCTCTCTGGATTTGTCTCTCTGTCTCTTTCTGTCTCTCTCTCTCTCTCTCTCTCTCTCTGGGTTTGTCTCTCTGTCTCTTGACTTTATCTCTGTCTGTATCACTCTGTCTCTATCTGGGTCTCTCTGTCTCTCACTTTCCCTTACTTTCGCGTGCCGCTGTCCCGACTTTCTCGGCCTTGCTTTGTGTCACAGAGCGACGATCAGGAGCAGTGAAGCCCAGGTGGAGCTCAGTTTGAATGGAAATTGAATAGAATGAATGAATTTCAGCTTATAAATTTTCTAGTTGACATTGTACAGTTGCATTTGAAATAATTTTACCTCAATATATTGTAAAATACAATTTATACAATAGAAATGAATACATGTATCAATTAGCTCCATTCTCTCATGCATTCCTGTGGCACTGCATTGCAATAACTTCAACCGTTCAGAAACTGCAGGAAGTGTGCAAGTTACGTGACTCAGTAAATAGATAAATCCTCTTTCTCTCACTCTTTCTTTGCTTGTTTTACGTGATTTATTGATCCTACCTCTTGAGTCTATTCATGTCTTTATTTCTTTTGATCAAAGTACATATGCCTTCCTCGCCTAGTTGCCACCGCCCTCATACTTCCGTTTACTCTTTTGTATTTCCCTGTGAACTTTGCGAGCTTCGTAATTTTTCGTATAAGTACTATAGAGCAAGTTGCATAATGCTGAAAAATAACATGGAGATCTTGACGGATACGTGCAGGAGTACAGAGGATTTACCCCCAAAATGGATATACCAAAAAACAACCTGGCTGAACCCCGAACTTTGATAATTTGATAAAATTGAGATGTACATTTTGTATAAATATTTTTTTTCGAATCTTCCTTCTCTCGTTTGGTGAAGGATTGTGCAAAGAAGAGTTGAAATATTAGTAGGATACACGGATCAGTATTATAACATTACGTAACCGTTACAAAATATTACAAGAAAGTATGTGTTTTTGTTACAGAAATAGTTTATTATTTTTAATAAGTGCTCATTTCTTTCGTTCTTTCTTTCGTTCTTTCTTTCGTTCTTTCTTTCTTTCTTTCTTTCTTTCTTTCTTTCTTTCTTTCTTTCTTTCTTTCTTTCTTTCTTTCTTTCTTTCTTTCTTTCTTTCTTTCTTACTTTCTTTCTTTCTTTCTTTCTTTCTTTCGTTCCTTCTTTCTTTCTTTCTTTCTTTCTTTCTTTCTTTCTTTCTTTCTTTCTTTCTTTCTTTCTTTCTTTCTTTCTTTCTTTCTTTCTTTCTTTCTTTCTTTCTTTCTTTCTTTCTTTCTTTCTTTCTTTCTTTCTTTGTTTCTTTCTTTCTTTCTTTCTTTCTTTCTTTCTTTCTTTCTTTCTTTCTTTCTTTCTTTCTTTCTTTCTTTCTTTCTTTCTTTCTTTCTTTCTTTCTTTCTTTCTTTACTGTAGCGCGCTTTTTCTTTCCCGCCATCCTATTCGCATCCAGTAACAACGGGCGCTCCGCCTACTTTGCCCTCGTAGCCTTTCGCACCGGCCGATACGCGTTTTGAAAGCGGCAGTTGTTGCTTGTTAAGGTGGAAGCGTAGAGGAAGGCGAGGCCGGGAGGCAGGAGCAGTCTCTTGTTGGAATGCTTCCGCGCGCTTCCCACTCCCGCAGCCCGAGAAAGGGGCTGTGCATTCAGAGGTGGGCAAATTTGGCCGCCTCCTTTACCAAGGCCTGTGACGTGTAGTTGCTCAGCTTCTTCATACGCTACAATATTTATGATGTTAAGTTATTTACGATTGATTATTTACTATTGCATCAAACCACCACATCAGGACGCGTTCATGTTACTATTTTTCAGTTCCTTGCTGCGTAAAGTAGACTATTGAAACAATAGCTGATGGACTGATGATTTAATCAGCTACAAAATATTTGCCTCGGCAGTTAACATTCTCTATCAAATCCATGTGCTTCATATGACATATAGATGTAATAACGTGAAACACAACCTAATGAGAAGTTTCCAAGAAACGAGTTAATATTTAATTAAATATCACCAATGCAAATACCCTTGAAAAGATTGATAAACTGTTGGTTTCATACATGTTTCTCAATATAACATTTTTCCGGTTATGATATATTAGTGTTAAAATGCTCGGTTTATAAATAAATATAATTTAACTCTCGCTTCAAAAGTCTGTACTAAAATATCGCACAAAAGATCGTATCGAAAGTGAATTAGATTGAATCAATTCGTCATTTTGCAGAACCAGTTTACGGCACCACCGCAATTACATTTTCCCTTTGTAGTATGTTTAGGATAAATAATCATATTAATGAAACGGGGAATTCAGCTCATTCTCCAAACTTCCTCGACAATTCCACATTTCATGAATCCGTGTTATTTAATACAGAGAATGGTTTCCGTATTTGTAATTATGTGTTTTTATCCAACGATCATCACACATTTCTGGTATATTGGAAATTAATATTAATGTCATTCCAATTGAAATATAACAAAAGTTTAATTTACTTTCAGCCTTCGTAACATGCTTCAAAACATTCATTTTCCATTTACATATTATGCATGAATTTTAATCGGAGAGTTAGATGGTTAAAATTTTTTTAATGAAATGGTTCAGAAACGTCTTTCCTGTACATATGTTTCTCCGTACATCACATGCAGTTTTACTGTGTGTTTTACGAACGTAAATCAAATCAAATTTCAATAATATAACCTAACCTTAATACCACTTTTTCCGGTCAAGATAAAGCATATTTTCTAACCATTATGATAAATTACATATTTTTTGATATATCACCTGACATATTTGTGTGCCCTGTACGGTAACTGTTGTTGTCAATTCTCCTACGACGAAACCATTAATTTTGCTAGTTTACTCGTCTCATATCGCTGCTGTGTGTACCAGTTTTTATTAAGAGAACTTTCTCAAACTCACTCTTCTTCGTTTTTGAACTATTCTTAACCGACACTGTGAATGTGTTAAGTGTATGTGGTTAATTTTTTTGTCTCAGAACATGCCCTGTCACTTATTTGCAATTAATAATCGTTTCACTTATTCAATTCAGTTCAGGTTCCGTATAAGAGAAAAGACAGTCTACCATTATAAATGAAAGCGTTATGTCACCGACTTACTTAGCTCAGGGTTAGCATTACCATGGTCTCTGCAGCGATTCTGAGAGACCTTAGAGTTCGATTATCGATTGTGGCGAATTTTCGTCTCTAGCTGTGTAGGTAGATCGAATTCATCAGCATTGTGGAGAATTCTAGAGACCGTCTGCTCTTATCGATAGTTTTCCATGGTTTCTCCGATCAATACTATGTGAATCCCGTAGCAGTACCCTAACAAATGGGCCATAGACCGCGCGCGGTTTTTTCTTCCCTATCCATGTACAGTACCTTCCTCTCACCTTATACACACATACATACACACACATTGACATGCATTTACCACGCATGTCGGGAGACCAGTCGAGAGTTTAGAGTTTATGTCGGCTGGGTTGGTGCTTCTGGGTAAGATACCTGAAGAGGAAATAGTTCGTAATTCGTCGTGTAAGTCGGTGTCGTATCTCACCATTTAGTGGAGTTGAAACACCACCACCCATCAGGATAAAATTCAATACATGAACGGGACTTACGACCTTAGCAGTTGGCGGGCGAGGAAACATCAATTAATCAGTCAATCAATCAATCAATCCAACGTCAAGCCATTTACGAAAGTTTCATTAATATATTATTTATTAGAATAAAATTCTCATCGGTAATTTCTGAGGGGATAATGCTCAGAACCTCTACGCTAATTCGCACCCTGCAGATACCCGAGACCTCTGACATTGTCAACTTGATGTAATGTGTGATCCTATCAAGCACGAATAGAAAGAAGCACATCCAATAAACACTAACATAAGATGTGAACGGATAACATAGAAATTATAAGTTATTTTTGCAATAAGGGTAGTTCGTCCTTGTTTTGCGTTAATGTTTTTCATTGAAAGAATTCCATGTGTTTCTTGCACTTCAAAATAATAGGAATGATTTCTGAAATATAAATCAACATGTTTTCCTGGACGATCACATCTATACAGATTTCTTTTCAGACCTTTGCTAAAAAGATCCTCTTTCGACTTGGAAAGGAACCACCGGATTTATATTTAGACTTGAACTTTTTTGTGTAGTAGTTAGGTTCACTCAATTAAACGAAAAATATTACATCATAGTATGTAATCTGTGTCTTGAACTGGGACGGAGTTATGAAAAGAATAGAGTAAAATATGTATTCTTCTGGAAGCTGTCTATACCCAGTTCCACCATCTACAGGCAGGTCCAATTTCAATAAAACGAAACATCAAGGTAATGGCTCAATGGAAGCCGTACCTCAACATTTGAGAATCTTTCAGATTTTTTCGCCGTAGAAAATTTTATACTTGCTATTTCCTTTTCATTTATATGAGTAAATGCAGTCCAGTAAGCTTCATATTCGCCCAGTGTTTAGGTCTTGAAATCCAAGTGCCTTATTCTTCCTGCTCTCATTAACTGCTAAACGATCTCTTTCCTTTCCATTATTGCCATTCGTAACGCACAATTTTGTCTTCAGAGAACGTAGCTCGTTCAGAGGGTAAGAGTCGAATGCGGGTTTTAATTACACGACCATCAAAGAGATGAATTCAGTCAGAATTGCCAGTATTCCTTGAAGTATTTGAATTGCATTTACATTGCAGAACATAAAACATCACAGAGAACATAAAAGGAAATACAAAACAGATTGTTACCGCCTTCACTTGCATGAAGCTAGAATCCTTCCGTAACAAATAGGCATAATATTGTTAACTTATAACTCTCTTTGCTTGGTTGTTTATAGTCAGAAATTTCAAGATACATTGATTCATATTTTGTAGACCATTTTCGGAACTGTTTCTATTTACCTACAAGCACAAGTGATTATCACAATTACGATTTTGCTTAATTGTCTCCTTTCTGATATCATTAATGTCAACACTCATAACACTCATATTTCGATCTTATTGTCCTGAAGGTAGTTAGTAATTTAATTTGGTAGCAAACTTTTAACGGAGCTGAACGCTAGCTAAAGTATTGTCAACTTGAATATTGCCAACGAACATTTTTCACGCAGTTTTTTTGTCTATTGTTTTTTCTAAATGTAATGTTCTTATTCTTACAAGCCCTCAGCAAATGAGTTTTTGTTTAACAAAAAATTACGTCACCGAGAATTGTGTCTACTAGCCTCCCATATGTGAAATCTCTTCATGCGCGTACACAATACTTTCCACATCGCTAAGCGTGATCATCGCTACGCGTTAGGTCTGAACGCGTTTTGCGCTGAGACAAAAGGGGCTTTTCGTCCACGGTTACATAGCATGTAGCGCGTTTATTATTCCTTCAACAATTCATACTTTTATGAAAGCAACTCTTATTTTTAAAGGAGTGTTCAGAAGCGATATTAACATCTCAATAAGCATATACATGAATATCACTGAAGTGGCAAATGCATGCTCAGATTTGTTGATGCGTTTGATTTCAAAACCAGTTCATCCATTACTTAAATTCATTTTGTATGCGTACTCGTTAATTTTAGGAATCCTTCATAACCTCACGTTGGCGCTCGAAAGTTCTATACAGCTTTTTCGCACCTAAAATATGGCGAGCAAATACACCGTTCATGTCAAATCGCGCGTAGATGCGAGATTTTTTTTCTTAAAATCGTCGCATATGGGATAGCTCTTCGCTAAAACTTCCTTGACGGGAAAATATAAGCTTAGTAGTCAGAACCAAGAGAATCAACATAAAATAAATTAATGGGGAAGGTAACCCAGGTTTATGTGGCCCGATATTCGAAATTTCATTAGTCTAATTATTGTACTTTCTCGTATTACTTCGTCAGAAGAGAAATAATTGTAATCGTGCTCCGGAAAACGACGAAAATATCCATGAGCAATAAAACAAGTAAATGAAAATATGTAATTAGCAAAATTCAAAAATTTCAAATATTCAACATATTTTATTTGAAATAAAGGGGGCTGGAATTTCAAAATCTAAAATTGAAACGATTGTATTTTTGCATTTCATGTTCAGATGCATGTAAATGATCCCGTCTACGAATTGCTAATGACATAATATTACTATAGGAGTTATTATAATAAGAATAGTAATTACACTATCCGTTATAGGGACGTACGACTTTTTCACGATATATGTTATAGTGAGTGTAGCTGATGTACAAAAAGTTAAAATAATAATAATAAATAATAATAATAATAATAATAATAATAATAATAATAATAATAATAATAATAATAATTATTATTATTATTATTATTATTATTATTATTATTATTATTATTATTATTATTATTATTATTATTATTACGTTTATTGAAGTCATCGCTGGAAGAAATTTCACATTATCGCTGGAATTCTTCATAAGAAATCAAGTGTTCATTTTCACTAAGTGAAAATCAATACAGAATGTCCCACTCCATAATTATTAATTTGTCCCTCCCAATTACGCAATTAATGCTCATCTAGGAGACTAATTTTGTTCTTACAACTTTTGAAATGTTCAAATCGAGGAATCACTTCAATGGAGATTGGAAAGGAAAACTTTCCAGAGAGATTTCTTATGATTTATTCAGACTGTACTGCGTAAAAGAAAATTTAATTCATTTCGTTTATTCGTCCCTTCCAATGGACATTTCTTCTTGGGGAAATTTCCAATTCGAGCAGATGTTAACGGAAGCTTAATGACTTCCTTATGAAAATCTTAGGTATGAACACCAATTTAAATAGCGAAGGAAACATACTCAATATGACTCTTCATTAGTTTTTTCACCGGATTAGATAATAATGAATCAATGCTGAGAATAAATGAATTATAGTAGATCTAAGGAATTTTAGGAATACATAAAATTGGCGTGTTTAAATGTTATTAATATTTTACATAACACTAATTCTGACCATGGTGTAATACGATATAGATATTGCAGCATTTAATAATTCTTTAGTTTACTATTAACGCTCCAAATTAGTAACATGGAACTGATCGAATATAATGAGGAGGCTGCGACTCGGAAAACTTGTGTTGGCTACAAGTCTTGCCATTCCGCGAATCCTCACAGTATGCAGCCCGCAACACGCGATTGCGCTGCAGGTGGCATGCAGTTCCGGCACTGTTTATTGGTTTATGAGGCGAAGCTCCGGAGCGCTTGTGAAGACGATAAAGACAGGAATCGTCCAGCCGGCATTTATAAATAGAAGTCGAACGCATTCTGGTAGTTTACAGCTAACTTACGAGGAAACATGCACGTCCAACTTGCATGAAGAAATGGAAGAGGTTCTGTGACACCGCAGAGTGTGTAAGGCCAATTGAGATCGTTTCTCTGATTTCTGAACGGTGTTCCGAAAAACATCATTCGATTCCTTTCAGACTATTCTTCAAAATAAACGCAGTTCGGAAGAAAACAAAGTTGCCTAAGAATCGCCTCATAAACTCCGCACAAGCAACAACATAGATCGGGAATAAAATCTCTCACCTTCCCCATTAAGTGACCTTCAGTTTATTTATACGTAGCATTTCACCCGTGTACAATGACGAACATCACTATACATTTCTCTAAGGCTAAACTAAGAATTTGCTAAATTTTTAGTTCTCTAAGTCTAAACCAATCAGAAATGCGACATTTTTGCCTTTTACAATCTTTCCGTGTGATTAAAACATCCACCAGCAGGAGCCGTGAGTATGGGAATTAACCAACTGAACATTTTCTAGGCAGTTGTACGCCTTGTCGATCTAGGCGGTGCGCATTGAAAACTGCGCGGGAGAATACCTGTTGGCCTGTGGGAGAGGAAGCGGTGGCGGCGGCGCCGGGAGCGACATATCGTTGGGGCGGCAGAAGCGCCACAAACTGCCGTCGGCGCCGCGGTGTTCGCTTATTTGCGCACGCTCTCGTGTGGAATGTGCACGCGTGGCGGAGGCGAGGAACGCGAGGGAGGGGAAGCACAGGATGGGGTCGGAGGGATAGAAAGGGGGAGGGACGGAGGGAGCACTCACTGGGGTAGAGAACGTCCGTATCCCATGGGCGCTCAAACCTTCTCAAAGCATCTGAGGGGGAGAAAATCGTGATGGTACCGTGGGAATGTCATAGAGTGCCTAGCAAAAGCTGGTGGAAGTAGCTAGTATCAGTATTAAGATTAGAAACGTATTGAGCGTAAAGACAGGACGTTAAAGCTCGTTATGCGCCGTAAGGCGCCTGTTGGCCTGCCGGTTACCTCTCTGCAAAAACAAACAACAAATCTTGGATGAATCCAGAGATGCTGAGATATCATGTAGTGGATCGTAAGAAAATAATTAGTGACAAAAATACGAGAATATTGGTGGAGAGGATTAAGGCATACATTGCAGGAAAGAAGGAAGGGAACTCCTTCAGAGATCGCAATGAAATAACAGTAAAATGACAGAAGAAAATAGTGGGGCTACAACAATACACATTTGCTCTCATTAATTGTAACGGCTACGCAATGTTATCCCACTACATCAACCTGCAAAAGTTATTCCAATCAGAACTTTTTTCTCTGTACCAAGATTCGAACTCAAGCCCATTGAGTTAACTACCCATGCGCATTGCCGACACTCGAGGCAGTCACTCGGCCGTATTCACTTTTGTCGACGTGTCAAAAATTGTGTCTAACGTGTTTAACGTGTCTAACATATGCAATTTTCGAAAATTCAGAGAATTACCAAAAGAAATGAGACATGGGTCATTTTCAAGTTTCTCTGAAACTTGTGCTCTAGCCGAGGAAAAAGATAAAGAAAAATTTTTGAACTTTTTTAATGTTTTTTATAAATTGCATTAACTTGAGTCAGAAATTACACGAAATGTATTCGTTCCTTCAAATTATTGTACATAATATTTTTTAAATACCTGATTTTCTGGATAAAATTTCAGTTAAACCAAAATCTCGATCTTCAATCAATTGTACTTTGCAATGTTTTTTTTACAATTTTAAAAAATACACCATTGGCCGAAAGTGGAACCAAAATCAATTTTTTAGCATCCTTTGATGCTTACGAGGAGGAAATTTGAAGTAAATATATGGAGCGGTTTTTGAGAAAAACGTGTTTAAAATTTGCGCGAATGAAACTCATAATTTCGAAAATTGGTACAATGGGTTATTCCACGATCTGGCTTTCAACAATATATTTTATTAACCACAAAATCTCAGGAATTTCTCAGTCTTCAATATTGCAGTTGTAGGAAGACGCCAAAAAATTGTTTTTTTGTAATTTTCGACAAACCCAGGGATTCAAACGAAAATGAGACTTGTACCATCCCTTTAAACTTTCTTTACGCAGTCCGTGAATAAAGTTTAATAAAAAAATTGGGAGCCATTTATGAAAAAAATTAAAATATGAAGGCCTCGGGTACAATATCCCGAAATATCAAAATATCCGTTTCAAACTCGCGGGGACTTTAGTTCGTTCAGATATCAGAATAACAATTTTGAAGAAAAACTTCAGAACTGTTTAGATACTGGCGTTGACTACAGATGGACGGGCAGAGTTTTCCCGTCAATCAATTTTTTGATATCATGAACCCACAGAACGCGGATTCTGGTTGCACATTGTGTTAGATGTAATTTACTACATACGAGAACGAGATTTATCCACTTTTTTGTTACCAATACCTGACAATGAGAGTTTTTTCTTAAAATCGGCGATTTCCGGCCCACGATTGCAATATTTTCTCTTTACTGCTTACATAGTAAGGCAGGTAAGTTGAAATTAAATTAGTTCATGAATCAATATCAAAATGGCCTGGAAGTGAAAGACCGGCACAGCAGGAAGATACGATGTAAACGTCTTGGATTCATAAGCTTGATATATTTGAGAAGAGAAAATTAAGGGAGGAAAGGGGAGCTCCAACGAGGGTAGGATAATGAGGTACGAGTATGCCAAACAAACAAAAATGTCAGGAATAAGATATTAACATTAAACTTAGAAAACAGAGAAATTAAGGGACGGTGCTGTCATCGAAACATTAGCTTGGGAAAAGCTTACGAAAGGCAACGTTGTCGGCACACGTGAAACTCCGCCTTCATTTCCTGTCTTCCTAACGGAGAATTGAGGTGATTAAAATATTTTGAAGTAGTTGGAGACCTTGGAGATCGAAATTGGTGTGAAAAAGAGTGAACCGCAAAGTAAGCAAGCCAGAAGTACGCAAAGCACAGTTCTTTCAAATGCCAAATCGATGAGTGTCCAGTGAAATGACTAAGAGAAAGAAGAACTTATGTTTCTATTATTAACCCGGGAGTGCTCGCAAAAGATTTGCGAGATTCACGCCACGTCAATTTGATGTTCCTGAATTATTGCAATGCATTAGTCGTCTGATATTTCATGTATATCTTCATTGTACTTTTCTGAGATCATCTGGTCTTTGATTTTTATCCTTTCGCTTCTCATTTCCCGTGAGCATGTTCAAACGTGATCGCTGTCATATACGTTGGGTTCAATGCCGCGAATGCGAGCTCCTGGCCTGAACGGTACGTATCATGGTATTATTTCAGCCGTGTCTATAACAAGTGCCTGTTCAGAAAATGTAATAATTTGCCCTATCTACAATCGAGTGTCACAATTTCTTATCAAAGAGAAAGATGTGCAAGAGGCGTCCGTAGAAAAATGAAAAAATAGGAACCTTGCAAAATAGAAAAAAGACAACGTCTTTCTAAATATTTATGTGAAAATGTAGTTTGTTTATATATAATGTTTAGAACATGCCAAAATAATTGGAGGAACCTTATTTACCTTTCTCACCATAACTATTCAGGCAAGAATTCTGCAGTGTAAGATTCATTAACAATTGCATTGAGGAACATGTAAAAACTGAGTAATGTAAGTATTTCTGTAAATGACCCTTCAGTTCATTCGCACTTAAAAAAAAGTTGCAGCTATATCTAAGAGATACATTGCAGGCACTGGCGTGAGCCTACCTATTGCGGGCACTTCCGGAGATCGACTTTCGCTATGAATGTTTCTGATTTTCACGAATTAATCTACATAGAGTTTTTCCGGCTGGTTAGCCAGAATGCATGGGAAATTACAAGTGGGAAACAATTTGCAGGATAAAAATTTAAGTCCAGCAGTGTTTGCTTTGTTTCGTATCGGCTTAAATATTTCTGGGCCGCTTGATAGTACCTTTTATTAATTCTTAGGGTTTAGGGACTCTTGAATTGCCGACATTAATTGTATTCGTGGCTCATTATCTAAGTAGATTATAACGATAATAAGAATATTGATTGATCAGTGAGGAAATAAGAGGCAAGGGAAACGGCGAACACACACACAGAGTTTTTCTTTGTCCACTACAAATCCCATTTGGATCGTCACGCCATCGAACCCCGTACATTTCTTTCGCAGATAGAAACGGACGCTTAAAAAAATTGCAAAGGGCGCTTAAGAAAATGAAGTACGCCTTATTTTCGTTGAACTGTCTGAATTTTAAAAATGTGCAAAAGTTAGAAACAATGTGAGAAATGAAGTGTCGCTGTAACCTATTTGTACATATTATTTATTGACATGATTATAGTATCGCCGATTACTATTAGTTTTTCAAGAAAATAGTATGTAGGATTATAAATTTGTTACCTAGAAATTCAAAATCGTTAGTGACAAATATTCTTAAGCTTGCTTTTAAATAGGTTAAATACATCAACACAAAGATATGTTACTAGTGTTAAGTGTTTAGGGCCCAATAAAAACGTATTTACAATAGTCACTATGAAATTTTTATTTGGCTTTGTAATTAAGACTTATTTAAGGTAACTTTCTTACATCTACTACTTAGAAAGTGGATCAAATGAAATACTGCAGTAAAAAAGGCGATTTTTCAACAGAAGTACACGTTTTGTGAGTTACTGATGCGTGGAATTTTTTTAAGGTAGTGTAGCCAGAATTTACGATGTGAGCAATCTTGATACCGTAAAAGTAGACTTTCCCTTTATGTCTGTGCGGCTGTGCATCTATGCGTCTATGTGTCTGTCCATGACGGTCATTTTGTTTGTCGCTCTGTGCCTCTCAGTTAAATAGTTTCTCAGTCATTTTTTCAGTTGGTTGGTATGTTTATCATTCAGCCAGTTACCTAGTTAGTCATTAGTCAGTAATATTCACATTCATCAATGTAGAAAAATTATATTTCCCGGATAGAGCATGATTCGAATGATTATAAATACAATACTTCCAAAATATTCTGTGATATTGGTTAACTTAGCACAAATTTCCTCACAACCTGAATTTAAGTTTTCCGTTCCAGGCGGCTACGCTTATTTAAGCTGTTTCCATGAGTTCATCCACCATCCGACGGAAAATAGTCTGACAGCGGTTCCGAGAAAATTCTTATCCATGAAAGCTTGAGAAACGGAAGAAGAGGAATTCCTGGGATGAGTTCAAAATTCACACAAAATGAGAGAGCCCTGGCGTCACTGCGGTTGTCTGTGGAATGGGCAGTTTCGTTCCCACGAACGTAACACTCAAACGCGACGGCGTGCACGTCCAGATCTGGTGGAAATGGGAGAAGAGCTGGGAACTCCTTCGTAAGTTTAATTTAAAAGAAAATCAGATTGGATTTTTCTTCTCGTTTCACCCTCGAGCAAAAAAGGGAAAAATCTCGTCGCCGAGATTTACGCGTTGACCGAATCGACTTTCCATTCATAACTCTTGTAGAGGCAGCGGCAGCGCCACTACCTCCGCCGCCTCCCCCGCCCCACTTCCCCCATTCCACTGCCATCGTCATCGCCACCGCGCCCGCCATCGCTGCCGCCCACTCCACCGCCGTCCCTCGCCGCCGCTGCCACCCCTCGCCGCCGTCACTCCCGTTCTGCCTCCTCCGCCAATACCACCGCCTCTATCCACCTCACTCTCACCACCACAGTCACTGGCATCAGCGCCCCCACCCCTGTCATCACTGTGGCCACCTCTGCCACATCCCCGCCCACAAGGCCGCCGCTGCCACATCCACCTCCTCCGACAGAGTCCGTAGAGAGAGACTTTCTCCGAACGACCCTCATTAAACGTTTGTTTTATTGTTTTTGATCTCCGAGCGTCGCTCTCTTCCTCGCCCGGTAATGATTGATTTTTCGTGTCGTCCTCGTAAAGAGCGTCGTGGACGGTTTCATTTGAGTTCAGATTTAATCTGCTTTAGAGGGCGAAACTTTATACGTCACGTCTTAAAGCAATGATACCTGAAATGTATATTGCACTGGCATTGAAGTTAAAAAGTGAATTCCTTGTTCACATTAATTTTTCTTGCGGTAGTAATACTTTTCCTTAATACTTGCTCACTTTTTAAATCATATATCTTACATTAACCTTTATTTAAAGTGGATGGGAATAAACAATATCAATCAACACCCTACTATCATCGTAACAACTTTTTGTGTTATGATCGCATGTAATATTAAGAGAAAGTATCGAAATTTACATAACAAAACATGAGTCACGTATTGATCTTCCATGGCGGCTCAGCTGGTGGCAAATCAGAAGAAAGTACGTTGCGATGGAACTGAAGGATCAAACTGTTTCGTATGCTGCACCCAAAACATTACTTCTATTATGTCAAATCCTTCTCAAGAGATTTTGAGTATCCCTCCTCTTTATATCTCTATTTCTAACGAATACCTGCCAATACTGTTTTCTTCAAATGTGCATACAATCACTCTAGTCTCTGCAGAGAACACAAATTTCCTTTTTATTTGGAGTAGCAAGATGACAGTTCTTAAATATACTTTTTTAAAATAAGAAAAATATTTCTGAGTAAAACGAGAAACTTCACTTTTCATTTTTGCAGATAATTGCGGTTTACATTTTCGTAGTTTTATTTATATAATTTATTTTTTCTTATCACTGAAAAAGGTTATGATTGCGACAGCGTTGTGCTTATGAGTCTATTCGGATATTTTACACTAAGAGTTTTATATCTACAGAGAAACAGGCTAAGACGGCGGTAGACAGCCGTAGAAGAATGAGAAGGAGGGGGTCAGCTCAGTGCAAATCAGGAAAAAGGACCAGGAGGCGGCGGGCGCGGAGGCGACGCCGATAGGCGGGGGCGCTGTCTCGGTCTCCGAGAAGCCGTGAGCTGCGGTCCGCCGGGGCGCCCGCCCGTGCCAGGGCCTGAATTAAGTGGAGCCAAGAATATACGCGCGGGCGCGCATCCTCCCGAAGCGGCGGCGGAGGCGGCGGCGCCGCCGCCGCCGACGACGACGACGCCGCTTCGCGTTGCGACCTCGCGCGCAGGTATCCTTCGACACGGCCCCCGCCGCCCGCGCGCCAATCCACCCCCACCTATTTCCATCCAGCTGCCAACGGCCAAGCTTTCCTGCACTTCCCAGATCAGTCAGTCGGTCCAGGTGGGTCGCGGAACGAAATTAGGTAAGTTCCAGAGCATCACGTTAAAACTGACGGCGGCACGCCTTAATGTTTAGAAAGAGACCTTTCTCTTTAAGTACATAAAAATAAGAGATTATGTATGTAACTATATGTGGAATAATAACGTTAAATAAAGAATAAAAATAATTGATACACTATCAAGAAACGTTTACCATTTAAACAGAGTTTTGATGATACAAATTATGGTATGATAATAGTGTCGTCATGTGATCGATTTAGGCATGTAAAGCATTTTAAAATTGGTGAGTGTGTCATTGTTATAGAGTTATTCTTGAGACCAAACGAGAGGAGACTAAAATCAGTGCCTCAAAGATGGGGTAAATTGTTTAAAATTGAACAATTTGTACAATTTTTCCACAAATAATATGAATTATGAATGATTTCGAGATTATAAATGAATGATTTGTTTCGTATTGGTTGTCAGAATAATTTTGGAAAGAGTATACGCTACACTAATTATTTATCAATATTTTAACAAAACATCTAGAATTTGGTTGGTGCTTCTATGTCACTCATTGTGGAACATTGATATTCTCGTATTAAATTACGGTAAATAATGGATGAGTTTCAGAACGATTCTCATGTATAATTTTTCATCGCGCTCATTATGATCATCACGCTCCGATTATTGACTAAATTCATTACAAATAACTAACTATAAACTATAATTGTAACTAACAAATAAGATACTAACGGAATCTTTGTTTTGTAGATTTTATATCAAGCAGCATGTGTTGAGAGCTATGATGATACTTATTGCGGCTCCGTCTCTAATGTATCTTTATTGGTTTTTATGATTTTTCTGTGGATTATCATAATCGTTTACTCAAACGCTTATTCGATTGATAAATGCAGATGCATCAGCACTTTCTCAGGTTGTGCGTGATTGAAAAAAAACGTCATTATTTCAATATTGCAGGCATTAACCCTTCTCTATTTTAGTGTCGCGTATTTGTAATTAGCATACCTTGAAGTCAAGACAGGACGTCTCAATGAGCCAAATTAAATGATTTGCTATTAGCTGCAATAAACAACGGGAATAAAAGAGATACACTGGAATCTTTAACTGCGCGTATAATCCATCTCATTTCAACAGAGGACAGCGCTGTGTCAAATTCGAAGCGTCCTCGCACAAAGCGAAAAGTAATTCCTTTGGAAATTCTTAATAAAAGTCGCCCTCATAGCGGCGCCTTCTTCGCAGAAGATGGAAGCGCTATGCTTCGTCTACTGTTTCGCAGTGCGGCGCGGCGCGGCACCATGAATTCCTTCCTGCAATATCAGCAAACGTCCGAGGGCGGCGCGGCGGAGAAAGAGGGAGCGCGCGTGCGAGGCGTTTTTCGGATTGGCACCGGCTGCAGCGTCGTTGTCGCGTCTGCAGCAGCGTCGCTGGACGAGCGGCGCGGCGCGGCGCGGGCGCAGGGATTGCGGCAGGCGCTGCGCCTCCCCCTCACTGCGGCGGGGCGCCCTTCCTTCCCTGCGCGACGGCGGCGCCGCTGCGGCCGCCCCGCCCACCCCCCAGCCCCTCGCCCCTCCCACACCAATGCTTTCGCGCGTCACAGCCTCCCTGCGAACTCTCCTGCCCAAACCTACTACCCCCTCACATTACTACGTTTCTTTTTCTGCTCTCATTCTCTTTGTGTGTCGGTTTTTTCATTGTTTCAGCCCATGTCACACGGATGCCCTATGTTTTTCTAATTTGGGTTACCGTCTTCTCCATTCCCTTTTCTGGGTTGGTATTTTAACCCTTTCTGCGGCTCCGTCACCCGTCATGTTTGCCTACTTTAATTCTATTACTACTCCTCCCCCACTTTAACTAATCATTCTTACATATACTCAAGTTATCCCTTTCTCTCGGGATCGTTGGTTAATAATTTTTAAGTTCCGTTCTCTGCTCTCTCTACTTTCGCTCTTCTACTTCTCACCAACATCAGTGAAACCCGTTTTCCTTCGCAGGACCACGCTTCTCCACCCCACTAAGGCCCATTTTGCTCTTCCCCTTCCTGCTTTACTTCGCCGTCGCGCGGCGCGGCTGCCACAATATCGTGACGTTGTAATCATAAAAACGACTCCTATAAAACATTATCTACGGCTTGCGAGCTTCTCCCGCGAGAGGCGGCCGCCAGGCCAATTTTCCATTTTCCCCCACTTAAAAGGCGTGGTGGTCGCAGTTAGGAACTTATTTTTCCTGCGCTCCAAGGAGCCGCGCCTGGATACATACTTTATGTCTAGGCCTAGAAGGGGGTGCCTGGGGCCCTCTAAATAGGGACCAGTACTAACATCCTCGTACTTCTTTCTGTGAGGGGTTGTCATATTTTATTCAACCCCTCTGAAACGGGCAGTATAATTAGACTTTTCCCTCGCAGCAGTATGGAAACAAAACACGCAAAACAACATATGAAATAATTAAGTAAATTCTGATTCGCCCTAGTGTACTGTGAAGGGAACGCAGAAGGGGTAATTTAAACCTCTCAAATTGTTCTGCTAAAACAACAAACATTGCACTACATTCGCACCGTCGTCTTCACGAGACCGCATTGAATGATTAAACAAACCCGTTGAAATGCGTGATTGCACAGGAGAATACCCTGCCAGAGCTTTCCTAGAGCGCAGAAAATCTCTCGCGTAACCATCTGGATAACCAGCTGCAGCCGAAATGTCTTTCACCGTAAAGTGTGTTGTTTAGACTCCTTTGGAGATCCTCACCAGGGTACTTGATAAATGTAGTCGGTATTCATCAAATTTGTGGAAATTAATACTTGATAAATAAACAAGCAATTCTTATTTGATTTTTGGGGAATCGAGATTGAAAAGCATACGGACAATGAAAACTATGGAGGCGATTTTAAGCGAAATGCAATAGTTTCAAAATCTACAACAAGAAATTACCATAACCCAAGAATTACGTAATCCAAGAAGATAGTTTTCCATCTCTTTCACTTGAAAGAGTATTTGAATTACATTTTCCTTAACAAATGAAGTAAATATACTATCCACTACTATAAATTCAACTAATAGCATTGTTTCACCATGTCGATAAATTTATCACGAATAAAAAAATCAAAATTTGGTATTAGCAAGAAAGACTTTGCAACAAAGAAATTTATTAAGCTCTTAAAGAACTACTAAACGTTATTCAAATTCAAGATATAAAATTCATATATTCTTGTTATACGTATAAAATAAATTGTAAACGGATACATTTTTATAAGAATATTGTTGCGCGCTGCATGTTCCGTTGAACGACAGCTTTAAAGGCGGCATTTCTGCTCGCCAAGCAGCCGCTGCAGCAGCACGAACAGACAGCAAGCGCTTTGCTCGTCTGTTGAGAGCTCTACTCTCCTCCAACCTATCGCGGGGCTTTTTATTTGCACGCCGCGTCAGAGCAACCTCTCACTTCGCCCACGCCCACAGTGAAAAATTTCTCCAATCTAGACGGGCGTAAAGTGTACTGAAATCTTCCATTCAAAGTACGAAAAATAAATTTTTTATAATTTTTCAACATTTTTTTTCTAACTTCCAGAAGGACGTACAGCAATATATCCATGTCTTTATTCATTTTATCTTTCCTTGTGGTACTCCGTACCATGAGAATTATTATTGTTGTCAGATTAAAGTGAAATTGTTCTCTCAAATAAGGAATTATGAAGTATTGAATAACGTATTATAGAAGTTTTCGTTTAGGGTAATTCTGTATCATTTAAAGAACTCCTCAGAATTCAAATATTCAATTAAAATTCAAGGGGGCGCAACATCACCCAAATCGACCGGGAAATATCAATTTTGGTGAAAATCCTGCGTAATTTAGTTGATAGTTCACTTCACTAATGGACAGACAGACAGAGCAACCGAAGGATAGAGATTTTAAAATCTTTTTTCGGTGATTAGGGACCTCCCAAATGTCTATTTCCGTCAAACTATCAACATCAATTTTTTCAGCATTCCATAACTTTCCCTGTCCTATGTACATGCTAAGGTAAAAATAAATATTATTCTACTAAAAGTTGAAGTTACTTTGCTTTGCTTTGTATGGACGATAGATGAAGAATTTGTTCTTAACGCTTTATTTTTGGAAATGCTAAAAACTATAAACGTGCGAGATGCCCCAGATATTAATGGCTTTGTAGGATGTCAAAGCGACTATTAAGGAACAGCTAAGAAGAATATTTGCGTTTACAACACGGAAATATTTTTGAAATAGTTTCGCCAGTTTAGCGACGTGGCGCATCTACGGCTGCCTCTGTGGCTTCGCATTGCGCGACTCGAGGGCCGTGCTGTGCGGTCTGCATGCCCCTCTTTTCCCGCGCTCCTCGGCCCCGCGCCTGCCACGAGAAGCGCGCTCTGTCGCGTGTGCAGGCCAGGAGGGAGGGCACTGCACGTGAAGTTGGTTGTAGAGTCGGGCCGCCTCAAGAAAACAAAGGGGCCGTTTCCTCCCGTAGTCGCCTGCTAGCGGCAGTGGTAAAAGAGGCACCTGCAGCCCAGCTGGCTGGCCACTACTTAGTTCGTGTCGGATCGTCCGTGAACTCGAGTGGACAGCAACTCGGTCCCACAAGACGTTAACTTTTTTTTTGCTTGCGCGAGAGTTACTTGTTTCAAGAGTTTGCGAGAGATGATATACCATTAGCAATTTGAACATGAACCCAAGGAGTGTGTGTTGATATAACTATGGTTGTGGAGGAGTCATTTCTTCGATAAGTACGGAAAACATTGAAACGCATATTTATTGTAAAAACGTATCTCGTGTAGGAAGTTTTTTGGTAGGTAGAAGACGAGAATTGTAGTGAGTTGGCTCTCCCTTCTCAGTTTCTCTTCCTCCTATACCAGTCGTGGTATAGAGGAAGAGAAGTATAAAGAAAGATATGCGACATATGAAAGACTAAGTGCAGATTTTTTCTCGAATTTTCCATTTCTCGCATTCATAGTGTAGATTATTTTTATTTACAATTAATTAATTTATTTTACGTCAAAAACAGTTAAAAACTGTGTAACGTGCTACGAGAAGTATATTCTGTGCACTTTTCTTAATTCTGGTATCCCTGCCCTAAGCCACAAACAAGTTGAATTCTGAATACAGAAATAAATGAGCATTTTTGGCAAGAATTGATAAGAAAATATGCGCTTCGGGGTAATAAAATCTATTTTCAAGGGAAAATCAGCTATAGATTCGGGATATTATCCCTCATCGTGACTTTGTGAAGGAATCGACTTCCTGCCGTGAGAACATAGAGAACAATATTTTGAATAACTATATTTTCCACTGACCTCTAAAAGACGTGCACAAATAGAGAAGTTACATTTCTGTCTAGAAACAAGACACAGGGGGCCATCTCAGCATTAGCTGGATGTGTTTCGCCCGATTGTTATTCCACATTTCAGGCGGGAATAAAAATTCGCGAAATATTCACAACGAAGAGCTTGAAGGCTGACTGAGTGCGAAAGAATTCTGAACCCTTCAGATGATGAATTTAATTTGATATAAAATTCATTTAAATAGACTGTTTTTTGAGGTTTGACTGAATTGAGGAGTCCAAGATGTTACCTTAATACGAGTCAGTGACATCGTTCATTTTCGATGGAGTATACAATTGTTTATTTTAAATGGAAACCGGGTTAAAATAGTTTTCGTTACGTTCGCTATTAATTTTTTATTACAAAACCAACCAGTACACTGCCATGCCTATGACTGAGACGACGTAGTGTTCGAGACCTGACGGTAGCAAGATTTTCGACATTAACTTGCTAGATAGATAGATAGGTCGAGTGCAGCCGTTGCCGGAGGAGAATCGTAGCAGACAGCTGCTCTGATCGGTAGTTTTCCATGGTTTGTCCTAAAAACGCCTTGCGAATAGCCTAAGAAACGGGCAACGGACAGCGCGTGATATTTCTTTCTTCTTTCTTGTACTACCTTCACCTCTTCGTTGTGTTTGTCATATTCCATCTAGATATTTTAGTCAATAATAGTAATAATGTATTTGGCATTATTGGATCGGCAGTCCGACTTCGCCGGCCAGCTACCGGTGTCCCTGTTCCCTGGAACCCTAGTTAAATTCTCATGCTTGGGGGTAAGAGCGACATGGGGGAACGTGACGTATTCTGTTCACCGTAACTAGCAAGATACGCCTGCTTCAGCTTTTCTTCGTCACACAGCTACAATAACTGGGACGATTTTAAAGGAAACTATATTTTTGCTTCGACCGGGAATCGAATCCAGGGACCACAGTACGGAAAGCTAGTACGCTGCCCAGGAGCCATCCCAGAGGACACAATAATAATAATAATAATAATAATAATAATAATAATAATAATATGAATAATATGAATAATATGAATAATATGAATAATATGAATAATATGAATAATATGAATAATAATAATATGAATAATATGAATGATAATAATAACAATTATAATAATTTCATTGTAGGTAGATGCCCAAACATAGGGAGTTCAAACCGAATAGATGAATGACCTTCATTGAACATCCTCTTATATTTTTACAAACTTTATATGAAAGATATGTTGAATGACTGTTTTGTCTTCATCTCTTAATTTTTTTAATTACTCTAGATACAAGCTTTCGATCGTTGGAGTAATATTTCACTTCTACTTAATCACACAACATCCACACATCCTCTAAACAAATCAGATTGTTCAGACAGTCTGTTCCTAAGATACCTCTCACACTTTACAATTTTCCTGAAAGAATAATTTGCAACCGCATGATGCGTATTTCAAACGGAACCGCTGACACGAGAAAACAACGTCACTCGATCGGTGCCTTCTGCAGCATACTTAGTCAATGCGACGGCCAGAGCACAGCTGCGGACTAGGATTGTTTATGAACAGGGATAGAGAAGAGAGGAACGGTAAGGAACAGAGCGTAGTTTTGTTGGAAGTCGCCGTGGTTTTGATTACCATGCTACTTAATAGTGTTAAGTTCTCAATTCAAACCTACAAAGAGTTCAACCTCGCTGCCTCCCATTTCAACACTAGGTAGCACACTTGTTTGTCTCAAATTTGCATTTATATTCTATAAAATCTATACCATGATGCAACATAACAATTATCATTTTCTAAATTAGGAGATTCGATATGCTATAAATAACAAAAAATTCGTGCCGCAAAATCCCTACGGAGCCGTGTTACTCAATAAAACAAAATTGTATTTTTAATCCACAGAACAATTGCATCTGTAAAAATTACTCTTCTAATTACAAATTTATTCTTTACGGAATGCTTATGTTGAAAATGTACTATTCCAAAGGCAACATATTGCATCACGTATGTTTCCTCTAATTGTTAAACAATAACTATTAAAATGAATTGATAACATTTGAAATGCTTTGAAAAGCAATCCTTCGTGCTTTCTTTATTTCTTTTCATGTTTCTTAAGGTTGTCTCATTTACATATAACAGCATTAGTAAACATTGCACGACACATACGTGAACATGAAATTAAAGTACAAAATAATCCCTCTCCGTCCTTTGCTATTCATTTAATGTAACCGGATCTTTACCTGTAATTCTTTTGTTCGTCTGCCTCCAATGATTCGTTCTCTGAGGCATTCGTTCGTTCACCTCGTGCGCCGTTCTCCAAATAGCCTGGAGCTGTCGCACGGCCCCCATTCACAACATCCCGCTCGAGCACGAAGAGGACGTGAAGCGCAGCGAACGTCGATGAAGATCCCGGTCTCCTCAACAGCCTCTGCATTATTCCTCAAAGGTCGCCCTTCTGTCAGTTTGCTATCGACCCGAACTTAGCAGAGAGCCCTTCGTGGCGCATTAAAGTCGTACAAAACGTCGGTCATCGGCCCAGTTACAAATTTGAAACATCACCCGTAATATTGTTAAAGACGGAATGTTGTTTCTTACTAGTCAAGTTAGTGCTGTTAAATTAGTGTAAAGATTTTCGGCACTATACGTTCATAAATGTTTTAACTATGATTTTTTGAGTGAACAGCAACGTTGTTACTCTGTAATACCGTAGTAATTTAATTTAGTAGACACTGAAATAGCTCTTGATTATTGAATTATACGGATATATAGGTAGTTTTGAAGTTTCACACCTGGAGAGGTGGCTCAGTGCATCAACTGATGAGGCTCCAGTGCTTCTGACCGGGAAATCCTAGGTTCGAGTCCTAATGGCGGTAGGATTTTCACCACTAGTTTGTTAGCTAGGCCGAATTCAGTTGCTGTCTGGAGGATAATTCTAGTGACCGGCTACTCTAATGGATAGTTTTCCGTGGTTTCTCCGTTCAACAACTGGCAAATGCCGGAACAGTACTCTAACAAACGGACCACGGACCGCATGCGATCTTTTCTTTCTCTTCCGTGTCCTGTCCTCATCTCTTACACGCACACTTACTCTAACATGCACTACACTATCAAACATGCTGGAAGATCGGTCGGAGGCTTAGAGCTTGCCAGGCTGAAGCGGTGTCCCACTGGTGGGACATACCTGGTTGGGGAAAACTCCACTAGTTGACGGTAGGGCGACGCCGGATCTCGCCATCCATTGGGGGAAGATCACCCCCAACAATTCACCATTCCGATGAGAAAACATACATTACACTTACGGGACTAATAACCTCAGTTGTTGACGAGAATTACAATCAATCAATCAATCATTGAAGTTTCACGTCTATTTCTGGTTTATTTGACAACAGATATTAACTAAATGCCCAATCCTACAAGCTTTTAGTGTCGTACTAATTTCTAGCGTGAAATTATCTTTTGTTTTTTGTATAGTTATGGTAAAATACTATATTCACATCTCCTCTGTCTCTATTAATTATAACGCCATTTTATTCTCAATTTTCGAGACTGCAGAAGATTTCATTTTCTCTTCTTTGCGTGAATGTCCTATAAATATCAGAAACAATTCTGTCAAATTTTAGAAAATAAACTCACCAGAGTGAGGACAGAAGAAACATCTAAAAATATTACAGGAAGACATGCTAAGCCGTGCGTATATTCAGAATATGTGGCAAAAATTTGCTTAGTATGTTGTCAAATAGTATAAAAAAATCTATTTACCGTTTGGTATAGAAAAATTAGAATGTTTCCTAATTTGGAAGCTTTTTTTTCATTTTCACGCTCTCAATTAGAAGAAAGTCTATGTCAAAAGAATTTACAATGTATCTTCTTTCATTATATAATGTAATATTTAATTTCATTGTTTCTAGTAAAGACAAATAGACAAAAACTGAAATGGTGCAATCGGTCCAAATTGATATACCGGTTGCCTAAAATGAACTCAGTTGTTTAAATTGGACCTCAAGAGAAATGCACGAGTGATAATAAACAAATTGGCAAAGTCTGTTTATTGAAAATAACAATACATTGTTGTATTAGTGTAGTCTTATGAAGTAGTATGCTCATTGTCTGTTAGTAAATTTCTGTCGTTTTTCAGAATTTTAAGTTTTAAGACGATCAGGTGAATAAAACATAATCAGTAAATTGTATTTTATGTAATTTTATAGAAATTACAAATACAAATCAAGTTATTTCTGAAAATTTACATTAAATACAATTTACTGATTATTTTTTAAATCATTCAAGTGATTGTCTTAAAACTTAAAATTCTGAAAATGGTCAGATACCTTTATACAATGTATCCAAGTGATACAGGAAAGAATAATGTTTTATTCGTTGAAAGAAATTGTAATTTTATTGTGACAATATATCAAACAGTCTACTGATTTATTTAATGATTTTCACAACTCATTCTAATGACCAATATTATATCGAAAGGCAATCATTTGAATATTTTAAACAGAATTTTCCTGCCTGGTTTAAAATATTCCAGAGTAATGAAAACTGAAGCTCTACGCAAAATAATAGTTAAGTATTGCACATTTCATTCCATACAAAAATGTGTAAGTAGCTATGAGGAAAAAGTGAAGAACCAGTATCGTGGCAACTAACTGTGAAGTCCGCAACGTATGCAGAGAATGTCTTAATGCTGAATTTTATTTTAACACATCGAGTGTGAACCTATAATTTATATCCCGGACACACTATCGTATTATCTTCCTTTCCCTTTCTATATATCGTGCAGAACCGGCAAGATTCAATATTATCGAGGTGTTCTTTGTGCTCTTGTGAAGAGAAACTTCAGTTTATATTCTTAATCCCTTAAAATCACTTGCCTTCTCGACTATCGCAGTTTCGTTTGAATGGGCTCAAAACTGTCATGTCTATTTCTTCCAAAAGATGATATCTCGGAAGTTTTAGGAGAACTTGTCAATTGTCTTGTTAAACACTTTAGTTGCGTTTGTTCTCGTGTATATTGATCATATGGTTTATAATCCTCTGACAAGAGTTCCTCATTACTGTTTTGCAAGAGCTAGGTTCACTTGTTGTCTACTGCAACTGCCATGGAGTTAAGATTGCACACAATATCATGCTCTAGATACGTATATTGCATTCAATTACTTTCTTTTCACGTGAAAGAAAAGTATAAAATAGTGTTACCATTCTCTTAAAGTGGATCCACCCATCTAAGTCAATATTCAGCATTCAGAATTGGGCAACTCGACCAAATATATATATAAACAGATAACGCTGCATAACTACGGAATTACTTTCTCCCTTTTCACGCAATGGCTTATGATACATGGCACAAAAATAATAAGACATTTTATGAAAACCCTGTAACATCACTGTCAGTTATAAAAATGGCTCCTATTCATTGGCAATGTATTAATAATCCCATTAGTGCATCCGCAATGTGCCGTGCATCTTTAGATCATATTACATTATCCAAATGCTCGTTGTCAAATTCAGGCGACTGTCCAAATTCTGCAACTTTCCCGCACCAAGATTTTAGTTGTGGTACCCACCGTGTACAGAACAAGGTGAGTGTAAACAAAGTTTCTGGCTTTTTTCACAGTTTTTTAATGTAAAATATGTTTAAAAAGTGCTTATTGGTATTGCGTAAGTACTGATTTATGATGCTTTATAAATACCAGTAAGTATTGACGAACTGAATTTGTACCATAAAAACTATAACTTCAAATAATGGGTAAGATAATGCAAACGAAATTATGAACTACAAAAAAAAGATGGAATTATGAACTAAAATATTATCTCCCAGTATAGATCGTTATACCCGACATGTCAAGGAAGGGGCGATTTCTATTGCTCAAGTTGTCAATTACAAAAGTATGTTTTATCCTAGCTTTTAGTATTGATCTTGTAGTTTTATTTAACCATTTCTTTGCTTCATTTTCGACATATTTTCTAACATTATACTTACTGATTTCCCACATAATTTTTATAACATTGCCGGAAGAGATTCATTAAAAACATACATTGACTCGCAAAGTTACATGATGTAGTGTCTGAAGTAAACGAGGATTTTGTTTTCAATGTATTCTCTTTCACCTGTAGAAATGTCAAATAGCATCTCATACTAAATTGGGAAAGTGTACACTTGGTGTAAATCTAAAGGAAGAAAACAGACATCTTTTTGACTTCCCGGAAATTATTTGCACGTTTTCCACGAATGGTACTCGCACAATCCGCGACACCTGCCCGTCCTCTACTGCCCTCCCTCGTGCACCTTGCCTCCACCTTCGCGCGCTGCCACTGCGCTCGCAGACAAACAGTCTTCCTGCCTGAGCCGTTGCTCGTTCCCGCCCCTGCCCCCGCCCCCGCCCCCGCCCCCGCCCCCGCCCCCGCCCCCGCCCCCGCCCCCGCCCCCGTCACCGCTCTCGACCCGTCCCGGTCCCCACTCCCGCCCCCGCTCCCTACCCCGCTCCCTACCCCGCTCCCGACCCGCCCAGCTCCTGCCCCCACCCCCGCTCCTGCTCCCGCCTTCGCTCACGCCCTCACTCACGCCCTCGCTCACGCCCCCGCTCCCACCCTCGCTCCTGCCCCCTCTCCCGCCACCACTCCCGCGCCCATGTCCCCACGTTCGACGGGCAGTCGGCCTCCCGACCGGCCGGGGGCAGAACGTGACTCTGGCGTTCCTGGATCCCGTGGCCGTCGTTACATAAGGCGCCGAAAATACGCGCCTCCCTATCTGCGGGCGGGCGCCGCCGCCCACCCGTCCGCCGCCACCGCCGCCGCCGCCCCCGAAGGCGCCGCTAGTGCGCCCGTCACCGCCCCCGCCTTCGCCTAGGCCCCCTCGCCCCGGCCCCGCCACTCGACGCCCACCCATTCACGTGCTGCCTTGGCGCAGGCTTGTTGTGCGTTCCTCGCTCCAGGTGGAGCAGAAAAGACACACACTCCTGGCACACAAGACGCTCTTGTGCAGAATTCAGCGTTATGTTACATTAAGTTTACCAACGTGGTAAGTGATGACGTACGTCAGTCTGTCTCGCTCCACACTTATCCACACAATTTCAATGTCTGGAGCACCAGAAATGTAGACCTATCTACGACAGACGTGCTTTTGTGAATGCACGGATACGTATGCGTGTCGTATGAATATACTTAGCTTGTATGTGTGCAATGTATTTGCGTATCTGTGTGAATAAATTTGCGTATCTGTGTGTGAATGAGCGTGTATAGAATCAGCATATTTCGAAAGATCCTTCTCAATACTGCAAGAACTGTAAATTCTCAAAGACGTTAGGTCTGTATTCAGTTAATTCGGGACCCAAAAGCTTGGATGAAATTGAAGCAAACGTAGCACTAGCAGTTTATGCTTGTTATGTAATGATTGTAATCTCAGACTATTAGTCCCAAGAGAAATGATTTACAGTTGTTTACCTTCATATATTTTAGGAGAATTTTGTACCTATCGTAAGGTTCCGATAAACGTTTAACATGTTTCACCAAGTGTTTAATAGTTTATTAATATTAACATAAATCAAGAGAAATTATCTATCATAATAATAACAGTAAATTATACTTCTTATTGTATTATTCTAATAACAGTAAAGTATACTAATTCTTCTTATTTTGTTAATATTTCTATTATACGCTAATTACCTTTATGTATTGGATTTTAAGTATTGGATTTTAAAATTAATTCCTTATTGATGTTTTAAGTAGAGATGATGCAATGCCCTTCTATACAATTGTTTGGTATGAAATACAGACATAATTCTTTAGACTGATTTCTTGTTTATTACATGAAAAGAAGTGAACATTTCTTACATCAGAAGTATTCACCCTACCGTAGGATGTGTATTTTATCTTCCAAATAAATAAGAAATTTTTAGATGTAAGCAATAAATTGCAATTAAACAGCGATAAAATACAATACAACCTCTTATTTCATCAAGTCTGTGAACAGCGACTTTATGTGCAAATAATAATCCTGAATAATCAATAATATAAAAAGTTTTTCTAGATACACGTAATTTGCCATGCATAACAGAATATTTCAGACTTGAACAAACTTAAGGAAAGGAACAGCTGTAAAGCTCATCATTCTCATTTAGTGCAATATAATCCACATATTAAGGCAACGTACGGTTTTATCCAGAAAGGATAACAAAAATAGAATATAATCGAATTATTAATGTGAATGTCACATACTTTAATTAACTTTTACAGGTAAAATGAAGTGACGAGTGTTGTTTCTTATTCTTAAAATGTTATAACTTGTATCCACGGAATCTCCCAAGTCCAATAATGTTTTTTTTCAATTTTATTAAATTATAGTTTTCACTTTAAATAATTTACTTGTTCCTGTTGCGCCTTGAATAAACATTTGTTTAGAATCATCGTTCAAGTTTCTTTGTCGTTTAAACTACAAATATGCACTTCTCAACATTCCAACAAAAGAAATGCCTGTGAGGAAGTTTCTTTTGGACGGTAAATGATTTTCGCCCAAGTGTTCGATACTTTTCCACCACGACACACATGATTCGGGCTTTGTTTATCCAGCGCACAACGCGCTGTGGAGGGCAGTCGTTTTGTGCTCTTATTGGTCGGCCAGCGATTGCATGTCCCTGCGAAGCGGTTGAACCGCGTACATGCGATTGTAGCAATGCCGCCATCGCCGCTTCTCTCCCCGTCTGTCCTAACGCCTACATTTTCTATACAGAAGCTCGATACGCAGTGACGAAACAGTCTACCTCTACGAGTGACACCATCCCCGCTCCCCCTCCCCGCTCCTGCTCCACCCCCTTGCCATCGCAACCTGCGCGTAGCTTCACGTGCCTACCGCCTCGCTGGCCGTTGCGTTGGCCAACCTGGGCCCGCGCGGCCCAATCGCCTCCGAAGACGACGTCCTCGCAACCTCGTCGCCTAATCCGCTCGTGAGGCAACGACCAGGCGTCCACCCACGCTCAGATGCGCGTCCGGATGCTCAGAAACGCTAAATGCGGGTTTGGTGTTCGGTCCGTCCTCGCCGGGATTAGCGTTATATACGAGCCAGATCGCGTCCCTCTTTTGCGGGGAGGGTGCTGCGGAAGAAGCCCTGCACGTGAGCAACGCGGCAGCCTTCACCTTTGCGGACGACAGCGCCCGTCGTCGAGCGACCCGAGAAGGAATATTTACTAACATCCGAGAGAGAGGGAATTGAGAGAGAAAAGGAGAGAGAAAAATGGAGAGGAAAGCTCTCAAAAGATTCATACTAGGGAAAATTGCGAATGTCATGATAAAAGTAGATTTCCGCTATTTTGACACGAGTCGAGGCCGCGAGACCACGCGTCTGCGGGATGTCATCACCAGCGTTTCGCGTTTCGTTCCTAGCATGTCCTTTCCCAAGCCCTCTTCGCCGGTCCCGTCGTCCGCACGGCCCGGGGCGGAACCGCCCCTCTGGTGTTGTGCATATCGCGTGGAGCACTCTCCAGTGGACGACGACTCGGCGCCGCCGGCGCTGCCGCCCTCCTCGCAACTCTAACCCTCGAGGAGCGGGCGGCGGCGGGATGTTGCCGGGCTGCAACGCTCCTGCGCAGAGCGCGCGAACTGCGGCACGACGCGTCTTTGGGGCGCGCGTCCGCGTCCGCCGTCGCCGGCGTCTCCGCAACGCCCGCGTCCGCCCACGCGCGATCACACTGGCGTCGGCGTGGAGCCCGCGCCGGCGTCGCGCCGCCACTGAAAGCGCCGGCTCTAATTTCGATAACCCGGCAGCGAGCCCGCTAGGTTGGCAGAAGTGGGTCGCTTTATATCGAACCACCCACTCTGTCCGTCTCACTCGCGAGCGAGAAAGAGAGCCTAGCCTCCACCCCTCCGTGAGTAGGGCATTGGGTGAGTCCAGACAAGCGGCGAGCGGGCGCGCGGCGGGCGGCTTCTAGTGCAGAAATATTCTCCCACACACGTGACGCGACGGCGTTTGGGCGCGCGGCGCGGGCGCGGCGCGGACGCGGCGCGGGGCGCGAGACGGGCGGCGGGCGCGCGGTAAGCTCGCCGGACGCGGGCTGCGGTGCGGGCGCGGACCGACGGCGGGCGGGCGGGCGGGAGCGGGCGCGGGCGGCGGTGCGGAGCGGAGCAGCGGCGGCGGAGGAGGCGGGCGGCGGGCGGGGCGCGGGCGGCGCATACGCCGGCGGCCGGGCCCGCGGAGGTGCGGCCGCGCAGTGCCGGGCGAGCAGCGCGCGGGGAAGCTCGTTGGCGCGCGTTCGGTGCATCGAGTGCGGAGTGCCGGCGTCGCTGGAGCCACCGTTGTTGGCGCCGTCAACGCCGCCGTGGTCACCGCCGCGCACGCCATCGCACCCCGCACCGCTCTCGGCCGCGTCGTCGTCGTGTTGCCATAGAGACGCGTTGGCGCGCGGCGGGTGCACGTGCTCGCGGGGACGCGCGTCGCGCCGGGCACGTGGCGAGTGGAGCGCCCCGACGATGAAGAGCCCGCGCCCCCTCTAGCGTCGTCACCCGCCGCCGCCGCCGCCACCACCGCCGCCGCCACCATCGTCGCTGCAGAACGCGCGCGCGCGCAGCTTGCGCCTTCACCGCCGCCATCGCCGCTACCACCACCACCACCACCATCACCACCACCACCACCACCACCACCACCACCACCACAGTCGCCGCCACCGTCACAACCACCGCTGCCTCCACCACCACCGCTTCCGCCTTCGCCGCCAACACCAGCAGAACGCGCGTGGATTCGCGACGTAAACGACGCGGCGTGCCGCACGCGGCGTCGTGGCGAAGTAGGCCAGCGCACATGTGCTTGGCCGTCGTAGCCATGGCGACGCGGCGCGGGAGCGCGTGCGGCCGGGCAGCGGGTGCGCGGGGCTAGGTGGCCGGCGTGAGGCGCGAGTAGTCGCGAGCCGCGCGCCGCGCACCGCTGCCGTGCCGGCGGCCGCAGTGGCCACGGGCGGTCGCCGCCGGAGCCGCGTGCCTCGCACGCCTCCGAAGCGCGCGTACATTCCTAGTGAACGTCTTGTCGTGGGTGACGCGTCCGTTAAAGCGCGCGATCAATGAGCGCCACAGGTGGACGACGCGCGCTCTGGCTCCACCTGCGATCGCGCCTCCGCCTGCACCCGCGCCCGCGCCCGCGCCCCCACGCACGTGAGTGAGCGCGACCGGGCGTGGGAGCGGCGCGGCCGCCGCTGCCGTCGCCGTCTTCTTGACGAGCGACGCGTCTTCCTGTGCGGCGGCGCCGAGCGCGTGGCCCTCGTGGCCCGCGCGGGCCGTTGGCGACGACGCCTGCGCGCCTGTGGCCTCCGGCCACCCGCCAGCCGTCGCCATGCAGATGATTCTGGTCGCCGGGGGGTGAGTGTCGTCCAGTTTAAGCTGCGTCTCGCGTTCGTCACGGCCCCGACACGGCCGCGACCACCTGTAGCCGCGAGCGCACGTCGCCTTCGCCGGTGCCCTGACCGCCTCGCGGTCGACGCCGCGTCAGGTCGATGCACGCGCGACGCACGCGGAGGCGAAGGCGGCGGCGGGGGCGGCGGGCCGGGCTACGGCGACCGCTGCCACGTCGCGTGCGGCGCCGCGCGGTCCCCGCTCCCACCCCGCTGTCGCCCTTATCCCCACCCGGCCCCCACCCTCCTTCCCGCGTCCACGAGCCGCGCCGCCGCTGCGCGACACTCTGACGCCAGGCCACGTGGCGGCGAGGGCGGCGCCGTGGACAAAGGCCTATGGAGCCCACGGCGCCGGCCCTACGAGGAAGTGCGGAACCCCAGGGCACGTTCGGGGAAAGGGAAGCGGGCGTTCGCGGAAGGCGGGGCGGTGGGCGCGTCTTAGTGCGCGCGCGCGCGCGACCCGTTCCACCTCCAGTGCGTGGCACCGCGTGGAAAGCGCCACCTGCCGTGGGGCCACCTGCGCGCGACGGCTGTATATTTAGCACGCGGCGACGCGTCTCCCACGCTGCGCCCCTTGGCGTGGTTTCGCGATCGGCGGTGGCCGCCGCCCACGCAAGCGGTCGCTTCCCTTTGGCTCCGCTCGCACTTCGTACGCCACTTCATCTCGCTTAGGCCCATTTAGCGCAAGGCGCGAAATTAAATTTATTTTGAAAATACAAAACGATTGGGAATGTTTACAACAGCTGTTGTATTGACACGCAGTGTATTTTTTTATCCTTCCGAAGTTATTTTGCAATACCACTGACTAAAGCTGTATTCGAATGATCTAAAAACATTCAACATAGTTGCTATTTGAAGAAGCAATAAGTATTCTTACAAGTTCATACACAAATATCAATAAAAAACTAAATTGTTTTATGCTTTGACCGTCCGCAGGGGTAATGTTTCCGTCCCTGCTCCCTGAAGCGAATTGGCTCCTTGCTAACCAAAATTACTCCAAAAACGGAAGACACGAAGGAATATGATGGTACATGCGGGTACACGACTTCCCCTTCAGCTATTTCTCTACATATTAGAAGCAAACTGCCAAAATTGAAATCGTCGGGGCGAAGACCTTCTTGAAATGTGCGCCTTTCTACGTGTGGTAGGAGCTGTGCCTAAGGGGGTGTCGGCGTCGGGGAACGAGACGTCTCATTAAATCGTTATCGTAATCTAATTGGAGTGTGCGTCTACCTTTATCAAGTTATCGACCACCGTGCTTAGCGATGCAGACACTTTTTCCGCTTAGTCTCTCCGTTCAGTGGTCGGGGCACGGCAACCCCTTCGCTGACGACCCGAGGAGCAGGTCTTGCGTGAAACCCGCTTTAGATCCGATAGTCTGGTACTGGGGCTGTCTGAATATGCAATTATGCCCTATTCTCTCATTGAAGCATGGAACATGGCATTTCCCGGATGCATGGTGGGCACGTGATGCTTGTCAGTTACACGCCCGATGCAACCTGCATTGTTAGATGACTCCCAGTCTGACACTAGGTTTCTCAGGCGGAGTGCAAAACGTAACAACACTAAAAGATGCAAACAGGAAGATGGGTCTATATTAAACTGGCATTAAAGGTACTTTAATGTCTGCTTACTGGGATCTCTCTGCTAAGGAAGATAATGGTAGGATTTTCAATATCCGCTCGTGGAAGATTCGCGGAAACTTCACGAAAGTGGAAAGAGTAAGAGGTTGGGAAGTAGGTGAACTTCCTTCGCTACTAAATTCATTTAAGTGGGTGGAAATGCAGCGTATGCCCTGAGGGACGACCAACCGCATGACATGGCCCGGGACTGCCTCTGACGTGGCACGCCCTCTACCTACTCCAGTTCCGCTGTCTTGACAGTTAACTCGTACCTCCGCCTTACCTACATTCCTGAACGTGTCTTATCTAATACGCTAATCCACCAGGTGCTTTTGTACATTAAATAAGTCTACAATATTGAATTTATCATAATAGTGTTTTACAAATAACAGAAATTCGAATTTTATATTGTACATTTTTATTTTTTTATACTCAACTATTGTATCATACAAAATAATTTAATACAATAAACAATAATAAAAGAATACAATTTTGTGAACGTCAAAAGAAATGCTTTTATTTTTAATTATAAATCTTCCATGGATTCTTAAAAAGTATATAAAGGAAATGAAAATGAAAGAAAAAAATATTCTTTGTTGTGATGTAATAACTTCAGTAACGACAGTTTTTTAGTTCTACTTCTCGAATTACCTCTAAATTTTGCCACATTTGTTTTCACTTTCTTCGTTTATTTTGAATAGCTCACACTATCCAAACACATTGGACATGCAGTTTTATTGAGTGATTTTAATATTAACAAGTCCAAACAAAAAATTAACATGCAACATTTCACATCTACCTCTTTTATATTCGATTGTGCTACTTCTCGTAAAGGCTGTCTTTTCCATTTATTAAAATTACAGTTATAAATCAGTGAATTCCAATAAATTCTATTTAATATGTATAATTATAGAACGTGTGATATCCATATTTTGAACTGATAGGTCCGCGCATGTGTTACATATTTACGAATGGCTAAAACAAGTACACTGTTTTCACCGGTACTTGAGATATTGAATGAACATGAGCTTATATTTTACTTTCTTGTGGAACCTCACATCGATTTGTGAATCCACTATGTGCTCAGAAATTGAATTCTGACATTTTCAAACGTATTTAGGGGCAAAATACTTCCTATATATTGAGAAAATGTCCTTTTAATTAAACATTTTCAGTGATTCTTCTCCAATTAGCAACATTGATACTGTTATGTATCACAGGGTAATTGAAACGCCGTGGTGGCTTTGCTACAAAAATATCTCTGAATAACTAAATTCAAGTATATCTTCTCAACAAATGTAAGAGTATTAATGCATTTAACACATTCAAGAAATAGTTTTCAATCTTTTTGTCTTTTTTGTCAAAAATTCATTGTTTCGCGAAGTAATGTTTGAAAACGCTGATCACTTCTGGGTTGCCTGTTTTCAGAAAAAGGTAATAGAAGTGCTGTTGCGACTAAAGACAAATTCAAATGCGCAGTGTTCATAGTTTCACGTTGTATGTACTTGCGCGGGTAGCTCATTTTGCTGTCCCGTCGTCTGCTAACCGTCTCCCTGCTCCCCTTCCTCGTCGCGATCGTTCTCCTGTTTCCCCACCTCTCTTCTGTCCGCCCCGCGCGCGCCGTTCCATTCGATAGCCTCTGTCAGCTGCCCGCCCGGTTCCCGGGCAGCCACCCGCGTACGCCTCTCCGATAGGAAATGAAGTGTTACGATATCGATTGAATCGCGTCGGCGATTCTTTAATGGTTGTCCCAGCGCCTTTGAATCTGGAGTGGGGTCCCGCAGGCGCCTGGGGGCGTTTGAATGCCGTGGTTGTCGATGCATAACGATAGTCGCGGCCGCGAAAGACGCTGCTCGGAGCAAAAATGCGCTGATAGGATACGTTTACGGCCATTACCCGGCTTCGGGGCCCCGCCGGCGTTAATTGTGTGGCGGCCTTGATGGCCTCCACGTTTCGAGCGGCGCTTCGCTATCGCTGGGCTCTCAGTGCAACCCTTCACCTCGTTATAATTATTCTCCTCCAGAGCCGAGTTGGCTGCTAGACGTGCTGCTGCGGAGGGCCTCCCGGTAGAGCCCGGACACTCACAAAGTGCCCAGTAGCTCTGGCAAACAGACATGTCAAAGGAGGTTGCTATGAACGGGACAGAGAAATTATTTCTATTAACGTCGCAAACGCGAGACACAATTCTAGGGGTACAAATTTCCATCAATATAAAGGTAACGTGGAATAAATTATGCAAAAGGTACATGGGGGAGGCGAAGGTCAACATTTTCCAATGTACACGTGGTTATAAATCTCGTTTAACGACGTTATACATATAACATTTTTTAAAGGGTCGCTTTTTTACGGCTGGGTCATATAGTGACCACCGTGATTGTTTTAAGTGTAAGGAGAGCTGTAGGAAGAACTCGTATGGATAATATGAACACACACAAACATCCATGCCCGAGGCGGGACTCGAAATCGCGACCCTTCCTGCCAAGGCAGCTACGGCCCTTCAGCCTTAACGACCTCGACTATCCAGCCCGGCTACATGAAACATTTATCCCTGATTTGATAGGCAAATAATCGTATTTGACAGTTGCACTACCGTATCGTATCGCACGCCCTCCCAGTTAGATCTCAAAGCAACTCCAATCATAAGAATATGTATACAGCTACTAATAGGATTCAACAACAAAAATATTGCTGAAGAAAGTCATACATTATTGCTTTCCGTGAAATAGCACAGTTATTTACATATCAAGAGTATGAAAAAAGTATCTGTTCTATAATTCATCACGTGATTGGCAGATATTTCAAGGTAGGCGCCTCTACCTTCCAACTTTTCTGTCGCATGTCGTCAGTTGTGTCGTAAACAGTGACGAAATGTGCATGGGAATTCAGATGGTGCGTGAAATGTGAGAATAAGTGAAGTAAAACAAATATTTGCGTTTTTATGATAAATTCAAAACTCGTGAATTGTTTTTGGATTTTTCCGTGTTACAGGGTATCTATTAACACCTTAGATACATCTCACATGGCCGGAGGCTGTACATTTTGTTGCCTGAGTCTTTGAGAGACAACTCAGTTGCCGCAGATCTTGGATATAATGATCTTGGATGGAAACGGCAAACCAAGAATCGCATTCATTAATCGAGAAGTTCTCCCTTAGACGACAAGATAACATTTTAAATGTAAATCATACTTGATCCCCGTGCACCAGACAGCGCTGCTTATATACAAGATGTGGGGACCAGACTCCCAACAGTAGTCTGCGTTGTACTCGTCTCTCACTTGACTAGTGCCGATCGCGCCCAAAGTTGCTCACAGTTTGCCTGTTTCCACCTTCCTCTTCTTCAACAGCCAGATTTTGAGTGTTTCTTTTGAATGATGCAAGAAGACCCCCCCCCCCAGTTCGTGGGCACTTGGCAGCATCTCTTCTCCCAATATCCGGGTGACGCGGAGAGGCGTCACTCTCCGGAACACACTTGAGCCCCCAGAACGGCGGGGACCGCAGCGAGCGGCGAGCGCGCGGGAGAACCGTTCGGCGTGGCCCCGAAGCGAGTGGGAAGTCACCGCGGGCGGTGCAGTGGACAGGGAGCCGCACCGGTGACGTGCTTCACCGCACGGACCAGCTACACCACACCGCCCTGCGCCGCCCCGCAACGTCACGTCCCGTCCCGTCACGCCTCGCCACGCCTCTCTCCGCCCCGCTTCACCCCGCCAGGACCCGCCTCGATCCGCCTCGCCCCGCCTCGCCCCGCCTCGCCCCGCCTCGCCCCGCCTCGCCCAGCCTCGCCCAGCCTCGCCCAGCCTCGACCCGCCCCGCCCCTCCTCGTCCCTCCTCGCCCCCTCCTCGCCCCCCCTACCCCGCCACGCCTCACCCCGCCTCACCCGACTCTACCCCTCAACATCCTGTCCCCCTCTGCCCGACCTCACCCTGCTCTGACCGTTCCCGTTTTGCCACGCCACACCACGCCTCGCCTCGCCACGCTCGGGTTCCCACGCGAAGCTCAGTCCGAACCCAGCCCTGCCCCTGCCGCGCCTGCCACCGTCCCCGCCTCCGCCCCCGCCAGCCACGCCCGAACCTGCCACGGCCGGCACCGCCACGACCACAGCTCTGGCTCTTCAAGCCTCGGTCTCGGGTCTGGCCCCGTCCCCGTGGCGCCGGCCGCGGCGAAGCTGTCCACCCGTCGGAGGCGACGTTGCCACGGTCTGGACCGAAGCGACACAGCGCAGCGGTGAACTTCTCCGGGCTGTTCGCTCGCTCCGTGCTCGACCTAGTTTCGGAGCGAGATGATTGCAGGAGACTGCATGTCAAGATTGGAGAAACGATGTAGATTGAGAATTGATACTGGGGTACTGCTTCTGTACGGCTTCTTTTTTGTTCTCGACAAATATCTATCAGTAATCAGAGAAACACAAATTAATAATGTTATTAATCGAATTACGTTTTTTAATGAAGTGAACAAATTAGGAGTGTCTGCTCTCCAGCTAGAACCTTTCAATATTTTTTTATATGTACTGAATTTTCACACAAACGCATGCCTGATGCCTGAGTGTGCGAAACACGTTAGGCTGGAAAATAAATCGATCCTGAGAAGAGAGATATTTTGGGAATAGTAAAACCAACAAACCGGTATATTTCTGAAGCAAGCGAAGAGAACTCAGCAATAAACATTGACTAACTTTCCAGATTCTACATGTGAAAAAATAATTCCTGGATCAGTCGAAATTTAGACAGTAAAAATATTTTTTCAACTATTTTTATTTGAATCCAAATTCACAAGAAATTTAAAATTTCATAGTTAATTAGTAGTAATTAGCTAAGAAAGGTGTTGTGTATAAACTTTCTCAGAGATACCGAATATCATATTCATAACAGTTTCATAAGAATGGGCAATGATTGAGTATATAGTACACTATAATATAGATGATTGATTAACATCAGTTAAGATTGCGTATTTTAATTAAAACTATACAAATTTTGTACAAATACAGTTTATGTTGATAGTATTTTTCATAATAATGTCTTAGCCGTTTTCAATTAATAATAATAATTCAATAAAATGCTAACCATGGGCATTGCAGTCTGTGGCGTGGGTCCTGCACGTCACTGACTTTGTATCGGCGGACTGGCGATCGTCATCAGTATAAACTATGTTTTCCTCAATCAATTTTTTTCATCAGCATCTTCATAGTGCCTCCATAGCCATTGCCGTAGTCGTACTTGATTTCCTGACGATAGTGTTGATTGAATGATTAATTGATGTTACCGTACACGTCACCTGCTACGGTAATTGGTCCCTTTAGTGTAATAAGGCGGTGCTCCTCCGCGATGGATGGTGGGATCTGATGCGACGTACTTTTGGGGATTTTCCCTCCAGGTATCTCCCCTGCAGGCACCACTCTTGCTGGTTGACAAGGTCTATGCTCACCACTGCTCTCCCGCCATATGTGGTAGTGTAGCGCATGTAAGTGTGTGGCAAAGGAAAAAACAGGAAAGGGAGGAGGAAGGAAAGATCTCGCGTGGTATGTGATCCATTTGTTAGGGTACTGATCAAGACATTTGCGTGGTATTGATCGAAGAACCAACAAAAAAAACGATGGCAGCAGTCAGCTACTGGTTTTTTAAGGGGTTCTTATGAGAATTCTTATTATATTCTTATGCATCTTAAGGGCGTTATAGGGTCTGAATTTGATCTAGCTATGTACCTGGTGTCGAAAATCCGTCACCGTTGGGACTTGAACCCTAGAGCCGGCCTGTCAGAGATGCTAAGTAGTCCTTGGCAATGCTGGCTCTGAACCTAACTCAGCCGGTATAATACTGATAATCGAGTATTTCTCGAAAGATTTTGTGGTAATAAAGTGACTAACACATTAACCTAATTTGGCTAACTCACTGCTGCTATTGAAACGTATATGATTTTCGACACCAGATTCATCTGCATTGCGCCAGATGGGTATATGTTCATTAGGTTCGTTAGTAAAGGTGCATGCTGAGTTGGATATTTCGAGAGTGGACACCCAGAGCTCTTTACTGTCAGTGTCATCCTCGTTACACTATTATTGTGTGAACGTACTCTGCATATTATTGCTCTATATTGCGCTATTTTGGCGAGTATAAGAGCTGCTGAGTACATTCACTACTGGCAATGTAGTGCAACCGCCGTGTACACGCATGCCCCGCGAGATCCTCCAGCCGACACGACAACTTCCGAAAACCGCTAACGCCCAACCGTTCGAAATCAATAATCATTCTACTCGCCCCACCCCTACGTACCCAACGTACGTCTTTCAGACGGATCTCTCGCCCTATTCAATGTCTGGCCCGTGCTCACTCGCTAGAGGCCACTGGTCCAGCCACACTCCCTACTTCTCTTGAGACGCCAACCTACCAATGTGCATCTACTGCCGGCGGAAGAAGTCGTGAACGCTCTGTCATTTCACGTCCCAAGAGCAACGACGTCCAGAGAAGCCGAAGCGAGGCCCACAGCAGCCTCGCAAACGTAGTCGCGGATGCCCACCCGCCACCCGTCGCGTCATATTTCACTGGCGCCCTTCCCCACCGCCGGCGTTGCCATCGCCTCCACACCCGCCCGCCCACACTGCCATCGACGCTACTGCCTCCCGCTGTCCCGAGTTTGAAAACTTGGCACCGCACCCGGTCCGTATTGATCTGGTCCAAGACATTACATTGCCACAGCGGCAGAAAATTTTGGGCGCCGTGCGGGCCGGGGCGGCGCCGGGCGGCGCCGTGCCGGGCGCGGAGCAGCGGGGCGCCAAGGGGCGGCGGGGTGAGGTGCCGTTTGTGTAACGGCTCTAGGGACGCCGCGTCCGACACCTGCCCCGGGGGGCGCGCCCGAAGGAGCGGCGGGGGCGCCGAGGGGCCCAGGGAGGCCGTGGGCGGGGCCGGAGGCGGCGAGGGAGCGCAGAAGAAGCGGCGCGGCCGGAGAAGCCGCCGCACGTCGCAGGGGGCGCTTGCTCGCGCTGGAGCCGCCAAGACGCCGAGACGCCGTCGCGGATCTAAGAACGGAGACGATTGCCGCTTGTAATATCGCAAAGGCGTTGGCTCAGCAGGAATATTGAAGTCACACGAAGAAAAGCAAATCTGTATGTCCTCAGAATCGTAAATTTTGCATGCAGGTAATCGGTGTCAGGTGACATTTCGAAATGACGCGGTAAGGTTGGCAAGTTCTTACGACGATATTGTTACGGGAAACAACGACGCAAAGAAGCAACTTTCATCTCAACAGCATCCGGCTGATTGCCATCATACGGAAGCCACAACCTAGGACGTGTTCAATTATGTTTGTGTCGGAAGGGATCCACGAAGCTGCATGTGACGTCTCGAGCGGGTTAGCGAAACCGCAAGGCAGCAAGACGAGGTATTTGCCATGCACTGAAACGCCTGGGTTTTCCTGAGAGGGAAGGGAGAGCATTGTGTCGCCGCTGTAGCTGCTAGTACTCAATCCTGCCTTAAGAGGATCTAGGACGAACCAAGCCCCGAGCGGGGGATGATCTCTCGTCACTAATGAAGATCACCTTAATGACGATGGTAGCGGCGGGGTGTCGCGTAAATTCTGAACCTCGGTGCACCAACGACAGAGTAGAGACAGAGGTAGCGGCAGTAGCGAGAGGAAACGGGGCGGGGAAAGATCGGCGGAGGGGAATTGGCACCCCCTCTTAATGCCAGTGGAGGCGGCGTCAGAAGCGGCGGCTCAGCTCTTCTCTTTGATGTCGGCGCCGAGCGCCAGATCTCACTCCGTTCTATTTATATGGAACACAAGTTGTGTTTACTCCGAATAGATTTCGGACCTGAAAGAGCGGAGTTTTGTCGACGTAATGACATTCCCACGGCGCGACTTTGAGCATACTTCTCAAAGGTCGCAAATAATTTAATGTTTTGCGAAACTCTTTGACGAATCGTAAATTCAGTGGAAGGAACCGCGCCGCAACTACGCACCGCGCAGATACACTCAAAGTCTCACCACGTGCCTTTCACTGTTCTCACGCTTTATCGTGTTATATCCGCTGTCGGTAAAAGATGTAAACCACAGCAGTAAACGTATTTTGTGTATTTAAATAACTGATTCCTTTCCATTACCTGATTTTCGTTTTCTAATGTATTAATGACGTTTGTCTCAACTACTTGACTTCTTCGCATCTGCCGCAGGACTTCCGTATTATCTATACAGATGGCAGCGTTTAATAGGGGTTTATATTATTCCTAGGCAAAATTAGATAAAGATAATAGTACCCTCTTAAATGTATTACGTCCTTGTAACAGTGTTATTTTCTGCACTCTTCTGGCACTTTCATCTTATTGAGATGGTGCTTATTTGTACAATAATCAGACACATCAAAGAAACAACTGAAGGAAAATGAAGAAATGTCAAAATACTATTTTAATCATGACCTAAACGTTCTGGTGTATTTCGTACTCGGCGAGAATACTACATGAACACACTGGTTGATTGTGCCATGACCTATGACACGACGTTTAATCATAATTTTTAAATTTCTTTGGAAATTTGTTGTACAGATATCTCTAATCAAAGTGTTTTAAACTTTCTTATGAAAGAAATAATGTGATATAATCTTAATATATATTTTTAATTTATATTACGATATTGGAAATCCACGAGTATTTTAAAGAATGATCAATAATATACTTGAACTAAAAGAGAGAATTTATTAGCATTAGTATATTAGTAAGAAATTGTGAAATATAAACATAAGTTCCAAACAAGTGGTAGGTGATTAATAATAAAGAACTTCATAATTAAGAGAGATTTTTTTGTAAGCATCACATTATTTTAATTGATGTTTTCTAAACGTTCAAAAGCAATGAAAGCTCGAGCAAAAGCAACTAGAGAGTGAAAGAAGTCAATCATTTTATAAATCATATCAAACGAACGGAAGAAATGTTAGATTACATTAGATCAAACTAATGTCAGCATTCACGACTTGCAATATTCCTGTGGCGTGTGTTGCCTAATGCAAATTACATGATTTTACTATTACTGAACATTTTCGTTACCTTCTGCGACGACTGAGTGTAGATATCAAACATTATAATCTTGAAATTGATTAGCGTTGTCTTAAATATTCAGAACGAACTTGGGCTGCGTAAGTGATAACACATTTTCTAAATTACGCTGTAATAGAATGTCGGTACAGATTCTAAGTGAGCTTTCAAGGGAGAGTATATACGTTGCAATGGTCAGCAATTCGCTAGGTTTGCGTGCGTAGATGAGATTTCTCTACTGAAACACGGTCATCCTTAAGCGAGATACTCAAATTCCAGAGGAAGTGATTTGTCATAAACTCTTTAATAAAGTCGAATTGTCCCCCTTGGCTGGAGAAAAATTCGAGAGAAACACTGCTGTGTTCGTTGATTTTTGTTGTATCCTTCGATGACGCGGACGCCAGAGTGTATGTAGGATGCACTTTGGCAACGGTTTGATAGACATCTTTTGGAATTTTTCAGGATTGATTTCGCCCTGATAAAGGCATAACTTCCTAATGATTGCCGCACTGTGTTGACTGAAATGTGGTAAAGGGTAGTGATCAAGAGGACTTCCACTCTCTATCGCTTCCCAGAATCCGGTGTTGTTCCAATTACTCTTTTCGTTTGTAATCTGAAAAATGTGTTCGGAAATGTACGCGTTAGAACACATGCAAATTCTGTTCCTCGTAGCCTACATAGTCATTTGGACTATGTACTCGGATTATAGATGGAAGGCTGGGATTCATCTGTAAGCTGAACATTGTTGCATTATGCTGTTTAGTATTTGTATAACTTAGCTCGTTTAAGTTTTTTATTAATGATTATGTTGCTTAGAACTATCAGTACTTATCATTGTATAACTTTATCTCATGGTTTTGAAGAATAGTTTATAATAGTAGTTTTGAATAATACTATTATATGTATACTGTCAATAAATACTGTCGACATTAAATTACATGTAATATCTCGTTGTTTGACTTAAAGAAGCTATTTAACATGTAACATAGGTACTTCTGACATAAAAGCCTCAAAACAATCAGTGTTCTAGGGCTTCTTAAGAATTACTACTTTGCATTATGTACACTAATGACCAAGTAATAATAAATGATATCAGCTTTCTTCCTAAAATGTACACTTAAAATTTTGATAAGACTTCATCTATCGGCATTCGCAACCACACATTCCTTTACGGTCAGACAGTCTGGACTTCGGAGGAAGTCTTTCGTCGCAATCGACACCTTACCAGAAGCTTAAGGCGCAGAGAGAAGCAGCTCCTCGCCGTAGGTCATAGGAACTGGGAGGGTCATAAATGCTAACGGAATATACGAGCTCCTAAGGCTGTAAAAGCCTGTATGGCCAATAGAACTGTTGGGAGCGATGGGACCAAAGCAGTGAAGGGGCAGAGACTCCCCAAGACGTGCTGGTTGTAAGGAGTGCGCGTACTATAGGTCGTTCTCAGAAGGAAGTCGTGAAACCATTCGCTCGAGTTCTTTCCGGGACACTTAAAAAAAGGGCTTAAATTGGGTCCATCTCTAAAGCCGTTCATTAAACTCTCCCTATTGTATGAGATTAGATGGACTATAAATGAAGGAGCAGGGTATTGCCAGTCAATGTATTTATACTTTTCAAAATTAAAGTTATTTTTTTTCTTGCGTTGCGGTGTACTGGCAATATAAAGATTTACAGAGCTCTATTGTACCTTAGTAATTATTCTTAAATAATGTAATCGTTTGTAATTACGTTAATAACAAGAATATTAATGATGCGAAAGATCTTGTAGCATAAAAAGGAGAGAGAGAAAAAGATAAGAACACTACAAAAAGTAAAGTTGAGTTAAAGATTAAGAAAAGTTGTTCAAGGATCTGAATTATAGAGATGCTAATAAAAAATTGTATTTCTCAGTACTAATCTAAGGATTATTGTCGGGTTATACTATTTACTATGTTCTTTGCAGTCTCATTAAATATTTCTTGATAATTGTAGAAATAACTTTACATTTAGAAAAAATACCTTTTTACATGAGTATTTCTCCATTGCAATAAATTACTTTCAATTATTACTGAAAACCTACCCAGCTTTGTGGGTTGGTCTGTAAAAGTTTACATTTTCTTGGTGTTGTGAATTATTGTCGGTTTATATCAGATTTACGTGATTGGAGGTCACGTTTCCGTACAGCTAACAGGAAATGGAGAGTAAATTTTAGTTTTCTTTATTATTTAATAATTAAAACATCGTTTAGTACTGAATCAATACATCAGTATTACCTTTGACAGTGCCAGTACAATAAAAAGCTTTCAAACTTCCCATAACTAAACACACAACAGGAATGTGTGTTTATAATTTCATTTTTCTACTCTCATTGTATAATTCTCTCATTTATTTCACTCATTCAACCCGTTGCATAATGATTCTATTACGATACACTTTTCATTATGATACAGGTTCTCGACCAATCACAAGAAAGTATACAAACCTAGTATTGACAATTAATCATTGAAATGTGTTCTAGTAAATGTTTCCTTCGAATGTGCATATTAAAATTATATATCATACTCGTCAGTTTCAATTTCTTTTATTAGTATTTTTTCGTGAAATATTATTTAAAATAAGTTGTATCATCATTTCTCTTTGATTCTACTTGCCTAGCGCAATGATAAACCAAACCCTCTTGCGGCATTGTAAGATAGGGTAGCGTGGGGTAGGGTAGGGAGCTGTCCACTAGGTGGCCTTGACTGAACCCTCCATGTCAACTGCCACGAAACGATTCAATATAAAAGTTTAACTTATAAAAGTTATCATAAGTTGTAGAAAAAGTACTGCGTGAAACTTGGTGTAATGGGGTATTAATACACTCGTGTGAAGTCTACGATACTCGCTCGTTCCTCGCTTGTATCGAAACATCACACTCTTCTGTTAATATCCATCAATACATCATTGTTTCATAATATACTATTTTAGTTGCTGTCCAAATCCACTGATGGTGGAAAGGAAAGCCTGGAAACTAGTTTTGGAATTTTGGAATTTTCGAGAAATTGGAATTTTGAGTTGGAGCATACAGTATTATTTTGTAATATTTTGTAGTGGTTATTACTTAGAAACTCCTATGAGGCATTTTAGTCATGATTTCTCCTTTGTCCATCAATTATTAAGGTGTGATGCCCGCATTTTAATTTTTAACGAAAATGTCAGGTTATATGGGTAACGTTACTGTTATAATTTTCTGTCGTTCTTTGAGACCCTATTGTGCTAGGTGCAAGGGGAATGAGTCGTTTAGTTATGACATCGGTAGTACTATCGAATCAGAAATGTCACTCTTTTGCCGAAGTAAATAGTGTCCATTGCATGTAAGCTAACATCTCTTGTTAACAACTGTAGCTAATAACAGGCGTTGCTATCTTGTATTCATAATTCAACTACATTTGAAAAAAAGATGGTGATATGGATTCCTGTGTTCAAGAAATAGCATGCGGATAATAGCAACGTACACTAATCTTGCAGAAGGTTAGGAATGAAACAAACTTTCTAAGATCCATTTGATTAACAAATTACGAGATTAACCATCTTCTGTTCACACCTTTTTTCGATGTCTTCAAAACGATGTTTTGGAGGTTAATGCCAATGTCAATTTGAATTTATTTATCTTTAACGGGATCATAAGAATGCTTCTCTAGAATATCCTTTCACTTTGGTTTGAATGGGGCTTAATGACACCATAAACCCCTACCCCAAAGCTTATACACTTTTCAAAGAATTTTAGAGATAAAGAGCTCTTTTAATGGATTACAATGCCGTGTATCGTGTACTCTTTACCACAAAACTGTTTCACGTACAGTAACGTTAACACCATATTGTTATTTACGTGCAATCGGAAAAACAAATACATTATTCGATGTGTTAATTTTTATCATTTGGAAAAATGACCACTTGTATTTGATTATCTTTTCAAGAAAATATTGTTCAGTACATGCATACGTGCATGCAGATGATAAATATAAATCCCATAGCTTCAGGTGTTAATATTTGAAGAACGGACTTCATTTAAGAAGTCTAACGCTGCATTTTAAAATTAAAGATTAAGTTTTAAGATAAATATTAGTAGAAAATGCTTACCTAGAACGGATTGAACAGCCTAGCTTTTCACTTATTCATAGAGTGCTGATGATATAAAATTATTCTTTTATTTTTTCAAAGTGTGATATTATTATTATTATTATTATTATTATTATTATTATTAGTATTATTATTATTAATATTATTATCCCTCTACTTCACGACTAAAGATCGTAGGACCTTTGATCAGAATCGGGGATCTTTGCACATTTTGAATTATAATTTTTCGGTTAAGGCTTGCCTTTTTCAGAGGTGTCCTTAATTTTTTCATTTCATTCAGTATGTCTGTACCAAGTATTCTACTTCAGCTTCTGTGCCAATGACATCCATCTCGATAAGGGTTTTCGTCCAGTGTCCCTGATCTTTGAGCAAATATTAAGATGATCCTTTGCATTGCTTCTGGACACAAATGTAGCTTCACAGTCTAAAAACTTTTTCTTGAGCCCTACGGGAAATGTAGATATTCAAATAATAGTTCTCCATTTTCTCGCGGCTGTAAGTCGATTCCTTCACTAGGGAAAATAACACGGATTTGCCTTTGCAAATAGTTTTATTAATCAGTAATAATTACTCGAGAGCGATTATTTCCATAATAATTCTTGCCAAATCGCTCGTTGCTACCTCTATTCTTAATTCAACCTAATAGTTTCTGAATTATGGCAGACATCCCCGAGCTCATGAGACCATGCACGGATTGCAGTTCTTCCCATAGTACGTCACACAGATTTTTGCTGTTGTTGACGTTAAATAAATAAATAAATTCGGGATGTTGGTAGAACAAATCACGTTAGAGTTCATTCTATGATGTTCTGTTGCTTTTTGCTCATTTGCTTAAAGAGGACTTTTCGCAAACAGCACCTTAACCTATGAGTTACCTTCTGTCATCTGTCAGTGAGACAGATGAAGCGTTGGGACACACCCTCACAGGGCCCAGTGAGGATACCTCCGATCACCAGGCGGTATTGCTAAACCCTACGGGATTTTCTCTGACTGCTGAAGACAGCACCCTTTATCGGTTCGAGTTTCTACTCTAATTAGCAATCTACTATTTCAACCAAGTTTCTCACTTACCCATCCTGACCACACCATTTGCTGTTTTAACTATCATATCAACAGACTCGAGTTTGTAATTTCTTTATATTCCATTGAGATGGTAATTATTTTGATTTTTTCTGTTTCTCATTTACGTTACGTAGTAGAATGACTGGTTTATTTGTCAGAATCGTTTTATCAGTATGTATTGGAAGGCCGTGATACTTTTCGAATTGATTTTTTATGGTGGGTTTGTCTTTGTATTATAACAGATGGCTTCCTCTTCTGCCCGTTGTCCATGTTTCGTTGCTAGTGCTTGGTGTATTTCTTCTTATAATAATTAGTATTTTAATAATAATATTAATAATAATAATAATTATTATTATTATTAATTTTTACATTTTACAACTTTGTCACAGTTCTTAGTGTCAATCTGCTGTACGTCTTTGGTATAAATCAGCTTCAAACTGTCAAACAGTATTTATGTTGTTATTGTTATTGTTATTATTATTATCACATTGTATTTTTTGGTAAAAACGGGCCATTGGAAATCAGTATGTTGGTGTCTTAGAATCAGATTAAGATCCTCACACTGCCTGATTCTTTTCTATTAATTTTATTAACGTTTATCAATTAGGATGATATCAGGCCTAATTTAATTTATTGTCTTCTCCATAATAAAAATTCGTACACGATTTTTTTCTTGTTCTCAACAGCGAGGCAATATTTGTAATAGGGTCTCGAAGCATTAGTCAATGTTTAACAGCATATTAATGATGTATCATTTTAACGAGTTTTCTATGTCTTCCGAAGAAGGCGTTGCGTGTCAATTTTTCGAAATAGTATGTCGAATGGATTTGCCATATGAATAACATTTTCGGGATTAGTCTACAACATACATAATTATTATAGTTTTTTCGCAGTGTGTGGTTTGCAATACCATTCTTGAATGCACATTACAGGTGAGAGTTCCTTGAATATGAAAACAGCGGAAGTCATTATCCTTCGTGGCACACTCAGGAAAGGCAATAGACAAACATTCATGTGAAAGATAGCAATTTTAACCTTCATTTCTGAAGATCTATACTCTCTACCCATCTCACACATCCTGATCTTCATGAGCACAATTGTATGTGCAATAATAACGCTGAATCATTTTATACCTTCATAACATAATATTATTATTGATAATTGATTTCTTGCAAATCAGGAGAATTTTATTTGCCGGGATTTTTTACTCGCCCGTGAAATTTCGTTTAGTTCCGGTGAAACGTTTGTTTACCATGATAAAATGCAAATATATTGTATTTACGAACTGTCGGTGTTTAGGAAAAATCCTTTACAAAGAATGTTAGTGTAAACACTATGTGACATTACATATGTAAAGATATATTCTCATGCATTACTAATGCGGATTTTGGATGCATGTTGTGTTTAGGGTTAAAATTGAATTAATCATATTTTTATAGTAATATTGTATGGAAACGGTTCTTTGTACTTTGGTTTTACGGTCTAGTATACTAATTTGTATGCAGTGTACATCTACAACAGATAATATTACGTTATGTTCCAAAAATTCGATGTTGATTTTTTGACGACAACAAACATTTTAAGTCTCCCTAGTGCCAAAATAAAGCATTTTCCAAAACTTCTGTCAGTCCATCCGTCTGTCTATCTGCCAGTCTGAATGTGAAAAACTCTAGCGAAATTGCTACCCAAGATTTTCCCTAAGTAGATATTCCTCGATCTTTTCGCGAATCCGAAGGCCCTGAGCATTTGAAGAGGATCTCCAAATTTTTGAAATTCTTTGCATCACAAACCTACGACATTCCCAAAAATTTCTCGAAAGTGGTTCCAATTTTTTCTTTGAATTCTATGTTCGAATAGAGCAAATTGCAATTAAATCGACCTGAGGAGAAAGGGGACAAGTATTTTTTTTTTCAAATTTTCAAGAGGAAGAAAACATAAAAAATACTTACAAGTTTTATATTATCCTGTCCAGATTTTTTGTGTGAATTTACTGTAATAGCACTAATTCTTTTTTTAATGTAATTTCTTTAATTAACTTTTGTTAGATCAGAATTTGGTTTTAATTGTTGTTGATTTGTTTCCTTTCTCCTCAGTGTCACAATTGAGTTTAAAGAAAATTGGGTAGCGAAATCATTAATACAATTAATTTTACATAATATTTAAGAGTATAGAATAATATTATGCATGACAATATGTGCCCCTTGCATATTGGGCACCACCCCAGCCGAGACATTTGATGTTCTTGAAATGAAGTTTTTAAAATCGCAAAAGCTTTCGAGTGTGAAATATTTTTCTTTCTTTGTACTTCATAATAGTACATTCGTTGAAATAATGCCTGGAGTGCAGGTGGTAGCGTCCCGGTCGCGAACTGCTAATCAAAATGTGTTTCTTATTAGTAAAAGTATCTTGACGGACAAACTTTTATTTTCAACATTCCATTAGGATAGAAAACCTAAAATTGATTTCTTTGTCAGGAGGTCCATTTTTATTAAAGCTTTAAAATTTTCAAAAATTAAAGGTATGTGTCTTATCGAATCCCGCGCACTTTGTTACATGAGAGTTGTTTAAGAGATGACTGTAGTTAATGCTACTGAGAGATACCGGTTCCAATTTTATAATATTAGGATACAAATACATTTTTTCGATTCAAATAATATAAGAAAATATGTACTGTTGTAGCGACACTGTTTTTTTGACTCCTTAGGACTCAACTTTTGAGATACACCGAAGTCTCTCCCCTGCACCGCTCTGCGGTCAACTGCTCATCGATTTCCTCTAATCGCGTATTCCTGCAGTTGAGCCAAAGGGGAGGGCAGGCACCGAGGAAGAAAGTTGAACGCTACATTAAGGAGGAGGGAACTCTGCAATTACAATTTAAAAAAAGATATCATTTGTGTTCCAGACATGTAATTCTTACTAGATGGCAAGATCATAATAATAGTTCGGTGGGAAGGTATAAAAAACAGATAAAGCGAATATGAATTTCCCGCCTGAGATATGGCGTAATATTCTGGGGAAATACATCTTATAGCTCCCAGACTTTTAGATTACAAAAACGAATTGTACGAATAATAACCAAATCCCACCCACGTAATTCATGTAAGCCTCTCTTCATTAATCGAGGAATTTTACCATTACCTTGTCTGTTTATTTACGAATCAGTTGTTTTTGTCAAAAATGACTTGCTTAAGGGCGGGAATATATTTTCAGAAAATGCCGAAGTCTATTACTATAACACTCGACGTAGAAATCATATTCATCAGGTGACAGTATCAACAGCTCAATACAAAAAATTCACATACAACACATGTACATTATTTTACAACATTTTGCCAGACGACATTAAACGATTAAATTCGATAGAAAAGTTTAAATCCCAAGTGAAATCGTTTCTGCTGCATAACTGTTTCTATACAATTAGAGACTATACTGAGCATCACAAGAAAAGTAACATTAATTTTAACAATGATACATAATGCATTATTTACCACTTGGACTGTATAAATGTGTATAAACAACCTGTAACAAGTATTGTACTACAGCCTCCGGGTCAATGACCCCCATCTCGATCAGGTTTTTCGTCCAGTTTCCCTGATCCATTGAGCAAATGCTGAGATGGCCCCTTGTTTTGCTTCTGGACATAAATGTAACTTCATTTTCTGTGCACGTCTTCTAGAATTCAGTGGGAAATACAATTATTCAAATTATCGTTTCCATGTTGTCGCGGCAGGAAGTATTATTCCGAAGGACAACATGGATAAGAGCCAAAATTTATTGCTTTTTTATCCTTGAAAATAGATTTTATTACATGGGAGGGTTGTTGGTTTTTTTTTTGTTTTTTTTTGTTTGTTTTTTAAAGTAGTATATGACTTAGTGTAGGGATCACAGAATTTTGAAAATGTGCACACAATTCATTTTTCCCCATAGCACGTCATACGCAGTTTGAACTGTTTTTTGACGTAAAATAAATAAATAAATGAATAAATAAATAAATAAATAAAATTTCTTCTGATTACATTTCCTTTTCGGACCTCGAATGAATGAATTTGTAAACATTTCGAAATATATTTTGACATGTAAAATTATTTTATTGATAAGTGTTTCTACGCGTAAAGTGTTAGATAGATAGATAGATAGATAGATAGATAGATAGATAGATAGATAGATAGATAGATAGATAGATAGATAGATAGATAGATAGATAGATAGTAGATAGATAGATAGATAGATAGATAGATAGATAGATAGATAGATAGATAGATAGATAGATAGATAGATAGATAGATAGATAGATAGATAGATAGATAGATAGATAGATAGATAGATAGATAGATAGATAGATAGATAGATAGATAGATAGATAGATAGATAGATAGATAGATAGATAGATAGATAGATAGATAGATAGATAGATAGATAGATAGATAGATAGATAGATAGATAGATAGATAGATAGATAGATAGATAGATTGTGTTGTAGTCATTAGTCCGATAAGAGTTTTAGTGCGTGGTTTATCATGGGAGGTAGCAGTGATCTTTCCCCGCTGGATGGCAAGATCGGTGCCGAAACACACGTCGACTTACGGGATTTTCATAAAACAGTATATCCCACCATTGGGCACCACCCCAGCCGGGACAAGCTCTAAGCTTCCGACTGGTCTCCCGGCATGTGAGGTAGTGTCGTACATGTTATTGTATATGTGTGTAAGTAATGGGTGAGATTAGGACAAGGAAGAGGAAGGAAAGATCGCGCGTAGTCGGTGACCCGTTTGTTAGGGTAATGCTCGAGTATTCGCTGACATTGATTGGAAAAAACACGAAAAACTATCGATCAGAGAAGCCGGCCGCTGGAATTCTCCTCTAGACAGCGAATGATCTCGACCTAACTATCTAGTTAGTGTAGAAAATCCTGCCACCATCGGGACTCGAAACTAGAACCTTCCGGTCAGAGGCAGTGAGATCAATCGATGCCCTGAGCCCCCTCTACCGGAATGAGGAAATAGTAAACTGTAAGAAAATTGTTTTTAGTTTTCTTCTAACAACATACTGTTTGCGGAAAGTGTAGATGTATGCAACTGTAAAGATGAAAAAATTGCTTATATTTTAAAAATACCAGATTCTACCCCTTTCAGGTAATTTCACTTTAGGAAGCATGCATATTACAATTAAAAAATATATTTAGTCGTAAAATTGTGATGACATTACGAAATAGATTATAGAAAATCAGAGTTTTCAACGAAAATGAGACCTGCACCATTCTTTTAAAGTGTCTATTACGCTATCCGACAACGAAATTTAATCAAAAGATTTTGTGCATATTTTTAAATTATGAAAATGTCCCAATGGAGTCATGTAAATTACCACCCAAATTTAAAATATCGGTTTGAAATTCAAGAGGCCGCGATATCAGCCAGATCGATGGGGGAATATTAATTTTGGAGAAAATCGTTAGAACGCTTTAGCCGCTAACGTTGTTCACAGACAGACAGAGGACTCTCAGACGAACAGACGTTTTGCCGTCTATCGATTTTTCCGTATTAAGAACCCACAAAACGTGGATTCTGGTTAGAGGATTTTTTGCTAGAGAGTAAGACGTTTCTGGTTAGAGGATCACCAGGTGTAAGATGATTTTTTTTCTATATTTAGTCACTGGATTTATCCACGTTTTCGTTACGAGGAAATTTTTGAAACGAAAAATCGCTGTTTTTTCCCCTTAGCATTACATAAATTTCGCTATACTGCGTAAGCAGTAGCGAGAAAGTAAAATTCATATAAAGTCAGAATAAGATAATTTGATGAATAATGTTCTAATTAAGTTGTAAACTGAACCAAAAAGTAACAGCTAGAGGAGTTTCCTCTGAACCAGACTGCGAAACGGCAATTTCTCCAAAGGATATGTTCCAAATTCCAGGGAGGGATGAATCTACGAATTGACGAGTGAAAGGAAGATTATCTTCGCTTCCGCATCATAAGATGAACAAATTCTAAGAATGTTCTTTGAAATCCTAAGAATAAGTTTTCGTTTCAATTTCGTTAATTTATATTTTTTTCTAGAAATAGTAAATGAAGTATCTAGATTAATTGGTCTCGAGCACTCATCCTGCTTCGTCAATCTCCACATTTCTCGCTCTCAATTATTCGCTTAGAAGAGAAAATGTAAGTGAAATTGGAGAATGTTTTGGTGCACTTCTATTTGTGTTCTTTCATAAAGGTGTTGTTTCATTAGTACAAGATAATTGTGCAACGTTTACAAAAAATATTTATTTTGGATGATTGGTACCAATAGAATCTGCTTTTCAGGTACTCAAATTTTGTTTGGTTTTCAATAATGCTGAATGAATAAGTTTCATTGTTTATATTTAGGATATTTCGTTGCGTTCTCTTCCATACGTTCAATGCCCTTTTTTATAAAACTGCTTTGAACTCTACTCTACTTACTCTACTCTCTGCTCACCGTATCGAGTGGAACAAAAATTAAAAATATGCATGACTCCGAGATACCAAAACCCGCTTGTAAACTGGGGGCCTGACGGAAGTATTTTGAAACTCAAGAAGAGTCATGAGAGCTCATGATTGTAAGCATATTGCTGCTTGCCTTGCCGGAATCGAAAATAACAATGCTTTATCTCCATGGCTGATGCGGAATATCAACAGAAGCTTATGAAAAAATAATAGAGCAATGCAAACGTACGCACGCCATCGTGAGCGAGCAGTCGCCGTGATGGACTATCGAACCGGCAGACCCTATCGCAGCATCTCCCCCTCAAGATACGTGCCGTTTACCATGCGCTTAAAAGAGTATCGCATTTCACAATATGATAATTTTCTTGATTGAGGGGGAAATTTCATTGCGTTTTAACATTTAGGAAAAATTATGTTTTGAAGGATCATGTTATTGGATTTAACATTTTCTTATTATTTTCATTAAACTTTCTCGTGAAATGGTACGTGAATGCGAAGTAAACCCATAGAAGGAAGTTATGTAATCCAGGAGAAAAATTATGTTCAAATTTTGATGGAAATAAGTGAGAGTTCCTGATGCTTAAAAATTGATTTTTAACACGCCCTTTTGTTTTCATGTCCGTCCGTCTAAGCAATGTGCGCTTTTAAATACTTCATAGAACAGATTTTAATTGAAATTCACCGTTGAAATTCCGAAAATTGCTGATTCGAATCTCCCAGGATTTTTTGGGAGTTGATTACGAGAGTTTATTTACTATTTATTCTTTTTTGGGAGTTTTTATGTTTATTTATTGTATTTGGGGAGTTTAATATTTAAGCTGGAGAGATTATTACAAGAGACGGTAGAAGAATCATTAAGTTACAAATTACAATAGATAATCATCAAAGAGTATGAGTATGCGATGATGCAGATCGAATAGTTTTAAAAGAATTTAATATTTTTTGTTACATCAAATATTTGGTGTATGTTAAGGAAGTTTTAAGACTAAGTTAGTCTCAAATTGAATTTCTATTAATACGTCTAAGTTCAGTATAATCCATATGTATATACATTTTAATATCCCATTGAAATGATACACAGATCAGAAATAAATGTCTCAGCACGATTTAAACGTAAGTTAAAAATATTGTCTTATTGTTCTATTAACGTTACTCGAAAGTGAAAGCGTTTTCATTTTTATATATGAATTTTTTTAAAAATTGTAATGTATGTAATGAGGGATTAAGAAACGACACTCAAGTATTCCTTTGTATAACACTTTGCCCAACGAGAAATATTTTGTTCCTGTAGAGACTTCTTTTGTATGAGTCTTGTTCTTTTTATCTATCAAAAATGTCATGTAGCATTAAAAAATGTATTATAAAGTAAATTATTTGAATAAAAATTGAAAAGTATTCCAACTTAGTCCATTACATACAATGTAGACCATTACGTACAACTTGCCAATTTACTGCCTTACATGAGAATTACTGCAATCATTTTTATAGGTTGTCGTGCTAAGGCAGATCATACATTTTCATAAACAGTATGTTGGGGAGGGAAGGCACCCTTCCACAAAACAACGGGTTCGGGTTCTTCCAGTCGGGGGAAAATAACTTTGCCCAAATCTAAAGCTCCGCCATGATATCTCCGCTTCAATCGAAGAGTACTGGTTTCATTTTCGGGATTAAACCCGAACCAAGAAAGTGATAGGCACCTTACTTCCATCTAGTTCCAAGAGTAAGAAAGTGTGTGGTCTTGAAATTACAAACGTGATCGAAAAAAATCTTAGAAACCTACACCAACTTCATTGCTTGGAGAGAATCGCAGCCGATTTTGTATCTTCATTTGAACAAATAAGGCACAAGTAATTGAAGAACAATGAATTGGCATCACTACCACGATCTTCAAAATGTCTTCTCCACCCCCATTATCTCAACAATCGCTATCTCTTTCACCATCGCAATCACCACCATCACCACTGCTATAACTACAATCACCAAAACCCGGACAACCATCTTCACGACCTGTGCTATTACCATACCACCACATCACCATACCACCACCAAAAACACCATCACCACCACCACCACCACCACCACCACCACCACCAAAAAACACCATCATCATCATTCACTCTTGTTTTGCCTAAATCGCATATCTGTGCTCGCGATTGACTTCAGCGCCACTTTCGCTGAAATTGGTTCCGCAAAGAACTCGTTTGTGAGCCAGTGCCTCTTCCACGCACCGCGTGGCGCGACGCGGCGCGGGACCACGCTACACGGCGCCACGCTACGCGGCGCACCGCGTCGCGACACAGCGGGTGCGAGGGCAGCGCGTCGCGGCGCGGCGCGGCGCACGGCGTGCGTTTATCGAGCGGGCGTGCCGGGCAGGAGCGCGTAATTATTTATGGCGCGGGATTACACAAGAAAGTTCGCGCTGGCCGGCCCCCGCGACTCGCGCGTCGCTGCTGCCGCTTCGCGCGCGCGCGCCTGCGTCCGCGTCCGCGTCGGCGTCCGCGCCCGCGCCCGTCTGCGACTGGCAGCACACATCCACGGCGCGCCTCCACATGCCCGCCGGCCCAGGCCGGCAAACCCACGCGCCCACCCCACCGGCGCCCGGCATAACAGGCGGAGGCCGCCGCCAGCCCCTACCGTACACACAGCCCGCGGCCACGCCCACCCTGACGTCAGAGGTACCGATGAGCGACTTCGCCGGCAAGCGCCGCGCTCTGCCTTGAGGAACGGGCCTGCCCTAGACTCTTGTTCACTGGCAAGTTTGACGGGCCTGAAACGCGTGGGACGCTTTCGCATCTAATTTGGCGTGTTGTGAAAGCAGCTATTTTGTTATTAGTTTTTAGTGCGCGGTCATCGCGATAATCTTTGAATCATAATTTTCGATTAAGGTGCCTCGAACCTCAAATTTTCAATGGCATTTGTGTGAAAAGTCCGTAAGAGCGAGACGACTTCTACTAGGTATCTTGTACGTTGTTTATGATTACGTGATTGCCTAAAACATTCTCTATATTGCATGCATAACACTTTTGGAATTCGAACTCCAATGCATAATGAATGCAGTGATTTAGAATTCCTATTTCACAACAAGTAATATTTATCAGTTACAAGTACGCCTGAGAGTTTAAACTATTCAAAAGATTGATTGAAGAACTCCATTATATGTCCCAATGTTTTCAAGGTATAGAAAATATGATTTTATATAAATCAATAATTATATCGGCAAACAATGAAACTCTACAGATTTCTTTTCCTTGGCGGTGCGCAAGCTTGAATAAGCCACGTATGTTTTCAATCTCATAATTATTCATGACTGAAAAGAATGAATAAATATGATCAACATTACTCTTGAGTAATGGAGTAATGAAGTTGAGTCTGGAGCAATGAATTACTCCGTAATACCTGCATTGGAACTTGCATTTGGCTTCCAATATTTTTCAAAAACAATTCTTGCTTCTTTTCTTCTCCGTCGGGTTTGGTTTTGTTTCTGTTCCAATGATCTACTTTCCTGCTTTCTTTCTTCTCGATATCGATTTTTATGGCCTCTGTTTATTTCCGTGTCGGGTGTTCCGGTCTGGTATCTAAGACACACAAGAAATACAATGAACAAAGTATAGAGTAACATTGCCGTTAGTGTCACTGAAATGCTGATCATAGAGTTCATTGGATTCGAAAACACTCAATGAAGTATGTATTTTTTCAGGAAAATATTGCTTCATTCCTGTGGATCATTTCATTTTTGAAATGTGTTATTCAATTGTACTAATTGTATAATAAACTGATACTGCACTCTTCCTTAATTAATTAATCTCTACATTTTATTCATTAAAGTGATATAAAATCATAAAAAGGCTGAATTCTGGAAAATGTTGACACAAAGTAGAAGCTAATGATGCTATAACAGCACAAACTTTTTCGTGTTATTTGAATTATTTGCCATTTGCAGATAAAAAATAAATGATTTATCTTCCACGAAATTCAAACATATTCATTTGTGTTTACCTTTTACAATGCGAAAATACAATTTACACAAAATAAAACCGTTTAATTTTATTTTTTAGGATTGAAAATAAATTTTGAGATGTAATCTCAATTATCATAAAAATTTAATATCGTTTCTTAAACATCACTATTCTACGTATTTCTACGACACCTTGAATGCTCAAAATTAAACGTCATTAAGAGAAATAATTGAATATCTTGTTTGAAAGTATAATAGTACAAAAAAGTGCCATGAACTTAAATGTTTACATATACATTAATCGACTGTTTGTGAGTTTAGGGGAAGAAAATCAATGTTAATTGTCCAGAAGAAGACATTTTACTTAGTATTAGTTTTGTTGACCAAGTTCTCATTTTTGAAAGTCAATATACTCTCTAAATGAACGGAAAACAGGGTCAATATTTTATTTCATATTATCCTTGGGTAGCAGTTGAAAAATGTTATTATCGTCGATTGTAATTGTGTTGATAATGTAGCTGAAATCTACATTATCGTGATACCTTTATTTACTGAAAAAATATTTTTCCAATATTTTAATATTGTAAGGGCTTGTAATTATTTTTTTTATTGCAAATAACATTATGGCGCGTAGTGGTAGAAACATTTTAAGGGTATTTTCAACAGTCTTTGTCGTCTCTCTTTTATTGAACGCCATTCCACTCGTACATCTCGTGGCATGCAGCGTAGCAACACGTAATGTTTACTACACTTTCCACTAAATAACATGCCAAACACGCTACGTCAAGTCCTTAAGATGTAAAGAATGAAAGTTGAAAACCGAGGTACATATCTATGATATTAGTCCTCACGTGCACTCTTTCACGTCTTTTCACTATCTGATATAATTTTATTACAAAATACAATGGAAAGAATGTGAAATTTAAATATAACAAAGAAAGATAACAATTACAGGAACGCCATGAAACGAATAAAATGCAAGAAAAAACATTGGTACCGAAAAATTCCAAAATGCTTTCATATTATTTTCTGTCTTCAAAACACTTAAAGATGTCTCAAAAGATCGAACACAGAAGCTAGCGTTCTTTAGCTATTAAAAAGAACATTGCCAATTCGCTATTTGCTTCGCATTACAGCCTGAGTTAAAATTGTTCTTGACAGTTGCATGTACTACAGCTAATTAAATGTACGCCCACAGCTTATTTGGAGTTCAAACTAATAGACTGAAAAAGAACTTTCCCGGTAAATTGTGGTATGTTATGATCACTAGGAAAGTCGTATACATTAAAATTTAATTTATTTTGAATTCATAGTTGTACTTGAAACACATCTTAAATCGTGTAGCTCTCTTTCTCTCTTGCGTGTATGAGTAGTGAAACCTAAGAGCCCTCAATTTGATGCAATACTGTTTGTGACGTGAACACTGTTTTCACGTCCATGAAGCGATTCTGAGTCGTCACTGACTGTCTGTTCATATTGATGGTCCCGTTACGACAGGCACAGTGCTGACCTCATTCGGCTCACGGGTGGTTGGGTGGTGGCTGGCAACGGGGGTCGCAAGCCCTGGGGCTGCGGCGCCAACGGCGCCGTCGGCGCAGGTGGCTGCCTCGCACCCTCCCGGTGATGGCGCTGTGTACCGCCAACGCCGCCCTCGCCACTTGTAATTACCTCCGGCGTTCATGGAGGCCGCCCGCCCCCACCTTTTCCCCTGCCCCTGGCCCGCCACGCCCCCCCCCCGCCCGCCCGCGACTGCCCGGCGCTCCTCCCGCGCCCCGCTCTCACACCGCCTCTCTCCCACTTTTTTCCACCCCTGCCCCATCCGCGCCTCATCCGCCCTCCGCCCACACGCCCCCTCATCATCCCGCGTGCCCCTCCCCGGCCCTGCCTGGGTCCCGTGCACGTCTCTCCCACGCCTTTGCCGCCCCACTTGCGCCTCGGGTGCGTCCTACCCCTGCCCAAACGGCGCTACGCCCCCATACCGTTCACCCCTTCGCTTACTCATTGAGAAATTGCATGAGAAATTTATGCTCGTTCATGGATAACGAAGGCGGCAGCTCTGGAAAGCGGTCGTAAGTAAAGGATCCCAGTTGCTTTGTGGCGGCGCCCGTGAGAAAAAAGTGCACCGGAACGCGCTGGTTTAGGTCGGTAGGTCTTTCTTATGCTTTGACCTACGGTCTGCGACAGATGCGAAATTTGACATGACTGTAGGATATAACAAAGGGTTTAGTACACTCAACCAGAACGACAAGGAAGTTGATTTAACTTTTTTTAGTATTTTAAATAAATTTTGAGACATTGTTTATTTTCTTGTTCATTTAACCAAATACGATTAATTCTATAACATTCCTAAATGGCAAAGTAGAAATATAGGAAATTTCAAGAAGTAACCACGAACGCAGATTTTCGAGGTGTCGGTTGATTAGTTTCTTTGGCACTTCTGTTTCTTGGAATTGTAGAATTTGGACAAAGAGACCTGTACATTTTTTAATATTGCTAGGCTTTTAACAGCATTTTTCGTAATTCTAGTCAAATATATCGGTGAATTTATTTGTTATTATAATGTATTTATTTTTTAATTCTAGTTACAGATCCATTCACTTATATCATGTTAGACTGAATGATGAGCAGTTTCCCTCCATATTGAATCAAACCGTCAACAAATGGGAATATTTGTACAATCATTGTGGAACAGTTGTATTCTGAGAAGTGCAGAAGTGAAGAATCAAGGAAAAATGGAAATTACAAAAGGAATTTGCTAAATGTCATTAAATGATTAGGGAATCGTGAATGGATCGCCTTTTGCCACTTTCACTCAAAATACAGTGGCTCAAAACACAGTGCGTCTTTCTCGAGCGTTCTAATACATATGCACAGAGCTCCATGAATAAAATTTAAGATTCCGAAACGCGCCCAGTTTAATTATTAATTAATAGAAATAGTTAAATATTTATAAATATAATTTATTAATTCTTCTCGAGGTACCGGAATGCCGTTCCATCGCATTCCGCCAGAAATGAAGCCATGCATATGCATATGGATAATTCCACGTGAAATCGGCCGAAAACAGCAAGACCCCTTCCGATTGCTGCACAATTTTTTTTTTGACTTGTTCAATGTCATCTAAAAAAAGCTAGCTAAAAAATCAATTTCGACTTTAAGCATCGTAACTTTCGAAATTTCCAGTTTCACATGCGAATTCTTTTTTGTTTGCGTGACAATTTGTTTTGTATAATATTTAGGATGCAAAAACTTGAAAATTGAAGACTACGTATTTTGTGAATTTAGGTTTGAAAAATGCCTGCACTTTTGAATTCGGGAGTAAAAACATTGGTATAAAATGCAAATGATACATAGATCAATGCAAAAACTATTTTTTGAACTATTTATTATTAGGAGAAACATTTTCCTTATATTAGAATGGATATTCACGTGAGATTTCAATTTTTTCTGAAGTTCGTCCAAAATGCTCAGAAATGTTACTACTTTTGGCCATATCACATTGAGTTTTGTACTGTCATAGGCTATAGATAGTACATCTGACAAGGAGTATGTTTACTCATTTCGTTCCTAGTGGACACTTGTATATTTTCTACCTTAAATGCAGATATAAGCTAGGGAAGTCAAAAATACTACGATTTAGTTCGGATTAAGCAATCTCATGAAGACTATGATGAAAGTAATATTGATATTTTCGGTGGTAATAATGCCAATATGAGGTGTATTAACGATCGTAACACGTGAAGAATAGCCATACTTAAGCGTTGAACGAGAACATCAATTCACTGGTGTTTAACTCGTCGAGTAATGACGCTTCCAGTCTATAAATTAGAATGAGGATTGATCTCAGTTGTTTATACTTCGTTTAAACCACAGCATACTATTAGTCTTTGTTCTGAAACAATAACCTCAACTTTTCTTGTTAACCGTTCGTTTCTCTTCCATTAACGTATGTTATTAATTTAGCATTTTTACTTTGTCGTGTCGTTTGTGTAAAGAAAATAACAGTAAACAAACGTCAGGGAACGTACCTTCCAGTAAATGATATTTCTTATGAATGTTTTTTTTTTCTCAGGTATGTTGTGCACTCTGGTAGTATTTTAAAAAGAATGTGCAAGTATATGTTTCTTGATGAAAATTAAAACGAAGTTTTGAAATTCTTTGAAATATACTTTCCGCTCTTCAACTACATATTGAGTTATATCCGTTGTTATAGAATTCCAGACAACTTCTCTTCCTTACAGCCATCTTTCTCTTGCCTTGCGTCTGAACCCCGGTCGCCCCTTCTTGCTCCCTTGACGACGCTGCCATCCCGGCCGCTGCTGCCACCACAGGGTACGCTTCGTCGAAAGCTGTTGACAGAACGCGGTTCTGGCGGCGACGAGGGTATGTGGGTGGAGACGAGAAGAGAATGTAAGCGAAAGGCTTTGGTGGCTAGCACGGCACAGAGACAGTTGACCTCAGCTATTCTCCCTAGGTTTGCTGACTCACCGTAGAGAGCTTAGCTGTCATGTCATAATTTGAGGCTACTGAACACAACTGGTAACTCGGCGTCACGACGTATTTTCTACGCGCAAGGAAGCATGAATAAATTGAAACCAATGAAACATGAAATTGCGTCATTTTCTTGCCTCGTTCTCCTTTGACGTATTGCGTCATGATGAATTTACACCGATTTTGGATACTCTGCGATCGACGGTTACTACGTTATGTGACACATCGAGCAGCTGATTCTGATGCAGCTACATGACCTCGACGTGCCAACGTATACTACATATTCATCCTTAGTGTGAATGTAGATCTGAATTGTTACTCAGACTCAACTGTTGAGACGGTGTCACGTTCAGAACTTCTGCTTTCACGAAATTTTATATTATATTATTTGGAGAGTAAGGATCGGGATTTTAACACTACCATATCAAAAAGTATATGCATTCTACTTTCTCATATAGCTAGTATAGACACTGCATTGTAATGATGGGAACATCAGTCTCGAGATTTTGACGTAAATACACATTTTGTGATTCCCTAAGTGCGAAAAAGTGTTTTCTTTATAAACGTCTCTCCGTCCGTCTATCTGCCTGTCTGTTAGTGGATGATCATCGATCGGTCACCCGACTGAACATTCCTCGGGATAGTGATACTTTTCATGATGCCCTTATTTTTTATTTTTAACCAAAATTGCCTGAATATTTTTTTAAACTTTTTTACTCGAACAAATTAAGCGACTAAAAATAGCGAGGTTACGATTTTCAGTAACTTCTCACCAAAGCTTCATTATTTGTACGCTTTTTGAGACCTCCTTTTGCTAGTTGTGGAAGATATGGGCGTGGGATATGGTTTGTTATTTATTTAGAAATACTTGAAAATAAAATCTGTAGTTTGTTTTGAAAATAAAATTACTATAATTCGGGAGCAGAAATGTCTAGTTTTCAAATGTTAACCTGCTTTCTTGCTATTTTTATTCATCGTTCAACTACGTATAGTAAAACGATGAGGAAGAGATTCCGAAGCTCAAAAAAACGTGAACAAATTTCACTACTTCCCCCAAGCGTCACATACAGTTTTGCTGTTCTTTGACGAAAATAAATCAGACCAAATCAAACCTCTGTAATTTGAAAAATTCAAGTTTCTTTGTACCCCTCCTACCAATACAGTATTGGAGATATATTTTCTCCTAGAATTTTAGTGCCGACGGGGCGGATCACTAAATAGCTAGGTTAAATTCAGCCGCTGGTTACTCTGATCGATTGTTATCTGTGGTTTCTTCAATCACTCTGAGGTGAATGTCACAGCACTACTTTAACAAATGGGCAACGAACCGTACACACACATTACATGCACTACACCACCACACATGGCGGAAAGCCAGACGAGAGCCTGAAATTTATTTTGGGTGGGGCGGTGCCCCGGTGTCTGAGATCGTGGGGGAGTACCCCTGTGAGCCGTTTTGTAGGTCGGCGTCAGATCACGTTTTGTCGTCGGTGGAACACCGTCACCTCTCGAGATATAACATACACTTCACGTACAAAACTAATAACTGTAGCTTGGGAACACGAAATATTCATTCAATCAATTGGTGACAACGTGCGTTCACATTATGCTGAACTACATCTGTGTGCCGGTTCAACTGAGAGGCGCAGTACGAGAATGTTGAAAGTTCGAGGACCGAGCGAACGTGGAATTTTGTCAAAATAGAAGCATATGTGTAAATTAAACCTTTTATATTATTAAGAAAATGTACTGTGATGAAGCGTTGAACCCCATTTTGGGTTGAAATGACACAAAAATGTTTCACAGGGAAGAGGTTGTGTGGAGAATGAAGTGCAAACGGCCAAAAGCAGCACGAGCCAAAGCAGCACGAACCAGAATAAAAAGGGACGTTTGTGCGTGATAATCGTTCCCAATGGGTAGATGAGATTGCAGCAATTAATACGTGATGCAAACTGCTAATTTCATTTGACATTCACATGTTGCGTATTACTTAACATACCTAATAAAATGTTCCATTCATTTTTTCGCAAGTTCAAGTAACGATCACAGGGCGAACTGATCAGTAGTGTATCGCAAGTTTACGAGATCATAACAGGACACGAACATTGGGTCTTCTATTTGTTATTGAACCAAAAAAATATGCCACAAAGGATACACCACTGCTTATCAATTCGAAAAGAGAAGTTGGTTCTTTGGCTGTCTGTTTCAGCTCGTCCGGAATTGTGCACATGTAATTTACCTCACACGTAACTACAGTAATGAAGTTCGTCTCCTGTGAAGTCCTTCTCAGCTATGAGATTCAAATTATTGAAAGCGTCTTGAACTTTGGCGCAGCCATAAATGACTGATGCTACAACACAACACCCCTTCGCATCAGTCTGCTTGCTAAATAAGAATTGACAAATCACATAGGTCATCGGTTTGCCACATTCTCTACATTTGCCTCATCTTTCATCATGTCCTTCATTCTCTGAATCCACTGTTGCATGAGATGTCGTGGGGGACATTTCTGTCAATGCTTTTCAAGATATTTCCGTTAGCTTTACGGAAGTTGAGACTTGGACATATCGATTGTAATGAATTCCTTGATTTGTCTTCATAGTAGAATGATGAATTTGCTGTAAGATATGAAATTATCAATAGCATTAAAAGAGAAATATCATGATAATAAGTACATAAAATATGTAATTACAATAATTTTAATGGAAAGGAATAAAATAGTTATACATATGTTTAATAATAGATTCGAATAATCATAAATTTAATAAATGTAAGAATAATTCGGCCTACACATGCTTCTATTAATCGTATAAAATAAACCATTGTTGTACCAATGACAATTACATCTCGCATTCCTATTTTGTAGGACCGATTATTTTAAAAAATACTGGAGGGGCACGGGCTCCGGGAAAAAGTGTCGAGGTGTTCATTGCTTTTCATTGTGCACTACTTCCATTCTGGGGAATATTTTGCAAAGTTGAAGGGCCAGTGTTGTCTACTTGCCATAAAAATGACATATTGGTAGCACCCTCTTTATCACATCTGGATCATGAGCTTTTAACGTAAGGGCATACGTGGCATTGCTTCTTGTTTGCACTGTAAGTTCCAACTAAATAGCAACTGAAATTTGAGCATATTTGAGAACGCTTAAAGAAAAAGTGGTGATGAAAGTTTTTCATAAAGCATATTATGCTATCACAAATCCTTTTATATTTTGCTGTGATATCCGTGAAATATTTAGTTTAAAGTGAGAAATTAATTTCAAATTCGCCCGCCATTCTTAATAGATATTTAATTTAGTACTTTATTGAAACAATACTAATTGAATTTTTAACATATTTTGCTAATTGTAAGACCAATAGAAATTAATTTTCAGCATGTTTTTATTTTTTGAACGTGTTTTTTGAAAGAAGAACTTACGGTCTTGTACTATAATTCACCGAAAAGGACGCGGACAGGAATTGGTGGGGAATTTCAGTACGTTATTGAGGGTAATGAGTAATTCACATGTGGACAATTTTGTCATCACAATAATGATTTCCAGGTTAAAAAACACACGACGTGTGAGCTAATCATGAAGGAGATGATGTTGAAACATTTAAGTGTTTGCAACAAGGAATTCTTTAGAACTTTTGCGATAACTGTTCTTGTCCTCTGTAGAATGGATGTTTTCTCCTTGTGATTCGTACTTTAAACAGTAAACGGCAAACCACCATTTTTATCAGAATATGAACCATAACGTTATTCATTAATTCAGAATGTACTCAGTAGTGTCGCAAGGCCTTAAAGGAGCCCAAGGGAATAATAACTTTCCGTTTAAAAATACTCATATATTGTCGGTGCACAGGAAAGGTTACAGAACTGAAAAATCGGAATTTTTAGTTAAGTGAAGAAGAAATTTTAAAATAGTTAATTTTAGTCATAATGATCGATCAGCAGACATCCGAATATATAATGTTAATGATAACTTTATATGTTAAATTTATTTTTAGACGATGAAATAAACTCTCCGCTCAAGATAAAACAGTTTTCCAAGAAAATAAAGTTTGAAATGTGTTATTTTTCTTGTGCACTGACGATACGTAATCTGAGTTACGGGTCTCCACCGTAAAATTTATAACAATATCGAACAAAACTGTGCTCGAGAGCGTTTATGTGCCCCCTTGAATCCTTCTCGTCCTGACATGGCCGTCGCACCAGCGACCGGCGCTCCATCTGGGCACGCCATTGCCGCGCCTCGCCCCGCCCTGCCCCGGCACGCCCCGTGCCGCACCGCGCCGCACCGCGCCGCACCGCGCCGCACCGCGCCGCACCGCGCCACACCGCGCCACACCGCGCCACACCGCACCGCGCGGCACGCAGTCGACCCGCCGCAGTTCCCAAACGCTGGCGCGCGCGCCCGTTCAAGAGGGGTTACGTTGTTTTTGGAGGGATATGCGAACTTTTGCTTCATTGATTTTCCGGTGCTCTCCCAAACTGCGACGAGGCTTCGCTACAACAGCTCTGCTGCTGCTGCTACTGTTGCAGGCGGCGGCGACGGGGGCAGCGGAAGCAGTGCTGCGACCAAGCAGCAGCTGCGGGGAGGGAAACGCGGACAATTCCCGCTTGCATATGACGGTTCCCGTATAAAATATTGTGCGTGTATTGTTCTCGAAAAGGTGATTGACCGAAATGAAAATTAATGTGCGTGAAGAGGACTAATAGCCTGAAATGTAGTAGCTGTGCACCCCGCTTTATAAACACGAGAATTTAAAAAATGGGTTTCCATTCAAATATCGGTCAGAAATTATATGTACTGACTTGTTTCAATCGAACCATTTTATTAGAAACACTTGTATCTAATGTGTGAATAGGATTACATTGATTATTATAAATTATTATTCTCACATAATGAAGACTAACTTTTAAAAGTGTATCTTGTGTTAATTGTATAAAAATCACGATTTATAGAGCGCTTATTATTCGAAATTCTGTACTTAATTTATTTGATTTGATTTATTTAGTCAAAGAACAGTAAAAACTAAATGTAGTGAATGGGGGGAGAAGTAGCAGCTGCATCTGAACTCCAGAATATCTTCCCAACATTTTAACTATAAATAGTTTAAATGATGAATAAAAGTTTCGAAGAAATCGATGTTAGAAACTTTTGAAAACTAGACATTTTCGCTCCCGAGTTACAAAAAATCTTATTTGCATCGAATGAACTGCAGATTGTAATTTGTTTATACTGCTAACACAATAGTAACACCACGGCTCTACTCCTATCACTACTACACTACTAACAAAAGATGAGCTCAAAAAGACGCCTCGTACTCAAGCTATATTTTTGTCCAGAAGCAAAACAAGGGGCCATCTCAGCATTTGCTCAATGGATCAGGGGAACTGGACAAAAAGCTGATCGAGTCTTCCTTTATTTGTGTGGCTTTAGAAATGGCCATTAAGAGTGTAAAGAAGAAATTGTCATTGGAACCCAGTGGTGGACGAATGATATATTTTCGATTTACGATTTCTGCCTTTAAGGAGGAAAATAAAAAGTGTGGCTGGCACATTTTCCATTGTTTCCAAGGTTTTGGAATTATCTTTGATCTATTATTTTAAGGTCATTATGTACGCAATTCTTTCTGTACACTCAAGAATGAAATAAAATTATTATTTGTAATTAAACAACTGCAAACCATGCACTTGACACATCGATGTTAAAAAACTATAAACAAATCATGTCATTACTGAAGCCCTCCATAGGCAGACAAGCAAGAGAAACTAGAGAGTAAATAAAACAAACCTGATTGAGGCATAGGTGATTAAATTTCTTAGTAAGCTCCCAAACAAGTATTCCCAGCCAAAGAGCTCTCACTCTCTCGACCCCAACGCAATCACAATATTGCGTTGGAGCCTGACTCCCCATCCCTAGAGACACCCACATTCCGCCTCTCAGCGGTCGCACCGCACCGCGCCGAGCCGCACCGCACCGCACCGCACCGCACCGCACCGCACCGCACCGCACCGGACGGCCCCACCCCCCACCGCACCAAGCGTCCCTACCCCGCCTCGCCGCTCTGTGCCGCCACGTCTCGCCTTGCCCCGCCACCACTCCGTCGCGCCCTGCCCTGCCCTGCCCTGCCCCGCCCCTCCACGCCCTACTCCGCCTCGCGACATCCTCCGCCCCTCCCCGCGTCCCCCTCCGCCCCTCCCCGCGTCCAACCCCGCTCCATCCCTTCCCGCCCTGCTCCACCCCCGTCCCCCGCTCCGCCCCCGCCCCGTCCCCGCCCAGCCCCGCCTCTCCCCCGTCTTCCCCCCTCCCCAACCCATCCGGCCCTGCCCCCGCCCCCGCCAAGCGCATGCCAAGCCACTGCACCGCCCCATTCTGTCCTGCCTCACAACGACTCACCCCGCCCCTCCCCGCTCCGCACCGCTTCAACCGGTCCCGTACGGTCCCGGTTGCGCTTGCTGCAGCCGCTGAGGTTGCGATGCGTCGGCGACCGGCAGGCAGCCAGACTGGCACGACGCGGCGCGGAGCAGGGATTATTTCGATGAGCTGAAACTTGCATGGCGCGCTCGCATCGAAGGCGTAATCTTCTGCGAAGTGCGTCATCGTCGATGAGCGCGTGTGCGCGCGACGGCAAAATCACTGGCGCATGGGCGGCATGTCGACGCGGGATGATTTGAATGCCGTCATCACGCTGCGGTGGCCCGGCCCGGGGGAGGGAGGTCGACGGCCGTATAACGAGTACGTCCGAGAAGTTGATGGGACGCGATGCCTGAAAATGGCACACGTGTTTTTTATGCCCATGATTTAAAGCCGAGGCGAGTATGAAACGTGAAAATGCCGGAATTTTTTGCTGTCTGTGTTTATGATTTTCGTAGTTTCTGTGCGAGGAGAGAGCATTTCTGAGTGGTTCGTATCAAACCACTCATAACGTTTGCTTAGTTCTTACGTATATGATCATAATCATAATATTTGTTTTAAGTAAACTGTATCAGCAACAAAAGTAGAATGAAACCGTTTGATTTTATTTGCTTACCCTGTAATGTCTGTAAACTATTTAGACCGAGATGAATTTTTTTCCCTTGTTAGTATGCGAAGGTGATGGTCTCCTGTGTAAATTAATTAAATGAACATGACTAATGTACAGCTCTGAGTAGTGGCCCACGCTATAAGATCAGCACTAATTATCTGCTTTGTCAGTTTCATTAAAAGTTGCTTCAGTTCGTATGCAATAAAAAACTTTCCTGAACTTTTCTGACACGCATCCATTTGTAACGCTATAAATCATATTGCATGTTCTTATTACCTAAACATGTTGAGAGAGTTTGTGCAGATAATTAAGAAATACAGATTGTAGGCGTTTGCTGAAATAATGCATCGTAAAGTATTGATTTATTTTTCGATGGCTTCAAAACAGGAAATAAAATCAAGGTATCTTCGAGATGACTTTCATTTGGAACTTCGTAAACATCATTAGCATAAACTTGGATTATTCGCTTAGTTAATGTTGCAGAAATTATTTAGAAAATGTCTAATTTGTAGTAAAATTAATCTCTGAGTCTAATGTGTCATAAAATGTAATTCAATAATAACAAATAATACTTTTATTACGCCTGCACGTAGACTTAGACTACATAATTTGAACGTATCGCTTCGAACTATTGTGTAAATCTCGATAACAATAACAGTACTCACATTCACAGGGAATATTTCGATAATGGAGTTTTCCAATCCTGATGGTGTACAGTGTTCACAATATTAATTTAGTTATTTTCCACTCTCACTCACACCATTGATTTTTATAACGTGAAATAATGTGTGAAAATCACAATCTACAATAGTGAATTTTTTCAAATGTTTGCTCTTTCATGCTGTGCTTTCGGAGAGTATCGAAAAATGATATACATCTTACTTGGGAGTTTAATTAAGTGTTTATGTTGTTAAAATGCGCTATTCAGTTGAATCTACATATCTGTTCATTCTTAATTACTGGTTCTCTTAATTACTCTCTAGCACGTAGTACAGAAATTATGATCATATTGATTTCAAGGTCTGAAAATAATTATTAATATATCTAAATATAGTTGGGTTAATTTACCTATTTAGGATATTATAATTAACATACTCTGACCTGCCGCCCTCGAGGTTGCTGAAACAACAAAAAACTTCTACTATAAAGCATATCGAAAAAAAAATCGAAGCTAACATTTTTGTGCAGATTGCTTCTTCCAAAACCAAATGCAAGAGAATTTGTGTGGTAACTTTAAAGAGTTTACGAGAGCCTTTTGCCTTCATCAAATAATTCACTTGTTACGGAGAGAACACATAAAGTTCTTCACCCCCATAAACTCTTACATACCATAAAGCTGTTATCACAGTGTGCATTCGCAGGGGAGGAACAGCCAGTAAAGTAGGGAAAAGCTACTCAAACAAGTGGCGTCGGCAATCGCAGATAAGAGCGCCCCATCACTTCGGATGCCGTAGTTGCCGTCACTCGCGGCGTCCTTCGCCGCAACGCGGAGCGCGAGTCTCTCTTTCTCCGCCGCACCGCGCCAAGGCATACTGTTCCACGCTCCGCCCCGCTCCGCCCCCCCACCCCGCCATAGCCCCTCCTCGCCTAGCCCCACCTCGCCCTGCCACGACATGCCACACCTCGTCCCGCCCCGCCACGCCCCGTACCGCCTCCTCGGTACGTCACGCCCTTCACACCACCCCACGCCCCTCACGCCCCCTCGCCGCTCCCGCTCACCATGCACGTCTCGCCCACCACGCCACGCCCGCCACACCACGCCACGCCACACCACCCCACGCAACCCCACGCCACCCCACGCCACCCCACGCCACCCCACGCCACCCCACGCCACCCCACGCCACCCCACGCCATAACATGCCAATCCCGCCACACCACATCACGACACGAGACGACATGCCAGGCCACGCCACACCGTATGGGAGGCGCAACCCCTGCCGGCGCGACGCAGCGCGGCGGCTCAGCAAACTGGTCGGCGCTGATTTCCGCGATTGGCGCGCTCCGCGCGTGAAAGGAAGTCGGGGCCGCGGAGAGCGGACGCTGCCAGAGTTAATGAGCTCGGTGGGAGATGAGGCTCGTAAATTGTGGATGGGAAGGAATTATACGAGGGATAACCGAATTTTCAAATGCCATATCATTGGGTGGGGAACTACGAGCACAGAAAATGTTCTTCGTTTTCTAATCCAATAAAGTATGCATCTAAAACTTCACATTCAGAATAAAAATATTTTCTTACTGTAAATATTATATGTAATTTTCTCTTTTCTTACATCTTCGTATTGTTTTGTTATAATTTAATATTGCGAGAGCATTTCATTACTTAAGACTTGAAAGTGCAATGACATATACATGTTATTTAATAATGTAGTCAAATCAAATAATGAATTTTTAAAAATCATTAAGATAACATTTATTCTATATGTTGTAAATAAAAGCGTCTTTCCCAAGAGATGTAAATATTTCGACAAAAAATACATTGGTATGAAAAATCTTGTGTATGAATTAAGAACTGAACATGAAATATATCGTGAAAACTACAAGAGGAGTAACTTTATTTCAATATCATGTTTCCTTTGCGTTTTTTATGAAAAAAAGTATGTTTTCTATACGGAATATAGAATATTCAGTATTTATTTTATTTTCATTGTAGTTCTGGTAATAGCGGATGCTATTTTCTAATCAATCGTAGTATGTTTTATATTTAATTGTCGTTACATATATTACCTTGGGTTTACGTCACTTCGTTGTGTACTTAGGGATTTAAAGACGATTGTCAGATTGTAAATGTGTTGTATATTATTTGGTCCCACAATTACTCAACCGACCTACTTATCGCGTCACGTAAAAACGCGATATCTGGCGCTCGGATCAGAGGAGTACTATATACCAAAGGGCACGTTCCACTCCGGCAGTCAGGATAATGCCATCCGTCCCACTCCACTTCCTCCTTGCCTGAGCCCTCGGCTCGGCCCGGCCCACCCACCGTCTGACCCTTTCCGACCCACGTCGCCTCCTTCCAGCCGTCGGGACCCGTCACGTCCCGTCGTTCCGTTTCTGCCCCCGACGCCGAGCGGTCGTGCTCGCGCATGAAATAGTCATCTCGCATGTCTCTAACTCTTGCTGTTCTCTTTTCTTTGCAGGTAAGTGTGGGAGCCGCGGCTTCGCTGGGTGGTAACGTAGCGATGCGGCCTGCGTGAGCGGCAGCGCTGCTGCTGCCGCCGCCGCCGCAGCTCCACGCCCACCCACGTAAGCGCGCTCCAGCGGCGCCGACGCGACTCCCGGCAGGCAGCCCTGCGCCCCGGGCCGCCCTCGCCACCCGCGGGGCACGGGAGGGCATGCTTCGCAGCAAAGCGGAAATGATAAACAGAGTAGTGGGAAATATCTGTGGGATCACGTGTTAATGAGTGGACGAGTTGAGTCACTCTCTCAAAATATCCTGTAGGCTAGCGCCGCTCTCTCCGAACATCCTCATGCTTCGAATTGGAAAAGGGATACGTAGATAAGTCCCGATGGGTACTTGAAACTTTGTATACATTTGAAGGATTTTTAATTGCATTAGACAATCTATACAATATGCAAAAAGTATATTAAACTTTTAGTTACATTTTACGACATTTGGGGAACATAACACGTCCACATTTTGGGGAGCACAGAATTGTAAATTACACCCCAACATACAAATGTTAAAACAATATAAAATTATATTTGTAATATTTCAAAGATATTTTTGAGTGTGAACTACTAGCAGAGAGTGGAAAAGACTTACTTTTGCAATTTAAGTTATTGACATTATTAAAACAAAAAATCTGACAATCATTCATAAAATTGTCAGAAAGGTTGTTAAAATTTTTATCCATTTTAATTATTTCCTTTTTTAAATTAATGTTATCATAAAATATGAATGTTTGTGTATAATGTACCCTTATATACATTCGAAGATGTAGATATGTTTTGTTCATGAAATGTCCTAAAATGTAACAAAAATATATATCGTACAAGGTCCAAACCTTGCAAATTTATAAACACAATTATAAATTTATAAACACAAAAAAATTAGCGCTGGTTATCAAAATAGAAAATCGACTTATTATACATTGCCTGTACATAATTATGATTTTGTCACAAAAGTTGTCAAACAATGAATTTGTGCAGAGAATCTCAAGAGTCGGAGGTTCAGGTCGCTCAATTGAGTCGATGCTAATGAGTATATTCACAAGAGTTCAGTACGAGTATATTCACATATATTATTCTTTAGTGTATAAATAATGGGGTGTATAGGCTAAGAATGTTACGAATGCACTAATTAATTTCTATAAAATATATGCATTTACGTAAAAAAATAAGCTGTGACACTGCATTACAAATACATCAGGGGTTCCGTTCGGCGGACTGGTTTTAGGTTCACAATTTGTGCTTCTGTTTGGAAGTTCCTACATTTGTTTATATTTCTTTAAAGTATCATAATTCTACAAATTTTATTATGCAACGAAAAGGTCTTCATATTTCTGTCAAAAATATCATTCAATCTTCATATACGTTGGACAATCCCTTCAAAAATTAAAAGAAGGACAATCAAAAGTGAAGAAATTGTAATTCCATAGCTAATTGAAATCATATTCGGTTTCGATATTAAAAACTAATTTTGCATTCATATTAAAATTATTCCTTAGATTCGACAAATGAATTTCGAGAGTTGTTGAGGTAAGAGATCAAAGGATATCTCAACAGTCTTAAAAAATCGCTGAGAATGTTTAGAACAGTCTTTAGATAATTGAAAACCAATTTTGCCAACAATCTTTATATTAAAATCGTCATTAATTTTCATTGCAATGACACAAACGTGCAATGCTATGTACTACACTGGCTCACATTTATGATTCCTAAAATGATGGTTTGCTGTTAAGGATTAACTCTAAGCACCTAATCGTAATGTAATCGATATGAGAATGAAGAAATCGGTTTACAAATTTTAATTTGTTAAGTTATTTCAGCAAAATATTTACCATGACGTACAAATTTTCTGAAAAAATTAATATTATATTATACAACATATTCTTATTATTCGTTGTAGATCACACACAAATTGTATAATATAAGCTATTAATTGCTCTTAGTTCTTTTTTTACTGTAAAGTATATTATCTAATTGTGAACTACAGTAAAATCTGTCTAAGCCGGAATAGATCAGGGCACAAAAAATTCCGGTTAAGGAAGGTATCCGTTTTATGCAAGGTTGTCCATTTTTTGATATTTGTGGTGTTCATATTTCTGCCCTAAAAGTAGTAAATTATATTGTGTTATTATAATTATCAAAATAATTAACGTATTTATGGAAGAAGTCGCCAATAAATGTATATTAAATACTCTTCATTGACAGCTTCTGAGTTGAAAAAAATACACATCTTACTGCCTAGTGCTTGTATTCGGATTGGTATCTGACTCTTTCAACGCACGATCCGTCACAACCCAGAACTATGACTTTCTGATACCCTCGAATGGCCTTGAGCAAAGCATATCTACCCGAGGAGTTATGATTTTCAACGTGGGGGAGAGATACGCGTGAATAAAAGCCATGTCCTTATACCTTCCCACGCTCAGAGAGTCGGGAGAGAGACGGCCTACGCCATCTACGGCTTACGGCGTGAGAGACAAGCGACCCTAAGGTCGAACTTGACGCTGACAGCTGAAGCCCTTCACCTACAATGTCCGGCTGCCACGACTAACTCGCATGCCCCAGGGATAGTGAATTTAAAACAGACTTGCATATGCATTCATTTCATTACCAACATCTCGCGTCTCTCTGCCCATTGCATTAAATTCACAGGAATTCCGTTTTATAAAGATTTTTTCCTGCAGAACATGAAAAACCGTTCCGTTTCCGCGTCGGAGAGGTTTCTTAAAGGCTGTATAAAATGCTATTAACTTCATGAGCAGGAGAAATTTCCGTTTAAGGCAGGTTTCTGGCTTATAGAGGTTCCGGTTTAGACAGATTTTAGTATATTTTGTGAACAAATGACAAAAAGCAGCATTGAATTATGAAACCGAATTATGTTTTAGGCACATTATATTTCGTGTTTAGAATACTCATGACTAAACGGCGGCTTTTGCTGTAATTAATTTTTTATCGCTCATTATGCAAGAAAGTACTCTTCAGACCACAAGAAGCAAATATATGAAGTTTTGTTAGCGTTTGCAATGCATTCACAATAGGTGCATATTTCATTAACTAGAACATATTTTGGTATCGTTGCTTTTCTGAATACTCGCTTTCCACATTTCCTAGTTATGCGTCTATTTGCTCGTGATATAATCGTATGTGGCGATAAGTAGAGGCACTGCATTAATAATTTGCCCCAAATTATCATACCAATTTTCTTGTATTACAAAATATTATAGCTGGTGTATTTGGAGAACAACGATCACCCGCGTAGTGATCTGGGAGGATTAGATGCTCAGCAAATGAGCTAATTTGAAGAAATAGCATCGCAGAAAGCACAAATTTATCGTCAATTCATTTCAAAGGCGTGGAAACAGTAACATTTAGAGAAGGTTTGGTTCTAGCAGTATAAGCAAATTGGGTGTTTCTGCACGATTCACTCTGCGTCACCATGCGAAAGGTTTTTCTATGGAAATTAATTCAAGGGATCACCATTCTCCCAAATGATGATTTTTTTCAAGTGTATAACAAATATGTAAGGGAAAAACAAGAAATCTTATTTTCGGTTAAACAAGTTTTGAATTATTTCCAGTTTATATATTTTACTGACTTTTATGTTTTTCGTAAATTTTAATGTTTCTCGCGACAATAAATTCCAAACTACTCATCATGGCAGCGACACACGTGAGAAATACATCAAAGGCAATCGAAAAGAAACACGTTACTCTGGCAGCGACATCTGACAACAAATCTGAGCAACAGCAGCAGATTTTCTGGGGTGTTACGCCCAAGTCTCCCTTTTGGGTTAATATTCCGTTAAGAAATGTGAAGCAGTTTCGAAATTTTCTTGGGAAGTAGTATCAGAAAATATCCGTACTCTACATTGAGAAGTGGATATTAAATGCCTATATACAATGAAGTAGTGTCGAAGATTAGAGAGTGTCTAAGAGCAATAGGGAAAGATATTTGAAATAATATATTGATAATACATCCCCCATTTTAAGTGCATATTTTGAAATATTTTGTATTTAGTAAATAACTTTTAAAGACAAATGAATGATCATTTTGATTTTAAGTGCATATCAACCCATCAGCTACTGATTACAGTTCTAGAGAATATTTAATCACATATAACATGACAAGATGATGTTTTCAATTCTGAACAAGTTTTTCTGCACCCTCTACCCACAAGACAGTTCGTGATGATACTGTTTTGCACAGTAACAAGATGTACTTGCTTGGGGATGAAGCAATTTCACTTCTGGACTTTCTTCAAAAAATAAATGACTGATAAACTCTAATCTTGAATGCAGTGCACTGCAATAATCATGGACACATACCAATGTACTGGTACATGTAAGGATCAGTCTCCAGTAGTATTTACACCTGATAAAAATCCGACTAGCCATTAAAGATTGAACTTGTCAATAACCGTTCTTATTCTTCAGCGTTAGGCACGAACACGCTACGATGTAATTGGGACGAAAAATAGAATCTAAGCAATTTTTTGTAGGGATATGTAATTTTCATTATATTCAAGGTCTCCGCAACGTTAAAATAATCTCAACCTCTTTTTGAAATATCACTCAATTTATTCTATTTTTCAGCAATCTATCTGATGTTAACGTTGAACATGTATTCATGTTCTCTTTACGTACCTGTGTTGTAACTCTTTATTTCGTTGAAGACGACAGGAATAATTTGTCCTCCGGTAAAGAGATGCTTTAGAAAAGGGGTTTAACAAGCAACCAGCTTTCTTGTTCAGATAGAGTATATAATTTACTTTTAGAGGAGATTTTTTTAAATGAAGGAAGTAGACAACATGTAGACTAGTATTGTCATGACTGCTGTTATTACGGTAGCATTTTTCCTGGATATGATGTGTACGTTGCTACACATGAATGTTTCAACTGAACAACATATATTGGGAACTAATTCATAATTCCAATGAAACTACTTCGCGGGTCAATGGTAAATGAAATCCGTGGAATACTAAGACATAGATAGGCAATATGTCATATGTTATGTCTTGTGACATTATGCCATGTGTTATAGTATAGTGGCTAACTTAGTATATAACCGTTTTCTACATGCTCATTTTTGTCGTTCTTCAAACTCTTCAAACCCAAGATTACAATTGTTTGGCAGACGCACTAGTTCGAAGATGTTTTCAAACTGTTATTAATACAGGGTATAGAACAGAGCTCAAACGCTTTGCCCCACATCACATTTACGAGTTCTGTATTTTTAAAACATTGTTGAATTATTTGAATTCCTGAACGTATTTTATACTTTTCCATGTAATATAATTTGTAATAAGATAATTGTATGTTGTGTAATTTGTAATTTTGTATTCAAACTTACAAATACTATTGCACTGAAAATATAAGTGTTTCAGAAACACCAGATTTTAGAATAATTAAATGTAAGCTATCAGCTATCTGATATTAATTTCCATTAAATACATGTAGTAAAAATTGTGAGACATTATTTCCTATCTCAAATAGTTTTTTGTCTAGCAAAATATCACGAGAATATTTTATCTCGTCACAATCTGATTTTTTTTAATTTGCTCAGTGTCTCAACATCTCTGTCAAGAAGTAGAAAATCTTTGTGTTTTACGTTCCAGTTCATCCGACCAAATATTTTGTGTTCCAAATATACTCAGTTGTCTAGATAGTCAGAAACGTTTCTCTCGGAGTTTGTGTTCCCTAACCGGCGTGTTGCAATTATCGAGCGGATTATCATTACAGAGCTTGTATCCACCTAACAGACCCTGTGTCTGCGTGGTTGTTAGCACCTCAGATCGCGGCAAGCGGACTGCCCCACTGGCTCATTCCCAGCATACCTAGGCTCCATGCCAGTTTCCCCGACGAGCATTGTAATGAATGGGATACTCTCTTCGCGTGGGTTGCATTCACGAACGATGCGAGATGACCCGTGGTACAGCGGCCAGAGCACTTCCCTTCAACCATGGGACCAGGATTGAAATCGCAATCATTCCACGTCATATAATTGTTGGATGACGAAACGTATTTAAGTTTTCATGAGCTACTGGCGTTTGATTTACGTATTTCTAGATTCGTATTTACTTCAAGTTCAGCATAGGCACACACCATCGACATTATCTTTCATCCATTCATTCTCTTCTAATCCAAACTGTTCATATTAATAGAAGCATAAGCCTCGTACGTGAAGTCAACCGAATTATTGTAAATGTTCATGTTGATAAGTGAATAATACAAAATTGTATTCCACAAAACCAATTTAGTCACCCAGATATGTTTCGGGGTATACTCTCTTCCTTCAGGGACGTCTAGCATTATATGCAAAATTATTATTTGTATGATTTATCATTCAGAATAAATTGAGAATACACAATAGAATAACTGCACAAAAGCAAAACCGGAACTAAACATAAAATTATAAAATTGACATACAGTAACTTTTTTATTATGTTAGGTCATTTATTAGAAATGTTAAGCCCATTTTGAAGACACGGTGTTGTTAGATTACATTCTCTTAGCTGCCTTTTTTTAAATATTGAAGCCTATTTTATTGGCTTCAATATTTTTAGAAAGCTGAAAATCATTTACATTTTTTATGATGCGAGTTTTATCCCAGAAATGATGCTATTTTTACAAGCGTTTGTCAAAATTAGAATTGTTACAGCGTGTTTGGCTGTGGATAAAATATATTCGGGATTATTCCACTCAAAAACTGAAAATTCAAAATAAGGTTTGAAAATATTTATAGTATTTCAAGTGTTGGTAATTTAGTTTAATAAATTGCTTTGTTTTGAAGATAGATCGACTTTCATTTCAAATTAACATGTAATAGGTTTTGTCGATAATATTAAATACACAGGGGTAATTCCATGTGAAATCGGCCAAAAATCTGGCATGAGTCCTTTCGATTGGTATTGATATTTTTTTAGCTTCTTCAATGTGATGCAAAAGAGCTAGAAGCATCATATTTAGTGCATATGTTTGACCTTTGACCTTGCTTTTATTTATATCCAAAATTAGAAAAATTTCTGAGCATTTTAGACGAACTTCAGAAAAAATTGAAATCTCATATGAAATTCCATTCTAAGAAAAATATTTTTCCTAATAGTCAATAGTTCAAAGGAAGGTTTTTTTTGCTTTGAGCCTCATATCATTTGCATTACATACCAATGTGTTTACAATGATGTTACCATGTTTACGTTTGTATTCATTTTCGAATATCTATCGTGTTTACGCGATTTGACATCCATTTTTCATTTCCAGTTTCACACGCGAATTCTTTTTTGCGAGAAAATTTAGTTTGTATAATATTTTGGATCAACTATCTTGAAAATCGAAAATTACGTATTTTTGGAATTTAAGTTTGAAAAAACTGCACTTTTGAATTCTTTTTTTTTTGAATTCGACTTTTTGATATGAGGCTAAAGGCCAAAACCTTTTTTCTGAACTATTTATTATTGGAAGAAACATTTTTCTTATATTAGAATGGATTTTCACGTGAGATTTCAACTTTTTCTGAAGTTCGTCAAAAATGCTCAGAAATTTTTCTAACTTTTGGTGTAAATAGAAACAAGGTTAAACATATGCAGTAAATATTATGCTTCTAGCTTTTGTTACAACACATGGAACAAAAAAAATGTAGGCCAATCAGAAGGGGTCATTATTTTTCGGCCGATTCACGTGGAATTACCCACATATTGTCGCAATTTTTTTAAAGTGTAAAACTTGAGAATGAAAAATTTTTGTTTAAACAAGTAATCATGTGTATTCATTGATGATTGAAATTCTTTATTTAACAAAATTGTCTAATACTCTGAATCATGTGTATTCATTGATGATTGAAATTCTTTATTTAATATAATTGTCTAATAAAATCTGAATTAAAGCCATGGGCTCCGGTGCCTCCCCCCTTGATGCACGAGACCATGAAACTTGGTATTGCTAGCCATGTCAGAGCCTATACTGTACATTTGTAACCTATCGACTCGTGTGATTTACCCTAGAGAGTAATTCATTGCATCAGTGCCGCAGACCAAAGATGAAATGATGGAGAAGAACACCCTGAATGGGTAAAAGCCCTACCTTCAGGAAACATATACACTTTATTATATCGAAATATTTCTAAACTAGTTAAAATCAGCTGCGACATCATGTGTTTTCTTAACGAACAACAATCTGCACATGAAACGAGAAAGCGCACAAAATCTCGCTCGCATCTCAGCATCTAGAACGCTTCACCTAATATACATACATGTACAATTCACATATTCATGCCCATACCGTGTTCTATCTAGGCTCGGCTTTACTTTCAACCAACCTTCGTAGAGTGGCGGCTGCTCCTTAAGGGCTCTAGGGCGGCGCCCTCCACAGAAAAATCAACCTTGGGAAAAGTTACAGAAAATATTAAACTTGCAACTAATCGACTCGTATAATTTCTGACATACCACCAGCGCAACTTTCGAGGACGATTTTACTTTTATATGCCCGATTGAGCGACAGTGTGTTTGGGATGAGTCGTATCATGGACTATCGAAAGTCCGCCCGTAGCTGGTGCATGCCAGGCAATGGAAGCTTGAGGAAGAGTGGGGTTGCTGGGATTTGGGTGGTGGCAGCGTGCTGCTATTAGGATTTTTATCGGCAGAGTTCGTCGCTATTAACTAAGCAAAGAATGGGCCCATTCATCTGATTTCATAAATAACTGTTTTTGTTGGAAATATTTTTTAAAAACCCCTTAATTTCTATGAACACAATTGTATCTAGGTAAAAGTTGTCGTAGACAAGAACTAAAATCCCAAAGCGTGCAAATTCGTTATATACTACATTCTAAAATTTTCTTGTTTAAAAAATATTTTGGAGAGGTATAATGTATGTGATGATTCGGACATACATGCCGCCCCTCCGGTCCGGAACCAACCGTCCGCCACTACCTTCGTAATTCTATATCTAAATAGATCCTGGTAATCATTTACGTTTCAATGTCCTCAGTAGTATTTGCTCATTCCCCTTCATTTTACTCTTCAAGTTTTGATGTCGGCAATTTAAAAGATGTGAATACTGTATTTTTCGTCGACACAATACATGGAAGTTGTAAAACCCGCAAGCTGACATGCTGGTATCAGTTCTCACGTTCCAGCAGGGAATAAACATCGCCACCTCTGGAAATATAACATGCACTAATCTTACGGTCTAATAATCAAGCTACACATCACCATGTCTCGTCCTTCCCCTTTTCCATCTTTCTCTCCCCATCCTCGTAATGTTCTTTCATTCGTTCTATTTTTCTCTCTTTCCCTTTCTCTCTTTCTCTCTGTCTCTTTCTCTCTGTCTCTTTCTCTCTTTTCTCTCTCTCTTTTTCTCTTTCTCTCTTTCTCTTTCTTTCTCTCTTTCTCACATTCTCCCCTTCTCTCCCTCTTTAGGCACTTATATGAAAAAACAACACTTACATGTATTGGTGTTTATAATTTCACTTGTCGTGCCTCTTCCCTCCCAGATTAAGTAAAAATCAAGTCCTTCAGTACTACTAGGTGAAACGTCTCTCTAGGAAATAGTTAAATTGTGTCAGTCCCAGAAAGAGGCTCATTACAATAGAGTAAACGCTGAAATATGACTGGCAGTTTAAAAAAATTGTTCTGTAAAACATTTTTTGTATGGAGGGAGTTTGGAAATACAGCAAAGATTTGAATAGTGCTATTTTTGCACTTTTATATTATTCTGTTAAAAATCTGTTGTAAATAACTGATCAAAAAATATAATATAATGTATTAATGGCTTGTCGTAATATTTAATTGTATGTATTGGTCGCTCCTCTGCTATTTTTGAGTAATACTGCTAGGGTGTAGATAACTCCTCATTTTATTCTATGGCGTTATATCAGATCTTAATCTCTCAAATTAGAAGAAAAGCATTTACAGTGATTTAATTTTTGCCATTATTTCTGTTTGATGGAAACGATATAGTTCGTCCAAATTTATCTATCACAATTTGTGATAGGAGTAAATGAAGAAATGTAATTACATAATATATTATACACACATTTTCTTTGGAAGTCAAACTAAAAGTAAATCAGTATGTTTTGTTGTCTCATAAATGTAACTGTTCCTAAAGTCTGATATTTGACTACAGGAAGAACCATTTTATCAAAAACTCAACTAGTTTAACGATTAATAAGACGAATTCATCGCTAATTAATTAATAAGACGAATGAATCGCTAAATGGGAGTCGTGTCTTGACAGTAAATAAAGCATTATTTTGAAAATATGTATATATACACGACTTTTACTGATAGACATTTTTATTACATTCTACGTTTCTCGTTTTAATCATAAACAAGATGAATCTGAAGAAAAAACTGCACCATGTTCCGAAGTGTCTAGAATTTATAAAACGGGGATCAAATCGAGCCTTTCATTCCAGTGTAGCGGCCCACTGGGACTGTTGTTGATGATATCAGTTCCACTTTACCAGTGACCTTCGAAAGCACATTTAGAGCACAGTAGTCAAGCGAATGACGATGGAGAACCTTAAATCGTGAAAATAATCTTCTTCGTAAAGTGCACTTTTGGACACACGTTCAACCATTCCAGCACTATTTCCATTTAGAATCAATCTCTAAAAATGGTCAATGGAGTAACTGAGTAACAAATTAATTTTAAATTATGAATTATCACCGGAATGGCAAATTCTGATGGCGAATTCAGATCAGCAAGTCAATCTAAATGGTCCAGACTTACTCGCACCAAAAGACAACACAGAATGCACCAACTGATGAAGAATAAGTATTTATAAAATGTTTGCACCAAATCTTAACCTTAACCTTGAAAACACTTTCTTCGAATAAATACTGTACACATTATTTGCACATCACTGTACCGCTCTCGGGGACAGCTAGGATCAATTGTATTCGGATTCATGCTAATTGCCGCGCCTATCTATCTGCGCTTTTCTAAAGGGGGATCCCACCGGCTAGGCAGATTTATACATGCGCAACTGCAAAAATCGTGTAACTTCTAATCTAACGTATGGAACTTAATTGTATTTAGTGACATCGTTGTTTGTGGTCATCAAAATTTCCGGTTTTAATTTAGTGCGGAAAAATCTGGTCATCTACATCGGAGTTGGTCATGTATCCAGAGCAAGGTTTTTCTCCTTCTTTGTGTGACTGTGTAGTCGTAACACTTACAGCTGTTTAAGAAATGATAACCCCTGTTAAGATGGTAGAAGTTCTCTTAAACCAAATGACATATGAGTAGTTAAACTATGACTCTAAAAATAAAAATAAGCTTTATGAAAGATTGTTCTTGCCACCATCATCCCTCTATAGCCAAAAACCTATTTTTTAATTTAAATTTTTTGTCGACGTAATATTGTTGTATATGATTGAACAATGTGAAAAATAGGAAACTAATTAATGCTATCAGAACAATACATTTTTTGATATTTTCTTAGCGCGAAATTCAAACACAAAAAATATTTTTGAAAAAATAACAAAGAATATATTTACTGTCTTAGAACCCTTAAACAGACACAAAAACAATTAAAATTAATAATTTTTTTGCTGCGGAGGGTTGATGGAGGAAGAGGAACCTTTCAAAAATCTTATTTTCATAGTAGACTTATAGTTTAACTACTTGTATGTCATTTAGTTTTAGGAAACATTTTCTTAGCGTATCCGGGGATGCACTTTGTTGTTAATGTTTCGAAGATCGTATCACCTTGAGTTAGTATGGATAAGAAAAACTAATGTGCACTCTCTCTCTCTCTTTCTTTCTTTCTCTCTTTTTCTCTCTTTCTCTCTTTTTCTCTTTCTTTCTCTCTTTTCCTCTCTCTTTCTCTCTTTTTCTCTCTCTTTCCTTCTCTCTCTCTTTATCTTTCTCTCCCCCTTTCTCTTTTTCTCTCTCCCTTTCTCTTTTTTTCTCTCTCCCTTTCTCTTTTCTCGCTTTCTCTCTTTCTCTCTCTTTCTCTCTCTCACTTTCTCTCTCCCTTCTCTCTCTTTTTTCGCATTCTCTCTCTCCCTTTCTCCTTTTCTCTCTCCCTTTCTCTCCCTTTCTCCTTTTCTCTCTCCCTTTCTCTCTCTTTTCTCGCTTTCTCTCTCTTTCTCTCTCTCCCTTTCTCTTTCTCTCTCCCTTTCTCTTTCTCTCTCCCTTTCTCTTTTTCTCTCTCCCTTTCTCTTTTTCTCTCTCCCTTTCTTTTCTCTCTGTCCCTTTCTCTCTCTCCCTTTCTCTCTTTTTCTCTTTCCCTGTCTCTCTCTTTTCTCGCTTTCTCTCTTTCTCTCTCTCTCCCTTTCTCTCTCCCTTCTCTCTTTTTTCGCATTCTCTCTCTCTCTCCCTTTCTCTTTTTCTCTCTCCCTTTCTCTTTTTCTCTCTCCCTTTCTCTTTCTCTCCCTCCCTTTCTCTCTTTTTCTCTCTCTCCCTTTCTCTCTCTTTTCTCGCTTTCTCTCTCTTTTCTCGCTTTCTCTCTTTCTCTCTCTTTCTCTCTCTCCCTTTCTCTCTCCCTTCTCTCTTTTTTCGCATTCTCTCTCTTTCTCTCTCTCACTTTCTCTTTTCTCTCTCCCTTTCTCTTTTTCCCTCTCCCTTTCTCTTTTTCTCTCTCCCTTTCTCTCTCTCTCCCTTTCTCTCTCTCTCCCTTTCTCTCTCTCTCCCTTTCTCTCTCTCTCCCTTTCTCTCTCTTCTCTCTCTCTCCCTTTCTCTCTCTCTCCCTTTCTCTCTTTTTCTCTCTCCCTTTCTCTCTCTTTCTCTCTCTTTCTCTCTCTCCCTTTCTCTCTCCCTTCTCTCTCTTTTCGCATTCTCTCTCTTTCTCTCTCTCCCTTTCTCTCTCCCTTCTCTCTCTCTTTTCTCTCTTTCTCTCTCTTTCTCTCTCTCCCTTTCTCTCTTCCTTCTCTCTCTCTTCCTTCTCTCTCTCTTTTCGCATTCTCTCTCTTTCTCTCTCTCCCTTTCTCTCTCTCCCTTTCTCTCTCCCTTTCTCTCTCTCCCTTTCTCTCTCCCTTCTCTATCTCTTTTCGCATTCTCTCTCTTTCTCTCTCTCACTTTCTCTTTTTCTCTCTCCCTTTCTCTTTTTCTCTCTCCCTTTCTTTTTTTCTCTCCCTTTCTCTTTTCTCTCTTTCTCTCTTTCTCTCTCTCCCTTTTCTCTCCCTTCTCTCTCTCTTTTCGCATTCTCTCTCTTTCTCTCTCTCCCTTTCTCTCTCCCTTCTCTCTCTCTTTTCGCATTCTCTCTCTTTCTCTCTCTCCCTTTCTCTCTTTTTCTCTCTCCCTTCCTCTCTCTTTTCTCGCTTTCTCTCGTTCTCTCTCGTTCTCTCTCTTTCTCTCTTTCTCTTTCTCCCTTTCTCTCTCCCTTCTCTCTCTTTTTCGCATTCTCTCTCTTTCTCTCACACTTTCTCTTTTTCTCCCTCCCTTTCTCTTTTTCTCTCTCCCTTTCTCTTTCTCTCTCTCCCTTTCTCTCTCCCTTCTCTCTTTTCGCATTCTTCTTTCTATCTCTCCCTTCTCTCTCTCTTTTCGCATTCTCTCTCTTTCTCTTTCTCCCTTTCTCTCTTTCTCTCTCTCCCTTTCTCTCGCTTTCTCACCCTCCTTTTCTCTCTTTCTCTCTCTCCCTTTCTTTCTTTCACTCTCTTTCTCTCTCTTGCCCTCTCTCTTGCTCTCTCTTACTCTATTTCTCTTACTCTGTGAAAGTTTATCTTAAGGGTGAAAGCAGTTAAAAGTGAAAGTAAAATTTTACGAAAACTGTGTTAACCCTTTGAGTGAATGAACTACAACAGTACTCAAGAAGAAATATTTTTCTTCTTTATTTTTCTTCTTTATTGTGTACAATCTCCCAGAATCAAATCCTGAATATGCATGAATAATGAACAATATCTCCAAAAATTTTGGCGCAATTTGACAAATTTTGACTCTTCCAGAATGTCAATGTAGTGCATCAACCTGCCATCAAATTCAGGGAAATCGAGTTCTCTAATCATTCGCTTTCCAAAATGATACCGTCGCGATGAATAGTTGAAGCGTTTTCGTGAAGAATCCAAGAAAAGAAATAATGGACCACGACTTTCTCTGTAAATACTCTCGACATTTCGCCCTGGTCGATTCACTGCAGGAGATCATCTATCTGCAATGTCTAGAGAATTCCTGAATGTTGCAAGTAATGCGGCCAAATCAAAAGGATAAAAAATTATTTGGTCCAAAGACTGTAAGAGACTTGCACTAATGAATTAGAATAACAGATTTATTAGAATCTTTGCTCGCTCATATATTTACAAGCAGTAAGATTGAATTACTTTTTATTATGTGTTATACCAATTGGCTCTATATTATTTTAATGACTCAGCACAATGAACACTAACAGCATTATAAATGCTCTTGATATGCTCTATTAAAATAACTGCCCGAAAAAATATCTAGCGTCTATTTAAATTACTGCGAATTCCACTCGTGAAATTAAAACCAATAGTGTTTAACTATACGTATAAATTGCCCCCAAACAGGGAAGTGTATTTATGTATCGCTTTTTCTATCGGATTTTTCTTACCGCCTCTGCCTACTGGCCAATAATAAACTGCAACTCATATATCTTGGGAGGCGGTATTTATCGATCGCTGTGTTGATGTGCAATAAACCGCGCATGTACTATAACAAACCATCTTTGATTTTAACATTCTTTCAGTTATTTTCAATATGTGATGCAGTTCGGAACTCTGTTGGACGTAATTTCATTTGTACGAGTAAATAGTCCTATTAAATACCATTCATGCCTTGAAATTTCTCAGATAAATCCCCCCTCGCTTCGCGTGTTGGGGATTTATTGACAATTCCCAAAGCACTTGTCGTAACACCTATGATAATTACTAAAGTAACTTTTCCATCTCTGTAATTATAAATTGTTGCTAGGAATATGTAAATAATTTTTAAATATTCCTATCATTAAAAAGACATTATCTGAATTGTCTGTGCTCTTGCAAGTCTTCGCAACGGATTTTGATGTTATTGTGTAAACTAAAGAATGCATTCGATATAAAGGTTATAAGAAATTTGTTAAGCCTTGCAAACACAATAAATAGAATGAAATATTGGTTTATTTTAAAATTAAATGTTTCGACTGCAACCGTTTAAACTTTAATCATGTTTCAACTGTAAACGTGGAAATATTAAATTCCAATTACATAGATTTTTCGTTAACGTTTCAAAGTAGAATTAATAGATTTCATAAATTTAACGTAGAAACATTTTTGAACAATCTTGAACAGGGTTTGAACGACTTTCGTCTCTTGAAAACCTGCGTTATAAACATTCTAATATTAGAAAGTTGACTAAATCATTCTGGCTACAATTACATGAATATAATACAATATAATTTTACACACTTCTTAAATACCATAACAATACCGTTTCCTGATATTGGTCTTTGTCACGCATTTCTCAAGCAGGAACCGACTACCGAAATTATAGCGGTAAAGGTATTTATACCAGTATAGAAATACCTTTACCTCTATTACCCCTTTATTAGAAAAAAATTAAAAACACTGGGGTACGACGTCAAATACCGGCATTTTTGGAGGTATTTTACCTTATCTTACGTCTGTACCGGCAAAATACCTTTATTTAAAGATAATATACCGGTATTTTTTTGAGAAAATGCCGGCATTTTAGTAGAATCATACCGATATTTTGGGAAAAATTATAGTGGTTTTACCGCTGAGATGGCTCAGAGGAACAACTGTTGACACTGCAGAGTTTCTAACTGGGAGGTCCTCAGTTTCTAGTCTCGATGGTGGTGGATTTTCGACACTAGCCTTACTATTTTAGCTAGGTCTAATTCTGCCGTGGGCTGGAAAAGAATTCTAGCGGTTAGGTTTTTTGAACGGTAGAAGTCCATAGTTTCTCCGATCAGTACCAGGCGAATGTAGGAGTAATAAACAACAACAGCAACAAACGCGCCACTGATAGGGTGTTATGTTTTCTTCATCTTTTCGCCTTACACACCACTCTTTCGCGCACTACACTACCATACCTCTCGGGAAACTAGTCGGAGCCTGGAGTTCGCTCCGACTGATCGGGATATATTTGGAGGGAGGGAATGCTCCTGAGGCCGACATTTAATTCGCCACTGCATTTCACATCTTAGCGGGAGAGGGACACTGGCTTCTGAAGATTTATTGATTGATTGGTTTATTGATGTTTCCGACAGTTTCTACGTCAACTGTCAGTCCCGTTTGTGGTGCATGTTTTATCCCGGGAGATGAAGGTGTTCCTCCAGCGCTAGATGGTGAGATTCGGCGCTGACCTATATGCCGGCTTGTAAGGGAATTCTCACTCTAAGAATCCTCCCCTAGTGGGGCATCGCCCCAGCCGGAACAAACTTTAGGTTCTCGACTGGTCTTCAGGTGAATTTGGTAGTGTAGTGTCTGTGTGTGTGTGTGTGTGTGTGTGTGTGTGTGTAAGGAGAGGGTTTGGGACAAAGAAGAGGAAGGAAATATTGCGTGCGCCCCATGGTCCGTTTGATAGAGTACTGCTCCGGCATTCGCCTGGAATTGATCGTGAAATCACGGAAAATACCGATCAGGGAAACCGGCCTCTATTCCCCTCCACATATCTGCTCAATTCGACCTAGCGTACAGACTTCTCGACAAGTATTGTGTTGAAAAACTCCCGATCAGAATCCCATTAGAGATAGTGACATTGCTAACTCTGGACGAACTCAGCCCAGGTTTTTCTAAATTGATTGAATTTTCACAATCATGAAAAATGTTTATAAGCTTAATAATAGCAAATATCAAATACATTTTAAAACTTTATATTAATCTGAATCATTCCAAAGCAGTAGAAATTTGTGAAAACAGAATCGAATAAAAAAGAATATTTCCAAAGAGAATCCCCTTTCCGTACCAAGAAATAAACTACCGTTCTTGGAACTGCCTTTCAGTCGCCACATTGTAAGAACGGCTTAAGACAGAGTAAGCGAGAGAGAGTAAGAGAAGCAGAGAGAGAGAGTGAGTGAGTGAGTGAGAGAGAGAGAGAGAGAGGGTGCCTGAGTAGGCGCGTGCGAGTGGGCGTGCGCACGTTTGTGCCTTGCGCGTGCGTGTACGCGAGTGTGCGTGCATGCATGATTTTTTTATTTTATTAATAAGAATTCCGCAAAATGATTAACGAAAGGAAATTATTTTCTTTGTATGATGGTGTGAGGGACATTATTTTACATTTAAAATTCCGCTATATATGCTATCAAGTCAGTTATTTAAAATTGTGGCGATATTTCAGGTTAAAAGTTGGACATGTTTGCTTCTGCTTGGAAAATTTGGACATGTTTGCTTTTGTCTAAAACATCTGCGGAAACGTTTGCTTTTGCATAAAATACAGCTACTATTATCACATTTGATTGGGATAAATTATTTTTCTGTAGTTTATATGCAAATATTTTATTTTTTCAAAGCAAACAAAACTACTACTACAATTTCTGTAGATAATATAACCATTTTTTGGCCTCCAAAGAAGAGTTTGATTTTCAGTTATTGGTCCATCAACTACGAAAGAATATCATAACAGGTCAGGAGCATCTGAAGAATTTTCTCCATTGATCTCCTAAAAGTTCAGTCAATGGATCTGCTACATTAGATCTCTTTGCCAATGGCATACACCTTTCAAATGAAAACTGCTGAAGGCTAAATTCTACCATTTTTTTAATAAAGAAAACATGTATCCAAAGGGTCAAATCAGGAACTTCATCAAATGTAAAATATTGCTCTGGGATAACTTTGACTGTATGAATCTTCGCTTTCATTGTTTTCTGAATAATGATTCGCTTCACATTTCTCATGTTCTGTTCGTTCTTGCACATACTACTCAAAGTTGTGTGCCCTTGAGATCCCAATCTTCTAATAAATAAAATAAAATGCTGATGTGAAGACTTCACAAATGCAATGAGCCACTAGGCACGAGCAGTCACGAGATCGTGGAACTTGGCATTTTATTGGTTACATGTACATGTTCTTTATTGCAACAACGCTGTGGACATATTGAATTTTCTCTGAACCTCGTATGTTTACAAGTAAAATTATTAGGGATATACGATATATATCGTATTTACTATTTCTCCTCCACATCAGGACAGAAGATGCAGCTGACGGTCACTAGTATTACTGCAATGCTAATTCATTTTTTTCCCGATGGACACCGATGTTTTTGCATGAACACTCTTCATTAGTAATGACGTTTTCCAAAACGTCAGCTAATCGAATTTTAGCTAATAGTGTGACATGGATTGTTCATTCTTCTGTTCTTATTCTTCGGTTCACGTTTTCACTACTTTATGTACGTGCCCTGAAGATTATAACTAGAAGCGAATTTTAATTAAATGTCAGTTTTTCTTTTCACTTTAGAACAATGCTTTTCAATGTAGACATTAATGTTATATTGTGAAAAAAGGAAATTATATATTTTTAATGATTTTTTTCATTTTTCCCTCAATTTCGACAAAGTCATTTTTCTTCAAACTTTGCCAACGGATAGTGGTAATGGCACTGTTTAATATAACGTAAAGTTCATTTTGGTGTATTCTTTTATTTTTTCAAAAATTACATAAATGCATTTTTTTAAAATATTTTTGACACCATTAATATGTACATTTCCATCGATTTGTAAACATTATTGCATTTGTGAGTGGAAGTGCTTCAAATGACTTTAAATTAATTTTTTCGGAAAAAATAGATTCCTGTGAACAAAAGCTTCGAATTTCGAATTTGAAGTAATGCTTAATCGCCATTTTCTTAAAAGCGGCTTCAAATTTTCAATGAAAATTTCTATTTAGGACGAAGATTTACTCTCTTTTAATATTCTTGAAGGTATATTTTGGTTCTACTATTAGAAAACCGAAAAGTTGAGAAAATTTTAAAAAAATGTACTTTGGACGACGGAGCTGACAAGAGGACGAATCAACACCGTAAAACCAGTCCGCACCAAGAAAATTAGAAAATTTTACTATTATAAGGTCTGTGCCATTCTGTTACACCTCTAGTTTTACCCGTTTCGGTCAGTTTTAAATCATTATCTCTGATTGCATCGGTAATGATATCATTTTAATGGAACTTGCTTCAAATAATATTTACGAGATCCAACAAATCTCCTCAGAATGTCTGAGTATCCTATTCAATTTCTTCACTTAGAGATTGTAATATCAGCCGTTGTGAATCAGTAATCTAATAGAGTTTTCCATTCGCTGCTCTGGTGCGCACGCTGGGCTGCTTTCATGTTCCATTCGACCGCTAGATCGCACCAGTGCTAAGAAGCGCATATTCCATTCGCACAATGACACGGAATCAGGGCGCACCCGGGGCACCCTACTGCACTGACGACCAAGTGCAATTCAGTGCACCGGGCCAATTTGAGGCTAGGTACGGAAGTTATGCATGATGATTTGGATTCGTGGTGAATTTGTGAAGACAATTGAGGATCTTCTTTAACACAGGGATACATCGATTAATGGAGTACATTATGTTTTCCAAGAAATGCCTTAAAATAATTTTTCTGACTTACGCGAAGTTCGGAAAATCAGTTTGTGTTTTCTAAAATTTAACCGTGAATAACTTCATGTTAACAAATCCAGTGCTATTTAGAAACCAAAGTGTTGATACGTTTCAATTTCAAAACGTTAATAAAGTGAAAATAAAAATAGTGACCCTTACAAAATCATTCAAATATATGCGCCAAGAAATGTTTCAAGCACATACATACAGATACCAGCGGAAATGCTCATGTTAATATTTTTATGGCTTTGAATAAACATACAATTCTTCTGAAGCTTTTCGGTTCAAAATCTTGTGTATTATAGCGATCACTGGCAAATCTCGAAAAATTAAATTTCGACACATACGCATTTAAAGTAGCTTTAAATTCTAAAATCACACGTTATTAATATAGTAAATAAGGTGTAATAATTACTAAAGACTTCATAAAAATTATAAGAACGATCATTATTCAAAATTATTATTTTTCGCTTTCCATCAGTATGACAGACCAAGAACAACTGAGTATAATCTCACTGCGTAGGGCACATGCACTGACTCAGTTCCGAATTCCTTTTCATTCGTGACTGCTCTTCACGCGTGTGGGGCAGTACTGTTGCGGAGCGATGACGTTCCTGCCCTGCACTACGGTGGGTTTCAGTGCAAAGAACAACGCTATCAGGTTCCTATCACGCCTACCAGCACCATTGTCGCTTCGGTCGATTTTGGAATAACTGAAGACAGAGATTTGATGAGAGATGATTACATATTGATTATATGAGTAACGTATCAAACAGTTTTATTTGTTCATCTGAACGGGTTTTTATCAGCTTTTTACGTCATTATTCTTTGCTTTTAGGGCATTTTAAAAACATTTTAAGAACATTTTTAGCTATTTTTTGGTCATGAAAATCCACTCCCTAATTGTAACGTGCTTTTCGTGACGTCACTATTAATGTAATGTAATGGTAATAATTTGTTTGTAAACCAAGTTTGTTATAAATTCAAATTTCAATCGTTTTTGCTGCTCCAGGAGAAGTCTGCTTTGTGAGTTTGACCTACCTCCCAAGGTAGGGCTGTTCCGTGGACTGCAGGTTCGCTCGCCGTCCACATCTCCTAAATTCTCAAGGAATCTTTAAAGATGATTAAAGGAGGACTTTAACACTCTTGTAACATCCGAGTTCATAAAAAGGTGGCGTATTAGCTACGAAGCTTTCATTATTAGCAGCATTTTTATTAGAAAGAAATATTTCAAGTACCACTAGAAATGACATATATGCAACTTTCCCTTTGTTGTTTATATTTTTGGGAAACACTTTATCACGGAGTACTGTAGATTATACCTCTGCTATTTGATACATATAGATGAAATTTTGGCTACAGCTCCTACCAACAAAATTCAATACGCAGTTCAGATCTTTAATGATTATCACGATAAATATAAATTCTCCATTGAAAAAGAAAATAATTGCTTACTAAAATATTTAGATGTTTTAGTTATTAGATATAAATATTTAATTATATTAATTGTACTCAAAAACAAACATATAGTGGCAAAATTCTCAATAATTTTTTCAAACACCCAATAATGTACAAAAAAGATGGTTTGTAGACAAAGCTAACACAACAAAGACAACCTTCCTTTAATTTTGATATCAAGTACATAAAACCTATATTATAATCCAGTAACTTCTCCAATGACTGCTGCAATAAATTTATCCATATGAGGAACAAACTAACTCAGTATATTAATAAATCCATCACTCCGTCGCCAATCCAGCCATCAGGTAGCAAAATCATATCCCCAAGGTATTACAACATATATGAAAGGTTCCAAAACGTACTTAGACCTAACAATATTGGTTTCATCTTCATCCATACGTATACTTTAAATCAAATTGTTTGAAGTAAAGCCTTAATCTTTTTACAGTCAACTTTACACAATGTTGTTTATAAGATAACATGGAGCAACAATATCCAATTGCATAAGCAATTGGGAGGTATTGCTTTCAACACTAGAATGAAAGGACATCAAAACAATATTAAACTAAACTAAAGAGGGTAATCACCAAACACATCATTAACAAAGACATAATATGAATTGGAAAGATCCTCGTACAAGATAGAGATAACAGCCACAAATTTAAGTATCCTTGGGATATTCTGAGACTCTCAATTCAACCCTCTTTCTTTACAACGGCAATATAATGCCTTATTAAGTTGGATTAAAAGCTCAAGAACAATGTTCTTCACTAAGTCATCAGGTAGTCTGAAATGAAACAGTAGTCTCTGTCGTAGTCAGAAAGCCAAACGAAGCGCCTTGACGTAAAATTTTTGACGTATTCCGTTATAGAAATTGAAATTTGTATTAGAATGCTACCATCATTTTCGCCCCGGACGGGAATCGAAATAAAGTATTGTCTAAATTAAATTAAATTCCAGTGGTCATTAAATGAAATATCTGATTTGGTACTTATTTCCTTCTTTTAACAGGATTTTAATTGCTTTGTTGGTCTCACTTTCCATTCTTTCTTTGTCCTTCATTGCCCCTCCCTCCCATTACGTCGCTCCCCATCAATATTTCACGACATGGTATATCATTTGGCTTTTTGACTTCGTCACAAGTCAACATGTTGACATGGCTGTCAGTCTATATATGCTTTTCATTTTACAATACATATGTTTCAGATGTAATTGGTTTTTGTGTTAATATAACTGTAATTATTGTCATTTTCTCAAAAGACTTCTGCTTAGTTCTTTTACACATATACTAATACATACTATATTAACTTACCTTGTTTTTCACCCTTTTGTATAGAACTTTTAATTTAAAGAAATCGTGTTCTATTTCTGAGTAGAATATTTTTCTGTGTCTCTGATACTATTTCAATTCTTAAATATAAATGTCTTGAACGTTTTTATTTTGAATTTTTAAACTTCAATTTTATTTGTTAACATATTATTTTTTATTTCAGACTATCTGATGATGAGACTTAGTCGCAAAATATTGTTCTTGAGCTTTTAATGGAATTTAATAAGGCTTAAAATTGCCGTTGTAAAGGAGGAGAGTTGAGTTGATAATCTCAAAATATCTCAAGAATACCTCTTGTCCTACATTTATACAATAAGTATAATCACTGATTCGTTTCATATAAGAGAAGACAATTATTTCAGGAGACTCACTTCAGGAAAGATACTCATTTAAAATTCTGTCAATACCATTAATTTACACTTAGACGCAGTTATTCTCAATAGTATTTCTAAACAAGACAATTTCAACTGTAAGAACCATAAATAATTTGGCACCAAGTATATTACAATCTATTAACGTCTTGTTTATATTATTTATTTCTTATTTATTTTGTTCATTTGTTTATTTATTCATTTATTTATTTGTTTGTTTATTTTACTTTACTTTTTATTTATCTCAAAATACCATACATATTTCTAAGAGTATTTTCGTTGAACTTTGGCACCAGTTTGCTTCTACTGACCTTCTGACACACTTTATTTAGATGAGAAATCTCATTTATGATATCACCCACGTAATAATTAAAAGTATTGGGGTTTCCTTTTGACGTGTTATTTCAGTTGTATATTTTTTACTTTGTGTAGCAGATGTAGGACTGGGAGGTGCCGTGCTGCGAGTGCAACTACATATGGGGATCAGAACGAGTTTCAGGGGATTATTTGCTTTTAAGGGAATGATAGATAATATGCAAATAGAATAAATAAATTTAATTGCATAACAACTTCATAAATACAACAGGTTTAGGTTAATGGTGAGCCGGAGAACATTGAAAGTTTATAGTTTTACTGACTGCTCTTCTTTCTTGAAGTACAGTTGGGTTTAGCTTACTTACAGTTTTTGTAGCAAGGCACCAACCCAAATCACTTGGCTGAGTGTGTCGATGTCCGGGCTGAGGTTGGCTCCAGGATGGGCGCGGACTCAGATGACCGGAGCTGGTGGTGGAGTTTGCCGTGAATTCGGCCAGGTGGCGGCTGCGGCCCGCGAGTGGCACGAATTGAGGCAGGCTTGATTTGGCCGTACAAATCGCCTTGATAGGCGAAGCAGGAATAGCCGACTCTGTTGAGTTTTGTTGGTCAGTCTGTTATGTCGATTGTTCTCCGTCCATTCTCTCAATTCTCTGTCTAGTCTGTTCTTGTTTCTGTTTAGACTCTCATGTGGGAGCGAAGTCGCAATATTTATTTTAATTGAGGCTGATTGATGGCCGTGGAGGGGAGAGTCACGTGGCTATGACTTGGGCCTATGGTAAGGCGGGAAAGTTTGACGTGTCCGCGATCGGCTCCCTATTCGTGTGCGCCTTCAGGCCCAGGGAGAGGAGTGTCACATGACATTGGCGGCGATCGGAAGCGAAGGCGGTGTCACGTGAGGTGCCCGCGATGGCGGCCCGTTTGTATTTGAGATTTCCATCCCACGGGAATTGAGGCATCTGGCTTGCAGGTGGTCAAGGAGCGAGGCGGCGCGTCGGCGGTGCACTTGAAAATCTCTTTGTCGGTGAGATGCATTAACGGGGTTGTATAGCGAGGGAGGCCCGAAGCGATTACCAGAAATGTTTGTGTACATTTCTGGGTGGCTTGTCAGGTAGCGAGCGATGGAGGTGTGAAGGGCGCCGCGCGCCGGGGTGGCCCAGCCCTGGGCTGATGAGGGATTAATCCCCAGCTGTGGCGGCGCCAAGAAGCGGCGGTCAATGTTCTCGGCGGGCGTGGGCCCTTGGGAACGGCGGTTTATGCGGAAGACACTGGGCAAATGCTTTTATTGCCCTTTTGTTCTGAGAAGGTTGGCGAAAGTATTTTTAATGGTGGGTGACCGCGCGGGAAGAAAGCTTTTAGGGGCTGCGCCTTGGTGGCAAATTTGATCGCGAGATTAAACACTTTGTTTATACCACTTTGATACACGTTTCTTGATCATCCATATGTTTCAAGTCCAAATTCAATTACCTGTTAATTAGGTGTATATTTATTTACTCTGTGTCCCAACCGTTCGATCAACCAACCGGTACAGGCATGCTGTTCTTAACTATTTACTCCTTTCCATACCAAAAACACTCATCCAACTTCGGGTCTACTTTAAATTTATTTATCACATAATAACAATATGTAATATGAAATTGACAATTTGTGTAAATTTTGAATGCAGTATCAGTGGCAATTCCTTTAGAAGAAAAAATATTCATAACTATCTGACTGTTAGTATATGATCGTGAATAAAACTATCACTGTAAAAACAGTCGTAAACGTACAATATTTTCTTACTTTTGAAAAGATTTTATTGTAAATTGTCCGATTGAATGAATCGATGTGTGCGACAGATCTAATTTGCAGTGAAGGAAGATTGATGGGAATCTTTGGAGAATCGGTGGAAAATTCAATTTGACATGGAAGTAGTTTTACCTGGGTTAAAAGCTTGAGTTCACTTACAGGGTGAAAGAAGCATGTGAAATTGAGGATTACAACATTCGTCGGTAAATCAAGATTTTTCGGGCTTGTACTTAATACATAAAGTAATTAAGAATTAATTGATAAATAGTTATTTTGAAACTTTTCTGAGAAAAATCGTAGATATGTATATAACACTTCTGATTCAATAAATCAAAAAAATGAAAATTTAATGATGTACTTGTGACCTATTGTTCCGAACCTCCACTAATTGACTATAGGCATAACTTCTAAATCAACTTAGCTTAATTCTCGTCAATTGATAACGTCTTTACTCGTCAATTGATAACGTTGTTCTATTCCTTGATTATCTTGAAACAAAATTACACATATTGTCATTGCTAACAAGGAAACATTCCAAGATGTCCCTCTACGATTTGGTTGACTTTTGTTGTTATTGTAATGGATAAAGTAATAATCGAATTTGTTCTTTATTTCTTGGGAAAAAACGTTTTAAAACGGATTATTGAAGTGTTTACCATCCACCAAAGTGGAGGGGTAAAGAGCTGATTTTACTGTAGTGCATTGCAAAATGCAAATTTTCGTGCAAACGTAATTACAAAATGTATGTGACCATCACATTACAAATCCATTTTATAGCGCTTTTCTATTTGTTATAATGAGTGGTAAATGACTCTAACATATAAAATCAGACGTCAATACTGCTGCCAAAATGTAACGATAAAACTCATAAAACCATGTATCTTTTAAAAATTGTTTTTTCTCTTTTTACCATTATTTTCGGGGTAACTACCACAAATACCGTACAAAGATCGTCTCCAATAAAAAGACTTCAAGGCAATCATTCTTAATGCTAAGTTTGTATTAAACATTTGTATGAAATTCGCATAGTCTTTGAATGAAGCGTATTTACGATATAACGAGGTAAACGTGCCCACCTTACGACGCTGCGTCTGTAGATTTTGTGTCGGCCTCAGCGCGTTACCGCTGTTGGATGGCAGTGTTGGGCATGCAAGTTCATGTTGAATTATTGGGCCAGATTGAGCTTTTTAAAAATAGCTTTTTAAAAAGTTTTAGAACGTATAAAAGTCATCTACATAATAATTTATTTAACATATAAGAAATAGGAAGTTGCAATTAACCGTAATTACAGGACGTGATTGAAAACAGTTTTTATTGGCTATATTATGATTCGACAAATTTAGCGATGTTACTAAATTAATTACATTTTATTTTGCGAAAGAAAAGTTTAATGATACGTTACGGTTATTTACTCCAACGAAGGGATCATGGTTACGAGGGAAATTTGAAAACAGTTGAATCATGCTACAGGTTCTCCTAAGAAAGCAATTATGAAATAAAAGGAATTATGAAAGGGAATTTTGGGAGGGAAATAGGAAAAGACAAACCGAGTCAAGTTAACATTGAAGTAATTAGTATATAAGTACATCTAGGTCAATAAAATTAGGTAAAAAATAAAATTATATTAGTACCATGGGCGTCTAATGTTCTCGGGAGACAAAATGTCGTCGGGCCAAAGGCTCTCGAGCAATTTGTCGTCACTCGATCTTTAGAATTCTTATAACGCCCTTGGTGCATAAATAACCATGATGCGTTCACGACTACGCAATGGAATATGTGAAACCAAAATGATGAAGGAAATTGCAGAGCTCCAGGACGAATATATCCCGAGAACAAATTTACGATTAAGGATTATTTTTTATTTGTCTAGTAAATGAAATAAAATATTCGATTTTGACAAAAATTTGAAAAAAAATTGTTTTAGCTTTTAATAAAGTGTATATAAGAACTTCAATTTGAGTCAGAATAACAGGTCCAAGTGGTAGAATTACGGCGTGAACATGAGGACTAATAATTAAATTCTGCCTCAGACATACTGTTTCTTGTTCCACGTGATTTGTTCCTTCACATTAAGAATACACGAAAAAAGATTAGGAAAATCTTAGCGGAAAATAAGTATGTTTATTTGTTGCCCATGCCATTTTTCTAGTGTGTATTTGTAGCATTCCAAGTTTTTGAAGTCATGCTCCTGTAGAGGAGGATTCCTCTGCCGATTTTGATCCGCAACACAATTAGTAGTAAATGTGATGCGGATCAAAATCGGCAGAGGAAGATCACATTACTGCTAGCCAAGGCGATAAGGTATAGCGTAAACGAGGGCATTTTTCAACGAGTCTCATGCGTTTAGTTCGCACGTGAATATATTTCGTTTTATTCACTCTCTGGTGAATATATTTGGCGCCACAAGAGTTTTAAAAAGGGGCCGGGGCAACATTTTTCTAAGCTTGTCGCAGATGTTTACCTAGAAAGTATTTATTTAAACTCAATAAATATGATTTGTACGTAAGTTAAATCACTGAAAAAACCATTAAAGGAATAGTGCAGATCTCATTTTAGTTAAAATCCTTTTTTAATTTCTTGCCTTGCGATGTTCTTTGTAAGAAGAGAAAGTTATGTAATCGTGCGCAGGAAATCGGTGACTTTTCGGCAGAAAAATTCTTATTTCTAATTCTAAAAGTTCTAAACTTTTCGGCGTCATCTTATAACTACAATTTTGAAGATAAATATGTTTACCTTTTTAAAATATGATTTTTAAAGACATCTTGTGGGAATAGTGTCATGTACTATTTTTCGTAACCGAGTATTTTTCGCATACTTTTGAGTGAAATATAGGTAATTTTTAAACAATTGTTTGTACAAAAACATCTACAAATTTTTCTTAAAATTTTTTCCTCAAATGTATCGAAGGGCGGTAGAAAAATTGCCACAGACCCCATTTTCGGTTAACTTCCTCCGAAATTTTAAAAAATTGCAAATATACAATATTAAAGTTAGAGATTTTTGTCTCAAAATGCAATCGGTTCTAGAAAATCAGATCTTTAGAAAAGGTCATGCACAATTTATTTTATTAAAAAACGAGCTTTCCCGTAGGTTCTGCCTGAATTTAAATCCAATTGTTAAAACCATTTTCTCAAAAACTGCTCCAAATACTTTAATTTTTCCAAGGTTAGAGCAAAGAATGCTTAAAACTTGCGCTGGTCTCATTGTTTTGAAATTTCTGAATTTCCTAAAATTGCATAAATTAGAAATAATGCGAGAAATTATGAGCTTTTTTATCACTACTAGTTTCTTCTCAATATCTCGGACAATATCCCTGTTAGTTACGAAGTTAGATGGAATTCATATTTGTTTTGCCGAGACTTCCGAAATATTACAGCGGGTAAGGTGGCTCAAGACTTCCGCTGATGCCACTGTAGTTCCTCTGACTGGAAGGTTTTATGGTTCTAGTGCCGAAAGGGCAGGATTTTTGACACTAGTAAGAGAGCTTTTTCGAGTTCAGGAACTGTCTGGAGGATAATTCTAGCGACCGGCTGCTCTGATCGGTTGTTTTACGTGGTTTCTCCGATCAATATCATACGAATTCTGGAGAAGGATCTTAACTAACGAGCTTCTTTCTTCCTCTTCTTTGTCTTTGTTGTATTTGCGGTATCCAGGAGTAAATTGCACACACAATTTTCTGAAGTGGTTTTACTGACACAAACAAATACACGTGAAATTGAATGAACAATAACAATACAGATCCGGTTTGACGGCGTTCTTGCCGTACAGTTCTGCATTTCTAGCGGTGGTCGTCGGGCAAGCAGGTCGAGCGACGGCTGTTATCGCCCGCTGCGGCGGTAAGGCCCCGGCAGCGACGCAGCTAGCGGTGGCGACAGCCCGAGGTCCACGGCAATCGCTCGGGAGCCGATAATGCCACGGCCTGTGGCAGGTAGCGAACTGGAGTTTCTCGTGTCTCGTAACGTAGAGAGAGCTCCGCTCCCGGTCTTGCGGTTTTATTCCTCACCGCCCGGTGAAGAGGAAGGGGAGGGGCTGAGCCCCTGCAATAGCAGAGCGGCGGAGCGTAACCCCAAATTATCTTCTGATTTGGGGGGATACCACAGTCTTTACCTCACCCTTTACTTACACCTACATGCAGTGCACTACCACACATATCAGGAGCTTGGAGCTTGATCCGGCTGAGGCGATGCTCCACTGGTGGGAGATACCTGGAAGCGGAAACCCCACAAGCCGCCGTGGATGTCGGTATTGGATCTCGCCATCCAGCTGTGAAAGTGCGCCGCCCTCCCCGTAATAATACATACACTACACTTACGGGACTAATGATCTTTAAACAGTTAACGCGCTCAGAAAAACGATATAATTAATCATTGAATTGAAGTATTACGGTAATACTTGTGCTATTTTGGAATCAATTATTGATAAACCTATGCTGTAAGTTCATTGACGAATTTCTATTTGGCAATTGTTTGACGGTATTCCACAATATTGTTCTAGAAAGAATATACTGACTAATATGTCGTCTAAATGCATATAACTCTTGTTTTTTTATTGATTTATTGTTTATTATTCTTTTTGATTTTCTACAGCAAGGACATTTTTGTAGATGACGTACCGTATGCCTTTCTCATATTACATTTAATAGTTTAGTAAAAATATGTATTAGTATTGCTGAAATTTTATTCATCTAATAAATGAAAGAAAATATTCGATTTTGACAAAAATTTGAAAAAAAATGTTTTAACTTTTTATAAATTATATATAAGAATTTCAATTTGATGGAACTCTGTCCTGACCAAACCGCGCTGTTCAATCGTGAGCCGGCACACTGCGAGATTACTCGCGAGCCAGTGGACGGAAGGGAGGAGAATATTAAAGACGGAAGGGCAGGGACAGTGCCTTCGGAAAATGTTCCTACGAAGACGGCGGCAGGGGCGGTTTCGGATGTAGAGTGAGCTTCCCTGGTGCCCCACCCCAAGATGATGCATTATTAGTTACCGTTTCTCTGTGGGGCTGGATGTCAATCGTTCCTGATCAGTTGTTTTCTGTAACGAACCGTAATCAAAAGAAACACAGAACTTTTCGGATGATTCATGAAAATTACCTTTTCTAGAATTTTCTTGCAGCAGTTAACTACTTGAAACCAAGTTTCAATGCACTTCGAAATATAAAAAGGTACATAAATAAACTGAATTAAGGTTAAAAGCTATTAATTCACGTAAATAGTAGGCTAAAGGCTGAATCTAGTATTGAGGAGATTGTATAAAAACTATATTACACATAATTAAATCACTTCAGAAGTTCAAACATTTAAAATACACTTATTTGTTATTTATTATTCATTAATTAACCCGGGTATATTTGCCTATATTTAAAGAAAATTAACTTAAGTATATTTATCCTTTCTTTTCCCCTCATACAATTTGAGCTTTGTATTCCAATCCCAATCCCAATTTATCCTATCTAGATAGTCTTCTTCGCCATAGCGGCGCTTGCGAGCTGGTTCGACGAGCTCGGACCATTCTTTGTACGTACCGGTTTACGATTTCCTCCAAATAGTTTAATTAATTTTGTAATTTGACAATATTTTGAAAGATTTTTACGAATTCCTTTTTCTCAGTAGGTGAGTAAATCTTTATTAAGATGTAACAATTTGAAAATAATAAGTTTTGTTACATTACAATGTATGTTTGGTGCTTAATTCTTATCGATTCGCAGAATTTTTAGCCCTGGAATTGAATTTGATGTTTTAATCTTTTTATACATGTTTAAAGAATAGTTACAGAAATAAATTTAAGTAATTTAAATAATCAATAAACAACAAATTAAATTACCAAATAAAACCAAAACCAACGAAATAAAAAACAAAAAATAACAAATAAATGTATAGTTTATAAACATAAAATGGAAATAGTTAAGTTTTTGTTCCTTCTCTTTAACGTCGCAAAGAATTTATTTACTTCCCGTCAAAAACAGTTAAAAACTCTGTGACGTACTACCGAAAACATGGAATCTGTGCAAATTTTCTTGGGATCTGGGATCTCTGCTCTAACTCATATACATATTTAGTTGAATTATGAATACAGGTAGCAACGAGGGTTTCTGACAAGAATTAGCATGAAAAATACTCGTTCCCATGTAATAAAATCTATTTGCAAAGATAACTCATCCAGAGATTTTGGTTGTTATCGCTTGTCGTTTGCTTTACCGGCGTAGTCTTCGTCGGTTCTGACGCAATCGGTTTATAGTCGCGAGATCATGGAGAACAATTACTTGAATAAGTACATTTCTCGCTGAGCTCAAGAAAGCGTGCAGAGATTATAACCAACGTTTATATCCAGAAGCAAAAGAACGGGCCATCTCAGCTTTTGCTCAAAGGATTAGGGAAACTGGAAGTAAAATCTTTTCGAACTGGGGGTCATTGACCCCGAAGTTTGGGCGCAATACTTGTTGCATGCACGATAAGTCTAAGAATTATTAACTAAATAGTAACTGATAAATTAAATATTGTTCAAATGAATATTATTTTCATTTTTGATTCCTAGTATATTCTCTAACTTTTAGAAACAGTTATGCAACAGAAAAAATTGAATATGTAGCTATACATGTGTATCGTATTTAAAAGTTTGCTGTCACCTGACAAGGTTTTAAAATAATGCACATTTTGTATTTATAATGTTGCATTGATGAATAGTTTCGCAGAGCACTTAACTTCTTGCTCAATAATTCTTGCTCAACTGTGAATATTATTTTTTTCGACGCTATTTGAGAATAAGAGAAACCGCTCCCGCTAAGTCTTGTAACTTGTACAAACATTGGAGTAGTCTCGCCGAGCAGAGGGATAAGAGATGATTCAATACGATTTTTGCACCTAAATGGCGCGAACCAGAGAAAGTTCCAAAAACAATCTCTCTACTAATAATAAATACTTTGGAATATTGAGCACAATCTCTAGTTTTGGCACCGGGAGAGGTGGCTCAGTTCATCAACTGATGTCACTGCAGTATCTCTGATCTGGAGGTCCAGTCCTAAGTTCGACTCCGGACGGTAGCGGGGTTTTCGAAATTAAGTAGATAGCCAAGTAGATTTCGTTCGCTGTTTGGAGGAAAATTCTACCAGTCGGTTGCTCTGATCGGTAGTTTTCCGTGATTTCTCCGATCAATACACCGGTAGCGTTGGCTCAGTGCAACTGATGTCACTGCAGCGCCTCTGACCGGGAGGTCCTAGGTTCGAGTCCTGACGGCTGCAGGATTTTCGACACTAGCCTTTCAGCTAGTGTCTTCTATTTCAGTCGCTGTCTGGAGGAGAATTCTAGCGATCAGACCGACTGCTCTGATCGGTAGTTTTCCGTGGTTTCTCCGATCAACACCAGGCGAATGTCGGAGCAGTACCCTAACAAACGGGCCACGGACCGCGCGCGAGTGCGCGATCTGTCCTTCCTCTTCATTGTCCTATCCTCTCCCCTTACACACACTTACACTAACATGCACTACACTACCACATTCCGGAAGACCGGTCGGGAGCTTAGAGTTGTCCCGGCTGGGGCGGTATCTCGCTGGTGGGAGAGTCCTGGTTAGGGAGAAACCCTACTAGCCGACGGTAGGTTGGCGCGGATTTTGCCATCCAGCGGGGGAAGATCGCCATCTCCCGAGAAGAAACATGCACTACACTAACGGGACTAATGATCAAAGCCGTTGACGCGCCCGTAAACACGAAAAATCAACCAATCCGATCAATACCACACGAATGCCTGAACAGTACTCTAAAAATCGGACCACGGATCGCGCGCAATCTTTCCTTCCTCTTCCTTGTCCTATCCTCACCCATTACTCATACACACACACACACACATACTTACACTTACGAGCCCTATACTACCTCACTTGTCAGGAGACCAGTCGAGGACTTCGAGGAAGTCCCGGCTGGGGCGGTGCCCATCGGTTGGGGAAAACCCTGCTAGCAGTTGGTAGCTTGGCGCCGGATCTCACCATCTAGCGTGGGAATATCACTGCCACATCCCGAGCTAAAACATGCTCTACACTTACGGAACTAGCAACCTTAGCAGTTGACGCGCCTGGAATTACTAGTCAACTGCGTCTTCAGATTCCAAAATTCTGGTTGGTGAAAACTATTGTGTGTAGTGCACTTTTGTATCGTTTTATTTATGAGAAAATTATATATTTGTTAAGTGCTCTGTTGCTTATTCCGAGATACACTGAAATCCATCCGTAGCCATTCGTATGCCTACTCTCCCGAATAATAGCGAATGACAAAAGGCTAGTAATACGGTGCCAAGTAACGAGCTGCTGTTGACAAGTTCAGACACCGAGCGTATGCGAAGGTCCATCGTGCTCTTATATTTAAGTGGAAGCCTGAAGGAGATCAGGAGGTTTCCTAGATATGAGTACAAGAACATCTGTTACGTGACCGTTTCTTAACGTTTTTTAAGCTCTTTACTGGCGTCGAACGGACTTCTGGAGTAATCTTCCTTTAATGTAGTCAGTCATAGTCAATCATTGTCCTTTATCTCGTCGGCCAGAGCCTCAGTGCATTAGATTTGCAGGATTCCTAGACGGTCATCCATCCAAGAACCCGCGGTGTCCCGAGTTACTTAACCCCCATAAATTCATGGAGAGTAGTTAAGCAATTCGACTAGCGACACCGGCAACGTCGACATTATTATAACTCGGCAAGGAAATAATGTCAAATGAGAAAAGGCAGTGAAGATGCCTCCGTTATAACCATGCGCAAAACGTTAGTGTAATAAATAGTGGTAAAATAAAGATATCATATTCACTTACATAAAAACATTATATTAGCCAATAATTAAAAATTAGAAAACGATAAACTTAAAAATTGAGAAATCGTATAATTACTTTTATGATTAGGAACGGGATATTGATGACATGTCATATATTTTTTCTTTGTGTTATTTCCATGCAAAATATAAGTTAAGCTTCATTTTATCTACAATTACTGAAATTATGCAATTCTCACGTGTCATATACAATCATATTTTGACTTTTAACCCTTTTGTCACTTTCCATTAATATTTCATATGATGGGCATATTTTTTCATGAATTTTCGTAGTTTTTGTCATATTTTTATCTTTTTATTCCATTTTCATCTAATTGCTTGCAGTCGCCTCAAAGAGATTTTTCACGTATGTTAATTGTTATCTAATTTCTTACATTTGTTGTATCTAATTGTTGTTTCTCTTTCCTACAAATGTAGTATGTGTATGTGAATTGGGAATGTAAGCTAGCCCGACCTGGTAGGCCGAGGTGACTAAGGTGGCAGTCACAATGGAGCCGATTTTGACCGAAATTTCGGCCGGCTGACATTGGATGGACAAACCAATCGAAACAAATCTTCATCAATGTTTGCTTGAAAACGTATATTATTAGAGTGAGTAAAGCGTGGTTGAACTGTGAATGAAAAGGGTAACAGAATTCAATGGTTAATAATTCAAATATTCCTTCGTTGTTTACTGACACAAAAATGATTGAGTGAAGTTTAAAGTATTAAGATTGAAGATCGCGTTAATCCAATCGCCCACTAGTAGAGAAAAAAGTCAAATATTTTCAACATTTCATTTCTAGATGAAACCACACTAAACCTTTCAAATAGCAAATAGAATATAATACAGGGCATAAAGGTTGGCTTTCATCAACCTATTACTAATTTTTGCCAACAGATATATTTTGAATTATATTATTTTCGGGTAATCTATATGATATTCCGTACACGCAAAGATGGTTTTCTCTTCCATTCCAGCGTCTCCCAATAGCAACTTGTTGAAGGAACGTAGTCATAGTTTTTTTTTACATACGCTGCTGATGTTTATATGCCATTTGATGCTTTGTACCCAAGTGGTCTCGCAAAATCGTGACTGCACGGAGAAGCGAGATTTGTGTACGAATCATCTAAGTCAGAATTGTTTTCGAAGAAGAGCAAATAACACCAATCGAACAAAAAGGAACAAAAACAAAGAGATTGGTCAAAATTTCTGAAAATATGCGGCGTGAAACTCATATAAACTTTTATTCGACAAAAGCTATCTTAAGAAGTAAACGAGTGGTGCATACACTTTCTCACATTATTCCTAAATTTGCAATTTTCGAAAATTCAGAGAGTTCAACGAAAATAAGATTTGCGTATGCCGGCCCGGTGGCCGAGATCGCTAAGGCAGTAGTGTCGTAGTGATCTCGGACCGAAGGGTCGCGGGTTCGAGTCCCGCCTCGGGCATGTTTGTATTTGTGTTCGTCCTTTCACCCCTTATCATCAATCACCATATCGTTTCATCCACATAGTTACCATACCGTTAACAGCAATAGTGGTCGCTAATGACCTTAGATGTTGATGCGACCTTAAATAAACCAATAAAAAAAGATTTGCGTCATTCTTTTGTACGTTCCTTGTTCCATTCGTGGTAAAATTTGAAGAAAAAGGAGAAGCTGGTTTTGAGAACATATTTTTTTATAAACTACATTAACTTTAAGCACAAATTAGGGAAAACTACCCCTTTTCAGAAAAGTAGATTATCGTTCTTGAATAGCTAATTTTTAGACAAGAATTTGTTTATGGAAAAATCATTATTTTATTTTTCAAATATTAGCTTTCTGCAGTTTTCAAAAGTACAGAGAGTTCGGTGGAAAAGGGACGTGCAGCACATTTTTAGTCTTTTGACAGATACGAAAAGATTTGGAGCAGTTTTTGTAAAAAAAATTGTTGAAAACAATTTAATTACCTATATTTTAACGAAAACTACTCATATATTCAAAAAATTATACATGACCTATTTTCAATATCTGTCATTAAAAGGAGACTTCATTAAGGAAAAACTCTCTTCATTGTTGTTGATGTAAAAAGGCGCCGAAGAACACACTTGAATTTTGCAATTTTCGAAAAATTAAGGATTTCAACGAAAATGAAATGCACCCGTCATTGAAGCGTCTTTTAACTACCCGAGGACAGAATATAATCAAATCATTTGGAGCCAGTTTTGAAAATTTTGTTAACTACTGAGGCTTCTTATAAAGTATCCCCAAAGGCAAATAACACCCAGGATCTTTAATGTATTTAAATTTATCGAGGAATATCAATTTTGAGAAAATCAACTGAACGGTTTTGGCACTAGTCTTGACAACAGACGGACGAACAGACACGTTTTGTTGTCAATCCATTTCTCGGTATCAAGGTCCCACAAAACATGTATTCTAACTACGTATAATAAAGAATACAAATAATGTTCATGTTAAATTTAAAAATATCGAAGTGTTTTTACTTTTATTAGTTTTAACTTCATCTATGGCTACCTTCATATCCATATGGAGTGTTTCTGCAACCAAATGCTAGACACCAACATGCGTGTGTGCTTTGTTATTCTTTACCACACATGAGATCTTTCCAGCCTAGTGTGCATCACAACGCGGAGATCAGTGCAATGCAAGATTGGACTTAACGGCTATGGAAGACAAGTTACAAAACACTATATTCATTGTAAGATTCGAACCCAGGACTCATTGAACGGAATTGTGTCTTCAAGTGTTTTTGTCAGTATTTTATCGGAACAATTAAAGCGGACAAAATGTCTGTATGGAAATTCAAACTAGTGGTGCTAAAACAGCACGTACTTTCTTGCCCAAAATTACGGGGAAAATGCTCAAGTTTTCGAAAAATTGTACATGAGCTTATTTTAAAATCTAATATGTTCCTTAAAGGAACATATTTCATTAAGTGAAAAATCTCTATCTTTAATATTTTAGTTGTAGGAAGACTCATATAAATTTAAACTTTGGCAATTTTCGAAAAATCATAGTTTTCAACGCACACGAGACTTCCACCATTTTCATAGAAGTCCTTCACACTATCTAACAACAAAATCTAATCAAAACGATGGAGCCATTTTTTTGACAATTTTGAAAATGTCCCAGGGGCTTAATGTAAAATATCTCCCAGAATTAAAACATCGGTTCCAAATTCAAGGAGCGGCGACATCAGTCAGATCAGAGGAGGCATATCGATTTTGAATAAAAAGGCGCTGAACGGTTTAGCCGCTAGCTTTGTTCACACACGGACGGACGGACAGACACACAGACAAACAAATAGACGTTTTGCCCTTAATCGAGTTTTCGGTATCAAGGACCCACAAAACACGGATTCTCGCTACACCATGTGTTAGAGGATTTTTTCAAAATTTAGCAACTGGATTTATCCTCTTTTTCATTACCAGAACCCTGTAATAAGAGTTTTCTGCTGAAAAATGCGAATATTTGCACGCAGCATTACAGAACTTTCATTCTACTCTGTAGCAAGAAACAAAAAGAGGTAACTTAAAAATAGGGTCGTGCGCAAGGTGTAATGAATCCTTAGCAGAGATACCCAAGATGACAAGAAAGTATAGACATAATGGACTTGTTTGTCAAGAGATCAATTTCTGGGTCATCGTGGGCGAAGAATGGGGAATATGAAACGTTGAGATTCTTTTCACTCCTATTGTGCTGTAGATGTACGTGCTCAGAAGAGAGGCAAAAGGTGTGAGAGCATCAAAACAACTTAACGATATAGGTCAGAAATATTCTTAGCCAGTGTCTTGTAATTCTATAGTATTCTTGTAATTCTATATTATTCTTGTAATTCTATATTATGCATTGCAGAATATCATCTGCAACATTTTATTCAAAGCGCAATTTAATTACGGCTTGAGAATTATCATGTCTGTTTTGAAGCATGCAAAAATAACATCTCTGTAGCATGTTTTCAATAGTGAACTTATTATCAGTGTTTTCATAATGGTTTGATGTGCTTTTGCATTAGTAGAATTTAAAAAACAGCGAGAAATATAATTCTTTTTTACTGAAGTAATGAATTTCGAAAGATCATGTAAATATTTAATTTCGTAAGATATTTCTATTTTTAGTATTTATTTTAATATTTGAACTTTCTTGTTGTGAGCAAGATTCGATTAGATACATGATGTTAATATTTGCTTAAATTGTAAGCTTATATGTGTTTCAGTTGTTTAGAGCACCAAAGTTGTCTAGACAAGTTTAGTCAAATAGCCCTAAACATGTCTTATTTTTCAAATCTTGCTAATTTCACGTTTTTTTAAATTTTATTACTATTATTACTATTATTATTATTATTTTAACTTTCATTCATCTTTCAACTATTTATGGTTAAAATGTTGGGATGTGATTCTGGAACTCAAGAAAACGTGCGCAGAAAATCTTCTCCCCATACATCATACACAGTTTTTACTGTTTTTGACCAAATAAAACAAATCAGAGTTTATCTGTGGGCCACCGATGTGGCCCGCTGCTTGTTGAATCAGTCTGCTGCGTGGGGGGGGGGGGTACGAGATGGTTGCATTGAGAGAGGGAGGGGAGACTCGGGCGCTTTGGCTCTAGTGTAGTAAAAGGCGAGTGGCATGGTAGCAACTGCAGCAGACCACCACAGTCGGGCCCAAATTCTTGCATTTCAACAGCCTTGCTTTAGAGCAGGGGTTTCCATATTGTGATATCGACTCCCTATGAGTCGATGATATTTGAAAAGAGGTCAATGATGATGATGAAGGATTCATAAGGTCGAAATCCAAGTGTAATTGATCGGTGTAATTAAGATGCCATTGATTACAAAAAATATTAATGAAGTTGATAATTATTTATTGTCTGATTTTTACTATTTATTTCCCTTAAGCTTTCATCTATTAATCGCTTTCGAATTTGCTCCTTTTTGTAATATGTAATATCATTCACATGAATGAAATCCAAACTTTTGTGCAATTAGTCTATGAGTTTGCTTCTAAGAACTTGATTTTGTTTGAAATATTAAATATGATAATACAACAAAAACACCTAATTCTAATATTTATTCTAAAAGTTTTGTTCCTGTTCTTCGTGTAAATTATCTTTATGTCACTGATGGGTTCATGAAGCAAACCATTCTTTTAAAACTGGTTCATGAGAGAAAAAAGTTTGGGAATCCCTGGGTCAGAGAATGCGCGTATGTTGCTTCCGAATTTATTTTATTTTTTAAGAATAGTAATACAGTTTAATTTTAATGTTTGAATCATTTTTGTCATTATTTTACTGTTCTTCTTAACTCCAAGTAAAACCGTGTAGAATATTTGCTAGCGTTATATTATTGTTTTCTTCATCAAACTGCAATTTCTCCTGTCGAGGATTCTACAAATTTTTGAATCAATGAATGTTATATAGCTGATCAGTGTTCAATAAATGTCTCTTAGCTTTAGAAAACGGGGTGGTGCCCCGTTGAGGGGTGATACCTGGTTCAGAAAAATCGCACCAGTCGACGTGTATGTCGGTGCCATATCTCACCATCCATAGGATGGAGAGCATCACCACTACCTCATCCCTTGATGAAACATGCACTACATTGACGGACTAATGAAACTCCAGGTTAACGCTCCCGGAAACCATAATCAATCAAATCATTCGTTAAAATTTTACAAACATTTCATCTTCCCATCATGTTGCCATAGCGTGTTCACTACTGCCAGAGGCCAATGGTTGCAGCTTTGATTCTCCGTTTCCTGAAAAGAGCCTATAACATGCGTGGAACCCATACAAAGTTATCAAGAACGCGAATGCTGCGTACGGGGGATGCCGGAGGGGAACCACGCGTTCTGAGCTCGTGACCATTCGGCTTGCTTCCGAGAGTTAGAGCGTCCCTGCGCGCCAACTTCCAAATTAGACTACCGCTCAAATTTCATGACCTAATATAAAGGACGGAAAGGTTAACGGGTCCCGGGAAACTGCTGCAATATGTTGGCTGCTTCACCGGCCAACGTTCCGCGTGTCGTGGTTGCAGCGTGCGCCTTGGTGCCGGGGCTGGTGGAGACAAGAGTTTCGTTGGAGGAATTCTGCGTATTTGGGTAGGGCAGTACGGCGTGTGTCGAGATAAGGATTCTGCGTACGGGTCACGGCTGCGTCACATATGGTCTCATCATTTTCGCAAAGGATGAGAAACGGACTGGGAAGTCAAAACCAAGGACGAAGGAAGGCAACGTAAGGAGAAAGGAGGAGTGCTGCGGCGACAAGCACGCTGTTTTGCAGAGTCGTTCTATTGGAGGCTGCTTCAGAAAATAATTCATAGCCGGGACTTTCAATTACAAAAGAAACAAATTAAAAATAGATATATGTATGATAATAACCTTTTAATTTATAAGCTACTTTGATTTTATAAACAATTAGTGTCTTTTAGCAGCTTACGCTCGTGTGTGTGGGGTCACATATTTTCCCCCGAAGACGCTATAGCTTATACTGGGCATTTGTCTAGCATCCACGTTCTTGCTGTAAAGCGGGAGTCTTTCACACCACACATATTAATTCTTTATTACTAAAGTTACATTATATTGAGATCAAAATGAAATGACATGGTGTTATTAGTATCACGGAAAATGATAGCAGTACGATATTGCATATTTGTGTTCGATCAAATTGAGAAACATTGTTGAACTGGAACACGAACATCTGTTCTCGTTGAAATATATCATTCGTGTATCATATTGAGTTCTAGTATTGGACTACATAATGCAGTTAGTACCATAAGTATCACGTAAGTTTTTCGCTTTGAAATCAGATATTAATAAACTGATACTTAGAAGATTCAAATATTTTCTTGCTAGATCACTCACATATGAAATTACTCATTACAATGTGTAACATATTGTTCCAACTACTGAATTACTCTATACTAGATCACGAAATACTTTGGAATTGAATTAAGAACAAAACCAAAACAGCATCATTAAGCGGCAGTAGCAAACTTCGAGCTTAAAATCATGATATTAGATTTTTCAGCCATAAATTTTATAAAATATTTTATTTTACCCGAAAAAATTGAAGTAATAACGAAACATATGAGACACTTCCCATCCTTGTAGGTACAATGGTTCTACCATAATTTTCCTATAACCAAAGTTATATAAATATACAAAATATTTTAAAACAATGCATCTAAACTCAATTTGTGGAATAAATATTCCTAATAGTACTGTTCCTAGTAGATATAATTTAAATTTAAATCTGGAGACAACCTTAATTACCCGAGGCTCGTCGAGAAAGTAAGCTTCCCTAGGTTCTCAACAAAAAGAAAATACAATTTCATGAAACAAGTTTATTATAGGGGATACAGCACATGTTTCACCATATTTCTACGTAATCACTAACAGAATTGATATATTTGTCTTGCCGTAGTGTCAAAATTTGTTTCCCTGTGTCGTCGAAGTCTGCCGCCTCGAATACGTACCAGTTGACAGCCACTTGGAGCTCTGCATCACTGTGTTATGCGTAATCCTGAACGGACAATAATTTCTTGGGATGTAGGAAAAGATGGAAATTTCTAGAACCGAAATCCGAACTCCGAACCTCCGAACCGAAATCCGTACCTGAATATTCGTACGGTTGGCTTGACTTACAACACGTCTCCTGCAGCAGTTCCACTGTGAAGTGTTTGCTCTAGTGTCATTTTTATTATAACTCATCAATTTTCAAAAATTAAAGGTGGGTATTTGTTCGAAGCTTAACTATAGGTTCCAGTCCCGACAGTGGCGATATTTTCGACACTAGCTTGTCAGCTAGGTCGAATTCAGTCGCTATCTGGAGGAGAATTTCAGAGGCCGGCTACTCTGATTGGTAGTTTTCCGTTGTTTCTCCGATCAAACCGAGGTGAATACCGGAGCAGTACCCTAACAAACGAGCCACGGATCGCGCGCGATCTTTCCTTCCCCTCACTTGCTCTATCCTCACCCACTACCTTAGTAACACACACACACATGTACACTTACGAGCAATATACAACCACACATGCTGGGAAACCGGTCGGGAGCTTAGAGCTCGTCCCGACTGGGGAGTTGCTCCGCTGGTAGGAGATAGCTGGTTGGGGAAAACCCCACTAACCCATGGTAGGTCGGCGCCGGATCTCGCCATCCAGCGAGGGAATATCACCGACACTTCCCGATGAAAACACATGCAGTACACTAACAGGTCTAATGACCTCAGTAGTTGACGTACCTGGAATCACTAACAACCAGCCAAGCAACTAATCGAAACAGATGATCAGCACCGACTTGATGAGGCTGCAAATTTATTGAGGATATTCTCCGCATTCTTTGAAGCACTTGAACCACTCAAATGTTCTTGTATGACTCTCTGCACTCTCACCAAAGGCCTCTGTCAGCATGCGGTGAGTTTCAGTTTCATTTTTCTTCAACTTTGAAGAAATTTGATGCAAGTCCCGACCTTAACGTTACCCATTTAGCAATTCGCAGAAACACTGTAACACGTTCTGAGACGCACCGCTATAATTCACAATTGCATGCGCCAAAGATGACGTAACTTTGTATCATAAAAGCTAAAACATGCACCTTGCGATACCTAGTGGTGCAATGTCGTATCTCTACTGGTTTGACTGGTACAATGAAATTCTCGGATATTTTGGATAGCATCTCGTAGATGGTGGTGTTCTGCCAAAAAAATATTTTTGTCTCCTCTGAAAACACTTTCCGTCTACGCGTTTAATTTTGCTCTTCTCTTGCCTCCATGTCTTCTGATGTGAGATGCTTTTAAAATAATGTCTTGTTTTGTTATGTGTTTATTTTGTCTAAATATTGATGACGACTTTACTTTTATGAATAGAAGATCTTTTGTTCTAATTATCTCAAAGTTATAGAAACCTTGAGAAAATGTCTCTGAAATATTCATACATATACCGCTTCTCTTGTATTTTCTGTGCTCTATGACTTCAGTACTCCGCTACTCTAGCACGAGATACCTCGACTATTTGTGTCTCCCAAATCCTTCACTTCATCTGTTCTAATCATAAATGTTCGACGGTGCACCGCAGTGCTGTTGGAGGGTTGCGGCTGATGTAGGGCGAACTGTGTTGTCATTGTGTGGCAATGCAGTGTCGGATTCCCGCTGGGCATCGAGGGGAACACTGCATGGAGGGGCTGCTCCCTCCGCTCAAGTTTTCGTAGAGCTCTCGAGTTGCTCTCAGAATCTCTCATGAAATCGATATATACATGCGGCGAGAATTCCACTGAACGTCTAATTCACAGGCGCTCCGAGACAAACGGGACATTTCCGACAGGGTGGAGTGAAGTCGACGCTGAGGACAATCAACGGAATTGCACCGAGTTCAGTGCGGGTTTCATGCGTAAAATCGGATTGCTTTCAGAATTGAAGAATCTACAATAAGCTTCAGGTCCCTCACAATGCAATTTGTGTGTTAATAAAAAGGTTCCGGAAATAATACATTTCGTTTTGTCCTGTGTTCTAAAAGTCATTGTCCTAATCTAACTCTAACGTCAGTAATCTCAAATTAAGATTGAGAGGTAGAAACTTCACGGGTTGATAAGTTACGCACTGCGTTATTTACGTTCGGTGCCGATTGCGCAAATGACAACAATGAAATTTTTTCGAGTGCCGTATTTCCTCCAATTTTTGTGAAAAAAATTTTAAAAAAATATTGAAAGGAGATCTTGAAAAACAACTCATTAATAGTGTTAGGTTTTATTAATGACAGTGCGAGCAGCGTTGATTTTTTTCATGGGATGTTACATTAATAAAATGTTTTAAAAAATTATAGAAACAATGAAGTCTGCTCATGAATATTTGTTTTATTCACAAAATCTTCCTCAGAACGCTTACTCTTTGTGCAAAACGTTTAAACGTTCTCGCAATACACATATTCTCTCATAGTATTTTGTTGGTATTTCAATTGAGAATTATAAACTAAATATTCTTAATTAAACGTTTTCCTTTCGATGTGAATAATGAATTATCTTCTTTGATTTTTGTACCTTAAAAACAGTTCTACAATTGTAAACTGGTGACGTTCTCTCTGTAAACACTCATGTGTGAATGACTTGGAATAAACTGGTGTTCCGTGCTGTTTGTATCTCTCCTTATCTCTCAAATTATAGAGATCATTGATAAATTCTTCATGTAAACAAATCAAACCCTTAAAAATAGTCCCCACAAGATAAATAAACATGGAAAAAATTAGATTTCCTTCTATCCTTTTACTTTTCTATAAAAACATTACTACTGATATTCTATGCAAAGGACTAACCCACCTTTAATAGAGTGTAGGATTCGAGAAACGAATATTACGAGGATAGCAGTTGCAGCGAGTGGAATTAGAACAGAGTATCCGTCCATAGCAGTTACCGAGAATATTTACGTTCTCGCACTGTTTGTATTTTTTGTGAGCTGAAGTAGTGCTTATTTTCCAAAACTGCAAATATACGGGGAGACGCCTCCCCTATAACATCTACAGGCTGTAAACAAACCGTATACCACACAAATCTTCCAGTTCACAACAACCACTTTTTTACGAGTACCGTCTCGACACCGTCTCATCTTAAGCATACCTATCTGTATTATTGCTCTCAGTGCATGGCATTACATTACTGCACATCATGCTAAACCGCTAGCGCCGCTGCCTCCACTGTCTCACTGCCATTGACGCAAACAGCACTACCTCCGCCGTTTCTGTCCCAATGACCCCGCCACAGTCACGCGTATTGCCTTCTGCCCAGCCCCCGCCACCATAATCATCACACATTTTAACTGTTTTTGGACCGATCCAGTTTGCTTACGCAGCTGCACACTTCTTTTATATATTAATTTGTAGACAATTTGATTTAATGTATAATTACATCTATTAATGTATTTCCAGCTCTGACGATGATCGCTACGCGATCGAAAAGATCTTAAGCAGAAGTAGAGATTTGATACCAGACAACCTCAGTTTATTTACTTTGTTTTTGGAGTTAAATAAATAAACATCTGACCCGCTACTTCCACCATAACCATCGTCACTGCCGTCACCACCGCCGCTACCGCCGCCACCACCGCCACCACCGCCATCGCCGCCATCGCCTCCACCGCCACCGCCACCGCCGCCGCCGCCGCCACCGGCGCCGCCACCTCCGCCGCCACCGCCGTCACCGTCGTCACCATCGCCACCGCTGCCACCGCCCACCGCCACCACCGCCGCCACCGCTTTCACCACTTCCGCCACCGTTGCCAACGCCACGATTGCCATCGCCTCTTTCGCCACGACCACCACCACCATCATTTTCATCTACCCCCACAGTTTCAACCCTAACGGCTATCGCTGCCGCCACCACCACCATTGCTGCAGCAACTTCTATCGCTATCGCCGCCACAATCGTCGTCTGCACCCCTGCCATCCACATTTCGGTCTCGCGGGCACCACCGCTCTCTCTGCCACCGATTCCGTAGCGCCACCAACGTCATTTGCATTGCTGCTTTTGCTTGCATAGCCGCCATCCCTACCGCCTTCGACATCTGCACTGTTACTGTCATCTCCAACGCAACTCCTACCTCCGCCAACATCATCTGCTCCGCTGCCGCTGCCACTGCCGCTGCCTTCTCTGGCGCTGCCTCCGCAGCCGCCACTGCCACTGCAGCATCACCGACGAATCCACCCGCACTGCCGTCGACCCAGCAACCCCCACCATCATCGTCATATCACTATTGCCGCCATCACTACCAGCGCTGCCACCGCCTCCATTCCCGCTACAGTCCCCATTCCCTCTACCGCCGCCGCCGCCGCCACCGCTGCTGAGGCACGGGCTCGCGTGCGACCGGCTCATCGCTTGGCGGTGGCGCACTGCGTCGTGGCGCGTCCGCGGGCGGGAGGGGGAGGGGGTCGGCAGCAGCGGCGGCTGCAGCGAGGGCGGCGTCGGCGGCGAACGGCTTAGCACCAGCTACTGCCTCCGCGGCGGCCGTTGACTGTTCCCATCCCTCGCCCTTCCATCTCCACCTTCGACTACGCGAACTCCGCCGGTAATTTATTTATTTACACGTCCCCAGTACAAGTTGGCGTCCTGCCCTTCGACACTTACACCATTACATTTCATGAATAGTTAAGTTGCGCTGGTTAAACGGTTGCATTAGATGCCGCGGCTGAATATGCAAGCTCTTCCGCCAGCCTCCCCTCCGCGCGGGGCTGCCGCTGCCGCCGATTGCCTGAGCGGGCGCCCCTGGCACTGCGTAGCCCACGCAACTCCACTGCGGATTTAATCCGGATCATAGCCTGCGGCCCAGACCACCCATCTGAAAGACCTACAGCAAATTGAAAATATGTTGGATTTCATGGAAGTTGCGGCAATCAAAATACTGCTGCCTTAAATCTTTATAATTAGTCGTTTTTATCTAAATCGTTTCAGTTTTTCTCTTATTGTCAGTCTGCTTCGTGTCTAGTTGCCATGTCCTTTTAGAAGTTGTAAAATTTCTTTGAGCATAAGTTCAATATAATTAGAACAAAATGCGGAATGTGTGAAACCAGAGAAAATTAATTAAGGAAGCTCCGAACATTAAATGTCACTGAAGGGTTAAACTTTTAAGAGAATTTTTCAGAAGAGGAATCAATATACATCCATTACTATAATTCAAATGAACGTACAGTATTCTAAATCACTTGCCAAAGGTTAACAATCTAAAGACTTATTACCAAGAACAACGTTCATTTATTTATATTTTTAATGGATTCATAGAATATTGTTTCGTTTTCAAATCGACATTTTGCGGATATTATTCCTACATCACGTTACCAATTTTCCTACATAGTAAAATTAGTTAGGAAAATTGAATATCTAACTAACGGCGGTAGCGACAAACATTAACTTGCGACTTCAAAGTATCAGTCACGGGTCATCGGTTTTATACCAGAAAAATTGGCATAAATATGGTACATGCGTTTAGCATCCGTAAGTTTGTGACGTCACCGGAGTCGAATTCTTTGTGCGACTGCTTTGATAAGTGGTTTTCGTGGTTTCTTTTATCACTTTCAGGAAAATGTTGGAGCAGCAACCTTAGAATACAGGCCACGGACTGTGGGCGATCCTTCCTTATTCCGTCCTCATTCTCATCCTTAGTGGTGTGAGATGGTTCGATTATCTATCTTTTTAATGCTTATCACATTGATTCAGAATATCCCGCAAAGAACCGAAGATCCGGAAAGCAAGCAAAAGCTGGACGTAAGACGTGGCATTGGTTTGTGTAATGTCCTGCGAGACATCTTCTGAACAAAACAATATAAAAAAGTGATTATCTTAAGCTCTTTCACAAAATAATTTGACTATTGACTTGGGGTAGCGCAAGGTGGTTATCTATTTGTTTACAACTCAAAATGTAATAAAACTCTTCTTTGCTTGCTTTCCGATAGCAACACATGACAGTTCGGTCATGGCCTAACATTTGCGTTATCGCAATAGAGCCAAATGTGTTCGTGCAACCTATTATTATTATTATTATTATTATTATTATTATTATTATTATTATTATTATTATTATTATTATTATTATTATTAAATAGTGACTACACAGATGATATGAAAAAGAAAATTCACATCATTAAACTCAGTAATTTGCATTGTGCATTAGTGTCTTAGAAAATGCAACAGTGTGACCCTTTCTTACATAATAAAATATGATAGGTGTGTCAGATCAAGAATCATCGGTGAGAATTACAGAAAAATTTGTAGCAGATATAATACTATACATTTGCACTCCTTGAAATGAACCGTATATACATTAGATAAAGACGTATCTTCGAATTTTTCCAGTGCAATTATTTTCACAGGTAATGCATGTTACTGAAATATATCAGATATAAACTGATATTTTGCTTTCAGAATGTTTTTGCTAGATCAATAGTACTATGTGCATTTACGCATTGAGGAACGCCCTTCCGATGACAAGTTTACTCTGCACTAATTCAAGTGGCATTCATGCACTGATTAAAGAAAATATTGGTGCTACAATAACACGTGTATCTCGTATCATTGGGAGCGGATACCTAATATTATCATACGAGTTAAATCAGCAAAAGTGTTTTCAATCCGCAAAATCATTTGTTCGGGCTGGGATTTGGACTGGAAATTTTCAAACATTTCGAGGTTCATCTGAAACCCCCAAAACGTGAATCCTAACTACTTTACGTATACAAGAAAGTAATTTATTGCGTTTAGGAGCAAGTAAAATCCAGTTTTAGGTATCTGGGACCAACAAAATGTATTTTTTCTGACGAACTCTCAGCACAGTTTTTCTTCAGAATTATATAACTTACCCTGTATTGCTTAATATTATGAGGAAAAACTAAATTTATCAAGCTATCAAATGAGAGTAAAGTGAACTACTGCCGAAGATATATGATGGATTATATTATTTTTTCAAACATATCATTTAAACTTTAATAAAATTTCTTATGTTTGATCTGATTTTCAGTTTATGAAGAATCGAGTGAACCATTTCGATGCCTTTAGTTTGCCATTGTTCTCTCGATACTGGAAATATAATTGTGTTAAAAAGGAATTTAGTAACGATATGTGTAATTCGTAATTTTAACGTAATACATTTATTTCTTTATGTATGTGTGGAATCACGGTGTCGTGATTACATAATTTGATGTCTTCGTTTGGAAATTCTACATAAAGTCTAAAGATTTTTATTGAAGAGGTTTCGTATTCTCTGTGGAAGATAAATATGATACGATACGACACGATGCTTAAAATATTCTAAAAGTGATATTGAAAGAATTTTTGTATTAATGTTGATTACGTATGTGAATATTAACGTTTCCTATGGTAAATTTGGCAATTCAGTTCGAGAAAATGGGTGATTTCACTTCAATTATTATAAATGCATGTCAATCTGTACTGCGTGTGTTTCGATATATCGTTCAGGCGTGAAGCGGAGAAATGTAGTTCATTTTGTAAATATGTTTGTAAAAATAATTCCTTAGCTTGTTTGTTGTTAATTTTATTAATCACATTGACCCGTTATCTCACTCAGAATTGCAAGTCCGTTCATTTATCTTTCTTTGTATTTACTTGTATGTCATGATAATTTTTAATGCTTAGTAATACTTATTTGGATTTATCTTAGCCCTTGATTTTTCGCTTCGCTCAATAAAATTATCACTCAATACAGGTGACTAATAATTCAGTTAAGCGGTTTATGTAATGACACTGCATTTAAGAATAATTTACGATATTTCTCCTCGTGTGGATCCGCGCGGTAGTTTTTCTCTTCTATTTGTACGACTGTTAAGAACGGACATACTGAAAATATTTACTGAATTGAATGACATTTTGAAATATAGTTGCCAAAACGGACATTCAACAGTCTTCATTCACATGTTACTGATTGACCAATTTATGGAACGAACTGAAACGTGATGAACAAAATAAAGTGTATCTTGCGTCTTTCACAAAACGTGTCTGGGAACCATTTCGATATTCCGCCAAAGCAATGTTCTATATATATATATATATATATATATATATATATATATATATATATATATATATATATGCGTGTGTGCATGCGTGCGTGCGTGTATTTATTAGGTTAAATGTGATTTTTTTTATTATACTAAATAAATTTAACGGCTCGGTAGAAGATAGTACTAACCCAAATATGTGTAATTTTGGCAGACCAAAGGAAAACCGAAGTTTTTTGTGAAATCAGACGTGTCTTCATGACAGAATACACTTCTTGCTGCTTTCTACTCACGTATTTAAATTCCATAACACATTTGTGCAGCGTTTTCTCCTTAAAGTTTGCTTTTAGGAGACTCTATGTGATAATTTTGAATGTATGAAATGGAGGTTTGTACTATCTTTTCCGAGCTTTTATATTAATTTAGGACAGGACAGTGTTTTCTAGTGTGAAGTGTCCTCATTGATTTCCGCCCTTCAAAATAAATTAGATTCTTCGTACAAAATCATGATTATGCTGTCGGCTTATGGTGACTACGCTGCTGATATTACATAGTTCCGAACCATATCCACTAAATCGAAGCATTGTTTAATGTCAACGGCAATTCTGAACATAAACAATTAAAAATATTTCAAAATGTATGCTGTTAACAAAACGATGTCTTGGAGTGTTTAAACCCATATTCATCAGGTATCCCGGGTATGAAATTATTTGGGACTATTTGGCTGGAGTACTTTTCTGTGGAGGGAATGATTTTTTTAATCTTTGTAACTGTCACAACAAATCTTAAAAGTTAAATTTTTTTCCTTTCTTGAATGATGCTCTGTATTAATTAGCAATTGACCATTAATCAAATGACTTGCCATAATTATTTTCTGACGAACGCCATTGATGTCGGGGGCTAATGGTTTAAAAAAGTACCAAATGTTTCATTCATTTGAACTACCAACGAAAACATATCTTCTAGGTGTGAACATTACCCAATATTTACTAATATTTTTATCCTTATATAGTATTTCAATAACTCGTCGATTGTGCGGATGTGGGGATGTGCGGTTTCGTCACTCACGGTTAGACCATTTCCCATGCACCTATAGAGAAACGAGGTGTCAATCGACGCGCCTCGGTTTCCGAAGGGGGGCTGATAATTTGCTTTCGGATCCGGCCATAAGATTCTAAGTAATTTCCAAAAATGTGATTTTTCGTGTTTTGATGCTGCGATCTTGTTGAGCATGCCGGGTATTACACCAACGCCTCCTACATAGATATTTGTAGGTGGCGTTGATTAAACTCCAGTATCTACGTAGAACTAGACGTAGAAAAAGACGTTGAGGAAGAAGTAGAGGAAGGCGTAGAGAAAGACGTATACATACGAATGACGTTGACGTACGAATGACGTTGACGTACGAATGACGTAGACGTACGAAAGACGTAGACGTACGAAAGACGTAGACGTACGAAAGACGTAGACGTACGAAGGGCGTAGACGTACAGAAAGATGTAGGCGTACAGAAAGACGTAGACGTAGAGGAAGTCTTAGAAGACAAAGAATACGAGAATACAAAACCAATTTCCTTTCATGTAAAATGAACTAAATTAGTAGAGGGCCTATTGAGTTGCCCGGATCAGACAGCCGTGAATGCACGTCTCCGAGAACACCATAAAGGTGTCATTGAGCCAGTCGCTGCGTCTGGGATGCAGGGATTAGAGTTATATCTTCAAAGAAAATCGAGAAGACGATAATTTGTATATGAGAAATCAGGATAAGCCAAGTGACCCAGAGGTGGAACAGATAAATGCATGTTTGCCGACAATGTCGTGTAGTTTTCAAATTGATTTTAAAAATATGTACAACAACAAATTGAAAGAAAAAGATTTCTAAATCACTCTTGACGAAGTTGATTTTATGAAACAATTACATTACCTAAGTTCAGGAAAGCCAAAGGTAGAAATCGTGCTCAATATTACAAAATAATTACATAATTTGAGTGGTTAGTTCGCAGCGTTAACAAAACATCTAAACTGAAAAAAGACGTCTCTGAACCGAAGGGAAAAAAAGAAAAGTCAAACCCCCAAAGAAAGTTTAAAGCGTCGTCAACGCCACATTTAGCTAGGATATGTGTATTTTATTATAAGAGAGAAGTGCGATCTCTGCACGTTTTCTCGATCTCTGGGATCCCTACACTAAATAATTTACCATATTATGTTCTATTATGATATAACACGCCATGACCCTCCGTAATCTCATTTTAGCGATTGGAGGCACTAAGCTCGACTGTAGTTTAATCCTATGGATAAGCTTAACATGTTAGTCCACAGCGCTCTGCGGTTCATTTATGTAGAAACTTGTATTTACACTATTTTATCATATATATATATATATAGTTTTCTTATTATTATTGTACTATAAATTATTTGGATATTTACTTTGTAACGAACATTATTAAAATTTCCGCGGTTTAATATTTACTATTTATTTTTTATTTATGTTCGTCAAAATAGTAAGATCTGTATGTGACGAATGGAGGAGAAGTATAATCTGTCCACGATTTCTTGAGGTCCAGTATCCCTTCTCCAGCCTATAACTATACACAGTTGAATGATCAATAAAATGTACTACCAAAGCATGGTTAACAAGATAAAACTTGGTATAGCCAGAATCCCTGTTTTGTGAGTCCTTGACACCGAACAATCGACTGACGGCAAAACGTGTCCGTCTGTCTGTCTGTCCGTCCGTCTGTCCGTCCGTCCGTAAACAATGCTAGCGAATAAACCGTTCAGCCGATTTTCTCCAAAATTGAAATCCCGTAATAGATCTGGCTGATGTCACGGTCCCTTGAACTTGAAACCGATATTTTAATTTTGCGAGGTATTTTTCATGAAGCCTATGGGACATTTTCAAAATTTTCAAAAAAATGACCATCGTTTTTTATTAAATTGTGTTGTTGGATAGTGTTAAGGACGTTTAAGAGAATGGTGCAGGTCTCATGTTTGTTAAAAACTCTGATTTTTCAAAAATTCCCAAAGTTCAAAAGTTTTTCGTAGTCTTCTGACAACAAAAATATTAAAGATAAGAGATTTTTCCCAAAATGAAACCTGCTCCTTAAAGATAGATTTTTAAATAAGGTCATATACGATTTTTCGAAAATTTGAGTACTTTTCTCGTAATTTTGCGTGAAAATACTTGCGAGAAAGTTCTGTTGTAGCATCACTTGTTCAGTATTGCTAGCAAAACAACTCATACCCTCGGATTTATTCCTACTACACCTAGCAAAAGAGGAGTCCAACAAAATATGACCACGGTGTTCATTTACGTCCAGAAGCAGAACAAGACGCCATCTCAGCTTTTGATCAATGGATCAGAGAAAATACACAAAAACCTAATGGATATTTGTGTCATACGAGAAGCTGAAGTACCATATTTATTACAAATATATTTATTCTTTTAAAATTATACAGTGCAAATTTTAACTTAAACTTTAATTATCGTTGTTAAAATAAATATTACTTTCCGTTGACGTTCTCGCACTTACTTCGTAAGAAGAGAAAGAAATTTAATCTTGTGGCGGAAAACAGCGAATTTTCGGCGGGAAAACTCGCAATGCGGGGACCTGGTAATGAAAAGTGGATAAATGTTGTTTCTATATATAGTAAATTAATTCGTCTAGCACGTTGTGTAGTCCGAATTCATGTTTTGTGGGCCCTTCAAAACGAAAATCCGTTGATGGCGAAACGTCCGTCTCTCCGTCCATCCGTCCGACCGTCCGTTTGTCTGTCTGTGGTCAACGCTAGTGCCCAAACTGCTTAACCGATTTTCTCCATAATTTATGTTCCCTGATTGATCTAAACGAGCTCAAGGCATAGGGGGGAGTTTCAAACGTATATCTTAATTTTTGAGAGTACTTTACGTGAAGCCTCAAAAACATTTTCAAAACATTCTCAAAAGTGGCTCCAAATTTTTTGATTATTTTTTTCTCTAATAGCGTAAAGAACGCTTAAGAGAAGGCTGCATCTCTCATTTTCTCGCTGATCGTCGTGATTTTGCGAAACATGCAAAATTTCAATTCTTTGTTCGGTGTCGTCTTACAACTACAATATTAAATTAAGATATTTTTTTAAGAAAGTCTGTTCTTTAAAGACAGGTCATGAAATAAGGTTATTTTTCAAAAAGGAGAATAGTTTTTGGGTTATTTTGCATGAAATATATGCAATTTTTAATATTTTCAAACACATTTTTTAAAACGGCTCTGAATTTTGTCTTTGAATTTTTCCCCGTATCTATCAAAGAGCGGTACAAAATGTGGTGTTAGTCTCACTTCCGGCGATCTTTCTGTATGTTCGAAAAATTGCAAAATATAAACATTTCGGACTACAAAATTGAAGATTTTTGCCTTAAAGTCATTTCAAACAATCAGCTCTTTAAAAAGTTCCTGTACATATTTTGGCGTCTCATTGTATATATATAGTTCCTGTACATATTTTGGCGTCTCATTGTTATATATATATATATATATATATATATATATATATATATATATATATATATATATATATATATATATATATATATAATAGTATTATAAGAGCAAAAGCAAGGATTCTGGAGTTCAAGAAAATGGGCGCCTCTGTTAAATGACAGTTTTCAACTGATGTTTCTGGGCACGTGTATTGTTATGGTCATCAGTTCTGTTAGTGTGAGCAATGTGTTACTCTGGGAGGTGGCGGTGTTACTCCCCGCTGGATGCAGAGATCCGGCGCAGGCCTACACGTCGGCTTGCGGTGAATTTCCTTCGTCAGGAATCTACTGCCTTCCCCCAAGCGTGTCACCGCCATGTCACCACCATAACAAGCACTAAGCTCCCGTCTGTCTTCTTGACGTGTGTGCTAAAGTAGTAGTAGTAGTAGTAGTAGTAGTAGTAGTAGTAGTAGTAGTAGTAGTAGTAGTAGTAGTAGTAGTAGTAGTAGTACATGTAATTTTGTGTGTGTGTGTACGGGTAAAGGACGATTAAGGACTGATAGCGCGCAGTCAGTAGCTCGTTTGTTAGGAAACTGCTCCGGACTCGCCTGGTATTCTTCCGAGAAACTACTAAAAACTGCCGATGAGCGCATCCAGCCGCTAGTATTCAGTCATCAAGCCGCTAGCATCAAGCCGCTAGTAGACAGCTTATATGCTATTGCAACGAATACTCAATAAATTTTAATAAAGATATTTTTTATTTTCAGATCTTGGAATATTGTCAATTGTGATTTGTTTGAATTATCTTGGAACTGTTATTGAATTGAGTAAATGATGCGCGCGGTGTCGTCGTCACAAAGAGGTTTCATGGAATCGAAAAGCCTGTTAGGCGCGGATAAAGCCTGTTACCTGATCCTCAGTGACGTGCTTGTTTTTGAGCTCTCAGCATCCGGAAAATGTCTCCAGGAAAAAATCCCGACAAAGACCCCTTGCCATCAATATGCCTGGTCTTTTATTTCGGCATGGTTAAAACGATTCTTTTTCGTCTAAGCTTCATCCACTTTTCCAACAATTCTTTCTTCTGCCTTCTTGGTAATCTCCCTCATTGTTTTTGTCTCCTTGTATCTTCACGTGAAATTGTTTTCTTACTGGCAGCATCTCATCCATTTCTTCCTTCAATTCATAAGTGTAAATCGATCTCGAATTGGAATGTGTGTATGTGCATGGTTTCTGATTTCCGCTCTTCACGAGACTCTGCTTTAGTTATATAATATTCTTGCGGCGTGCCCACGGACGTATTGTTTGCACATATGCCTCAACCTTTACCTCTACACCCCTGAGGTTTCGCTGTCGCAAGTTCGCCACCCCGATTCCACGTACGAGCTCTGGCTGCCAGCCCCGCCTCTCCCGGCGCTTCCGCCGGCGCCGCTCGCACTCCGCCTCCGCCTCCGACTGCGCTTTCGCCAGCGGCGCTCGAAGAAAGCGCGCGGGCGGCGTGGGCGGCGCGGGCGGCGCGGGCGGCGCGGGCGGCGCGGGCGGCGCGGGCGGCGCGGGCGGTGCGGGCGGGTGGGCGGCGCCGCGGCGGCGCCGGGCGCCGGGGCGGCGGCGACCGGCGTCGGGGCGTCGCCGGGCGCGGCGCCCCGAGCGCCGGCCACGGGAGCTGCTGGCGCCCGCCCAGCCGCGCTGCATGTGCAGACCCATGCCGTGTTGCCAAACAAGCGGAATCTCCAAAGGAAATCTGGGTCATCCCCCGACGTCGTCTATTGAACATAACGGGCCTGTTACGCAACGTCTTCCCCAGAGCCCGCTAGTGCGCGTCTGTGCGTCGGCGGCGCTGGCGCGGGAGCAGACGTGGGCGCGGGCGCGGGCGCGCGGGCGGGCGGGCGGGCGCGCGGGCGGGCGGGCGGGCGGCTGGCTGGCGTTGGGGGGCGGCGCGGCGCTGCCACCGCTGCCACCACCGCCGCCACCGCCGCCGCCGGACGCCCAGTGCGAAGCCAGCGGGCGCCCGCGACCGCCCGCCTCTGCCGCGTGTCACGCCGCCGCCGCCGCCGGCGCGTGCGGCCGTCAGTGCGTGCGTGGGGCCGTGCCGGACGGTGTGCGTGCCACCGGCTGTATCGTGAGCCGTCCACTAGATCGATCTAGTGATGCTACAGGAGATAATATACTCTTATATGTACGTGGAGTTTTCTACTGGTTCGCTGTTTCGACTTCGCTTCTTCTTCTCTTCGCATCGCCCCGCATCGCCTCAACGCGCTTCAGACGGAGCCTGTGCCTGGCTTGCCGCGCCTGTGTAGTGGCTGGATGTGCTGTGCCGTGCCATGTGGTGCCGCGCCACGCCGCCGTGCTGAGGCGCCGCATGCCTTGTTGCCCTCGCGCGCGCTCTCCTGCTCGTCGCCCTCGCGACCGCTGCGCGCCCACGTCCACGCGCGCCTATCCCCGCAGACGACGTGTCCCTGCATTCGGCGGTCGCCGTCGCCGGTCGCCGCGACTGCCACCTTTACATCTACGCGTCAGTATTGCTGTCAGTAATGTGGCCAGAGTTTGCATGTTCTCCGCGGCCGAGGGTCGTTTTCTTGTACTTTCCCCGCGCAGCCCGTGGGAAAGGGAGCCGGTGGTCGGCCGAGACGCGTGCTTCCATGCGCCGCGCGCCCTCGTGGGCGCGGGCGCTGGCCGTTCGAGTTTTGGCGGTGGCGGTGGCGGCGGCGACCGCGGTGGCAGAGCGGCGCCCCGCGCCCCATCTGTCGGGGCGAGCACCAACTGCGGCTATCGAGCGCCGAGGCGCGCCCCCGGTCCCGTCGCGCCGCCCCGCGCCGTCCCACGACGCGGCTCCGCGCCTCGCCGCGGCTATTGCCCCCGCCGCCGACGCCAAGGTTGGCGCTTGCAGTGGCGCTACTGCGGCGCCCCACCGCGGCCGCTCCTCCCGCAGCCCCCTGCTTCATCCCGCAGCCCCCCGCGCCCCCTTCGCACCACCCGCGCGCCGCCCGCCGCGCGCCCCGCCTGCGGCGCCAACAGCCAGCGCCTCGCGCGGGGGAAGCTGCAGTTAACATTTTTCGCAAAATTTTGACTGCTCTCTTTCGAGCAAGAGAACTCTAAACCAAATTTTCCGCAAACTCATTATTTTATGGTTAGAAACGTTTATAGTATATGAATTGTATCTGTGAATCCACAAAGAATAATCGAACTTAATGCGATGTCATTTTATTTTCAGATACATTCCTAGTAGGCATTAACATTTCCTCTCACTGTAACTGCATCTGTAAATCTAATCTTACGGCCAAATAGCCTGTGTCTGTGTTCAATAGAACCTTCTACGAAAACCAGCGCTCCCTCAAAGAGATGAAAAGCTTATGCCAATATGCGTACGGCGAATCCCGCTCCGCCTCCAGGAAAAGAGGAAGAGGGGGAGACGAAGCGGCTCTTCTGCTCCTCTGCTGCACCCGACAAACCCAACGCGCCTTGCGCGGAATCCAGCGGCACGCCGCCTGTCCTTCGCGGAAGCAACCCGCCACACTACTCACGCTCCACTGGCTTCCCACTGCCCGTCCGCTCAGCCTCCCGACCGCCCACCTTCCCTCCCGACCGCCCACTCTCCCTACCGACCGCACTATCCCGACCGCCCACCCTCCCTCCCGACCGCCTACCCTCCCAGCCGCCCACCCTCCCGACCGCCCAACCACCCGATCGCTCAACCACCGGACAGCCCAACCATTCGATCACCCGACTGCCCAACCCCGGCGGGTTGTTACCCGACAGCCTAACCACCCAATCGCCCAACCACCCGACCGCCCAACCACCCGACCGCCCAACCACCCAATCGTTCAACCACCCGACTGCCCAACCACCCGACCACCTCTTTTCCGCTCGTCCTGTGTTCTCGGAAGAGCCGCTGCAGTGCTCGCCTCGTGACCTCCCAACCGCTGCGTCCACCTGCGCCCCCCGCCTCGGCGCGCTGACCCGCGCCCCCCACCCGGCGCCGCGGAGCAATGATGATCGCGCACGCGGGATCTTGCGCTCTTACTCGCGCACTCCGGGCGGGCGCAGCTGGCAGGCAGATAACGAAAGATATGGGCTGCCCTCGCCTAGCGAACGCTACTGTTGGCACAGCGACGATACTCGGATGCGTTTTTCGCTGAATCCATGAAACTTACTTTAGATGTTTCCTCCTTTCTCTCTAGTCATTTCTAGCCTTACATTCTGTGAAACTCTTGTTCGAATAAAAAGGAAAAAAACAACTGCGTGATGTTTGAAAAAGATCTGCATTTGATTAATTATATCCATTTATGATGTGTTAACCATAATGAAATAAACATTTCAATATCACTTTGCTTTTAGTTCCAAATAGAGTATAAGTTGATACTTTATATTATAGTGCAAGGTTTGCTCATAAATTGTTATTTATTTTAATTTTTTTGTCATAACTTCCATTGATATTTGAAATTTAGCAAGTCTGTCTTTAAAGATTTGAATCATAAATAGATATGTGGAAAATGCGAATTAAAAACTGGATCATAATTGCTTTTAATGTTATTAATATAATTATTATTTTACTATTATTATTACTATTATTATTATTATTATTATTACTATTATTATTTGTTTAAATGTTTTCGGTGACTGGCAAATTATTTTATATAAAGAACTAAACTACAAATGTATATTTCCAGATATTTGTTGATAAGAATTTTCACGAAATTCATGGGACGTTTTTATGATTCAATATAATACCCCAGGCCAGTTACCGTGTAAAAATGCTGGATATGTAGAATGGACGCTGCTTTCTGCATTAACTATTATTATTATTATTATTATTATTATTATTATTATTATTATTATTATTATTATTATTATTATTATTATTATTATTATTATTATTATTATTATTATTATTATTATTTTGTCTCATAATGTTCAAATTTTTTTGCTAAGCTCGAATCGAATTCAAATCACAGGTGAACCGTGCTGATCGCCATGTGTGCTATGTTGAACGCCATGTTGAACGTTCCTGCAACCCGGAATACATAGTTGCTTTGCGGGCTGCGCAAGACTCCTGCGGACTCGTGCTCAGGCCGTGAGACGCGTGGCGAGCAACCGCCACCTGTCAGCGGCGACGAGCTACCGGCCCCAAGGCCCCTGCCGCTCTTAACCATCATTAAGGAGTATCCCGTCCCTCTGCCGCCCTCGACCTGAGGTCTGCCTCAGGCAGCTTAGCGGGACCTCCGCAACCTTGGCCGATTCTGGGACAGCTCTCTCACAGTACAGCGCGCCTCTTGATCGCCTTGTACGTTATCCTAACGATACGCGCGTTTTATGAAAGAATTAACGACTCGCTGCTGTTAAGAATTTAATAGTGCGCGGTTCAAAGGCCGGGCCGCCCCGTAATAACGCAACCCGCAGGACGAGAGGCGCGAAACGGCTCCCTGAAGAGTGTGAAAGTAAAACGCGGAGATGAAGAGACAGCGCTTACGGGGCGCCAGGGGCCGATGAATAAGGAAAGGAGGAGTCGGCGCGAAGGCGTTGCCACGAGGGTGGGGATGCGGCGCGTTGACGCGACGGCGGGGGGAGTAGGTGGCAGGCGGGAGCGAGGGAAACCTCGTGGAGGCGCGTCGTGCACGGCCGTGCGACAACGACGCTGCACGTGCGCTAGTGCGCCGCCGTGGTGAGGACCGCGCGGGCGCGGCAGCAACGACGCGGAGGCGCTATCGGGCAGAGCGGAGCGGGAACGGGCGCGGAGCGGGGTTTCCAGAGCCGTACCTCTCGTGCTGCGGCATATCCGCCGGCTGCCGGCGGGGGAATCTGTGTTAGGGGGGCGCGGGCCGGCGCGCGGGCGCCCGCTGGAGGGGCGTACGCCAATAGAAGGCCTCTGCGTCGACGCAGACCCGACGCCAGGAGGGGCGGCGGGAGGGCCGAGGCGGGCGGGCCGCGGCGGACGCCGGGGACAGTCGGACCTAGTTGGTCGTCGGCGCGCTAAAGGAATGTGGAGGAAGCGGCGGCAGCGCTGCGGGCGCGTGCCCTGACCGGCGGCCGCGCCGCAGTGTGCAGTGACGCGCGCGCGCGCGGCGCCGGCGCCGGCGGCTCAGTGTCTCGTTAGCGTCATGCTCCATATCTCGTGAGCTTATGGAAGATAAAGACATGTGCCGGTAATGATCACGACTGTAGTCGCTTCACCTATGGCTTGTGACTAGCATGCCTGCCGCTGGGGATAGCGGCGGAGAGCAAGCGGAGCGGGCGCCGGCTCCGGCTGCGCATCCGGGTCCGGCGCAAGCGGAAGCGTCCGGCCCCGTGGAACGCGTCCGGCGTCGCCGCCCGCGGGCCCCGCCGTCGTCGCCGGCGTCGTCGCCTCTACCGTCCGCGCCACACGTGAGCGCCGTCGCCGCTGCTGTCAGCGTAGTAGCGGCACTGGCGCGCGACCAGCCCGACGAGGCGTGCGCACGGACCGCTGTGTACGTGCGGACGCACCCGTTGTGCCCGTTTGGAGGGTCGACGGAGGTGGAGGCCTCGACGTCTGCGTCGACGCGGGCGCGCGGCGCCGCCGCCGTCGCCACGCGGGGAGGGGTGGTTCGCGCAGCCGGCACCAGAGTGCGACAGTTTGAATGGCAGCGCCATGCCGGCGGCGGGCGCTCAGTGGTGACCGGGCGGCGCGCCGGGGAGACCGAGGTTGTTGCGCGCGCTGGCGCTCGCCACGGCTCGGTGCCATGTGAGACGCGTATGAGTGTGGGCAGGTACAAAGCGACTGCGCCGCGTGGACGGCCTCGCCACCGTTCCGTCTATGTGTGCTTTCCTTGTTCTGTGGATTACTGTAACGTATCTGTGGAATTATTTTTATTACAATTTTTGCCGTGAATGGTGGCCTTAGATTTGGACGCCCGTCTGCTTGCCGCTTGCCTGCTTTTGCCTTTGCTTGTGGCCTTGCTTGTTTGCCTGCTTGTCGGTGGCTTCGGCGGTGCCGCCACGTGCGGCCGCCGCATGCGCCCGCCGCGCAACCCCCGCCACCCTCGCTCCCTCCCCCGCTGCGCACCGCCTCCCGCTGCTCGCTCCGTTCTGCATCCCCCGGCTGCGGCCCGCCCCGCGCCCCCCGGCGCGCCACTCGCTCTCGTCGCCTCGCCTTGGCCCGCTCCCGCCCCTCCCGAACTCCCCGAGCCCACCCGCACCGCCACCGTTGTCCCGCCTCACCCTCCGCTCGCCGCCGCGGCACCCGCCTGCACCGCGTGGTGCCCGCGCGCGGGTTTGCGGCGTCGGCGCCGCGACGGCGCGCACCGACGCAGCGCCGCCTTTCCCAACACGCCAGCACTTTGCCTCGCCCTGTGCGGCGTCCCTGCGTTCTCCTCGCCCGGCCGTTGGCTGCTCTGGATGTTGCACGCGCCGCAGCGTGGGGCGCTCGGGACGCGGTTCCACCCGAAAGACCGCAAGCGGCGTGCCAATCGATCGGCAGCGGGCGCGCGGCGCACGACGCGGGACGCGCGCTCGCCGCCGAACGCGCGCGCGCGCTCGCCGACGGCGTCCGTGCGGCGCACGGCGTGCGCCGTACGCCACGGCGCCGGCGGCCGCGTGCGGCGCGCCTCCAGACAATGCGTCTCATGGCGCGGCGCACGCCGGGCCACCGCAGGATTGGGACGAGGCCGGTGGAGGCGCGGGGGCGAGACACGGCGGGCCTGTACAGAGATCCGCTGCGAACGGGCCCGCCGACTCCCCACGCGCGCCGCCACGCCGGCCTTGAAGCACGCGGCGTCTCCGTTTGGGCCACCCTTGGCAGCCAAACGCGGTCGCTGCGTGCAGGGGAAGGGCGGGCTTTTGGGACCTTCGAGGCCCATTGGACATCTTGGGAGACGATTGCTCGCGAGGGACGGCTCGGCGTGCCTTGCTGCAGCAACCAGCCAGGCTTGCTTGTGGCGGCTAGGGCTGGCGAGGTACAAAGGCACGCGGGTACACGGGGCGCAGGGGGCAGTGGGTCGCGCCAGGGTGCTAGGGGTTGAGAGGGACGGGCAGCTTGTCAGCCGCACCGCCAGCCGTTGCCGCTACCGCTGCTGCCGCGGTCAGCAGCCTCGAGATGCGCTCCGGCGCTCAGCTGGGCGCCGACCGCCGCCACGGCGCCGCCGCGCCCCCGGGAGGCGCCGGGGTGCCGCACCGCAGCCGCGTTGTGCGCACCGCAGCGCCGGGCTCCCTCTCCACACCCCGCTGCCACGAGTCCACACGGCACACTGCGGCAAACATTGTAATAAGACAAGCACACTCGTCCACGCACTCTGTTGACTTGGCTTTGTCTGGATCCAGGTCGCGGGGGTAGGGGGTGTGAGTGTAGCGCATCGGCGCCGAAGAGGACGCGCCGCTGGGATGGCGCCGTCGGCCGCGTCGCCGGCCTTCACGCCTGCGCGCTTGAGTGTTGTCGAGTGAGCGTGACAGTTCGGGACATGAACCCAGGATGGCCGCCGTCTTGTACGGGATCGGAGACGACTCCAGTGGGTCTCGCTACAGCAAGGCGTTCCTCAACCACTCCCGGGACACGTAAGTCTTACAGGGAACACGGGTGGCCACTTGACACCCAGCCGACCACTGCCCAGCCAGCCACCTCACACAGCGCGGCCGCCCGACACCGCCCGGACACCTCCGCTCACGCGTTTCGCCGCATCCCACGCCGCGCCGCGTCGCGCCCGCGTGATCAAAGCGCGCCGCTGCTCGATGACCTTTCTGCGACGCTCTCGGCGGAGGCGGCGGCTGCACCGGCGGCACGGGAGCGGCAGGGATGGCGGCGCGGGCATGCCGCCCGGCGCTTGCGACGCGCGCCTTCGTCCTTGTCGCCCCGCCCCGCTGCATGGCCCCGCGCTGCGCCGCGCCACGCCACGCCGTGCGCCCCCCGCCTCGCCTCGAACCCAGAGTCGAATGCTGCGGCGGTCGCGGCGTCTGGCGCGGGGCCCCAGGCGCCGTCGAGAAAGGTCGCGGCGTCGGGTCGGCGGCGTTGCATGTCTGGCGCGCCGCGACGCGCCCGCTCCCGTCACGAACGAACAGAGCGGCCTCAGTGCCGCTCCGCGCTCGCTCGTCCGCCTGGCCGCGCGCCGCCGGCGTCTACCCGACGCCAACGTGCGCTCCCGCCCTATCGCTGGCTCGTCCCGGAAACATTCCGTTTCTGAGTCCGGGACGGCCAGACGGGCTCTGCCGAGTGCGCGGGCGCGGGCGCTGGCGCCGGCCGGCGCGGCGGCGCTGCGGCAAACGCAGGCCGCGAGCTCTTCCGCGCCGCGAGCGCTTCGCGTCGCCGCCGGCCCTCGCAAGATTGATTGCCGCGCCCAGCTGAGCGCCACTCATAAATTTTCCCCGGCTAATTACTATCAAAAACTCTCCCCTCCCTGAAGAAAGAAGTTGCACATTTTTTTGTTTTCTGGCTGCGGTATCTGCTCTTGACTGACGGGTTTGCTACAGGTTCGATAGTTCTCCAGGGAAATTAACGTTTTTAATTTTGCAAGAGGTGGTGGTACCGCAATCTGTGTTCGCGGCGAGCGCTCGCTCGAAACGCCCGCGACCAATCGATCGGACGAGCAGACACGGGCTGAATCCCGCGACGCGACGCGGCACGGCGCTCGGCGGCGTCGGGGTCCGCATCGCGCCGCTCGTCCGCGATGCGGTGGCGAGCGTGGTCGGGCAGGCGGGCGAGGTAGAGCGCTCCACGCGGGCCTGGACCCGGCGCGGCGGCAGCGGCGATGGCCGCCCCTTCGGGCCCAGTCGCGTGCAGCGCACTCGCCGTCATATCGACGTGGCTTTACATTCCTGCGTCAGATATCGACCAGACGCCACAGCCGGCTGGCTGGCCGACCGACCGAGCGTCTGACCGGCCGGTCGCGCGCTGCGCCGAAACGTGGCGGCAAACGCGCGCTCGCCGGCACAGCTGGTGACTCCACCGCACCACCACCGCGAAACCCAAAAGATTCGAGAATGTAACGAGATGTCCATGCAGTCTAGACAGTAGGACCGCGATTTAACCGTTGCAAGTTTCAAATCATTTAAATCTATCGGACAATTTAGCTCCGAATGTCTCGATATTATTTTCAAAATATTGATAATAACGTGAAAGGCAGCGCCGGTTTCCAAAACTGGCAAATTCTATTCCACGAAACGTTTCGCTTGCATCCCTTCATGTCCGCAGCGCGATCGTTCTCACCTCCTCCCCATCGCGATTTCCGCGCGTCTCGTCGCATTTAGGCTTCCCCCTTTCTCCTGGCGCGGGCTCTCTCGCGACGCCAGTTAGCGCTGACTTTTGTCATCGACAAATCGATAGCGAACCGGCCGCCGGCGAGCGTTTCAACGCGACTGCCGGTCGGGTGGGCGACAACCGCCTGCGGCGTCGTGGGCCGCTCCGTGGAGGGGGGGGGGGCTTCCTCTTTTCGCCACCGTGCCATCACTTGCGGTTTCCGTCGAGCACGTGGTGTTTTCTTAGCTTATTTCTGTGCATAGTTTCGTACTGACATCCTTTTTCCATGAGACACGGCATATAACAGGCTAAGTTCGATAGACAAAAGCTATATTTTAGTTAAATATTCCTCTTAATCATTCCCAATTTGGATTTCTCATTGGCCGTTTTGAGTCCGTTTGTGGATTCAATAAAAATGTGATATCTGTACTTAACTCTCATTTCTTACCATCTAAACACGGATGTTTCAGTAGGAAAAACTTTCGTGAGCGATTCAGAATTAAAAGTTTTATCGGTGACCATTAGTTTTATTTCGGACATTACATTATAGGAAAATTCTGCCTAAATATTTGTTTGTAATTAAGTAAATGGTCACTTTAGCATTCATAAAGTGTGTTAAAACGTTACCGAGTTGTAAAAATTACATCTGAATTTCATACGTTATTTTTTCCCAATGACATCGTTAATATATTCTGGAGATAAGCTTTTTGTTCTAAAACCCTTCTTCACTCCAATTCATCGCAGCCGCAAACTTAAATGCGCCACTTAAAAGTGTTAACCACTGCCTTTCACGATAATGTATTAGTCGTGCGCGTATCTAATAATTTTATTTCTGGGGCATTGTTATTCATAACATTGCACACTTCATCCTATTTTTCATTGCAGTACCCAGAATACAGTAAAAGTTCTTCTAGAGGAGCAAAGAACCGTACGTTACGTAATATAAGTAGTATCAGTTAGCAATCGAATTCCCTTGCTCGAGCGCTGTCTGGAACGAAAACGGAAACAACCTTCGATTACTAAATAACTTCTTCGATTGCCCCCGAGCGGTGTATTACCTTCGTTTCGAGGTCACATGCGAAGACACCCTGAGCCACAAAGCCTCTCCATAAAATCAGCAGACACACTACATATACTTTTTCTCTAAGAAGAATGGGGAAGGTAGACTGAATGGGTTGTTGGTACTCTTTTGCAACAGGCACAGTTCTGCATAAATTTGATAGTTCGTCTCTGAGTCTTAAATGAAAAGATCAAATTTTGTTTTTATGCATAATGAAATTTTAAATTAATGAGTAAATTGATTTACCATACAAGGATTCGGCTTGATAATTTCGAAAATTTGATTCGCAAAGAACTTCATTTGTATTGTGTGTGAAAATGAGTTATTTCGTGTATAAAGTAATTGGAAATTGCAGCCTAGATTTTACTGCTTAGCATACTTAATTTAACTGAAGCCTTTTGCACCTTCCAAATTCTTTGGAGTATTCACTGTTTGGTAGACGTATCGAAAACATAAGTTGATTTTGTCTGTCGTTGCTGAAGTATTCTCGTTTTAACATACCATTCAACAATATAAAAATATTGCTGTCGAAGGCTCTTTAGTTTGTTAAAGATCGCCAACTTCCCCAGATCTCCCATCCCCGGAGGCAATGTAGGAGCATCGCGGGGTGGTTCTCTGGTGGTCTTGCGAAGTTCCCTCGAGCGCCAAGTGTTCCCTTCCCTTTTTTCGCCGTCTGGGCGGAGATCTTATCTGGAATCGACAGCCGGAGCGCGATTTGCGATTGCGTTTCGCAGAACTCCTCACAGCCTGAGCTCCAAGCTGCCGCTGCTGTGCGCATCATGAGATGATCCCGTTCCGCAACCGGCCTAGGTGTTGTTCTTTTCTTTTGTCTTGGGTGTTTGGTGTTTGATGTATAGTGTTCGGTGTTCGATGTATATTGCAGCATTGATGTGATTCTTACTCCTCAATTGGCACGTTATGTTGAAGTCTGAAATGTATATTAATGTCATTTCTCGGTGTTTCTGTTCTTCGAATGTTTCGTGGTGTTATTTGTTGTTTGATGTTTTTGTCTTCCTTTAACTGTTATTTTTCTATGAAACAGATAAGAAAATAATAATGCATAATTATTCTGTTGTTCGCACAAATTGGTATGAAAATTCACTTATATTTTTTGCATGCCAAAGCGTGTTACATTTCTGTATTTTATGTTCCATTGTATTATTTAATATTATAATACGTTATCGTACCAACTGTCCTTTTTAAAGCATACGTGACCCTATGTTTCCTCGAAAACATTGTAAAAGTGAATGTCAATTTATTATCTTTAATAAGCTCTGTAAAAAATCTTTCAAATTCTACCCCTTCACTTCAGAAAATCTAAAAAGAGTAGTATTAAAGCCCTTGTCGCAATCTGCTCCTTCTACTGTCCCAAATTTAAAACATATGTTGTTTAACAATCAACAATATATGTTTCGTATAAAACAAATCATAAATTTGCTTATAACAATGTTAAAACTGATTTTGTGGTATGTTTCTGTCAGAATGTATGATTTTATTTGTAATTCCATCTTACGTTATGCTGTAAAGGTACAGGAACGAACGCATAGAGTTTAAATACAATAAAGAAATAGTAAAATTCTTTATTAGTTTTTAATGGGAAATTTAAAAGTTTTGTATTAATGATATTTGTTTTTGGCAATGTTGATCACATATAAGTTTTGGGTTTGGGTTTTAACGTCAACGTGACTGAACGCAGATGTAAATGCTCAGTAATTTGTGCCTAAAAATAATCTAATATTTTTCAAATGATCTGTGTTAAGTTTGCAATAAAAATGGCGAATACCATGGACATTTTGGAGGATGGAACTTTGTCAAAAGGAAGGAATTTTTTAAATATTAATAACCTTTTAAAAATGTTTGTTTCAAAATTCTGTGTAAAACAAAACATTTTTATTAATTTGCATTTCTCAGAGTGTGTGATGTAACAAAACAAGTTTTAATTTTTTTTCATAATAAGCTTATTCCATTTATATTCTATCTTTTGTGCTTTACATATAAAAATAGCGCAATTTCATTTCCAAGTGTTTGAGGTTTATGTACATCTGCGTCTCTGGTCTCTGGTACATCTGCATCTGCCTCTGAGGTTTATGTACGTCTGCGAAAATTGTGTTATGTACTTGCTTACCGAGACTCTGTTAGACAAATATTAAGTACTCACTATTAAATATATTTCAAACTTTCTCCTATTGCAGATGTTTTTAAAATCAATTTTCAATTTTACTTTCTCATGTACTAGTGTGTTTCCATTTACACGTTTTGGAAGACTCCGATACCGAAAAAACGTTTTTTTTAAATAAACTTGAGTTTGTCCGTTCATTTGTGTGCCCGTTCGTCTGTTTGTCCATTCGTCTGTTCCTCTGACTTTTCGTCTCAGTATCCGTTTGTCTGTCTGCTGGTGAACAACACTAATGCCTGAACATTACACAGGATTTTCTTCAAAATTGATTTCTTTCTATCAATCTGGCCGAATTCAAGATCCTATAAATCTCAAATATCTTTTAATTCTTGTAGAATACTTACAAGAACACCACGGCATTTCATAAATTTTCTCTACATTTTTCTTTAATTTTTTCGAGATGGATTCAAATATTTTGGATTATTTAGTACAAATATGATTTTTGTTAAAAATTACAATTTTGGAAAATTAAAAACAGGAATTTTATATATATATATATATATATATATACACACACACACACACACACACACACACGTTTGGTCAGGGAAGGAAAATTTGGTCATCCGAAGATAAATTGTTTGGTGCCGGATGCAAAACCCTACATTCTCAAGTGTAAATCCTTATTCATCCAACAATTTTTGCGAAATAACACTCGTCGAGCCATCTGTTGAGTGAATAAGACGATCTCAAAGTGAAATAATCAGTCGCCGGGTACAAAAACAAAGGTAGTCGAGTTCAGATGTGCGAAATATTCGAACGAATATAGAAATTATACGTCAAAGGGACTACTGTTTTAGAAAAGTTTAATTGTGCATAGAATATTTATTCGAAAAATTTAAAGTGGAACTTAACCTTTTAAGAGAGCAATTAAAGATCGGTACAATGAATCTACTATTATCTCCCAATAAAAGAGGATGGTTGTAGGCAATGGGCTTGACACTTCCTGACGAAGATTTTGCTGGATCATTGTAGTAGCTCCAATGAAACATCTATTTTTATTGAAATAATATGTACTAAAGATCAAGACTGTTTTTCAATGCACAGTAACTGAACAAATAATTTTTATTTTCAGTATTACAATTTAATTCCATTTTAAATTAATATACTAATTTGTATGGTTATGTGAGAAGTAAAACTTTGCATTCGTATGTGAAACAAAAAATGTATTCACATTTTCTTTCATAAATTTATATAGTTGCCTAATTTGAAAAGAAAATACTGACTTTCCTTCATTCGTTAACATAAGCCATTATTTTCTTGCTTTTCTTTGAATTATACTTCAATAAAAAAATTAGCAAGTAATCCGTGATTCTTGTTCCTAACAAATTAAATTTGAAGACAAAGGAATATTTTACCGTTTGGCGATATGGATACGTTTCAGAAACCTGTTTTTTCAGCATATTTACATACGAAGACTGATAGAAAAGGAAACGAAGATGATTGTTTTAAAACATATGTTTAAGAATCAATTAGAACTTGTATGGAACATATTATAGTTTTATAGCACTATCGTCGTATCGTTTGTCTACGAAGTGCATTGAATATTTACTTGCCCAAGTCTTCGTAATATCGTTGTTGGCGAATTTTTCGTTTATTATTTTATCTGTCAGAGAAGATGAGATATAATAATAAATGTGTAGTTTAGTCTTATAGAAAAATAAACCTCACATAATATGCATCGAAAGATGTAATATTTTTTTAAGTATGTGTTAATTGTAATTTATTAGTACGTAATACTGTTATTTTCTGACTATTTCCTGGAAACTCGGTATAAGTGGTGTATATAAACGTGTTTACGGAAGTGTTGAGAAAATTATCCTCTTCTAGTACATCGTCAATCCGGTAATAGTTATATAAATATATAAAAATACGTCAGGATCTATTGAACCAAAAACAACGACGAAATAAACACCGTAAGCAATTGTTCTTATTTGGTCATGTTATCATGTGTTAAATTACCTTCAAATGTCTTTTAAAATATTGTCATCGGCAGAGTTTTTTTAATTGTCATTCATCTCAAATTCGTTTTACAAATTTTAAAAAGAAAGTGTAATTCAAGTTTACTCCTAAGTAAAATCAATGTTTATATAGTATATTAATATATTATAATAAAATAATATAGTATCTCTGCTATATCGAGTAAAATTGTCACAACAAAATGTTAATGTACAAGGAATATTATACATGCCTTATAAGTTCTCAAGGAAAAAGCGGACTACTAGTGTTCCATGTGAGATATTAATAAAACCTGAAAAAACGAGGCAAATTACTGGATGTGTCATAAACAGGTTTATTATTGTTGACCTTTTCAATCGTGACTCAATTTCAAATAATGAAACATAATGGCAGTACAATCTTGCTACAGCTAATCTGTTTTCGAAGACCTAATTTAATTCATAATAATTGAGATTATTGAGTAAATATTATATACCTCCCAAAAATATGTAAGAAGATGGCGATTACAGACGTTTTATATTACTAATATTATTCAGTTTTCAATGATTGAGAGTTACTATTGCTTTAAAGTTAACATACATCATTTAATAATATGCATTATTTATTAATGTAATTTTAAAATTACTTTGAACGATCTAAGAAAACCCCCATTACTATTTACGTATGCGAGATATGTCAATCTATAATTACATTTTTTCTTTCCTATGAAAATATCTTTATTCTGTTGTAGAATAGGTTAGTTTCAACGTAGTTTCCAAGTATATTCGTTTATTAATGATTTAGTTCATTAGTTTTCTTCTGCGGAATACTCAGTTCTATGAAAACTAATGGTGAAAATATCAATAGTTACAAAATAATGGTGCGTGTTAAAACGTTTCGGTTATTAAATATATGTATTGAAAGTGCTGGTAATTGAATATGATCATAACATCCGTTTCTGAACAATTATCTCGAAATTATAACTCGAAATTGCATCGGTTCTCAATTCTATAGGAAGATAATGGTTATACAATTTGATTTGTATATTCTCGTAGATACCTACTTGTTTCTACCAATATGTCATTGTGATATATTGTGATGTAATCCAGCATAGCATTGCAGGATAAATTCATGTCGAGAAGATGAATATTTCATTGAACAAATAACATTCCAAAAGCACGGAAGATTTCAAAATATCATAATATTTTTTTTTATTTTATAGTTTACTCTAAAATAAACGTAATTGGGATTCATATAAATCATCTTTTTCATATTTTTCATGTCGTCAAAAAGTTCCTCTTTTCTCAGCAAAGCCTATCATCATCTAGCGACAACGCATATTTTATAAATTATAAACATCTGAAATAACGAGTAAATGCATAAATTCTCTGTTGCAAAAACACATTCCTATTGAGATTTACACTGATGATTCCGAAATATTTAGAAAATATCTCATACATTTCATTAATATTAGTAAAATTAAAATAACTGTGTATCAAAAAAATTGAATTCTCTTAGATCATTTATTGTGCTTTTTAAATCTTCGATACACTACTTTCTTTCATTATTAACGCGATTTCTCATTGCTCAGAAGATAGCTGGAATAATTGTACGCAAGTCATAGAACAGTATTTCGCTGGAAAATATGGAATTTGTTGATGTAAATTATTGTTTAATACCAAACAACAGGCTGTATTAATTACAGTCATTATAATTGAAAATATTTCAAAACTAAACACTTCATAATTTTTAGTTGTTTTAGAAAATTTTCATTTATTACAGATTCTCATAAAATGTTACAACCGCGATTAATATCTGATATAAAATTAAGTAGAAATTATATAAGTAATCTAGCTTTCATTATTGTAAACCATTCTCCTCCCTAACTAACTACTCCCTCAATTTTTTCATTCGAATTTAAAACATAATCCACATTTAGTATATTTTTCTCCATTAACTTGTAAAAACATTCCTATATTTTGATTCTTTGGCTTACATTTATTCATATATGTATTCTCAATTACGTAAATTGCCGATCTTGATGACTGGGTTAGGCGTGTGCTCTTTTTCTGAACTCTGTTTGAAGTTTCGTAATATTCAGGATAGAGACAATGAGTAGGTCTTATCCAAGCAGCCATCCATTTATATTTTAATGAAGAAATGAGGTAATGTACAACTTGATCTTTGTCGTCCGTATTAGGATATTGGAAAACCAGAAAACTTGTGGATTGAAGTGTTTCTGATTTTCAAAGTTTCTATATCTCATTACCTTGCATACTTTAACCCGACTAGGGCTGCATTAGGAATGCTAATACATAATTTGTAATGACCGGATGTTGAAGACATCATACGAGTGTACTATGTCCTTTTAGCCCGAAGTCATTCTTAGGTTATTAAATATAGAACGGTAATTCATTTTCCGATCACAGAATATCTGAACCCACCGTCCCCTGGAAAAAGTGTTTTTCAGGCCCAGCCTTCTATATGTAATCTGCATGTAAAGTGCATTATATTATGTAAAGTTTGGCAATTTAAAGGAAAAATCTTGCAGAGGAATTTACTATAGGACATGCAATATTATTGCTTAGAAGTTGGGAGTCCAGCACATTTCTCCCATTGACCCGTGAAGAAAGACCTCAAAAACACTGCTGAAAGGTATCTTACTCGGAATTAAATTTTCAGACCGCAGCCCCTTCTGAAAACACGCCAGCCGCCGCGTCAACATCGCACGTTGTTTTGCTCGGTCGCGGGCGCCAGCAGCAGCCAGGGAGGGGGAGGAGCTGCACTGCGGCCGCTGCCGCCTTTTCTTGCGGGTGCCCTTCAGACCCGGCCGCGCCCCGCGCCTCCCGCGTCCCCGCTCCCCCTACTCCCCGCATCCCCGCGTCTCCGCGCGCTCCCCTTCCCCTCCGCTCCCGCCGCCCCACTTGCGCCCGGGGCCTCGCACAGATTTGGTGGTTGAAGGGCTTCTGAGTGGCAGCGCTTGAAACCGCCACGGCGCCGGGCCGTTTGCCTCTCTCCGGCCGTCGCGACGCGACGCGGCGGGGGGCGGCGTCCCATCGGCCCTCCCAGGCCCCGTCCTCAATGCGCCCCCTCCCCCGCCAGTCACGCCCCGCGCCTCGCCAGGCACCCTGCGGCGGGTGCGATTGTTCTGCGCGCCCCGCGATTTGTCGTGGAGAACGCCGCCGTTCCCGCTGCCTCCGCCGCTGCCCCCCTTCCCCGCCTCAGTCTCCACCGTCGTTTCCACCGTGCTCGCAGCCATCTCTCTGCCGCAGTCCAAGCCGACGCCACTCTTCTGCCGCAGTCCGCACTACCCACCCGCCCACCCACAGAATCTCTCTTTAGTCGAGAAATCAAATGAAAACCCTCAATCGAATTCGAGAAATTCAGCTAATGAACTGAAGCCATTGTTATCGCGTCAAAACCGGAAATAAATATTTACTAGTAGCCCGCAGCGATAAAAATTGTACTGAACCAAACCACAGAAAATAGTTTTCCAAAACGTAGCACGCAAACTGCTCAAGTCCGACAGATAAAATACTCTCGTAAAACACAGCAATCAATTAAATATTTTTACAAAAACAGTTTTCACGAATACTATCTGTCACATCGTATGGTATATATCCAGTACCACAGTTATTTTACTTACCAAGGAAACAAAAAAGTTATTTCATAACGCAATTCGTAAGTAGGAAATATTTAATTGCGCGCGTCCTTTTCCTTCGAGTCTTGTTCTCGCATGACGTTAGCCATGTCGTAATCAGTGACGCCATGAGTATGAGTATTCGGTCGCGCAGCGCAGTGCGAGTATAAACGGCATAACACAAACAGATACATACATTTTTCAGTAAAAATCGAAATTATTTACTTAATTTTGGATGTTTTCCTGAGTTCCTCGTTTCCTAATAATATCGTGGACACATCTCACATGGCGGGTGGCTTTACGGTTTTCTTTTCATTTCTGAGTTTTGGAAAATAGGAATAAAGATTCGTCACATCGAAAGTCAAGTACGAAACTAAAGTTTTATTCTCGATGTTTTAGACGAGTGTTTTGCTTTCATCTGTGCGTGATCCATTGAATGATCATTTGTACAACCTTCACGGCGTATGTAAAATAAGAATTCTTATTTTTATCCCTTTATAAGTTACGACACTGCAAGCATAAACTATCTTATGATCATTAGTACATAGTTTTGTTGGCCATACTTGGTTAAATAGTTTGGTGGATGAGTTATTATGATGTTGAAGTGTTATGAATTACGATGAATCGATACTGGAATGTGTGGCATGGGAAACGTAGAACCCCGAGAAAACGTATCGCGAACCTACTTTTCCCTCCACTATTTCCACATGTATAAATGGTGATTTGAACTCCAGTACCCAGAGATAGAAGTTGAGACGTCTGACGACGACAAAATGGATCGTCCTAGAACTGCCAGCTCAATTCATACTCGGTTTGTCAGTGACTTCTTAGTAGAGGTTTGGAAGGGACGATGTGCCTTGCTGGTCTTCTGCGAACGGGCATATGGACATCTGCACATCTGCACGAGTATAATGATTTCCCGTTCAGGACCAGATCCTAGTAATATATCCAATTTCAGCCTAAGTGCTCGAATGATTTCCTCGCATTTACGATGTCTTGCGTTGAAAGATAATGAGATAACGGAAATAGCGTTAGTAGGAGAGAAAATTACGCGCGGTCCGTGGTGTATTGTTTGTCGGCATTACTCCAACATCCACTAGTAATTACTCAGAGGAAATCTCGGAAAGGACCGATGAGAGCTGCCAGGCTGTAGAATTGTCATGCCAGCGCCCGTTATTTGCCCCAGGATTTTTACTGAGTTCAAAAATTTGCCACTATGCCGAGACCATAGAATCTCTATGAAACTATTTAGACTTACAACCACCACGTCATCGTAGTAGTAGAAATGATTGTGCAGTTTACAGTGGTACATCCAAGGGTTAGGGGTGGTAGCGTTTCAACTTGTCCAGAAGTAGATGAAGCATATTCACAAATAGTTTTTATTGGTTTTCTGTAATAATCAAAGTCATTAAAGGTCCCGATTGAATACGTTATAAATAGGGGGCGGATTTTAATGAAATGTCATTTTTTCTATTCTTTTTAGAACAATACCTTTTAGTGTAGACATTCATTTTATATTATGTCAAAAGGAAATGACCCATTTTTATTTCTCGTTTTTTGCATTTTTCTTCACTCTGCAACAAACGTTTTCCACAGAATTCCTGAATAGCCTATTCGATTTCTTAGCTCAGAAATTGTAATGTCAGTCGTTGTATGTTATCGAAGGTTCCTGTGATGCGTATCAGCAATATTGTCAGTTCGACAGAGATTTCCTGGACCAGTCTAAATCAAAGGTTTGCAAGCTGAGTTCAATTCAACGAAAGCAAGAAACCTCGATTAAATTAGTAACATTAACATATCCAACAGCTTAAAGTGTTCATCTGACCTGGTTTTGATGATTTTTGGTGATGTTTTAGGTCATCAAAATCTGCCCCTTAGTTATTAATACTTGTAAATAAACAATGCATTTTAAATTCATAAATGAAACATTTTTTTTAAGAAAATAGAAAGTCTTCTGTACACTTGACTTTGTTCCTTTCTCAAAAAAAATCCTGGCATTTTATGATAGATAATATATTTGTGCCCGTAAATATTCTGACCTGTCGACGCAATTACCAAACAATTAATTTTAAACCCACTTAAAACAAAAATTGCAGTTTGCGATGTTTGTTGATAACATTTTCACCTGAATTTGCTTATAGTATGTTAATTTTTTTTCAGTGTTTCACCGTAACTGCAGCCTAAACGATCTGAATCAGTTTTCTCGTCCAGTTCCCGTCTCGAGCAGATTTTTCGTATGGTGTAATTTCTCTAGAAATTACTGAGAAGGACTCTTGTTTTCTTTCTGGACATAAATGTAGCTTCACATTGCGCGTTTTGTTGATATCTCATTTTGCTAGTAATAGTATGAGTAGACCCGGAGGAGTGGGTTACTATTTTGTCGGAAATACTAAAAAATCAAATCCGCAGTCCGTTTACCGATACAAATATTTTCTATAACTCGGGAGTGAAAATAACTACTTTTCAAATGTTGCTAACGAAGCTCTTTTAGTTCTTTTATTCATGAGTCAACTATGTATAGTAAAAGGGTGGAATAGGTATTTTGAAGGTCAAGAAAAAATGAAGGCTCTCAGCTGTTCGGGTGACGCCGAATGGAGGGCAGTGATACCATCGAGAACGTGCTCAGATTTTACTTTTTCCTCATACGTCACATACAGATTACAGTTTTGTTGATTTTAAAAAAATAAATAAAACGTTGATGAGCATACGGGCCGTCGGCTGTCTGGCGCCGAGCCGTCCAAGGCGACGAGGATGTAGCCGTTCACAGACGAGCGGCGCGGCGGCCGCAGCCCCGCAGGGGAGAGCGCCCGCACGCGCCCCGCCGCCCGCCGCTCGCCGCCCCTCGCCCGCCCCTCGCCCGCCCCGCGACCCTTCGCGCGGCGCGGCACGGCGCGGGGCAGACGCGGGGGCGGCGGGAGGCGAGCGCGTGCGTGCTGAGCGGCGCTGTGCCGCCGAGCCGCGCGCCCGGCCGTGTGCGTGCGTCCGCTCTAATAACTTTTCCACCTTTCAAGCCATCTATTCCGAGTCTCCGGCCCCAACATCGACGCGCCGGGAAATTCGTGTTCCGCCGCCGCGTCGCCGCCTGTCCCCGACGCCCCGACGCGGCGCGGCGGGCCCCCGACGACGACGCTGCTCTCGTTCCAATGGGCCCCGTTTTCATTACGGACGGAATCGAGTTTTCGAATGATTCCTCGGACTCGCTGTGGATTCCGAGATGCGGAAATTGCGAGTGCCCGGTGGGGAAAAGTCGGCAATATCGAAATGTTCGTGTTAAAAAAAGTAAATTATCCGGTGCCCTAATACTTCGAAATATGATATATTCTCAGAATTCCAATATCTCTTTCTAAAATTCTAAGAAGTTGTGTGGACTTTCTCTTGATTACTTGGTTTGAGTGTCATGTCTTTTCTGTATTTCATGAAATTCCAATATATTGAGCTTAATTATTAAGAAAGTGTTACGTATATAAAATTACAGTTGAAAATGTCATATCCAAATTAGCAATGGAAACATTTATTCGCCCATATCAAAGTTTCACGCAATTTTATTGTAATTCCGCTGTGTCTATCCTATGTTCTTCTTCACGAACAAGTCCCCGCGTGACAGCCTACACAAAATTAAATTGATATGGAACATGATTCAATACATGTTTCTCGCTCTTAAAGATGAAAAGTACAATCATTGCTGATTAAAATAACGGAACACGCGAATGTTCCAACATAGGGACACTGCGCACGAGTATGCAGAGGTGAATTTATTCGAATAAATGGACCATTTCAGCTACTAAAAAGTTGCCTCCCGCAGCGTGGTTGTGGTGGCGAGGAGGCCCACGAGGCCACCGCGGCGCGAGGGAAGGGGCGTGACAGGGCTTCGGAGGGGGAGGGGCGGTGCGGCGCGGCGCGGCGCGGTGCGGCGCAACGCGGCTTGGCGCGTTGCGGGCCCACGGCCCCTCTCCGTCCCCCGCCCCTCCCTCCGCCCCCTCCCACCCTCCCGCTCGCCCGCTCGTGACCCGGGTGTCGTAGACTCGGCCGTGCCCGGCACGGTACACGCCGGCCCGGCAAGAATCTCGAGCGAGAAGCGCTTCATGTATTATTCAGTTTTTTTCGTCGCTATAAATACGTGCCGGCTGCGCAGCGCCGCGCTATCGTCCGGTTTTAATAAGGCGGCGCAGGGTGAGCCGCATCGGTGCTCCCGGACCGTGGGGAAGGAGAGGGCGGAAGGAGGAGGAGGTGGAGGAGGAGGAGGAGGATTCGCTGAAGGTGCGTGGAATGGTGAGGGGTTTGGGAGGGGAAGAGGGTTGCGGGAAATTTAGAGGGCAAGGAATCAGTATTGGCATGTAAGAGGAAACAATACTACTCAGTATTCCATGTATAAGATTTACAGAACTTTTTACTTACATATTTCGAAATGAACATAATTAGATTGAGAATAAGTGCACTGTAAACTATTTTTTGTCATTCAATCCAAAAACATTTTTTCAATGCAATATATTACACAAATCTATGCAAGCAATGGGGAGATTTGATGGTGTGCTATATAAAAGACAATGGTCAATGTAAATGTTTTTCCTAATGAACAATTTACAGTATAATCGAACTAATGTAAATGAAGAAGGTAAGCATAGAAAAAAATGTTTGTAATTCAAATGCTTCATATAATGCTTTAAAGAAAATTTGCGATTATTTCGCCAGCAAAAAAATTTGATGCAGAGCTGAATTATTTGTGGGAGGCATATTTATTTAAGATTTATGTAAAGGAATATTTTATTATTTCTACTGTTAGAGTATGTGCACAAAAAATGAAATACATTGTCTAAATTATTATGTACACTCACATGATTAAGAACACAATCATGTTCTGTGTAATTGATTTGTTTGAATCATTAAATATGATGTCGTGTTTTAATTCGTACAGTTGTAATCTTATTTCTTTGAAATTTCATAAGTTTTGTTATTAACAAAAAATTGAAACGTACTAATTTCATTTCGCATCTGTCAAATGTTTGAAATCTTTACAATTTATTTACATATCTCGTTAACCCACGTCAATACCACACTAATTTTTTGTTAGCATAGACATTTTTCATTGTTGCCTGGCCGATAAAATACATTGCAAGTAGTTAACACAGTCGTTGAAGACCATATGAATATATTCTTTGCATTGTTTGAAGCACTAAGTATGTTTATATGTACCCACATATTCATTAAAGAAATACTTGATTTCCGCTAGTTTGTCGCCAAGAGTAAATCCGCTTGTATTACGAGAATAAAACGAAGCATGAATGACATTACTTCACAGCAAGAAACTAAACTGGTGTTGGGATTTTGGAAACCTCGCACACTGTGGTTGTGCGCGTGCTCCCGTCAGTCCCGGCGTGGCGTTTTGATAACGCGTCCAGTTCCACCGCCCCGCCGTGCAGCCGTTGCCGCAGCACGCGGATAGGATTGATTGCTGGCCGATAGACGGCGCCGCCGATGCCGGCAGGTGCTGACGTCACGGGGCACCCGCAGCTCTCGCGCCCAGCGCACGCCCTCCGCTCCCGCTCCCTGCCGCTCGCCCGTGCGCCGCGCGCGCCGTGGTCGTGGCCAGCTCCACGCCGCACCGCGCCGCGCCGCGCCGCACCGCGCTGCGCTAGCCTTTGTTTTCCCGCTCAAAGGTCGCCGTCGTGTGGTCGATGGGGCGCCGGGAAAGCGTTGTCGCCCGCGGTGGCGCCGAGCGACCGCTCCGCTACACGCGTGCTACCGCCGCCGCTGCCGCCACCGCCGCTACCGTCGCCTCCGCCTCCGCGGCCACATAATGTAATATTCACCGACTCCACCGCGGGGCGTCACGAGAAAGGAGCTGGCGCCAACGCTCGCGCGCTCACGCACTCCTGCGCCCGCCGCTTGCCCCGCCCCCTTTTTCCAACGCAGGCGCTCGGCCGTGCGCACACGCGGTGCAGAGGAGTTTTTCTCACCCAGCACGGTGCCAACCACGCCCACTGGTGGGACTCTTCTCGCCCCGCGTCCGAGAGGCGGGTCGTGCGTATCCGCGTACACGCGTCCTCTGCGGCTGGAATCGCGCGCTGCACGCCTGCCGTCCCCTCTCTGTCCCTGTGCACGCCGCTGCCGCGTTTGGCGCGCAGAATCGATTGCTCTGCCTCCACGCCTCTCCGGTCTGCCCGCCTCGCGCCGCGCCCTGCTCCGCCTCCGCCGCCGACGTCGTCGCCGCCGCCGCCGCTCGCGCGGAGAGTCCGGCGCGAGCCGCCAGGTGGCAGTGGCGGCGGCATGGCGCCGTGATGCGCGCCAGTGTAGGCGCCGGCCGCGAGATGTCGGGCGCGCTCACGTGGGCGCGGGAGTGCGGATGCTCGGATGCTCCGGCGCTCGCCGGTCGCGCGCGGCACCTCCGAGAAACGCATCCCGCGGCGCCGCACGAGCCTCTCGACGCTTTTGGCGGGCACCGCGGGACAGCGCGCCGTTAGCTTTGCTGATATTCGCGGAAGAATCCCAGACTAATTTTAGGCTCGACGGCGCATGGGCGTGGCGTGGGAGGCGCAGTGTTTCCACAACGCTCCCAGCGTCTCTCGCGTTCAGTCGTCCGACGCGCCGTGCTGCCTGTCGCCCATCGCGTTATGTTATGGGCGCGTGGGACGTTGGCTTCGCCGCACCTCAAAGGCCCCGGGAGCGGCGCGTGGGCGGCGTGAGATTCGGTGCAAGGGTCCGGAGCATATGTGCGCGGGGGAGGCACCGAGGGGAAGGGTGCGCCCACCTGCATCATCGCTCACCTCACTGCCCTGCCCGTCCACCCGTCCACCCTCCGTCCGTCCGTCTGCACGCTTGTGCGGCCGTCTGTCAGCCGCGTCGCATCGACCCGCAGCGGTTTCACGTGCGCCGCCGGGAGCTCATTGCCTCGCCTTCCCTCCCCCTTCCGACCCTGCGCTGTCGCCCGCTGCAAGCCGGGATCCCCGATGACTGAATCCACTCGCCGCTCACGTCTTTTCCTGCTCCACTTCGCGCTTTTCCCCCGAGTTGGCAGCTTCTAATGATGAGTCGCCGTAAAATAACACTGAAAGCCGTTAGCTTAAGTAGCAGCTATTTATAACAATCGATAGATCAGCCATCCTATCGTTCTTATCCGCCACCATGCAAGTGATTTATGGCGAAGTGATCGGCGGCAACCCCGCCGCCTTCTTCTGCCCTCTGCCCCCCGCATGCTGTTCTTCGGGCCAGGATCTCTGCCGTTACCAGTGTCCCTACCCTACTCTCTGTCCTCCTTGCCCCCAGCGATTGCACAGCTTCTCCTGCTGCCTGCAGGCCTACCGGAAGTAGGTTGCATCCCGCGGCTGGACGCTGCTCCGGATTGAGCTATTTATAGGCGACAGATATCTCTCAGCGGCGCGGGCGCGGAGGCTGTTTTTAGAGCGCAAAGTGGGCCGGAGAGGCTCGTCTAAATATAGCCGGCACGACACAGAAATGATGCGAGGTATTTAGTGGAACCGAAAGCGTAAGGTTCCACGTCCTTGGAGCGCACGACCTTGAAGAGGACGCTTTCTAAGCCACGGGATGAGCCGCGGTGTGAACTGGGCGGGGCAGGGGAAGGAAAAGGCAAGAGGAAAGACGCCAGGGTTCTTAGTCTTCCGGCGGGGAGGGGAGCGGGGAAGGAGGGTGCTCGTATTCTTACCGGAAATCGACTGTCGGGATCGATTCCCGTTCGCGACTGCTCGCCCGGCCTCCACTCGTCGGTGGCGACTGCGCTTTCTTTAACGGCCCCGCGGGCGACTCCTCTCACCGCACCCGTCCACGACGACGCCTCTGTCTCCCGTCATCTCACTAGGGGGTTAAGGAGCGTTGGGAAAACGGAAGAAAAATGAAATCAGGGAAAACGAAGGAACGTGGTGTGAGGAAAAAAAATTATAATAGTAATAACAAGTTCCAAGCTGTCGTCTAGGATGACATTTCGTGGGGTTATGTTTATAAATATTTCAAAACATAAAAACCTAAAAACATTTAACCAAAATAATAACTATCTACTTCAACCATAATTTAAGTCTCCGATAAAAAAGGATGGTCAATACATATTTTTGATCCGGTGGAATGTCAGTACTTTAACAACTAATGGAAGGATTTGATCAAGTTCGTTAGAAAAGTGTGATACTCTCATATATAACATTTTTACATACGCTACACTTGAGTTTGCAAATTTAATGAATATGCTTTTTAGAGAGTAATAAAAATATTCCAAAAACCATTATTTTTATTGTTCGCGACTTAAGTTGTGTCTTGTAGTAGACTTGGAAGTCACTTTTAGGTCGAAACGTGCTTACAGGAATAAAAATAGAAAGTATCTTGCATAATGAACACAAAATCGATATGCTTTAAAAATAAAAACCGCACCCGTTGATATAATATTGTAAAACATGCTGATCCACCCAGAACTATTGAATGTTGACCTTGTTAAGTCTTCTACAAATGCTAAAAACAATAACCTATTCGGCATTTAAGAGTTTTTTTTAAATAACGAATACCTTTAACTGCTTGCAAACAACTCTAAACCCTAGCTAGAACATTAATACAATTGCAAAGTGTGTAAAACTTTCAGTAGATTGTTTTACCTATCGACACTATTATTACTTTCTCGCCTTACAAATACTTCATTAGAAGAAACAGTTATATAATCATGCGCCAAAAAAAACGGTGAATGCCCGAAAAACTCTTACTTTCAGCATGTTTTCATTCTCAACTAATGTATTATTCGTATTTATTTAACCAAAATATCAGTACCGAAACACGGGAGGGAGATTCAAAGGGTTTCAGTTACCCAATCCCGGATGCCAACTGCATAAAAGCACTTGCTTTGTATTAGTAGAATGATCAGAGACAATTGGAAAATATATTCTAGAATATTATTTGTATGTCTAAATCAAAAATGGGATTGTCTGAATCGCTACTGTTAAAAGAAAATTAAGTTGTTTTAAACATTTATATATAAAATTTTAAGGTTAATAAGGTAATAATTCAATTATTATTATTATTATTATTATTATTATTATTATTATTATTATTATTATTATTATTATTATAGAGATCATCATCATTATCCTTTGTTCTTTTTAGGATGAATTTTTTGGTATGGACAATTTTTAACTGAAGGTAGAGGCCAATTGTGGCTTAGGGTCGGGATTTCATAATTTTGAAAACGTGCACAAAATTCACTTCTCCGCATAGCACGTCACACACAGTTTTTAACTGTTTTTGACGTAAAATAAAATAAATAAATAAAAATAAAATAAATAAATTCATTTTTCAATAAAAAATCATTCAAACATTCAATTTTACTGGCAATTGTTATAATTAACAATTTATTAACACACACATTACTTTTAAATTCAATATAAATGCGGAATTCTATGTAAGGAAACGTCATGGAAGCTGGGCACTACGCCTAAAGTCCTTCAAGGCAAATGTTCCCTGGATCACTGATCAGTTCTGAGCCTCTGATTAGTAGCAGTTCCGAGTTCTATATAAGCGTTTTCATAATACGTGTAAATAATACTCGCAGTTCAAGGTTTGCTTGATGAACATGATCTTAGGTACAGTATGTAGGTGTAAGAGTAAGACAGTTCATTTGATGATTTATTTCATACAATAGAGAAATGTCTTTTTCGTTCTTTAGAAATATGCTGATAATTGTATTAAAGTCAGATATTTAATACTTTCCAAACTGTTTCACAGAGACAATTGGTTTTTGCCTCATTAAATAGATTTCTAAAAAGAATTGTTCTGAGCAAATGTCTATTGTATTATCGTAATCTAGCAAAAAATAATTCATTTCCTTTATACCGTTGCATTTTTAAAATTTAAAAAAAGGTAAATAATGTAAATAACATATATCTACGAAATCACTTCTTGGCAGAGTTCTGATATTTACAAAAATTTAATTATCACACAAAAATGAGGAATAACAGAGAAATGATATTTTCTATGTACAGGATAAATATGCTGCTTCCTATTTCTACATTCCGATAATATTTCTGAGTACAGATATTGCAGATGGAGTAAATGAGATACTGCCGTGGTTTGTCCAAATTTGTAGCCTTGAAACAAACGCAAACAGGTCATGGAGTTTCGGCCTTTGCTTACGCTCTTGGGCGGGGGGGGGGGGGCGACGGAAACGGACAGAGACAGTTGACGAAGGCGCTGCGCCCGCCACGCAACCCCGCAACCCCCCACGGGGTGGAGACGCGCAGTCGATTCATCTGGGCGCGGAAATAGAGCATGAACGCTTTATACGCAGAATGTGCCTCCAAATGGTTCGTCATTGATTAAATCTCGGCAGTAAAGCGTGACAGAAGACGCGGCACCACGCCGCGCCGCGCCGCGCCGCCTCGCGCCGCATAGCACCGCGCAGCGCTCTGCAGGCAGAGACGGCGGCGAAGAAGACTCGGGTCGGCGCCCGTGGCGGAGAAGATGCACGGCGGGGACGCGGCGGGCCCGCGGCGGGCCCGCGGGATGCGCTCCCGGCTCTCCGCCGACGAGCGCCCGCAGCGACGCAATCGATGGCTGGGTTCCGGCGACCGCCCCGCCGCTTCCGCTCTGCACTCCCCGCCTTCCCCTCTTCGCCCCCGCTTCGCTCTCGTCTTTGCCCCGACACCCGTCGCGCTCCGTCGCTCTGACCCGCGACGTCGCCGCCGCGCCGCTGTCGCGGGGTCCCGAGCCGCCGGGGCGACACGGGCTGTGTCGATGCGTGTTCGACGCGCCCGTCTGGCCGTCCCCCAAATGATAATGTAATTAAAGCGCGCACGCCCGTTAAGGCACCTTGGCACGGTCGCGGTTTGGCAGAGCCAGACAATAGATTCTAGCAGGAGATTCAGATTTAGCCCGTGCCATACCGCAGCCGCCGTCGTACTAGGGCGAGAGCGAATTTGTTGTACGGGGCCTCGCGATGCCGGCCGGGCCGGCGCCTGGGGCGCGCAGCGGCTCGTGCCACGCGCGTCTGTCCCGATGCGCGCCGCCCTTTTGCGCCCGCGCCCGTGCCTGCCGTCCCCCACCCCCGCGCGCACCCCCCCTTCGCCGCCCCACCCTCTGGCGCTGTCGCGCCCGCCTTCCGTGGACGTCGCGCACAGCGCGTCAGGCCCGCCGCGGCGGCGCCGCACGCCGAGAGGTTGCCACCCTGGCGACCCACGTGGCCGCGGTAGTGGAGTGCGGCCGGCGGCAGTTGGCAGCGCCGACTGGGGCGCCATCATTGATCAGGCGGCCGGTGGGCCGGCAATGCGCCACTGTGGAACACCAATCAATATGGCGACCTGCCAGCTGGTCCGTGCTGCGGGCCCGCGCCGCGCTCGCCGCCGCTGCCGCCGCCTCCTCCGCCGCCCCACCACCGCGCCCGCGCGCCCACCGCTCCTCGCCGCGTGCAGTCCGCCGCCCCGCCGCGTGCGGCCCGCGCTGCTGTCTGCGGCCGCTCCGGGCGATCCGCGCCGCCGACCTTGGTGGCGTGCGGGCGGAGCGGGGCGGACGGGGCGGACGCGACTGCGGCGTGCGCGCGGCGCCGCCGCGTCTCGCTTCGCACGCTCTGCCGGCCACGCCGGGGTCGAATCCCGGCGGTACTGTCTCCCCTCCCGTCCTCGCCCCCTTTCGGCGATCGCGCGCTGCGCCCCGCCCCGCAGCGCCCCGCAATGGCTGCTACGCTTTCGGGCAGACGCGGCGTTCGTCCGCAACAGAGCTGCGCTGCTGCAGGCGTTTTCCGGAAGTATCGACGCAGGCATCGGACCTATCTCGCTATTTCCCTGGCCTTTTTTTCTACTTTTTCATCTACAAATGAGTCTGTCGTTGTCGCTCCGCTTATAATGTTTGCACCGATAATCACTGGAAATTACGTTGACATTCGTGTGAGGTGAAATAGCCACCACGGGTTCCAGTGAGGTATTGTACGTTGGGAGGTGAATTTAAAAGGGTGTGTGTACTGTTCGTTAAATTCCTTCGCTTGGTATTTCACCAATGTCTCGGGTTTACCATAACATACAGGATTTATATGATTACAACACCCATTTAAAAGATGACACGTTCTCTATATGTTTTATTAAGAAAGGGTAAATGAATTACTTCATTAATAAATTCTGCTCTGGAAATTTTGAATATAGAAAAATTACATCGTCTGTACACAATAAAAGTATCACTTCTAACAAACGTTATTTTTTAGTAAAGTGAAGATGTATGTTTACAAAAAGGACTATTTCTACTTATTCAAATATCACAAAGATGCCGTAAGATAATTGGTTTATGGATCGGTTACGATTCCTTTTACCGCGAATTAAACGGCTCAAGATCAATCCGTTATGCTACAAAATGACGATATTTGCGAAGTGTATCTCTTCTTATGCTCAGACGTTATGTAATTAAAATATTAATACACTTGAGCATATTCTGTGTATATACAGAAAATACCTTTTCCAATTCATTTAAGGAAGCTCAATTATAAATTTTAGATGTCAAAATTAAAAATGAGATAGAAATGCTAATTTTTAAATATCAAAATATCAAGAATTATTAACTACTATATACATCTTGAGAAAAAACGTGGTAACAAGGTACAGGTTGAAAGATATAGTGCCGTCGCTATCGCGAAGTCTACGGGCAAAAGAATAGGGAATAGATCGGTGTTTAGGAACTGCGGGGCCCGAAGGAAAATATCGTGATGAGAGCCCTCCCCCTGGAAAAAATGTTCCATATTTAGTAAATATTCATTTGCATTTGATATTAAAGTAAAACATCGTTTATCAAATTCTTATTTTTAAAAAAATGTAGGCCAACTTGTTCGTACATACGAAAATTTAATTAACAATAATTTTAGAAACAAACATATTTAGACATATTTTAGAATATTTAATTTTTTCCGAGGTGCGGGCTCCGACCCCGTTTTATGGGAACCTCGAAGCAAGTTCTAATTTTGCTTGCAGGTAACTCCGGCCCTGATAGGGAGAAACAGTCATAATTCAAACATGGGCAGAAAATCACATTAGCGCAGGTAGCGGCCGCGCCGAGGGCAACGACAGCTGCTAAGGCAATGAGCCCGCCGTTCACACGCCGCCTGCCTGCCGCCGCCGTCCGATTGATTTTTCGAATGCGTCCAGGCAATCCGTCGGGAACGTTTCGTGCTGCGCGGTTTAATTTTACGAGCGCGCGCAGCGAGACACGCGTACGCAATCGCACGAAACACACTCTCTCCTCCGCGTGCGATCCTCACGATTCCCGAGTCTGACCGTCTTTCGTATTAGCGTCGACAGAAATGTCATCTCTGGCGGCGGAAACTTTGGAGTGGGTGTCGTTACAGCGGCGAAGTCCGTAGGAAGGGACGGTATTGCTGCAGGAGGGGGGTGAAGCGATGGTGGAAACTGAAAACGAGTTGTCAGCATTGTTGTCGACTCTCGAATTCTTTCATCTCGCAATAATATTTCAGATACGTTATAAATAACACAGTAATAATAATAGTTATTGTTATTATTATTATTATTATTATTATTATTATTATTATTATTATTATTATTATTATTATTATTATTATTATTATTATTATTATTATTATAAAATAACACACAACCTATAAAACGAGAATGGTCGAAAATGTTTAGAGGACTCTTCTATTCGAGGTTCATAAGAAAAAAATGAACTGCCGAAAAATATCATTATTTGGTGTAGCAGAAGTATGCGTTCTTAGTGTTGGAAGCTTTGTCAAAATTGTCATCGTAGTGGAAGTAACAACGTAAATTACCGTGCACATTGTGATAACAACGACTGCCTAATGTAACCGCGAAATTAAAATAAAACTAAATGAAATTCATGCCAACATTTCAAAATACTTTTAACACTCTTTACTGAAATATTATGTAGAATTTTTAATTGGATGATAAGCTGCTCACTTGCATTTCATATTGCATAAATGCGAGGGCTCTTAATAATGTAAACTAAAATAAAGAACATTCATAATTTCAAAGTTCATTCATGGTTTACGATTTTACTCCTCTCTCTCATCGCGTACATTTTATATTGCTTATTGATATTAATATAATATTTTTTCAGATACATTTATTTAATGTTTAATTATAACGTGGTCTTTTTTTGTTCTGGTACGAAAGCCAAAACAATCGTCGAACCTAAATTCATTTAAAACTGTTAACAAAAGTAATATCAATTGAATTTTTCTAGTTACATTTTTGTCTCTGTGCACATTTAGTTTTGATGATTAATATTAAAATGCCAGGACAGAACTTCTTTTTTAATTTTGAAATTTCATAATAAATTCTTTACCACATAGACGAAGAAACGTGTTAGCAGGTGCAGTATTATTATTGAGTTTTTTTTTATTTCCGTCAAAATCATTCAAAATCGTTTATAATTTTAAGAAGAGGAAAGCTAAATTTATTATACAGAAGTAAAGTAAGAGACCATCTCAACATTTGGTCTAAATATCAAGGACAAATTAACGAAGATCGCGATGCAGATGTCACCCACCGAGAAGCTTATTACAGTCGTTATGTATTAAATGGTAATAAAATACAAACTATATGAACCTCACAGATGTTATGTTGCCAAATCTCATTTTCTTAAAAAATAGTAGAGAGAAAGACAGACATCAGAATAGTCAATTGATCATGCAATATCTATTTTGTTTTATAAATGTTTTGTGCTTACCAAAACATTTATTTTTAACCCTTCGACAGGTTCGTAGAAGCATTGAATGCTGCATGATTAGTTTTCCTAGTACTCCAATGGTTGCATTGAAAATTGGTGTGGCTCCAATTCGGCGTATCCATAGTTGACTATATTCATTAACAGATTGGTGCATTGTTGCATCGTATCGGTGATATCAGCCTTAAAAGAACGTTCATGTGCCACTTCTGGATAGCATTCCGCACTGAACACGCGGTTTATAGAAGTTTCTTTATGAAATTGTAAACTTTTCAGACTTTTTAACATGTTCTTCATATATTCAGCAATTGTTAATCTATAATTAATATGTAATGTATTATATAGTATATTACATAATATATTATATATTTACCTTGTACTTAAAACCATGGGTTATAATATATAACCTATTATTTTAGAGATACATGTGTATCCATTTCTTTCTTTTATTATTTAGTAAATTCAGTTTTATATTTATTATTTTTTATTTATTACTTATTTATTAACCTTCCTAGACACGATATTCTAAAATTGATTTTGTCCGTTAAACAACGAAATTAGAAGGTCAGATATAGTTTTAGATCTCTTCCATTTCACTCCTTTTATCGTGTTCTCTATCAAGTTCTATGCTTCCTCCTCAAAATAATGTGTTATTTGTCAGTAAATACTGAGTTTGATTTGTGAGTAAATACAAGTTTGATTGGTTGATATTTCCGGAAACGTCAATAGTTATTGCCCCATCTCGTTAGTGTAGTCCCGTTAGTGTAGTGATTGTTTATCCCGGGAGGTGGCGGAGTTCTTCCCCGCTGGATGGCGCCGACTTACTAGGTCGGCTTGCGAGAGATTTTCTTCTAGGTATCTCCCCAAGCACAGCACCGCCCCAGCCGCGACAAGCTCTAAACTCCCGACCGATCTCCTGACATGTATGATATTGTGTGTTAGAGGAGAGGATAGGTCAAGGAAGAAAAAGAGAAAAATTTCGCGTGATGTGTGGCCCGTTTGTTTGGGTACTGCTCTGGCATTCGTCTTGTATTGATCGGTGAAACTACCGATCACGGCAACCGGCTCCTAGAATTCTCCTTTAGAGCTGAATTCGATGTAGCTATATAGATATAGTCGAAAATTCGCCATCGTCGGTAATCCAACATAAGATTTCCCTGTTAGTGTCACTGCAGAGACAACAGCAATGCTGGCTCTTAGCTAACCCAGCCTGTAAACGTATTCCGATCGCATTTTTGTATACTCTCAAAGTATTTCAGGTTATTAACCGACTTTTTGTACATTTTCACGTCTTTGGAAACTAAGAATATATATTGGAAATATGCACCAAAGTGTGCTGAACGCGCCTGCCGGATTGGGTATGTTATGCATGTTACCTTTGTCAAATTTCAAATTTGATTTAGTGCATTATGGTTAGTAAATATTTTTAAACATTAATCATAATAATGAAAAGAGGTTCCTTTGAATTTTTGTTTTGAAACTTATTAAAATTTAATTAGTATTTAGGGATTGTCTAACTTAAGTGCTCAAGCCCTCAATTTACGTACAAACATTAGCATTAACTTTTGGCAGGCTGTCCTAGGGTCTGCCATGTTGTTACATACATTATCAAACTTTATATAACATTTTTATCTATTAAAAATAGATTTCATTTAATGATATGAACAGAATTAAATATGCTTCAATACATTACCGTGTTTCCCCAACATTATGTGCTTCTGCGATTCCCATATTGAATCATTTATTTGAATTTGTATTGTTTGGTGAATAATTTTTAATTTTCACGAGTCTGTTTTTCCGTTATTTCTAGTATAGTCGTAAATCTTCAGGGATTTGGAGATCTTTCTTGATAAATTCGTATTTGAAGTTTTTTCTATTTAAGTATACTCGATTTACTATCACACTCTTAAAAGGGACGCTATTATTGCACTATAATTAATGGAAATATATGATTGAAAAAGAAACAAATGTTTCTGCATTCGCGTTATTGTATTTGACGTATCGTACAACTTGTCTTAGGTTGCATAACATTCAGGTTTTTGTTTACCCTTCCTTTGAAATGAAATGTGGAATTATGGCTGCTGTCGAAATAAGTCGGCAAATAAGTCCGCAAATAATGAACGTGCTCTTTGATTTACATAAAATTATGCACTTTTACTGTGATGAAAAATCAAAAATGATTGTTTTCTTTAACAGTAGTCCCTATGTGATAACTATTTTCATCATCGCTTTCGGTTATAATGTTTGTGGAGACAGATATGAAGTAATTGTGTTTAAACTCATAAGCACAATACCAACTGAAATTGCTAACGGTTTATTCTTCGTCGAGAAAAGAACCCACAATTGTGCATTGCAAATTCAATATAATAATTTCCTTCGAATTGAAAGGTATTGTAGCCTATTCGACGTTCAGAATCCCTATTTTGGACTACCAGATGTTGAAATGATGCATGGGACGTTCAATAGTACCAATATTAAATTAAGATCTGGAAGGTGAAATTTTATCAGTTTGTCAGTAAGACGTAAGTTGGTCTTTGTTATTCTTTACAGGTTTCTCGTCATGTTTGCGACAAGTTGTTTGTTGACTGGTCCCGTGCGCCCTGTCGTGTTTGATTGACAAACTGTGTCTGCTTCAAGTCGGTGTCGTAGTTGATTGCTTTGATGTCGCTATTTGAAGAGAAGTATTGGTGTTGATATTGTAGCTTTAGTGTCCATGTGTTAAAAATAACGTAAATTTATGTATAATATGCACCTCGACAAACCTCGAAGTCTCAGAATAAGTAATACTTATATGTACTCTTATACAAATGATGATCAAAATTACATTTCAACAATTTGCTTCTAAATTGCTATAATTTTACTCTCAGGAATTTTTCTTAATTTTCCTTTGTTAATCGTTGCTTTGTCTATTATGTCCAATAAAAAATATCTTGTAATGTGGGATTCTGTATTAGTGATTAATATTTTTAATTTTCTTTATCAGGCTTGTTTTGTTAAATTTGTTATGCCCCTGTAATACTTTGAGCAAAATTGGCTCATATTTTAAAAATTATAAATATTGCTAATATGTGAAATATTATTGATATTTAAAAGTTCCGTAAAAGTGATAATTTATTGTCAAAAATGTTTATATTTAAACAAAAAATATGGAAAGACGTATATATTGTTTTATCTACTACGATCTGAATGATGCTATGACTTCGATAGGTTTGGGCTGGAGACGAATTAAAAGGAAGTATATCAGTTTCGCTGCGTTTCAAATATTTTAAGATATTTCTTCTTCTGTAGCGCTGCTCATGACTTGGAAAGAAGGTAGGAATTTTAAATATTCTCAACAAACTCATCGTATTTCCGTGTTGCTGTATGGAAATGGACATTTGCCTGTTTGTTCGTAAATGTTTGCATATATTGCTGCCTTAATATGTGATTCGGATATGCTTGTGTTTTTGTCGGCGATATGTAAGCATGTATGCATATGTTATGGGTTAATCGCGAAGTACACACTAACGTAATCTTTCTAACTAAATCGTTGAAACATTGATGACATACTTACAATTATTTATGTATGGAATTTCTCAATGGAAGGGAGGGGAATGTTTTATGAAAAAATATTTGATCAACAACTAATTCTCCAATGGATACACTTTCTAGTTATTCAATCACATCGACTTCGTATAACCCCGTAACACATCAATGCATGTATGTGGGTATGCTTGTTTGTATATGTAGTTATTCGTGCAAATAAATGTTTATGAAACGAAGTATGACAACGTTCTTTACTTTTATAACAGTGGTGTTCAACACAAGCAGTATTGTGATAAACGTGGAGTTTGCACATTTTTGTCTCATACAAAATTTCTTCCCGTTTTAATTTTTTACTTATATTTTTGGTGATAAGTGAAGAATGTTTTGTTCCCAGAAGTTCATTATCATTGAGAGATTATTTCTCATAATTCATTTATTTAGTATTTCTCTTCATATAGGTTTTATTGTAAGACTTGATTCTTAACAAATTGTTTCTCCTAAACAATCATGTTGATCACTGCTGGTTTATTGTTGAATTGATGTCTTAGCTTAATCAATGTTCTAAATACACAGTTGTTAGTATAATATATTACATTGTTTATATTTAAAACATACAATTTTATTGCGGTGTTGTTGAATGTTTGAGGTGAGAGAAATTAATCATATTTGTCAAAAATTTAAGTAAGTGACGAAGATAAGACCTGGTTGCTTTAAACCTACACTAAATTTGGTTTAATTTAAACAATATCTGGATATTTAATTCATAATCATTTCACTATTTGAGAACAAAATTGTAATTGTTTTAGTAAAAGTGAATGTGTGTAATGTTTTGTAATTTGTGTTTTCTTTTCAGAATTATTGATGGGAAAAACTTAATTTAAAATAAACTTACAAATATTTCTTACACGGTGTACATTGATACCTCTAGTGTTTCTATCGTTTATAATATGCACAAAAACAAAATATTTTCTAACAAAACTTTCTCAAATTAAAGCCAAATAATACGAAAATACACTCCTTTAAAAACGTTCTTAGTGTATTTTAATTATTATTAAATTTTATTTGTATCATCGAGTCCTTTTAAAAGACGGAGACAAGAGGTACGCTGTAAATGATTATTTTGGAAAAAAACTGATTTTACTAGGGTGTTTTGGTCTGGGCATGCATTTGCATCTCCCACAATCACTATCACCGTCAGGATCATTGCAATAGTCGCAAAGGCACCCTCAGTCTATTTTTCGCTCTATGTACTGGTGACCTTCATTTCAGGAAGCTGTCAGCAATGGGAATGTGTCGCCATCCATCTATTCAGATGAGTGTTGGGTAGCATCAATACTAGTCAATCGCGCGGAGTGATTACAAGTATGATTCGGGTACCGCAAAGTGCGGACTGCTTTGTACGTGACCCCATTCCATGTAGAGCGGTACATGTCCAGCTTTTGTGCAGATACGTTGCGTGCAGGCTGTGGCGATAGTGTTAATGGATCGTGTGGGAAGGACTATCGTCGAAACGGGACGAACAAAACTTTTGACTTAGGTAACCGGCATGCCTCTGTCGCTCGAAACAGAACACATCTACTGAAACGAATAGTCTCTTTGGTTCCGTCAACTATCAATGCCGGGTTCAATGGGGACTACATGCACCATGACCTCTAAAGACAACATTTGTAATTTTGCTCATTTGATTCAAAACAATTATCGTATGTTGATCGCATCGCATTCCAAGGAGTATTCCCATTATGAATATACATTGTTTATTTCAATCAAATATTTTTTAATATTTTTGTTGCAAAAATATAAAACAGTATTTCAAGGGCATACGAACATAAACTGCCCTCTGCATTAACCAATCCTGATATTCTTATTGGATTTGATTCGGTGCTTCACTCGTTACTAAGGGTTTGTAATCGGGGCAACAAACTACATGTGGCACTGACAATGTCTGCATAGCATTCCAAAACTGATACTTTCATGACTCGTGTTCAGAAGGGTGTTCTTTTTCTATGTTACTTTTTCTTAATACATTTCGTTTGGTCGTAAATTAATTGAGAATACATATCCTCTTTCCTTCTTATTCTTGGTATTCGGTCAGATATAGTAATGAAATTACACCCCGTGAAGGTAAATACTAAAAGGTACAAGATGCCATTGGCGATATACTCCAAATTCAGACAAAAAGAAATATTTATAAAATGAACTCGAATCTTAATATACAATTTTTATGTTGATGTTTTATATAAATAAACAATTTCATGTGTAGGTAACAATTCGTGTTGGTGTTCACTCTCCTGATTATTTGTATTTATATTTGTATTATCTTCCACTTATTAATATACTAATAATTAATATCAACTTTCTGAATCTTCGATCTGGAGTAACCATCATATTCTGAATAACATGTTATTTCATTCGTCACGGTTTTAATTTATTATCATATTAATTCGTTTATTTTTTTAAATTTATTTGTTTTTAATGTCTACCCTGAGACGAATTCTTTCTGGATCTTTATTTCTCAAATGGTCATATTTATGTACAGTGTATATAATACTTAGACTTTGTATATAATTGTCAATTGTGTATTTCAGCACTGCCTCATTTGAGGACGTTGATAAAGATACCATGTATCGAATTGAATTCTACGATACATCCAACCAGGCTCAAAAACTCTCCATTTGTTCATCATAAAATAATGACCAGAGTTGATCTGCACGAGTTTTTGTTATTGAAAGAATATTTTATACTAAAATGAGAGTAGCGAATGTAAGTTTCGATTCTCAATGATAACGTTTCGTACTGATCATATATTGCTTGTAGTATGAAGAAAGTTATCGTATATTGGGTGATATTGTTTGAAAGCTGAAGAGTTAGATGAGATGATATAAACGGTCATGTAAATACATATCATAAACTGTAATAAAATATAATTACTAAATATTTACAAAATACATTCAACCCGATCATCTTTATTTTATTCTATCCTCTTAGAGTAGTTTCATTGTTTTCATTCGTCATAGCTCAGCGGTAAATACACTGCGGGTTAGCATGCTTTTCTAGTACGATTATTCAAGTGGGTTTTTCTGTCTTTCAGATATATGGCGATGTCTTTCACACCTATCAACATCCTCTTTATCCTTCGTACATCCTCATTATCCTAAACTCCTCTCACTTTATTAGCCGTGAGAAATGAAGACAGAAAAACATTAAATTACAGCAAAAAAGTAATCTTAGGGTGAGTTGGCATTTGCTGAATGTCAAAATTGACGATTTTTAAGAAATTATCGATTAAGAAAATTGATGTTTTCACCGGGGTAATTTTTGTTGCAGAACAGTTTTTTATGATAAAACAGTGATTTTTCCTCTCAAAAATCAAGATTAATGCAGAATTTATTATTGTTTGCACGTGTAAGCTAAGTCAAATACGAAAAATCCTATTCGTATTTGTTTTTAAACTTACTTGTTTAGTGAGGTTTCGTAGAAAAAGTAACGAGGGTAAAAACTGTTGTTTTTTTTTCTTTATAACGATCCATGCTTTGTCTCTGAACGGATTTTTGTGTTGGGGACGGATTGTTCAGGTAAGGCTACATTGAAAGTATATGCGATATACCAGTCTTTAAGACCATGCGGGAAAAGGCTTAGAAACATGCTTAGAATGGCATTGCGAACATATTACATCATTACTGTTGACAGTCAATTCCTGTACGTGCTATGTGCAGGTTTTTCAATAGGCTTTCAGATATATTTGCGTTCATGTCAATCTCTACAAAAATGTGTCTTATCGTGTGTACTTCGAAAAAAAAACAATTTGAAATCATTGGTACATTTTTATTTTAGGGCAAGTAAAAGATTTGTGGTATTGTAGGTATAACTACAACCTTTTATAAGTAACTGACTTACGGAGAAAGCGCGAATGACTTTATTGACATTCTCTTAGCGAAATATTGCGATCCGCAGTTTCTTAACGACCTTGCGTAAAGGAAATCGAACATAATTAAAACTAAACCAAATTTCATTACAAAAACCATGGTATTCTACAGTTGGAAAAGGAAAAGTATTATTAGACGATGGGGAATACATTAAAATGAACATTGTGAATAATTAGAATCAATAAGGAATGTGTATATTATTTCTGTTACTGATTTAACTATGCATTTTATTTCTGTCTTCATTTGATGTGACACATAAACGGCCTAAAAATCCATAATTTTATATCATAGCATTATTTTTTGAGAAATTTAATTTGGAAAATGATTATGTGAACTTTAAAATTAAAAATAATTGCATTTTCAATAAATCCCTTCACATTGTGGGATTGGGGAAAAAGGAAACACCTGGTGAATTACCAAAAATAAATATAAATAATGTTAACACACAAATGGAAATTACATAACTACCGTATTCATTGAATTTCTAGTACAGAGAAGAAGAGAAACTCTTTCTCAAATGAACGCATAGTATTACTATCCCGCGCCGATAACTGTTGATTGCTTCCGAATTCCAATATGTGACGTTGCGACGGTGGCTCATGCCGCAGCAGTCAGGCATTCGAAGTTGTTACACGTTTTTAGAACTAGACCCCGGAGAACAGACGATTACAATGATAATGGAGCAGGTTACCAAGGTATTGTCTATATCTTCGTAACAAGAAGGTTTCTTAAAAAAGTGTAACGACAAAAATGTTTAGATCACGTAGATTATGATGCACATTTTTTTCGCGTGGCCTGGGACATTCAGTAGAAGCTTCTTGACATGATATCCAAGACTACCGGCGTGTGTGCAATCAACCTGTGATTATCAACTAATGTTTCCGTTGTTGGTTGTAGCCACTGTTGATCATAATCATTCGACACACAAAGACTCAGGACACGAGAGCTACATTTCGTGCGTCAATTTTTCCTGCTACCAGTGGGTTATGTCTATTCACATGTTTGTAAAAAGTGTCCATAGATTTTGTTGGTCTCTAATCTTCGGCTTGAGTCATGAGATTTTTCGTGCTAACCCAAAATACAGGGTGCTTCAAAAACAAAAGTGATGAGAACTTGAAAATTATTTTAAGAACTCCAGAAAAATAGAAAATACGTTCCGTTTTCTTCTTTGAAATATTTTTTTTTGTTTTCTTGTTTTCGTTTATTTTCTTATTCAATTAATTCTTATCGATATCTCTTTTCTTCTAATGGTGCTACAGAAACATATATTTTTCTTCATCAAAAGCAGCATGGGAGATTCGGAAAAATACATAACTTCAGTATGAAATTCAAAACTTCTAATGAATGTGGCTTTTCAGCATAACATTATCTTTTGAATTTATCGTTATAATTTTTTAATTATTACAAATTGCACATAGTGAAGCTATATTTATGACAAGACGCAAAAGAAGGAGCCGTCTCAGAATTTGCTGAGTTGTTGTACAAAAAACTCATTCAGATGTAGGTCATTGATCTAGAAACTGAAGTATAATATTGTTTCAGGCATTTTTAGTCTTTTACATTGATACAATATATTCTAAGTGATGCATTTATATGATTTTAAAAGGGCGCACTGACGTACAGACAAATAGTAAACTGCCTTGGTAAAACAATTTTTACTTTTTTGCTACGGAGTAGAGAGAAAGTGATGTAATGCTGCGCGAAGAAACGGCGAATTTTCGGCAGAAAAACTCTTATTGCAGATCCGTGGTAACGAAAAAGTGGGTAAATCTAGTTCCTAAATTTAAGAAAAGAAATCCTTTATCACGTGGTGTAGCCAGAATCCGTGCTTTGTGGGTCCTTGATATCTAAAAATTGAATGACGGCAAAATGTCTGCCCATCTGTATGTCTGTCCGTCCGTCTGTCTGTGAACAACACTGGCGACTAAACCGTTCACCCAGTTTTCTCCATAATTCATATTCTCCAATAGATCTGGCTGATATCACGGCCTCTTGAATTTGAAATTGATATTTTAATTCTATAGGATACTTTACATGAAGACCCTGGGACATTTTTCAAAATATTCAAAAAACTGGCTTCATCGTTTTCGATTGTATTTTGTTGTTGGATAGTGTGAAGAACTTTTAAGAGAATGGTGTAGATCTCATGTTCGTTGAAAACCCTGATTTTTCGAAAATTGCAAGAGTTCACATTTTTTTCGGAATCTTCCTACAACTGAAATATTTAGAGATTTTTCCCTCAATGAAATCTGTTCCTTAAAGATAGATTTTGAAATAAGGATATGCATTACTTTTCGAAAAATTGAGTATTTTTCGCGTAATTGTGTCTGAAAATACAGGCGAGAAAAGTTGTGCTGTTTTAGCACGACTAGTTTTTATTAGTGCCATACACTGCAAGAAACTTGCGGTAGCCGATCGGGGTCCTACCTGAAGGAAGACCGTCAAGGCACTTGTGGCACGCGGGAACCAGCAGGCGAGCGGCGACCCGTCGTCGGTTGCCGTGAGTGGCGCTCGGCGCCAGGCGCTGCGCAAGGTGGCTCGCTCGTAGCGCTTCCAATGGATTGCAAACATCCAGAAGTCTTTGAAACTCTCTCAACTACCCTTCCCATCATCACGTTCGCCGTTTACATTCTCCGACTCACCGTGAAATAAAATTAACAGTGCGGAAATAGCGGTTGCAATCGTGCAACGTCGGAAATTGCAATTGAAAGAATCACAATTGAGAGAAATAGTGAAGGACGCGAGAGTGAACGGGCGCCGCGCCCGAACGCTCTCCAGTGCTCGACAAGAGGCAACGGCTGCAGATAGCGCTAGGATAGGCCGTCCACTCTTAGGTGGCACATAGCCGATCGGGACCCCAAAACCTGTATGTCGACATCGATGTTTTACATTACATAATGTGCTCTATACTATATAAACGAGAAAGAAAAATCTACCAGATATTCAGGCGATATATGTCTCCAAATTAATTGTTCAATTTATTTTAATATTATTTTTTGGAATAAAACCAGTTTAAAACGACTCCAATTGTGCTTTTGTAACACCGTTCTTATTGACCATGCGAGATCACCTTGTCTATGGATGAATAGTGCGGTCATACGCAGCGTTATTTTTCTTAGTTGTAATGTTTCTTTTTAAAAAACTTCAGTTTCCTTAAAATGTTTACTGATAGTCTGATAATATACTTGACATACATCTGTCAATGCAAACTATACATTTTGAATTGTTTTTTTTTTTATTGTGGTATCGATATTTGGAAGGGTTAATTTTAGTATAACATAATTATGTGTAGGATTACGTCGATTTTTACACAGCAAGTTAAACTATAAGGCCTTAATAACCCGTTAAACATTTAGGATACGTAATACCTATATAATTCATGTGTAATGAAAGATTAGCGTACCCGTGCGAGAACTCTCGCATGTTAAACCACACGCTCTTCCTTATCTTTCCATTTCCATATTAAGCCTGTAATATATCTTTTTCTTCAAGACCCTCTGATCCTCCGTCACTTGTTCTATGTCTCCTTGTAATTGATAACAATACAATACACCCTTGTCAATACAAACTATGTTTATTTCACGTTATTACAGAACAGAGAGGTACACCCGTGTAATTCAATCGCGTAGAATATAAAGTATTTACTTTAATTTCACATACAGTTGCAGATTCTAAAGGCTCTGAACAGGCGCGGTAGAATAGAAACGCGTTGAGCCAGGAAAAATGTAACAGAATGGATGGAAGAATATTTCATCCAGTATAATGCGTTGTGAGGAACGTTTCTTTGTTTTTGGCCCCAGAATCTTAATTTTAAGACCCTAAAACGCTTTGTTTAGGAGTTATTTAACGATATAGATAAAAAAGTCCGGCCGGGTGTTCGAGGTTGCATTTGACATGAATATTTAGATGTGTTTTTTAAAAATAAATTCTTGATATTTTTAAAGTCAACGTGCAATTTGTCACGTCTCCGTGAAATTCTCTTTCTTTAGAGGCCTCAGTTACAAAGATTGGTTACGTGTGAGAACCGCAAAATGTATATCCACTACTGAAATAATATAGGAGGCGATAGAGATACAATAGAACCAGCTGGATGTATTTAAAAATTATCACTTTGTGAAATTTTCCCATAGTTTAGATAAATCCTATTTCAATTGAGTAATACACGGCATTAAATCTTTGTATATTTTTTAGTTTAGAAAAGAATGATATCCAAAGCATTTTTTGTGTTCAATTTGTATTTTTCGCGTTCCGAATTTGTTGCTTTCGGAGGGCCTGGCTGGAACTCAAATTCCCGGACAAAAGAAAAGAGGATGAAGTAAATCCTTCGCCTATGCAAAGGTTGGCGGCGTCGGGAGCCGATCCCGACCTTCTTGCTTTCTGGACACTGCCCATCGCGCCGCAATATTGCCGGACGACCTCACGAGAGCAAACGCTTCCGCCAACGGCACAGGAGAGAGGATTCGCTTGCAAACTAAATAAATCGCGTTTGAGAAGGGCGTCGATATTGGCGGTGCGGAAGTCTGGAATTCAAACACGCAGACAGGGTTGCATGAGCGGTTGCCCGATTATTTACCTGGTTTCCCTACAACGCCAGCGTTTCTCGTCGGACGCTAATAATGCCGGTTACCTTTCTAATGATGCACTGGGTAACTTCACCCTTATTGTGTGTGCATTTCTCGAAGTACACAGCGAGAGTTGCTTGATATCTGGTAGTGATTGTATTGGTTTACTGGGTGATTGACGTGTTTTGATGATTTGTGCGACCCATATTTCAATTTAATATCCTCACGTGCACTTTTTTTATTTTTTCGAATTTTATTGTCAAAATTCTTCAATCTTCGAGAGTTTATAAATGAATGAAGATGTTGTTTGTCTTCTGAGAGTGTATTGACAGTTTAATGTTCGCACACGCGGATAGATAAAAGACAATACAGATGATTTCAAAGTTTCCAAATTTGAACCAGTTTTTTTTTAATATCCACTCTTTCATTGTCTTATTGAAGATTCAATTAACACCAAATATTTTTCTCAACAATATGCAATGTGTGTACTCTCATTATAATATGTAACATTTTATTTACTTTTCGCTGGCAAGTTGAAATGAAAAAAAACGTGTTTACAACAAAACAATACATCTAGACGATTATGAAAAGTAATATAATTGAATTTGTTAAAAAATTACAATTTTATTGATGTAGTATAAATGGTTCGTTTATTTAATGCATTTTATATGTCATTTCAATGTCAAGCGGATGCTTAAAATAATCATGTTAATATTTTAAACTGAACTTGCGCAAGAAGTTTGAAATCTAAAAATACACTATTGCTATATGAAGAAGGCGTTAAGCACTCTTTCCAACAATGAAAACTCTCAAATAATGCATTATGTGAAAATGATGAACTACAAACAAGGTGACTAGTAAGATTAGTTTTCATATTACTTTCAATATTTCTTAATACTGATGTCACTTGATTGCACCATATGTACCCATAATCCACATCCTAGACACGAACATTGGAATATATCTTCTTTCTTTTCCATGCTACATCATGGAAGACCAGCTAAATTCATCGTTATTATAATTTTCTTTGTGATTTTGAGAATAGGAAATTAATTTTGTTTTCTTATTCTCCTGACATAGTTTGCCTTGCATTATAGACTATTCTAGTTGTCTGTATGGGCTGCTCTTTATTAAATCTGCCCATTATGATTTTCCGCTTCCTCCAGTAACTCACAGGCGCTTGAAGAAGTGCAGATAAGATGTCAATCATTCTCTAAAAACCTTTAATCCCAGTGGTCGTGGTCAATAAAAAAAACTCTGTGGTAGAATTTCGATATCCGTTTTATCTGTCGGGTGTTGACTTCGCCGTGACTGGCATTGAGGGAGATCTTAAATGGATAGACACTCATTTTAACATTGCTAATGCTACATTATTTTTCTTTAAAAAACAACGTATAGTCATTGTTGTCTTCTGCAATGTTTCTACAATGTTATAGAATTAGGGAAATATTTGTTATAATTTTTAGATTTTTATAAATATTTTTAGGTAATTTCATCGCTTTTTTCGGTCATTTTATAGTCTATTTTCAAATATTTGTTCATCAAAATCCAGGCCTTTATCATAATTATATACATAATCATGTGAATTTCAACCCTTTTCGGATATCGGCCTCTTCCCCACCGGCATGTGCTAGACATAATGTGAATTGCGACATCTTAAACCGGACTGAAGGTGTTGGATAGGAAGGGTGGATAGACTGGATTGAAGGAACTGAATTAATGGCATGGGAAGGGAAGAACGTCCGAAGCCCATGGTTCGAATGTACTATGAATCTGCTATGAATGAATTACACCGGCATTCATGTGGAAGTGCTCGGGCAAGCCACGGAAATCACCAACTACAACAGTCAAACTCGATCACAGCAGAGGTGACAAATTTGCACAAGTTCAACATACGATGCATACATCCGTCCAGGATTGAATACACCGGAATCTCCCAACAACCAGCACATTCAAGAGTTAGGTGTTGCCTCAACCATTTTAACTACTGATACATGTACGCACTACGTGAATTCTGGATAGCCCATGTAAATGTCGATATGTCGTGAGGAATTCATCCTATGAAATAAATATCTGGAATAAAAGCTCAAATTTTTGGAGGGGTATATGGATTCCGCTACTTCTAGCCCATTTGTGCCCAGCAGATTACGGGAGGGGGGCTGGAGTTTTAAATAGAACTTCAATTTGTATTGATGGTTCAGAATCTCGCAGAAACATACGAAGCTTCTGTTCGAAATATTTTTTTTCAATTCTTTGATTGCACTATAAAAAAAGCCATTCAGCATTTCCCCAAAGAAAGACAATCCCCGGTTCATTTCAGATGGCCACAACAAATAAATGCAATAAATAGCGTAGAATAAAATTTAAAACGATAAATGTAAATGTGGTTAATCGATTTTAAGTACATTAGAAATTAATAAATTGTATTTTGGGAAGAACATTGTGATTCCTTTCTTAGTGTTTGCAATGCTTCACTACCTGTCGATATCACATTTTGAACATTTACAGTGCTAAAATCATCAGTGATATTGTCTATAGCGTCATGGAAGCATTTACAAAAAATGGTAAATATTATCTTGGATTTCTAAAATGGGTATTGGCCTGAGAGGTCTTCGCTTTTTGTTTATAACGACATCAATGAATAAAAGAAAGCTTTAGGAAAAAATCCTCTTTATACACATTTTTCCAAAATATTGAGATTTTTTTCAAACATTTTTATTATACTGTATTTCTCAATATTTTTCAATATATGAATTCAATTGGATGAGCGGTCTCGACGTTCCCAATTTTTGTGAATTTTAATTTCCAGTGAGGCATATCTCAAATTGTTATGAAATGTAAAAAGTGCGTATAAAGTATTATCTTGTGTCCCGTAGTGTTTCTGGATGTTTAGTGGCTTTTAACATTTGGTTTAGATTCTTCAGGCATAACGTTTTTAATTATCAACGCTTTCGTCTAAATCTCGGTGTTTGGGACAAGTGAAGGAAATATGCCCGTTTGCCAGTGTGTCCGTTTGTCAGTCTATGTCCTTCGGTCCGCCTGCCTGTCTCTCTGTTAGTCCATCTGTCTGTTTCTCTGTTCGTCAGTCTGCCGGTATATCCGTCTCTATTTCTACCCGTCCGTCGGCCTCTCTGTCCTGCGTCTGTCCGTCCGTCCGTCTATCTGTCTATCCGGCTAGATCTCTGCCCGTGCCCCTGTCTGTCCGTCTACCTGTCTGCCCGTCTGTCTGTCCGGCTTCTCTGTCCTATTGTGTGTCCGTTTGCCTGGCTATTCGTCTCTCTGCCTGTCCGCCTGCACGTCTACATTAATAACGACTAAAGGGACATAGGATTTTCTTGAAAATCAATATTCTCCAGTCCATCTCGCCGAACTCAAGAACCTGCGAACGGTTTTTTGAAATATTTTAGTGGACTTCATACAGTTGCGGTCCATAAAATAGAGCCACCATGCCATGATAAGGAAATCAAAGGACTTATTTTGCAAATAATCTTCATTTATAAATTCATAGCATATCTTTTATACTCAATATGGAACAAATAAACCTGTACCCAAATTATTTTACAAATAACAAAAACGTAACAAGTTTAAACTTATCAAAGTTCTTAAAACTAACTACCCACCTTATCTTCGTGATCAAGACATTTTATTGGGAGACTGGTATGAAAGGAGGGCATTCTGCATCAGATCATCTAAGTTATCATTTCCTCGTTATTCGAAATCACTGTTTGCTTAATCTTTTTCTTATTTCCCCCGCTCTTATTTAACCAGATAGCGGATGGATGTTTGGAGATGAGAGACAACAAGGTATTTTCTATCCTCCATGATTTTGTTTCTACTAATTTCTGATTTTAAATAGCTCTTTGGAAAATAATTATGAACTACTAGTTGCTATAGCGTTAATTTAGATGGAACTCTAATAACAGTAACAAATATTTTTATAAGATGTACTTTACTCCAACACTTCGTTAAATAATATGTAAAACCTTTTGTTTTCCTCTTTAATAAAATTTTAGATGTGAATAATGTACGGTGACGGTATGTGAGAGAGAGAAGAGAAGAACTTCATTTATATGGATTTTATGCACAGGGCAGTGGTGTGATGGGAGTGCGAAGAGAGGGAGGGAGCTTAGGATTGTGTTTATGATGTCTGAATTGAGCTTTGGGAAGGCGTGATTTGATTCAAGTAGGACAATTACTGGATTTTCCAAGGTTATAGAGTCTGGCACCGAGAACCAGGTTTAAGTTGGTGAAGTTTTTTTATGTTGAAATATGCTGAGCGTTGGTATCGATGTTCACTTCTCTGGGGAGCTGTTTATTGGATATATACAATGGAGCGTTAACCGATGTTCGGAGGATTTTATTTTGAAATACTTGAATTCCTTTTAGGTTTGCTTGTGCTGCACATCCCCGAACAGAACAGACATATGCTAGTGATTTTCTTAATGCGGTTTTATAAATATGCAGAGTTATGCCAGTTTGAAGCGATGATTTACGGTTTATTGGAAGATGTAGGTTGAAGAGTGCAGCGTAAGTTTTGTTCAGCCGGTGGGTAATGTGGGGCTTCCTCGCGAGACGAGTGTCTAGGATTGCTCCTAGGTATTTTACGGGCTTGTTAGATGGAGCCAAGGAACTGGTGAATTTCGAATTGTGATAGATGGAGGGTGAATTATTCTTGCAAGTGCGAATTTGCGATTTTTGCATCACATTTTGCTACGTTTAAGTGCAGGAACTATTTTGCTGCCCAGTCAGAGAGTGTGTTGATAGTTAACTGTAAGTTGTTGATTGCTACTGATAGATCATGGTTTGCAGAGAATATCGCGGTGTCATCTGCGTATAAAGCAGTGAACAGGTTGTGGTACTTGGTATATCAGGTGTAAACAAAATGAATACGGTCGGCAAGAGAGGCGAACCTTGAGGTATCCCGACCTGAATTATCTTAGGGGCGGAGAGAGAGGAATTTATTCGAACCGAAAAGCTTATATTTTCCAAAAAACTGCTGATGATTTTGCCAAGACAATCGGGGGTGCCGATTTCCTCAATTTGAAGAGCAGACCTGGGTGCCAGACTTTTTCAAAAGCACTAGCAAGGTCTAACAAGAATGCAGAGCAGTATTGCTTATTGTGAAATGCTTGTCCTATAGTTTCTACTATTCTGAGAAGCTGATGGGTGGTCAAATCAAGAGGGCGGAATCTGAATTGAAAAGGAGGGATGTCTTTCGTATCTTGAAGAAATTTATTAAGTCTGATTAGAATCAGTTTCTCGAAGATTTTAGACCGAGTGGGTAAAAGGCGTATGGGTCTGTAATGAAAGGGATGTTTCAAGGGATACTGGAATTACGATGGATTTTTTCCAGCTTACCGGGAAATAACCTAATCTGAGACAGCCATTGAAGATGACAGTTAAGTAAGCACCGGCATGGGGAAGTAAATGCTTTAGACCTTTGTTGGGGATACCATCTATACCTGGAGAACACTTGTTTTTTGTATTCGTAACTATTTGCTTGACATTGGAGGGAGAGATATAATTAATTGTTAATGGACCAGTATGGTATGGGGAACTTATAAACTCCTCTGCAAAATGTTTTAAATTCAGATCTGTAGAAATGTTGGGATAAAAAGCGTCTTTGAAATGGTTGACAAGCATTTCTAATTTGTCTACTTCTATACATGAAAACTCAGAATTGTTGGATAATGGGGGGAAAGCTGGATTGGGGTGGGAGAAATAAATTTAGTTTCCGCAAGGTATTGGAGTTTTTATCAATATTTAGAAGTAGGTTTTGGAAGTTTTGGTAGCGAAACTTACTTAACTCTTCGCGAACCTTATGAGTTGTCTGATTTAAAGCGGTTTTTAAGTGAGGTAACCAGAGTGTTTGACATTGCGTCTTATAGTTCACTGTTCTATAATAAGATTCATGATGTTAGGTTAAAGGGGACTTGGTGAGGGGTGCCTCTGGTGGTTGTAATTGGGAGTATCCGCATTTATTGCGGTGCCAATGGTGTTATAATAAATTGAAGAAATAAATAATAAATTGCTGAGTAGATTTGATCTGTTTTTTTATGAAAGTTGGTAAGGGGGTAGATGTAGAAAGAAACTCTTCGAATAGTTTCCAATTGATATTCTTATGTAAATGTTGTTTGGGGCGATTAGATACTATGAGATTAGCATCACAGGAGAGAAGCATCGGGCAGTGGTCTGAGTTTGATTCTGTTAGAACGGATTGAAATAACGGTTTCGTAAAATTTTTGCAAACTGCAATATCTAGAATATCCGAAAGGATGCGGCGATTATATGGATAATGCGATGGTTCAGTAGGAGCAGAGATAATTCAATTATTGTTGATAGAGGGAGTAAAGATTTTCAGGGGGTTCCATTCGGGGTACAAGATCAGCATCCCCATGAGGTATGTTTGGCGTTGAAGTCGCGTATGACTAACGTAGTATTCGGGTTTGAGAATAGTGTTTTACAGTGAGTTTGTTTAGGGGAATGCTCATGTACTGCAATTAGTGTGATTGGAGTACGGTGTGATTGATGCAGAGCTGTTGATATATTTTCAAGTTCGGGAGTAATATACGGAGGCAGAGGATCGTGTCGAATCCGCGTTTTAAAAAATATTTCTACTCCTGTCACAGTTCGAGAAGGTCAGTCGGTTCTGTAAGTCTGGTAGCCCGAGACATTAATATTTTCATTGGACGTAAGGTGCTCTTCTGTGATGAAAGCGATATCTATATTATAATTATTTAAAATATATTTTATAAAATTGATTTTGGGGATTATTCCGTTTATAATCCAGTTTAGGAGAGTTAGAGAAGTCAATTCATTGTGTGACATGCTGTTGATTGTTTGAGTGTTACTTACTTCCCTCTCTTGAATGAGTAGTATATCCATATTTTTTTTAGAATAGCCCGACACCTTCTTCCAATGAGCTCACATAAAGTCTGTATTTCACTTCGGGAGTTGAATCCCATGTCTTTTGTATTTCTTCCCTCATTTTGTTCAAAATAGTTGCTTTGGATCAATCAATCCTTCTATGAACACATCCTCATACATTTTCAATTGGATTTCAATCAGGCAACTGTGATGGCCAATCCAAAACTGTCACTTTCTCCTTCTCAAGAAAGGACTTCACTAGCATTGAGGTACATTTTGGGTCGTTGTCGTGCATAAACTTCCAGACGAAAGCCATTTCCTCACAAGCATAAGGAAGTGTAGTTGACATTAATATTACTTTGTATACTTCCGCATTCATAATTCCTTTTGTACGGAACAAACCCATACTGTACAACGATAAACATTCCCACGCCATTAAACTACCACCTCAATGTTTCACTGTTTTTAAAGTGTGCTTGGAATTGTTTTTCCGGTTTACAGGGCGTCGCACGTACACCTTTCCATGAGAAGAAAACCTATTTTACTTGGATTTGTCCGATCAGAGTATTACCAAGAATCCTTCTTTTCCTTATGTCTTTTTGCAAAAGCTAGTCGTTTCGCAATATTTCTTTTTGACACAAGTGGTTTTCTATTTGAAATGCGTCCATTGAGTTGTAAATCTCGTAATCTTCTCTGAACAATTGACGTAGATAATTCAACACCATAAACCTGAGATTTTTATGTTTCAAGCAAGGTGCTGACAGGAATTGATCCTTCCAATTTCCTAAACAGATTCGTCGATCATTAGTGGGGATGTTCTTTGCGGTCTGCCTAGATTTTCAGGAATCTGCTTCGTTTGTTTACATTTGTGAATTGCAAATTCGACTCGCTTTCGCGAAACACGCAGTTTTTTGCAAAGTTTTTCATTGAATCACCTTTTTTCCATATGCTAAAAATAACCTGGTGTGCAGTCTTAGCGGTGTGTTTTGCACGACCCATCAAGCATGTTCAATAAAATACCAAATGTAAGAAAGCCGCATGTACTTGTGTGATCACAAACAATTCAAATAGAATCGAAATAATTCGAGAAACTACTATTATATTATAATTTTATTATGAATGATGTAATTCCTACCTTTTAACCTTGATTCTAATCTGCCTAGTCGTAAATTTGGTTCACTGACTGCTGTCTTGCGCTGATAGGTAAGGTTAGGGTTACTGATTATAAACACGGGCTGACACATTCGTATGGGAAAACTATTATTGTTTATCTTTGTTATCATAGGAGGCGTTAGGGGTGGCCCTATTTTATTGACTGCCACTGTACGATGCACATAGGGTCATTTCAAAATTTTAACAGTAATTATGCCAGTTTTTTCCTTCACATTTTTTCGAGTAGCAGACAATTAAGATATTGTAAAAGTTCGATTTCTATTAATCCCTCCGAAAATTCTAGTATTGCAGAGTTGAACTATTTTTCCAACACCTTCAATATTAAACTACAGATTTCTTCCTTAATGAAGTCTATTCTTCTATATTAACATTTAAAATGATTTCCTGTAAGCAGTTTCTTCAAAAAAAAATTAGTAGTTTTCGCGCGATTTATCAAAACATGACTATTTTTCAAAAATACCTAAATAAAATTTTCTCAAAAAGGGCCACAAATGTTTTCTTTAAACTTTGTGTGGATGAAACACAAGCTATTCAGTTAGATTACACATAATTTTGATTCGAAGTTTTGAATTTTCAGAAATGTTCATTTAACTTTTTTCGAACTTCTCACGCATTGTTAATGTTAACAATACAGATATATTTTATGCTTAATGAACGTGAAGGCAGAAGTTTCAAATAAGTTTTTATAAAGTTCTTTAAAGTCTTAAAAATAGAGAGTATGTGCGAGCTCAAAATGTGGCATACTGAAAAATGTTTCAATTTTCTTAAAACAGTTCCAATGTATTTGTCATATATCATTATAAAAAATGGTCATATTTTCTTCGATGATATTCCGAAAGGCTAAATTTGATTAAGCTTTACTATTAAGAATTATATAAATTAAGAAAATCTAGAAAAAACGTTAAGTTCTTTTGTGAGCCTATTGTGTACCCTTACTTCAAAATATTCTTACTTTAGAATAATGGAATATCAACGTTTTATACATTCAGGGTTTATCAGTGCGATTGTTGGTAATACATGCTGAAACAAGGGAAACATTTTCTTATGAAGTTACTAATATTACAAGATATTAGGAAACTGACGTACTTGGGCTCTGTGTTGCAAGCCGTTTGATGAGAAATTTGCAAGAATTGGCTGAAATGTTAATATATAAAAATTACGTTAGCATTACAGATATTATGAGGTCTTTGGCGAATTGCAAAGACAGCATATTTAGTTATGTTAATTTCCCGAATGTATGTAGTCTTATTTATTCATTTATGAACGAAAGTAACATGATAAAATGTAAGTGTAAAAATATGAAAAAAAAACATCATTTTCTTAGTAATATTTCGTTTGAGTCTCTCAAAAAATGAAGATATAAAATAGTTTTTAAAACAGCATAACTCGAAGAAAAAAACAATAGAATTAAGACACGGCTGAAAAATCTCGCTCTCAAGTTCTGACTGAGCTTCCGTTAAAATAGAATATTAAAAGTGAAAAATATACGAACACAAGCAGCGCAGTGAATGAAAAATTCCTGAATGAAAATGATCAAAGCCAACCTCTCTCTGCCACGATTCCGCAGATTGTACCATACGCAGGAATGAATCTGCTCTTCATAATTCAGGAATTTGCGGGGACAGGCCGCGTAGGCGATGAATTGATGAAATCCAACCATAGCTTGCGCAATATTCCGTCCGCTTTGTCCTGGAAACCTCGCGTCGCGGCATCCCGCGTGCCGATGGAGCGCGTACCGGCGGTTGTTGGTGGACACGCGCGCGGCCTCGCCCGTGGGCGCGAACGCGGTTGGGCGCCCGGACGGCAGCACGCACGGGCGCGCGGGCGGGTGGATGAAACTGAGGGGGCGCGCAGCCGGGCGCGCGCTCGGCCGGGTGGGCGGGTTAATGAGACTCAGGCGGCGCGCGGGCGGGAGGACGGGTTGAGGGGAGTGAGGGGGCGGGCGCGTGGGGAGGGGTGAGACTGAGGTGCGCGGGCGGCTGGGCGTGTGGATGAGAGTGACGGGGCACGCGGGCGGGCGGCTGGATGAGAGTGCGAAGCGCACGAGTGGATGGGAGGGAGGGGGCGGGCGGGTGGGAGCACGCGGGAGGGTGAGCGTGATATTGGGTACGCGGGCAGACGCACGGGAGAGCGCGCGAGCGTGCAAGAGGGACGCAGATGATCGCGACCCGACGCTCGTGCTCGCGCGCGCGCAGTTGCGGGCGAGCGTGACGAAAACGCTGGTCGCTCGGCGGGAGAGCGAGCGCCTAGGCAATAGCGCGTGCATGTGGACAATGCACGCGCCCACAGCCTCTGCCTCTGAAGCACATTCCCGCCGCTGCCCGACAAAGCGCTGCCCGCCAGGTGACAATAAGGACGGCGACATTGTTCGCCTGTATGATTAGTACTGCGTCGGTGCCGGCGCGAAGCGTTCGTTCTGCCGTGCTTGGAAACGCGGACAACGTTCTGTATCGAACTTATTGGGATATATGCGAGGACAGGAGGGAAGAGAAAAGACGTGGTACAGCTTGCGCCTTCGGTGAATCTTTTGTGAAGGAACTGGCGCACTGCATTTGAACAGCTGTCAGTATCGTAAGGACCATTATGTTTCACATAATGCCCCGATAAGTAAAGTTTGTTTTTTCCGTGCTTGTTTGTTGGCATTCCCAGCCTGTCGTATCATTACATCCCGCTGCAAATTTAGAAAGCACCATTGAATATCCATTTGCTTCATTAACTGAAGTACTAATAAAATGGAAGTAGATGTTTAATTGTTCGGTTTCAAACATATTTTTTAAGAATACTTTAGGTATTTTTCACTTCGTCGTATACTTATATTATGTAGAGACAGTATTTTAATGTTGCAGCGAAAAAGTGCCGTTTTTTACACAAAAACTCCCGACAGAGTCCCAGATATCAAAAAAATGAGTTTTCTTGGTCTTGTATGTAGCAAGATACTTAATGATGATAAGACCCAATGATACAGAAAAATTGGTTTTGGCAATCTGTCTGTCCATCTGTGAACAACACTACCGTCTAAATTGTATACAGGTGTTTCATCAAAATTGATATTCTGCGTTCCCGGCCCCTGGAATTTAAAACTGGTCTTTGAATGTTTCGAGGTACTCTATGTGAAGCCATAACGAAATTTTCAAAATTTGATGAAAAATGGCTCCAATTTCTTAAATTATAGTTTTTAGCTTAATGAGTGTAGCCCTGCGCATGAAAAAATAAAGAAGACACGATTTTCATTCAGAGCTCTGAATTTTTAAAAAAATGCAAAAATTAAACATTTTTAACCACCTCCACCTACTGCATTTTATAATAATAATTATTAAAATATTCTTCAATATTAGATAGTATTCTAATAATTTCATGTGCACTTTTTGGATTATATTAGTAGTTTTGGCGTAAATCTGACGTGAATAACTCGCAATTATTGTCCATTTCGAGACGAAATTTTATAAATGTATTACTCCTAAAATTGATTTTTTGGTGTCTCAATCATTTTGACGTTCTTGTAATACATTTAAAATCGTAATAAACTTAAAAAATATATTTAGAACTTGCAAAAATGAAATTAATTGCTTTACATATAAAATCATTTCATTTTTATAAATGTGTGTACTTCTGATTACGTAAAATAGTCTTATTTTGCTTATTTTTGTTTGTTGCGAGGAACGCAGTGTTTCCCTGTAGGAAGAACACTAAGAAGGGAATACTCGGGTTACTGCCTTTCACACTTAGAAAAAAGTTACCGAAACAGATTTGTTTTTATAAAGAAGCGAGGGATACGAATACAAAGTTAATTAATAAGATTTTTAAATAATAATTTCTTGTTTCAACATCGGAGAATATATTGCAAGTTTTCATGTGTATTCTTTTATTGTTGTTCATGCTGTTTTTGCCTTCTAAATATATTTCTACAATGCTGATATCAAATGATGCCTGAATTCCTTGGTTTCAAATATGAATCACATACTCTAATTTCTTAACTCTGCTCCAAATATTCGTCATCTTTATTTGGGTCAAATATTTTTATCATATCTGTTAACAAACTGATTTTTTTAAAGCAATACTAGATTCCGACTCGTCGTAAGCTGTTCAAAATACCTGGGGAAGGACGGAATAGTTTGCACGGATCCTGTTTACGGATTGTGTTGTTATACTCTTGAGCGAATCTTCACTAGTGCAGCGTTAAAGAGATTGGCGGTTTCCTGATGACCTTTCCGAATTGCGGTCACCAGTTCAGAATTCGCGGCCATGGCCGTCGACGTGTACAATGCCTTTTTTCATTTGTATAAAAAACTGTCAAATAAATCATATAATAATAATAATAATAATAATAATAATAATAATAATAATAATAATAATAATAATAATAATAATAATAATTATAATTATAATAATAATAGTTCCTAATTTTTTACACTTTTTGAAGATCTGTTTGCATTTCGAGACAAAAATTCCTATCTTCAATATTGTACTCTTGTAGTAATAGTTTTTGCAATTTAAAAAAACACAGAAGTTCACGAAAAATGGGACCAGCTCCACTTTTTTACCGTCCTTTGATACAGACGAACAGACAAATAATCGGGTAGGGAGACAGGCGATCGTACAGACGGACAGGCAGATGGACGGGCAGGCAGATGGACGGACAGGCAGATGGACGGACAGGCAGATGGACGGACGGACAGACAGACAGACAGACAGACAAACAGATAGACACAAGGACAGAAAGACGGAAAGGCGAACAGAACGGACAGAAGGACGGAGAGACCAGCAGAGACGGGAGAACCAACGGGCAGATAGACGATTTTTCGTCATTCGATTTTTCGGTATGAAGGACCCACAAAATATAGATACTGACTACACAACATGTTACGGGAAGTAATTTACTGCATATAGGAACAAGATTTTTCACTTTTTTGTTACCAGGGCCTAGCAATATCATTCTATCGAAAAATCGCATTTTCCGGGGAACGATTTCAAAAATTCATTTTCTTACGAAGTAAGGCGATAAGGTAAAATGTGGTATCTGTGCATCTCCCATCAGTGTAGCGAACAAGCATTCACGAATGGCATGATTTCGGGTTTCCTGAGTGAGAGGGGGAAGTTGAAGTTGGTCGGAAAATGCACTTCATTTTCTCTATTTATTAAAATGAAATACACTATCTTGAGCGTTATTTCAAATATTAGTATTGATGAGTAATTGTTTCTTTTACGGACGCCAATGCATTACCATTTGTTTCCACATCGATTCTCTGACCGGGATTTGAGCCCCAGTACCCAAAGGTGGAAGCGAGGAGGCTCGCCCTAGTCCAATGCAGACCAGGCGAAGAGCCGTGCACCCCTCTGGTTTTGTTTTTCGTTCGACGGGAGGCGGCGCTTGCGTCCGGCTCGTGACACCCGGCCGAGGGGTGGGGGGACAGCCAGAGAGGTGGCGGAAGCCATCGGTAGACAGACGGGCTGACGCGTTTCCTGCTGCGACGATCCGGATAAACAAGTGAACCCTCAGAGCTCAATGGTCGATGAACGACTATTTATTTGGTGGGTAAATATAACAGGTAAAACTGTTTTGTGGCACTCTCCGTTGTTGAAATGTCTGATAATTATTATGCCACTCGATAACTATATTTAACCTTTGTCGATAAAATGAGGTCTAACATCGCTAACATTGATTAGTCGTGGGATGATAATGCGAAATGTTCGTAGGTAATGTAGTATCTGTTTGCAAGGATGTTTAATGAAAGGGTGCTTTGTTTGGAAATTGCATACATGATTTCAACATTGGAGAGATTAAGTCATTTATTTGTAATATCTCTGAAGGAAGCGAAGTGGACCTCGATGTAACGTCAGAAACGACTTGTTTCAAACAGGTTTTTCTACAAGACACTTAAATTCACATAAAAAGAACTGCAGCAGAAAGGGGAAAACGCTATATTACGTTTCCCCGAAAGTTTCCTAAATGTACTCCTATTTTGAAGTAAAATGCGGGACATTTATTCGGATGAATCCGATTTAACATATTTCGCAACAATATTGTTAGGATACTTTGGAAGTGGTAATTATGAACAATTACGAAACACTTACTTTTAAAATTATCGACACATCGACATTATAAAGGACTAGATAATAAATACTGTATTTGCTTTTAATCAAGCACTGTATCCAATATGACAATATATAATACCTGTTCACTGTAAATATGCACCAAAATACAGTAAATTCAATATTTTTAATTTACATTGTATTTTACAATTAATTTACATTTTAAAATCAGATATTCAAGTGAAATCGACTGCTGTTAATTTTCAACTGAGACGTGTGTATAACTTCTCTACAACATTGTTAAATCTACCTAATCGAAATGAGAAATACAAATGTTTCTCTATCGATCTCGTAAATTGCTTACGTTTGACGTTTCAAGAATAACGGAAATTGTTTCAAATTAAATGGTTCGAAATTTGTAAGTGTACTATCGAAATACGCAAATGTTTATTTCAGTATTGAGTTGATAATGCATCAATTACATTCTCTTAAATATTTATTACATTTCTTATTAAGGTGCCTCTTAATTACTTAATTTATTTTAATTTAGAAAGTAGAATTAGAAAGAAGTGAACTTAAGATTTTGAACAAATTGTAAATATTACTTAATGAACGTTAAAGTAATGCATGATGAACTTCTAACACTCTTTAGTAATTTCTCATGTGATATCAGTGCAAACGTTTTTGATTCTTCTACCGGGGGACGGAGCTTTCCACCCGGGTACGATAAAGTGCTACAATGAAATTTACTCGGGGATTGTCTTAAGTATTGAGGTCACATGACCTGGCATTGACATGAAGCTAAATATTACATTTTCATTTGGTCATCAATAAACGTGCTCAGATATTGATTTAAAAAATTATCCTAAGATCAGGTAAAATAACTAAATATTACTTTACGCCTAGTGGGTGTTGAAACCAACAAAATTACGTACTACTCAAAAAGCAATGTTTTGACTTCTAAACAACTCTTCGTCCTTCTTCGGGTAAAAAGACAACAATGGAACTAGATGTCGAATCTTCGTAATGTCTCAATACGTTATTATTTTATAATGGACATTTAAATGTTTCCGTTGAAGTAGTGTTGCGACCGTTGTGTAATGCTGGAAAAATGTCGAGATTTTGACGGAAATTCATATTTTATATTTATTAGGTTATATTTTTCATTCAGAACTGTCAGTCTGTTTGCTTTTCTACCGGCTGAGTTTAGCTCAGAGCCAGCATTGCCGCTGCGTCTGCAGCGACTCTCACCGGGAGGACCTAGTGTTCAAGTCCCGAGAGTGGTGGATTTTCGACACTAGCTAGATAGCTAGGTTGAATTCGGCCGCTGTCAGGAGGAGAATACTAGCGGTCGGCTGCTCTAATCGGTAGTTTTCTGTAGTTTCTCGTGTCAATACCAGGCGAATACCGGAGCAGCGCCGTAACGAGGGACCACGGACCATGCGCGATTTTTCCTTCCTCTTCCTTTCCCTATTCTTTCCCTATAAGGGGAGACCCTTACACACTTCCATTCACTGCACTATCACACACGTGGCAGAGCACAGGTTGTCCCAGCTGGACTTGTGCTTTGTTGCGGAAGGGAGGATGTACGGGGAGGGAGAGATCCCCCGGCATGCCGGATAGGTCTGCGCTGTACTTAATATCCGGCAGGGGGTGTGACGCCACCACCTCCAGACTTAAAACATTCACTACACTAATAGGAATGACCATAGTAGGTGACATGCCGGAAAATAATTAATCAATCCGTCCTTCTCTTCGTCCAACAGTCACTCTCTGAACAATACTAGCGCCTGAATTGAAACTAGAATTTTCCTCAAAATTGATAATATCCGATCAATGTGGGAGTACTCGAGCCATTAAGATTTTCAAACGAATTTCGTAAACCCTCGTTAACTCGTAAAGTAAAAGCTGGCTTAATATTAAATTCACTGTAACACGAATAAAGGAATACAAATGTGTAGAAATAATCTGATTATATCGGTTCCTTGGATTTCGTGTTAAGGAGAGTTAACTGTATTTTAATTTTGGGAATTACTCCATATAATATTCATAGAACTTTTTATAATACTCTAAAAAATTTCTCCATGTTTTTGTTTTGAATTTTTTAATCGAATTCTGGAAAGCACATTCATAAAAATAGCGTGTCCAATTTTCAAATCTCTGAAATATCAAATGTTATAAAAGTTCAACGTTTTTTTGCTCCTGATCCACACTTTCATTATTGAAACTAGAGATTTCTTTCTCAGTGGAAGCTGTTCCTAAACATTAAATCTCTGATCCTTTCGTGGAATGTTTTTTAAGAATATGCATAGATTTCGTGAGTCGAATTAGTCCAAAAAATGTTTTACAAAAATTCCTAAACAACACTTTCCCAAAAACGCTTCAATATTTTTCATTAAACGTTTGGTCAAGACATGGCATTACAATTTTATGGCCATTTTCATTAAAGATTTTTAATAATCATTAATTAAAGAAACGGGCATTTTTCGAATCTCCTGAGCTTCGTTCGGTGAAAAGAGCTTTTCAAGAGATAGCTTAAGTTTTAATAGGATTAAAAGTAATATTACATAACCGTTATAAATCATACGGAAAAACATATGCTGTTGTAGCACCACGCGTTTCAAATGACTCTTTATTTTAGGAAAGAGTACAATTATATTGAATGATTTTCCCCATTACTGATTATTAAAAGTTTGTAGTACACGTTGTAATTTATATTTAAAATCATTTTTAACATATCTCTAGTTTTTATCATCTAAAACCTCGAGGATTATGCAAGCTTAAGTATCCTAAAATGATTGAAATATACATTAAGAGTTGAAAATTTGATATAGTGAATTCCTCTAAAAAAATTCTTACCTTAATTTACTATTATTTTTGTGGAATCCACATTTAAAAGCAATCGCAAACAAAACACGTCCAAAAGGATCGGCACTTTATCTTCTAATCAATTTTGAATCATCCCTGAGAACTAATTTTGGATTACGTATATTTAAATCAATTGTACGCCCCTCATTAATATATGCATGGCAAATCTGGTTCAATGCAGTCACGTGTAATATAATTTATCCTACAAATAATTCAAAACATATTCTTGCGAAGTATTCTAAAAGCTCTTTGAGGCCCCTCGCTGGAGTCTCGTTACTAGCGTAGTACAGACTGAGTGCATCGTGTGCTGGTTGACGTCGGTCTCCTGACTGCTATTTACGAAACAAACTTAGATCGAAAAACAAGACGATGTTTTTATATATTTATTCGTTCTGTAGGTTTCTGAAACCGAAAATATGGGCTTTGCTGACTGCTGTACGTAGTACATTACTTTGACGTTTAAGTAGTGAAGTCAGAATCCACAGTTTGGGGGTCATTATACCGAAAAAGTGTTTCCTCTCAAAACGTCTAATCTGTTCGTCCGTCCTTCCGTTCATCTGTCTGTCCGTCTGCATGCCCGTCCATCCATCCATCTGTCCGTTCGTCCGCCCGTCCGTGTGTATCTCTCCCTCTAGCTTTGCGTCATGACAACGATATATATATATATATATATATATATATATATATATATATATATATATATATATATATATATATATATATTCACACACACGATTTTCAAGTTACAGTTCGTTCCGACGGTAAGTCTTCGATCAGACTCGACAGAGTGCAATTTCGGAAGCGGGGCATAGTCATAAATGAGCATGGTCTTGTCTTGTTTGAATGTATTTTTATTTCTTTCGTGATCGATTAAAAGTCATATTTTGTTTTGCAAACATTCGGTTTTCATCATATGTGGTTAAATTAGAATTTCATTAATACATATCGTACATATTAATACATTACGTACATATTAATACATACTTAGATTTAACTAAATTTGGCACACTCGATATTAAGTAATCCTTTTATTTTCTCGCCTTCTACCTACTTACGTAGTAAAGAGAAAGTGAAGTAGTGCTGCGACGGAAAGTGGCGATTTTTCGTCAAAAACAGTTTGCGAATTTGAAACGGATTTTTGCGAATACATTTCACTAAGCCTTAATATTTTCAAAATTTCTCAAATATGGCTCCAAATTTTTGGGTTAAATTTTATGGGTGGAACAAAGTACGCTTAAAAATTAGCTCAGGTTGTCGTTGAACTCTCTGCTTTTTCGAAATTGCTTTTTCGGAGTCTGGCTACAACTACGATATAGAACAAGGATACCCAACTGTTTACTCTCATCGACCCCTTTTACAAGAAAGTTTGCTCCAATGACCCTTTACGTAATTCAGCATAACATATCATACATAATTAATCATAACAAAAAGAATTGCACATAAGTGTCTCAAAGATAACAATTTGTATACCAATATTTTGGTAAATATCTAGATTTTCGATCATTAAAAATTATTTCGATTTGGAGTAGCATTCTTATCTTCAGTGTAGTGCAATGATTACAAATGTGCGTTTTTACCCGACCACACCATTTCTTCGGTGCGTAATGCATGGAGCATTTTCTTTTGCGATAGAATATCGTTGTGAATACATAATAAACATTTGTGTAGTTTTCTAAACATCCTAAGTAGTTGTGTAGCTTGGTTCTGAGTTGCCGACGTGCAGAAAGTCGAAGTCGGACCCCTATCTGCAATAAAAGTGAAATTGATAGTTTTAAATCAAAATTAGTATAATTATATAGACGGTGAATTGACAATAAATGCGATTTGTTTTATTCTTTGCCGTTATCCTTCCGCGACTGTCATTAAGGGCTCTTTCGGGGGACCCGTGCGATGCACCAGTCTATGTACGCGTCTGATTCTAAGGATAAATGACGATTAGCAAAAAGAAGGAATTTGCATTTTATTATCATATCTGTTGTCGCTTTATATCATAAAACTATTAATTATCAAGTTTCATCATTTCATATGTATATTTCATGCAAATTTCATCGACCCCCAAAGTATCGACAACAACCCCCTTGGAAACCCTTGATATAGAATGTAGGTATTTTTTAATGTTTAAATAATGTGATGTGTAATGTTTCTAAAAATCGAATAGCTTTCATCTAATTTTGTGTGAAATACAGGCAGTTTAAACAAATTATTTTCAAAAAACTTTTTAAATACCGTTTTAGAATAAAACAAAATAAAAGTGGCAAATAATACGAGAAAGTAGGTACAGCGTCGAAAGCTCATTTTCGTTACAACCCCTCCTTTCATATTACATATTAATCACATAGGTCGCGTAGTACATTACGATAATCTACGGTATCTACTTAGAACTCCCTAGCGCACCTCTGAGCCATGAGAGCGTGAGACGAGACAGCTCTCTGCTGGGTCGTGCTTCCTGGCGATGCAACTGAAAATAGGGGCGTGTTGCCCTACGAACCCTAGAGGCGCGCCCGACGGTTGGCAAGATGAAGTGTTTCTTGTATTCATGTGGAGGTCGCGGGTAAGGTAATTAGCTTACTACATTCCGCGGACTCAACGTTCCAAAGCAACTGGCGCGATATTTAAAAATAAGGGTCGTATAAATTTCCCTGGAGTGGAGGTAGTACGTCACTGGATAGCTCACGACAAACTTTTGGAGAAGTCAGTTTACAGTTATTGCTCCAAAAGCAACATTATTTCCCATTTCCTCTACTAAAGAAAAGGAATGATCCATTAAAATGAAGTACATCAGTCATTTAAAATTTTCATCTGAGTAATTCTGTTTGGAATTTTGATTCCTAATGTTTAATTTTGATTTCGTGATCGTGTATATTAAAGAGTGCAATAATTGCATTTCCTTTCTAGATTCATGGACAAAGATTCTTGGCAGTTAAAAGTGCTATTCGCCTGAAAGAAATAATTGTTCATTTATAGAGACTTATTTATTTATTTCACGTTATTGCAAAATACACCAAATATTTGAATAAGTTAAAGAAGCAACACAATATGAAAACAAAAAAAATCGCCATTCAAAAGTATATCTGATTCTTAGGAATAAATCTTTATACAAGGAAGAATTTAAAAGTAAAATAAATAGTAAGTTCTAAAGTATATAAATATAATTAAAATGTGATTGTTTGATACAAAACATCAGGTAAAGTCACGCATTTAAAGCAATCCTTCTTCGTCATATTTCTAGCGCGCTTATTATTAAGCTTCATTGTAAAGATTGTGCGTATACACTCCGCTCTGTACTACGTTTTATGTCGTATTAAACCGACCCTAAAATAAGGTAATTCGGGCTAATCCGACTTTGCCAGGTAGCAGTGTTCCAGGCCTGGACCGTTTTTTATTTATTATCGACGCCTGGGTGTAAGGGACAAGAAAGACAATGTGACAAGAAAGACGTATGCCCATCACCGTACCTAACTTGGTCAGCCAGAGCTTTTTCTTTCGTCACACAGCTAATAAATAGGACGAATTTTATTACAAAGCTACAGCTTAATGTTTTGCTCTGGCTGGAAATCGAACCCGAGACCGTCCCACAGAAAATTAGCACGGTGTCCATGAGCCACCGGAGGGTACGCGGAATTTCGCCGAGGAAGATGCCCGTGCTCGCAGAGCACCGGGCTTCCCAGGCGTGCAGCTAGATTGTGCGTGGCACAGTTTGACATGGCTTGTCTATTTTATACCAGGGAACCTGCAAGGCCCAGGATCACGGCGTTAGTAATTGCTCATGGGAGCATATCAATCGTTTAGTTCCCGCCTTTCCTAAGGATGTAGTATGCTGCCAGTACCACTGAGGGCAATCTCAGTAGAAGTTCCCGATCTGGTTCCGAAGTTTCTCTTTAATCCAATAAACGATTGCAACACCCATTTAGCAGCACATCGTTCTGGCGGTCGGCCGGAAAGACCCGAAAATAGGATATTACTATACGCATCGCCATGGTATGCTACCTACAGACCCCTGGGATCTGGACGATGCGTCGAGATGTAATTGAAGGGCTATCCGGAATAAGGGTGTAACAAACAAAACCAGGTACCCAGTAGAGAGAATTAAAATTTGTATGATTTATTTTACAAAATATATCAGTGAGCCATGCCCATAAAGAAAAATGCAATTTTATTCAACGGCTGTATATATTATTCCAATATTATTAATGCGTGTGTATACATTATTACAGTTTATGTAACACAGTGTAAAAGGTGTATCATCATTGTTTACAAAAAGTAACTCAATTTATTACTAATTTCTAGGTAAATGACATGATAAGTGACCACAACATAATTAAGACTATTAAAAATAAAATAATAGTTGAACTTAAATGCAATACATTTACTTTTCTGGCTCTACGTACAGTGTCCCACACAGAAATAACTAATGATCCCCGGAACGTCACAACTTGACCTTACTCCGGTCATGATCATTAAGTTTCAGCTCAAACGCTTCTAATCTGAGTTATGCGTGACACATGTTTTCGTCTATCGATATATTCGTCATCCATACACACATCCGTATTTTCTCGTGCTTTATATCGCCACCTCCACCAATATTAACCATCTTTGGAACAGCACTAATAGCCCTTAATTCTCATGTGTGTGCAAATCTCAGAAGAAACTTAAAAACGGATTTTAAAGCCGAAAAATCTAGCTCGTATTGTTGAGATTCCAATACATTCTTCCCTATACTATAGTATAAAGAGACCAAGTATAGAAATTACTAATCTAGTTAGCATTGGCGGGTCAATGCACGAAATGATAGAAACATAATAAAAATTAATTTAAAAGAGAAATCCGGTGGGGATGTTGCCATGTTTGTGTGTGTTGATATAAATTGTAAAATAATCAAAACATCTACTACTAACTCACCGAGCTTGGAATACATGTTTGTTGATATGGTGATTGGGGGAAAACATTTACTTGTGAGGGTTGTATATTGGCCTCCGAATACGGGAATGTCAGTATTAGAGGAATAACTTTCGGAACTCACAGAAAAGTATCAAGATATTATTTTAATGGGGGATTTTAATTGTGACTTAAAAAATCCCACCACAAAGTATGCCACTAAATTTATTCGTACTTTCAATTCATATAATTTGCAAATATTAAAATTAAACCCTACTCGTAAATCATCTAAAACGGAATCGTGGATTGATCACTTTATTTTTTCAGATAATTCTGAAGTATTACTCTATGGTCAAATTCCTGTTCCAGGTATTTCAAATCATAATTTACTCTTTGTTGTATACTCGACTAAGTGTACTAAATACAAAAATAAAAAATTCATTACCGTGATTTCAAAAATTTAGATCTTACAAGTCGACAGTGAACGCGCACCTTGGCACGAAGTTTATCCACAATACTCATTAGACTCTAAAGTTAATGTGTTTAATGGAATCATAACGAACCTTTTTAACAACCACGCTCCATGGAAAACCTCTGGTGTCACGCGGCCTGCTGCTCCATGGCTTACAAATGAGATAAAAGTGCATATGAACGATAGAAATTCCGCATATAACCGTTTTAAAGCTACTAAAACCGATCAAAATGAAGAAAAAAAGTTAAAAAACACCTTTGAAATTTTGTAAAAGACAAGTCAGAAACGCAAAGATTCGTTATTCTCATAATCTTTTCCAAACAAATTCCAGTACGAAGGGAGTATGGAACACTGAAAAACTTAGGAATTTGCAAACGTGAGTCAAATGACAGTTCGTTAAAAATTTCCGTGGATGACATAAATGATTATTTTGCTTCCTCTGCATATCCAATAGACCCTGTAATTAAAGAAAATTCTCTATACTTTCTGGAATCCCTTGCGCGTCGCTGTGACGATAATTTCTATTTCAACAATGGTGACTGTCAGGCGATCGGAAAAATAGTGAAGGCTCTCAAATCAAATTCAATTGCTCTGACGATATAGCGGCAAAGCAATTAAAATTTGTTTTAAAAGATGCTCCTCCAGCACTTATACACATAATAATCGACCTATCAATATATTACCAACATTATCCAAAGTCCTCGAAAAAGTTGTACGTACGCTGAATAGACAAGTATCTCGCCATAAATGATGTTCTCAATCATTTTCAATCTGGTTTTAGGGATGGTAGAAGTACACAAATGGCTTTGCTAAGAGTCTCCGAAGGCATTCGTCAATCTCTGGATGAAGGCAATATAACAACGTTAACGCTATTCGATTTTAGCATGGCCTTCGATTCAGTATACCATGACGTGCTTCTAGCAAAATGTAAATGCCACGGTTTTTCTGATTCTTTCTTATCGTGGATCTTAAGTGATTTTAGTAATAGACAACAGATCGTAGTTGTAGAAAATACTTTCTCTTCACCTAAACCAGTTTCACGTGGAGCCACAGGGCTCCGCACTAGGTCCACATTTCTTCCTTATCTGTGTAAATTATATCACGTCTCTGCTATTAAGGTGCAGTCATCATATGTATGCAGACGACTTATAGATATACGTCAGCGGGTAACCTTCTGAAGTGGCTCATTTAAATAGTACAACAAATCACGATTTAGGTTCTTTACTTGAACGATCAGTGAGAAACGGCTTTAAGCTAAATCCATTAAAACCTCAATCAATTATAATTGGCTTCTGTTGGTCCCATAAAGCGCTTCAAAATTAAATATTTTTCATATCGCACTGGACAACACTACTGTTCCTTTCTGCTCTCAAGTTAAAAATCTCTGTCTGACCATCGATAAATTCCTAAATTGGGAACCTCATGTTCGGGACACTTGCCGCAAAGTGCATGCTACAATGTACTCATTCAAATAAGCTTACAAATGTCTTCGACCCAAAAACAAAGAACTACGAGTAAAATCCCTCTGGTTCCCTCTGCTTGATTACGGCGATATTGTGTACGTAACGTAAAGAAATCAACCGCTGACGGAAGAGTTCAAATTGCGTGTTAGGTTTCAATATAATATCAGGAAGTATAATCACATATCGGGATACTACAAAGCAAATAACATATTAAACTTGAAAGGTCGACGCATGTTTCATAGTTTGTGCCTATTGTACAAAATATTCAATATGGGTGTACCTACTTACCTCTCTCATAAAATTTCGTATCACGAAACAAGAATATTCCAGAAATTCTTGCTATGCAATATTCCAAGATAAAAACAAATTTTTACAATAAATCTAATACATTAATATCCACGACCAGAGAGTTAAATTGCCTTCCAGCAAATGTTAGGAAATGTAAAACATTGCGATCATTCAAAAACGTTTAAATGCTCTTTTTCTGAGCTGATATTGTATGATGTGAAAATGTGTATAAAATTTGTTCAAAATTGTAAGGTAAAGGTAATATTTTTATATCGCTTTTTTAATTTCTTGTATTCCCTAAATTAGTTCAAAATTTTAAGATAAATGTAATATTTGATATCGCATTTTTTAACATTTGTTCCTTTTCTTTGATTTTTAAATTAGTTCCTAATTTAATGAACAATAGTATAATTAGTTTAAATGAAGTATATTATAGAGTTAGAAGGATTTTTTGTTATCTACTAGTAACTTCTAGTTCATTATTGTTTAATTTATTATGGCTCGGACTGAAGACGTCTTTTCCTTTAGTACATGACGTTTTAAATTAAAATCGGCCCTAAGCCGTTGTCCTGGCCAGGTGGTTGCGTGCATTGTCATGTTGTTGTTTTTACGATTCTTCAATGTATTTGAGAGTTTTTTTTTACATTTGATGCGTATTGCTAAATTAATGTCTTTCATAATTTTTTTCGGGCACGCCTTTAGAGTTTTCCTGTGTCAGTAATATTTGTTTCTTTTTAAAATTATTTTAAATATTTTATTTTTCTTGCTCAATGTTGAAGAGCATGTACACTTCCTTTGTTTTCCCTGGTTTTCTCCGGCCGCTTAAGGCAAATGCTAAGACGCAGTATTTCGTTTCGCTTTTGTGAGCCCAGTGTCATGACATCTGTAAGCTGTATTTTATTTTTATTTACTAAAGGTATCTCTGAATACTGTTTCAATTTTTATCTATTATTTATTACGTGGTTAGCCGGAAGAGCGGGCCTGATGGCCCGAGTTTCGCCACATAAATAAAGTCAATATTATTTTATTATTATTATTATTATTATTATTATTATTATTATTATTATTATTATTATTATTATTATTATTATTAGTATTAGTATTAGTATTAGTATTAGTATTATTATTATTATTATTTAATATTATTTATTATATCATTAATATTAATAATAATAATAATAATAATAATAATAATAATAATAATAATAATAATAATAATAATAATAATAATAATAATAATAATAATAATAATGGTAACGTTGGAACCTTAATATTTGCATTTACTAGTATTACCCTGCATATTAAATTATGAATTATTAGTGAAGTAGTATTCCCTCTTTTTGCTACTTCATTTTGATCAGCAATGTTACATTCTTATTCCGCGTACCTACATAGCTGGCAGTTTTGCATATTTGATAGCATTTTATTTCGTGGTATATTCTTCACCATAACCTTTGAGGCATTATTTTCACGTTCTTCCAGTTATACGCGTTTAATTTATTATAGATTTATTATATTATTCCCTTTAATTATAGATTTAGCAGACCAAGAAGTCCTTCAACTGCACAGTCTGCAATCGTAACTAATGTTACACCTTATTTCCGATGTTAAACTTTTAATAACTAGCAAACCATTGTACCTATCGGAAAAAAGAATGCACCACGATGTAATGCATCGATATAATAGACGATATTAATTCTTTATTCGACTTACGTAACGTTTTACCCAATTTCGTTTAAGTAGTGCTTGTTTTGGATCATTATTTTAAATACCATCCCTCTCACTATTCCGCATTTCGTATATATAAACAATTAATCCTCATACTTATGCTGCTGAAACTGTTTACCACAGCTTACTCCTTAAGTTTGTCGCAAATAACCACTTTAGTCTTGTTGGATAAATCTGGTATAAATATGGAAACACGTAGTTCTTTTATATTAGTCACAAGCCTCATCACTTCCCATTATGAGACTGCCCAGGGGCAGCGCATGCCAGGAATATTCCTTGGCATTAGATTCAAAACATATTTTGTAAATCGTACCGGATAATATTTCATGACACTATTAATATGACAAAATATGATTTTATGAAATTATAAAAAATAATGAATAATGAAATTATAAAAAATATGCTGGTATGAAATTCAGTAGAATGAAAATATAAAGAATACAGTTACATAATTAATTGAAACATAGTTAGGAAGGTCATAAAAGCAAGAATCGTGTTAAAACCATTTTAGTCACGATAAAATTCCCGGGAGAAAATACCGTTGTAAAAGTACCGAACATAGCGATAAAAAATAAAATGGGAAATGTTAATTCCATTCAATCATACTTTCGCGATGTATTTTGGAAACACTTCTAGAAAACATAAACTAGACGAAAACGTACAAAGAAATATTTCTTCCTTTTTTTTCATTGTCATAACATTTTGCATATGACATTACTCGAAACAAAAGATAAACACAGCGGTGACGTCTCAATTACTCCCGATAGTTTATAATTAGATTCATGAAACAATGGTAGGCTGCAGCAGCAAAAATGCTGCTGGGCAAGACCACTCCAAATCGCTTACCAAAAAAGTAGCATGCACACTGCTCAAGACCAACAAATAAAGCATTCTCCTACACAATACGATATTTTTTAACAAAATGTTCTCACGAATACTGCATATAGCAATGCATATTAGTATGCATTGAAAAAAATGGAATTCAATAGTTTATTGAAAAAAGTTAGTCTTCGATGCAAGGAAAACATCGACACCAATAAAACGGTTTTTAAAATCTGTTTATGGGTGCCAGAGACCCCAGAAACAACCTATTTTTCGGCCTTTTTTCTCTAACTTTTAGGAAATAATGTATAAATATTATTTAGTAGTATTTTTATCACCGGATGTTTGGCTGAGGTGGTGCCCACTGTATTCCGCAACAATTTTATGGCCATCAAACATTGCTTATTTGATTCAAATAGTGTGCCACATTAGACCGAATATGGTCAATTTTACGTAAAATCCATTGAAATATACACTTGTGTATCATACAAGCAAATATACATATGTCCATAGCTCTATAAGTTGTTATTCAAAATACTTTTAATTTAGATAAAATTAAAGGTTAAAATCTCTACTTTAAGAACATCGTTTCGGACAATGTAATTGATTCATTTCAACTGGCTAACTTTGCATCGCGCGCCAACACTGTTAACGGCCCACATTTGAGCCGCACTGCTTTGTCTGAATTCTGTATTCACTGTTAGGCTGCATTGAACATATTTGCGTAGACATCAAACGAGTTTGGAAGTTGCTAGACTTTAAAGAAGACGACGTTGCATTTGGAAGTCCACGAGCCCTCTTATTTTGCTCTTAGTTTGGGTGCGTGCGACAGTGCCCATGTCATCGCGCCCACTCACCTGCCCCGCGCGCCGCCCGGGCTCGCGCCGCTCAAGCAGGCACACTCATTAATGTTTTGTGATAAGCCACTACGTATATATCGTACAACGGTTCCTTACATTCCAAGAATAGAAAAATGCTGTTTTATAACGCAACATGCGAGAAGCAAATATATAATGGCAGACAGGAGCCTTGCTGTCGTATCACGTCTGCTGTGTTTTAAGCAGTGACGCGCTGAGTATGAGAATTTATTCGATTCGCGCAGTATGAGAATAGGCGGAATAAGACAATCAAATAGTGGCATTTCTCAGATAAGAGAGAAAGCGTTTCATTTTTTTTGACTTTCCAGAGTTCCTGTGTATCTAACAAAAATATAGACACCTTTCATGTGGCCGGAGACTCCGGTTTTCTTTCAATTTCTGCTTGCAATGGAAAATAGTAAAATGGATGTCTTGGGATTTTCCCAAGTTTTACAAGAAAACGATATTCATCTCTCACACGGCCGTAGTTTTTCATTACCGAGGTAAATAATGAAGATTTTCTGAAATACATTTTATTTGTGCGTTTCCGAAAACTGTTTTATTATTTCTTCAGATTCTGTCAGTGGTCAGTAATATTTTTTTTAATGTTCATAAATCGGAGATTTTAGGATTGATCTTTTTAAAAATAATGATATTGCCTGAATTACACTGAATTATAACCAGGTGGATGCGTGTGATAACTGGCAACTACCAATACAACTTGAAAATTATGTTAATTTACAGTTAAAATTCTTGTAATATTCAGACAGAACTTTAGAAATGAAACATTTTCTGAAATCCCGATGTCGGTGGCTGGCACAATAGCACCTGCACTTGCATGACACGGAAAATATATTAACCCGAGAGCATTCTAACTAATTCAAGGACCCTCCATCGTTTCTGCTCTTCAACAATTTTCTCATATTTCCGCATAATCGTGCTTTAAAAAATATCGCATTGTTTCTTTACTCTTAGCACATTAATGCACATCCGAAAAACAAGATGTTATGTGTCATTTCAAGTTTTCGAAATTCGTCGGAAATCATGGAATATATTTTGTCAACATTGATTGATAATATTAATTTTCTTATAATGAAATAATCTTCTAAATTTAAATAGGAAGTCTTCAAACAAGTCTAATAATAACAATGAAGATGACAATTATTTGATGTAAACAGTGAATGGAAAGCTATGGAAGTTTGTTCTTCTTTTCAAATACAATATTAATGAATTTTTTCAGTCATTAGTTTACAACTTCAAGCTTACTGTATTCCCCAGAAACTAGCTTAAAACGAAAATCAACCAAAACCTTATTATTAAATCAAAAATCGCTCAAGTGAAATTGCTATGACAAAATATTAGTAGAAGAAATATAACAGTTAACAGAATAGTAAACAACATTGAAGTATTTATTGTAACATCAGAGTTGTAAGCATGAAGGTATTCATGCTTCAAAATTAGTAAATAATTCATTTAAGAAGCACCCTTTCCTTTCTTTTCAAGACAAATCAAAATTATTAGAGGGAAGATTACGCAACAACATTTCATCGTTTTATTTCTAACACGTTCATACCACTGCATTGAATTTCATTTCCCGGTACCGATGTTGGCAAAAATGAAAGCACTGACCGCATTTATAATAACTCACGGTCAGTCTCGCGGGTTTGTTCTCAAAATAGCATCACGGTTTAATAGACGGCACAAAGGATCTGTTTTGAATAGAAGTGCACGCCGAAGATTCCATGACAGAGTTCCTAGAATAGAGGTTTTCATGGCTTACGCACGTCGTCTTTCAAACCTGTGAAAGGGGAAACACCGTTAAAGAACCTCTTTGAGTGAGTAGTACACTTAAAGTGAATACATCAAGAAAGTGATAACAAACTTAAGATGCAACCTTTATGAATTTGCGGAAAACAAATTCATAAAGGTTGCAGTTTCCACCTGATTTGTCCTCCCAGTTTATACCCCAAAGATCTAATATAAAATTACCGAAATTGTGATGTGCGGAAGTCTGTTATTTGTAAAAAAAAACTCACGACCTTTAGCGCCGAATCCTTTAGTTGTTTTCTGTCGTCTATCGTAAAAGGTTTAAATAATGACTTATTGTCAGTCGCTAAATTAAATTAACTACAGGTTAAAGTGTTTTTGAGGATTCGGAGATCATACAGAGTAATTAACGTCGATAATTACGAGTGAGAAATTAATATAAGCTGTATGACAGTGTATAAGTAGTATCACCCCCATCTGGATCATGTTTTTCTTCAGTTTCCATGGTCCAATGGAGCAAATGAATGGCCCCTTGTTTTGCTTCCGGACGTAAATGCAGGTTCCCTATGCGCACGTTTTGTGCTCATAGCTACAAGTTCTCATTTTGCTTGTAGTGGTAAGAGTCGAGCCGGGAGTGTGTTACTATTTTTTTAGCAATGCAAAAAAATGAAATCGGCAGTTCGATTACCGATATAAATAAGTTTTCTACACCTCGGGAACGAAAATATCTAGTTTTTCAAATGTTGCTAATCTTGCGCTTTTTAATTTTATTTTCTTCTTATTTATTTCCGTTGATTTATTTTTCTACTTTTATTTATTTTTCCATTATTATAGTTAAAATGTTGGGAAAGGATTCTGAAGCTCAAGAAAACATGCTCAGATGGTACTTCTCCCCTATATGTCACATACAGTATACAATACGAGTCGCAAAAAATTCAAAATTACTCAAAAAATATTTATCTAACATAAGACAATATGTATATCATTAGATTCGTCTTTTTACGCTCGTCATGATAGTTTAAAAATATGTAGTTCTATTTTTAAAAAAACAACAAAGTTTCCTCAATATGTCGTAAAATACGAGTGATAAATGGAAACTAATGTATACATCAAGTAGTTCCATTCCCTCATGTACTTCCGTGAAAACTGCATTTCCATAACTTCAACCCTTCAAAAATTACAGGAGGTACTAAAGTTACGTGACTCATCCTGTATATGACAGAAATATATAACAAGAATTGCACTAATTATTATGCCAACAATTACTCTGTTACACACGTACATACATACATACATACATACATACATACATACATACATACATACGTACAGTAGTCTGCCATGAAATTACACGCAGCGTAAGAAAATCCATCTCGGAAAGAGAAACCTTAAATTTTTTAAATTTTTGTCGAAATAACGTGCCCATTTTGATGTTTTTATTCTTAAAACTATAAAATATATTGTGCACACATGCGCTAGAAGCTCGGAAGTTGGAATACTTGGATTCACAATATTTTAAAGGCTCTGAAGAAAGAAATAATCAAAGAAGGAGGAATTTTTAGTGACAAGCTTCTTGTAAAAGAGTAAATAAGAATTGGAAATGTCCTTATGTAGAAGAATTAACAGGAAAATTCATTTGAAGTATGCCATGAAGGATCGTTTCACTTACTGTTGCTAAGGGTGGTTTTACACAATATTAGTATTTTAAAGTAAATTGGATAATCATAATTATATTTTGTGGTGGAAATTTGTTAGAAATTATTTATAATGTCCTCACGATAAAGAAAATGTAAAAACACCAATAACAACGTTTTTCTTGAATTGGTTATATTTTATTCATTAATCTTTCCCATTCATTTTATTTCATTTGACTTTAATTTGCTTGTTGCTAGTATAATCTTTCAATACTATTTTTGCTTTATTATGTGAACTTTTTAATTATTATTTTGTACAAGTATATTATCTACTTTTACACGTTTTTTACGAGTTTGCATGGTTTGTACTGAATCTAAAGATAGTGGCCTAGCCATCAAATATTGATAATCTAGTGAATAAAAAATAATAAATAACAATACTTTATGTTTGAACTATTCGAATGCCAACGCCACCTCACCAAAATCAACATTCAATCGATAGTTTTAAATATAATAAATAATTCCTCCTGAAAGTGTACGTATCATGTTGTTTTGAAGCTTTACTACTATTCTATTCCTACCCATTCACTGTAGCAAATTCAGAACAAATATTTCCCAGAAGATAGAAGGTTCGAGAACGCTCCGATACCTCGTACCTGCCATAGCAATCCAACTCGGTACGAATAGACAACAGGATAACCTGTGTCACCAAAATCGACTGTCCAACTTGGCTAGGCTGTGCTTTGATGACACGAAATAATGTAGACCTTGTTAACGCTGACTAGCATGTAGTCTGGTTGTTGTTCGTGCTCTGATGCTTCAGAGAATGACTGCATTTGCATGGAGTAGTCGTGAGGTTTTACACCATCATTGTTGAGGTCAGTCCGAGTACGGATGACTGAGATCGGAAGAGTTGTCATATTTTTGGCCGCTGTTCGCACGATTAAAAAAATACAAGTATTATATATTATTTTTAAAATACACATATTTTAAAAAATAAACATCACTGAACGTCAAATGTGTGTAATCGTAAAGATTCACTAGGATTCATTTGAAACCTAGTCATTTCCGTGCAGCGGCCGAAGATTGAGCTACCCTAGATCCGAAGCCAACCAGTCGTTTTCGGGAAGCCGCTCATGCAGCCGGCGTGGCGTGGCGGCACGGGAATCGAAAGCGCCGGCATATTTCATGAGAACAGCGTTGCAGCACGAGCGCATTCGGTCGGTGGAGCCAACCTCGCCCGCCCATCTGCATGTCCCTCCGACCGCTTGCCCGTCCCATCGCCCAACCACCCGCCCGCCTGACCTCCCTATTTGATTTGATTTACATTTTTAGCATATTTATTTGATTTGTTAAATCGCGTCTAAAATCATTTGGTTGGACTCCAGGACTAGCCTGGATAGCTAGGAGCTCTGATCTGGCAGGACGTCCCGACCCAGGCATTGTATGAGGAGGTTGCCATGACGGCAAACTGAGTTCCGGGAGGATCCGGATACCAGCCTGTCGGCGTACTTGTTCGCCAGCGGGGGGGTGGGGTGAGGATAAAGCGAAAAGCTAGGTGCCCACCCTGGGGTTCGTTGCCCCTGGTAGAATAAGAATTTTTGCGGAGTTGTAGCCCACGCAGGGTGTATACATGTCCTTCCCATCGCCAACCGCCTAATAGCGCGCCCGCCGTTTTGCCTACCCGCCTTCCCAACCCACCGATCGCCTCCCCAATTGTCCACCCAACCGCCGAACCGCTCGCTTTCCTACCCGTCCAAATGCCCAGTCCCACGCCACTCGCCCGCCTAACCACCCGCGCTCTCAACCACCCGTCCGCCCATTCAAGCGCACAACGACCCATCCGTCACCCCGCACGAACCGTCCAGTCCGCTCAACCCGCCCGCCCATACGCCCGCTTCCGCAACCACCCAACCAACCAACTGTCCAATCGCCCAAAACATCCACAATGCTCACCGCCCGCTTGCCCGCTCCCCAAAACGCCCGCCAAACCGTCCGCCTTTCCCATCAAGAGCCTGGAAGACGGCACAACCGACTCGACACGTGTTCGCACTAATTTCCTGTGCTCGCCGATGCACGTCATCACTGTTTAATTCGACACGCGGCCATCCTTTACCTGCCATTCAGAAGGGTGTCTTGCAATTTTAAATGCATTTCTAATGCAAACTCCGCATGGAAAAGGGAATTCAATGGTTCGGAACATCATTTCTGTAATTTTTATTTCCTTGTCTTACTACGTACTTACGAAGTATAGAGAAAGTATTGTGATACACGGTGGAAATCTGCGATTGTTCCAGAGAAAAAGTCGTATTGTCTAGCCATAGTAAAGAAGAGGTGGTAATCCTTTTTTATTGGTTATTTAAGGTCGCATCAACATCTAGGTCATTAGCGACCACTATTGAAGTTAACGTTGTGGTAACTATGAAGATGAAACGAAATGGTGATGATAAGAGGTGAAAGAACGAACACAAATACAACCATGCCCGAGGCGGGACTCAAACCCGCGACCCTTTGGTCCGAGATCACTAAGATACTACTGCCTTAGCGATTTCGGCCACCGGGCCGACTGGATAAATCTTGTTCTTTGTGTATGTAGTGAATTGATAATCTTCATAAAGAAAAATCGACTGACGGCAAAACGTCTGTCCGACTGGGGTCAATGCCAGCGCGTAACCATTCAGCCAATTTTCTGCAAAATGGTTATTCGCCAATCGATCAAAATAAATTTAAGATCCTGGAAATTTGAATTGGAATTTTTGTTCTTGAGATTGCTCTTTGTAATTTCAAAAATTGCAGGAAACTATCATTGCAAAAGTACAATATTGATAGTAGATATTTTTTTTCTTAAATAAAATCCTTTCTAACTAGTGGTGCTGCATCATTACATAATTTCTCGTATTAGATCTCACTTTCGGAGATTCACAGAATTCAACGGAAATGAAGCCGGTGCCATTTTAAGCGTCTTTCGCTCTAACCGTGAAAAAATATAAGAAAACGTTTAGAGACATTTTTAATATTTTTTTTATAAATTGCATTTACTTAATGCAAACAATTACGGGTAAACTAGTATTTTTCAAAAGATTGTACTTGACGTTTATAAAGATCTCATTTTTCAGAAAAGATTTTGCTTCAGACAAAAATCTCTATCCTTAAAAACCTTGGAGCCGTTTTTGAGAAAATAATTACGTGTAAAATGTTTTAATTATCTATATTTCTCGCAAAATTACAAAATTCTCAGAATTTTGAAAAATTTTAAACGATCTAATTTCAAGACTGAGTTTGAAGAATAATTTTTTTAAAAGAAAAAAGTAACAGTATATCTAAAGCCATTCTTCCATATATATGATTCTTTGCGTATATTTTCATTTGTGTCGCTCTGGAGAGACATATCAAACTCGGTTTCACGTCTGTAAATACCACAGTGTCTGTATATTTAAGAGTGCTATGAAAAAACTTGAATTTCAATCAATATCTAGAAGAAAAATAAATATCTATCAATATCTTCTAATTTAAACTTATTTTTAAGCGTCTTCAAAAAGAGGACGGTAAACAATTCGTCGTGTACATTTTATATTTGTCCACCCATAAATTATCCCACAAATATACGCTGGTCTAAATGATTTTATCTTTGTCTTAAGAATTTTTATATATAAATGGACACACAAAACATCTTTGTTATTTTTGTAAATTCAATATAAGTGCTACCTTTCTACGAACTTGCACCTAACCTTCATTATTGGAGTTACATTATGTTTTCTCAGTGTAATCCGTTTGTCAATATTAGCACTTTATATGGTTTTATGTAAATGAAAATATTATTAGTTTTCCGGTAACTTTGAGCCAAATCATTTCACTTTTCCAAATACACCTTGACAAATTTTCTCAGAAACTTATATTTTTGTCCTTTAATTTTTTTGTGCATGTAGAGAGCAATGCTTTAAATCACACCAAACTTTACAAAGATGGAACAATAAAATTCTTTTTCCATCCAATCCACAGAAGTATTAAAAGTAATATAAAATTTAACAATTTTTAAGACCAACTTTCAATTGGAAAATAAGCACTTATAATAAGATATTACTTCTAATCTGCATTCGTCAACAATGGCTTTAACATACAATTTGTCATGTAATGTTATTGGCGAGTTGAAGGACTGAATCTATGTTCGAATATATTATTAACCTTAATATACATTTTAATATTTCTAAATCAATTTTAGATTTTTTCAACATTTATTTTATTCAAATATCGATATCCATAGTACACCTCAAGAATGGTAGGGCGTAATTTGTTACAATGTCACAGCTTTTGATTTCTTTTGAAGTTATTGCGAATTGATGATGACATGCATGAAATGGTTGCTCTCCTTTGAAGTGAGGGTTAGCCTAGAGCTTGTTTGTCTTGCATTTTCATAGGATATTTTAATGGGACAATTAATTTTGTAATAACCCTGTAAAAAGGATGTATGTACATGGTTTTCTTATAATTATATTTGATATCCCTGGAAATTAGTTCACAAATAAAAGATCTTTAAGATTGATGTGGAAAAGAACAATACAGTACTAGCAAGAAGTTTTAAAAAATGCAAGAAAATTGTGTGGTCAAAATATATAAGATCGCATATACTCGCTTCTTTCAATGGCAATAAGCTGAACTTCCAAGAACAAGGATTAGATACACGTTATTCATGAAACATTACTTCATTATCAAAGTGAATTGTGGTATTTTTACTTTTTCGTATGTACTTTCTAGAAAGAGATAGTGAAATGAAGCTGCACGAATACAAGGGCCCATTTTTTAAAGAAAAAGAAATTTTGGGGGTCCTGATACTGAAAAAATGGATTATTCTTGCTCCTATTTGTAGTAAATTGCTGTCTTGTATACGTGTTGTAAGAATCCACGTTTTTTTGGATCTTTTATACGAAACCTTTTTCTTCCTGATATCTGTCTGTTTGTCCGCCCATCTCTCTGGACATTTATCTGACCATCTATCTGGCCTTCTATCTGGTCGTTTATCTGGTCGTTTGTCTGGCCGATTGTCTGCCCGATTGTCTGGCCGTTTGTCTGGGCGTCTGTCGGTCCGTTTCTCCGTCTGTCCGTCTTTCCGACTCTCCGTCCGTCCGTCCGTCCGTCTTTCCGACTCTCCGTCAGTCGGTATCTCCGTCTTTCTGACCGTCTGTCAGTCTGTCTGTCCGTATAACCGTCTTTCTGTGTCATCCATCTGTCTTTCTCCCTGCCTGCCTGTCTGTCCGTCCATCCGTCTGTCTGTCAGTCTGTCTGTCTATCCGTCTCTCCGCCTGTGCGTCTCTCCGTCTGTCCATCTCTCCGACTCTCCGTCAGTCCGTCTGTCCGTCTATCCATCCGTCTGTCTGTCTGTTTGTCTGTCTGTCCGTCCGTCTATTTGTCCGCCCATCGAACTATTATCCGTTTGCCTGTCTGCCCCCTGTCCGTTTGTTTGGCTGCTTGTCAGTTCGTGTCTCCATTCATCTATCTTACAGTCTGTCCATCTATCCGTCTGTTAATGAACAATAGTTGCGCCTATACCGAACAGAGGATATTTACTGAAATTTACATTCCCTGATCAGTCTGGCTAATATTCGCGGCCCACAGGAATTTGAAATGGTTATTTTAATGTTGGGGAGGCCTTTATGTGAAGACCGTAGGATATTGTTGAAATTTTCTCAAAATTTCTCCATATTTTTATTTATCGATTTATTTTGCTCTTGAAGGCCAAGTGCACTTATAATAATGCCAGAGATCCGTTTTGTAAAACCTCTGAAAATTCAAAAATTGCAAAAATATATTTTGATGTGACGGTAGTATTGGTCGCATACCGACGCCAGTGTGGTCTAACGAATTACCCTTTTCCGATCGGACCTATCCGCCTGGGTTCGAGCATCACTTCAAAAATATTTTGTTTTTAGTTCCAAAAGAAAATTTTGAGGAATGAAAATAATTTTGTGGGTTCAACTTCAACTTATTTTATTACGTAACCGAAACAAATAACTCCAGAACGTACGTGCTGAAATAGCCGCTCAAATATATGTTCGCTTTTAGTGGATGGAGGAGATAGATGTAAAACTTTTCTTGTGTTAAATTTTAGCGCGTACAAATTCTACACAATTTAGAAACTTTTACAATGTAAATATTTCCGGCTATCTTTCTTTTTGGGGTGATAAAATCAAGAAATATGAATTCATTGAACAATGACCCAAACCTACGTCCTAGTATAATCTGCTTCTATCGCTTACCGGGTCCTTCGCCACAAAATTCGTGTTCCCCGCAGAATTGGAATTGTATTCGCCGCAACAGCAGCCAACAATAATTCAAGAATCAAAACCATCTTTGCAAGGCTAACAATTGCTCTCCAAATCTCCTTTTACTTAAGCCAGGCTTGGGGCAAAAGCTCCAACCGTCAGAACAGAGCACATCAACAGTCAATTTAATTGGTGAAAAATCATTAATGAGTAAGTTCGTGTATTGCCTCAGACCCTCAGAATGCAATATGCCAATAACAAATTCTTATATATTGCACAGGCCTGCAAAATTTAGGTTATCGAAAACGGTTTGTGAAATTTAATCTGAAGTTTACAGAATTTGGTATGCTGATTTCAAGTATTTACTCCATTATTTTTATCATCTAAGGTTTATTCACAAATTGTATTGGAATATACGAGAAAATAATACATAAATTCAACAAAAACATATGTGTGCAAATTAAACTTAATATGAACATATGCAAAATTATATATGCAGAATAATACTCAAAGAATATACTAACTTTATACACTCTTGTGGTACCATTTTCGTTTCTTATCAAAGCTCCTTTTGCCACTTCTGGTTTTGTATTGCGCACGCGCAAACACGACGCAGGCGCGCATGGGGCACAGTTCCTGCCGGACGGACGCTCAAAGCAGTGAAAGAGTTAATATTCTAAAGACAATTGAATTCAGAAGTGGGTTAATGGAACAGCAGTTTTACAAAAGCAATGTAATCTGATTTAAGGCAGAATTTTCAGAAGTCAGAAGAACTAAGAGCAGGATTACCAATGGCATGAGAGAAAATGTATTTCTGCGGACTTCACAATTGAAATACTGATTTGTGAAATATGGCCTATGATTTTTTTTTCATTTTCTTCTGAATCTATCATCCAAAAATCTGGGTAAATAAGTTATTAATTTACCGACAATTTTTCCGTCACAGTCGCACTGCATGATAGAAAAGTGTACTTTTTCTGCATACCATACAATTAAAATACTGATTTGTTTGAATATAACGGGCGATGAAATGTTTTCATTTTATTCTGAATCCATCCAGAACCCAAAAATGTGGGTATATCAGCTATTAATTTGCAGACAATGTTTCCGTCACAGTTGCACGGAATGACAGAAAAGTGTGTTTTTTCTGCAGCCCCCACAATTAAATTACTGATTTGTGCGCAAATGATGGGTGATAGATTTTTTTTAAGTCAGCACCCCACAATCTGTATTTGAGCTATTACTTTGCAGACCATTTTTCAGATGCAAGCCTGTGTTGTTAGCATAAGAAATTATTCCAGAAGAATCAATTGATCTTAAAGTAAAAATTCCGCAATTACACCAATTCAAGGACTCTACAACTGCTCGCACGTTTAACGACACCATAAAAGTAATTTCAGTTTCGTTTGGAGAATAGTTCATTTTTCATTAACTTTCCAAACAACGCTATCCTATGTGTACGTTCCAATGACTATCACCATAGGTTACGATGCATCAATCCGGTCAGTTTACCTCTCATTTGTATAAATTGCAAGCAAAACACACCTGCAATTAGTGGAAAATTATCTCATTTTGGAACTGTTTTGTATTATTCATTTCCATACGCTCACTTAACTCCAAGTATTTTCTAGAAAATATATACTACTTTTATACTCTTATTATAATATATAATATATAAATTTTTTCTGGTAAAGACGAAATAGAAAAAAAGTATGATGGTGGTATCCTCGAATATTTAAAGACAATCAAATCTCAAGTATTTTTAAAACAGAATTATATTTATTGGTTTCAATACACTAATAAAACACAGTGTTTCACGACGCAATGTGGCCGCATCATCGGGTAGTCTGAAATCGAGGATTTATAACTAAAACTATTTTTCCTTTTATTAAAAAAAATTAAATATGAAATAGCAAATAATGCATAATTAAGTAAGATTTTTCAAATACTTGAGGTTTGAGTGTCTCTAAAGTTTCGTGGGTACGACTTTCATACGAAAATATATCATGTAGACAATCATTGATTGTTTTTTAGTTAAGGAAATGAAAAACCTGAAATTTGGCAATTGGTCTAACTTTGAATACCGGTTGTGGACACATAGTCTCCAAAAGTTGAACGACAAAAGAAATCCGCAAATAATAATAATAATAATAATAATAATAATAATAATAATAATAATAATAATAATAATAATAATAATAATAATAATAAACAAATGAGAATAACATTTGCGTTTATTGAAAATAGTAATAAAAAACTACACAATAAGTGTACATTTCAATTTGTAGAAAGATATTGCTGTTTTCTTAGGAGAGTATAAATAGTTCACTATTCCATTATAATTAATTAATTTCACACCTCATTCTAATGATAAAAATAATTTGTACAAAGAATTATTTCAGTATTTCAAACTGGACTTACCTATATTATTAAAAATATTTGTAAAATAAAAGGAAACACCTTCTTGCTACATAATGGAAGCATTCAGATCGGAATTTGTTTATAATACTAAAATTCTTTAAATAATATATTTTAAGGAAAAGGTGAACAAAACCGGTATGTTAACCAATAAGATAATATTTCATCTCTGCCATTTATGCAGAAATGTTTTAATACTCGTTTTCGTTTTACCAGACTGTGTGTGAAAACAGAATCTACATCCCAGACTTTGGATGATCATTTTTCTTGTCACATATCTTATCACAAGAATCTGCTAGATACCACATCCCCCAAATTGTTTGTGATCTTGTCAACCGTCTTTTTAAATATTTTACTCCCCCGTTGGACCGGTTAAATCAAAACTACTCCCCGTGGCCAAAGTTTGGCAACTCGTGCAAATATACTATATACGGATAACGCTGCTTAGGTAAATGGATGACAACATTAGAATTACTATGCATATTTGGGAATGAAGTATATTTGTAACGTTTAATATACAAAATTAATATGTCATTGATACAAAATACAGGGATCAATTTCAGCCACAGATTAATCTTAAAACCAAATGTATTCCTCCTCTGAAATAGCTTTTATTATTGAACACATAAGCCAGAGAGGTCTTCATGCTATTACTGTAGTTCAAATAAGCTCCTCCAAAAATGAAATACCACAGCTGTAGCAGCAATCACATCATTTTTTAAATGTATGCTTGCTAAATTGCTGGCTATAGTACTATTTACTTGATTGGAAGAAGGCATTTATTCTCCTTTTCCTCAGACCTAGGAACGACCCGTATCATTCTTACACCTAAAGACCAATTTGTCTTCTTTCAACTTCAGCAAATGTGTTTGAAAAATTTATCCACAACTGACTAACAAAGCATCGCAACATACTAAATATTATTCTTTATTACCAATTGAAATTTAGACAACAGCATTCAACTATACATGAACGTTGACTCGCGGAACAAGTAGCAAACAGTTTTAATTGAATTAAACACAATAACCAAAGATTTAGACATTTCCCAAGCATTTAGCAGGCTCGTCTCTATTTCGTAGTAAAATCCTTTATATTTTAACGTTGTAATAGCTCATGTGAGCTACGCTGAGACATAAGGAGTTTTGCTCATAAAATATTTCAATGAAATAATGTAAAAATTCTGAAAAGGGAAGTATGGGGAATGTTCTAAATTTAACGTTTATCTCAGGGGTGTCAATACAATTTGCTACAAAGGGAGAGAGGTTTAAAAAAAGATAAATTTTGCGAATGTATTTTTTGAATGGTCCCTAATAAAAGTGAGTATTTGAGTGTAATTTTATAATATGATTTAATGTTACACATGAAGAAATTATATACCTTATAATATATATCGCGAAGATTTTGAAAGAAGCTCCTGAAGCCGAATTTTGTAGAACGTGTGGTTGTCTCTTTGGGATACGAGGTACGAAACAAAACCACTTCATCTTCTCCGTAAACCTAGACATTTTAAAGATTTACGACGCAACATCGTTCGGTGACCGTTCCATAGAAACATAAAAAACTCCACAGCCATTCAAATGATTCTTGCTCAGTAAATCGAACACGTGTGTGGAGAGGCGGACAGAACCAGCGCCTGTTCCTGACGTTTTACCAGTCTAAATCTAGAGCACAACCGCGGAGGAAACGAGAGTTGGAGGGAAAAGATCACGTTGAAGCATAGAGCAGCGGGCGAGGAAAGCATGAACGGAGGACTCGGAGTAAGCTGGCACGGGCGGACAGATCTGAGTGATTCTCCAACCCCCGAGACTTAGAATGCATTACCTTCCACTCCAGGCTTGTAAAACTGCGCCCGCACGAGCTACTTGCCCGCCTGGGAAGCCCGGCGCTCCTGCGAGCACGGGCAACTTCCCCTGTCTCCGTTCTCGTTTCTGCTTCAAATCCAGAAAGAGCTACACACGCGCAAGCTGAAGTGGCGTGTGGCTGGGATTATTGCTTATGTTTATGAATATTCGCCAAATTTAAAAAAAACAAGATTTGCATTATGATTACATTCTTTACTATTCATTGCTATTTCATATTTATTTTCTTTTTAAATCCTGTCTGGTATAAACATGTTTGCCAAGGAGGCAAGAATGTGCTTCAATGGCGAATTCTTTCCTTGATTTCGTTTTACGTTGGGTTTTATTAAGTCATTCAGTTATTTGTTTTATATTACAATAATGTGAAATAATTTAAAAAGTCTCTGTACGTTAACAATTCTTGCTTAAGGGCAGACAGGTGTTTTAAGAGACGAAAATCTTTGTTAAATGAAGGTGAACGTTGGAATTTAATGCAATTATAGCTCTCTTAAATAAACACGATTACACAATCAAGATACTTTCAATTCAAAATGTTTAATTTTATTTTCAACAGGCAATTTAAAATCCGACTGGTGTTAATAGAGCTATATTTGGGGCAATATCTATCAACTGACTTCTAGAAAAGATTGTCGTAGGCCAGGTATCGGGGGATCTACCGCAACTCCGGAGCACCTTACTTTCAAATCTCGTGCCAGCTGTTCTGGACGCTGTGGCCGCGATCTCTAGTGTCTGCTCTACTCCTTTTTCACAGATCGCGTTAATCCTACATAAAGTGATTGCGTGACTTGTATGTGTCCGTCGGTCCGTCAGTTACAGACCTTCCTCGCCACTGTTTCTGGAGAGCGAGGAGTCGTTTAACGCGTTTCGGTCTGCTGGTGAGAAACTGGGCATTGTTTTGTATCTTTCTAATCAAACTTGAAAATCTCATATGAATAAATTTGAAAATATTTTAAACATTGTTTGTTATTGGTAATTAAATTACTTATTTAGGAGTGATTGAGTTTCTCCATCGATAATAAACTGTGCTATTGGGTGTCTGTAATAGTTGTAGTGGGTTTTCCTACAAATATCTGAAAGAAACAATGGTTGAACAATGCAAAATCCAACACGCAATAAAGTTGCCTGTTTCTTAAAAAAGATCCGTGTGAGCGAGGAATCAGGGGGGGAGGTAGAGAGGATACGATTGAGAAAGTAAGGGTGTGCGGGCAAGGTTGCGAGTACGGAAGGAAAGGGCCGCGGTTGGAGAGATTGTGGCCACGAACACACGGCGAGAAGTAGCTCGCGAGAAAGGCGCGGGTGTGTGTGGGGGGGTCGTGGTCAGGGAAATGGAAGGGAAGGGAGCGTGGTTGCGCGGATCTACGGGCAAACAATCGCGGGGGGAGAGGGGAGGGAAGAGACGAGGGATGGGGGATGGGGAGGAGCGCTTGGACGCGCGCCTGTGCAATATTGAAGCGCAAGGTAGAGGCATCTATAGGAGGCGCTGACTTCGATCGAGGAGGTCGACATGGGCGAGTGTGGTCGCCGTGCTCTGCGGACGCCTGTCCTCTGCACCTGGCGTTGCCTTCTCTTGTTGTTCACCGTTATTTACTCCATCTGACCCTTCTCAGTTCCCTTTCTGTGCTCTCGCGTCGTACTGACTCATTCTCTACACAACCAACAGGTTGAGGCAATCATTTGCCGCATGTCTTTTGCTCCCTCACTTTTCCCTTTTTCTTTGCTGAACTTCGTATTATGCCGAACTTCTACTTATCTTCATGCGACTAATTGATTTCCATTAGACTTAGAGCTTTCATTTTCTGTATGTTTCCTTATTTCTTCCTTTATATTCCGCCTTATACTTTATTCAACAATATCAAAGTATTAACTTGATTTGCGCCAATGTTTTTACTTTCCAACGATTTTGTTTATTTATATTTGCATTGTTCTAAACAAAGAAATCAAAACAATGCACCTCTCACTGGATTCTGTCTTGACGAGAAAGTATAATAAAAAAATGTAAAATTGTGAAACCAAAGACATTCATCACTGTTGTTATGAGAGGAACTATGAAGTTTCTCAATGTTGGTGGCATATTTCTCCTTCTGAATTCGAAAAAGTCTTACTTTGGGCAGGTTGCTAACTTCATAATTGTAACAGGTACTGGCTGTAATTTCTCATATTCAAAGGAATGATTTGTATAGCATTTTTTTAAATTTGTTGCCATTCAATTCAATGCACGGCATTTTACACTGAATTTTATCTTTCATATTTTCTATTTACCTTATTACATGTTGCGTTTTGATTTTGTACACTGACTTTTTAAGTATTTCCCTTTTGCAGTTCTCTTCGCATACCGTGCAATTTTCACGATCTTCTTCTGTCATAATCATTTCTCGTATCCCTATATTCGTGTTTCCTTTATTATGGCTTTGTATCCTAGTTTTCGCCCGTTCTTCGTCTTGTTTTCATAAATATCCCTTACCTCCTTGGAACGCCATCGCCTTCCTTATTCACACTACTTCTTTCCTTTTATTCTCTTTTTCTCCCCCATTATGTTACAATTTTCTGAAATAAGCCACTTCCAGAACTACACAGCTATCCTTTCGTGTGTTTTTGGTCTTGCCAACCGAGCATTTCACTTAAATATTAGGCAAGGCATCGAAAATGAGAACCTTGACGGAATCAGGGAAATTTGGTTGATAATTTCTTTCTGAAGAGGGGAAATAACAAAAGCGCGGCTCCGGAAATTTCGCCTGGTGCACGCCCTTTAAAACCGCCTCCCATCTCACTGACCGCCTGGGGGACTACAGTGCGCGGGCCGCTATTTCGCAGCATCGACGTCGCGGTGTTTTTATCGCGTCGATAAAATCGAGTGGCGTTTATGAGCGTGAACACACGATCGCTTTACCGCAGAGGTTAGAAAAACGCAACATGTTACATTTTGTTCTTGCGCACCTCTTGCTCCACGGGACGAAGCCGCTAGGACGATCGAGGAGCACGTACGTGGTGATAAGGCCGTGGCGGAGCCGGTGACGATCGGAGAAGGGTGTCTCAAAACCGATTGCTACATTACTCAGAGAAGACGGATATCCTGTCTCTGAGAGTTCAGATGCCAGAGAAGATGCGTATTGACAGGGGAAGGATCAGTAACGTGAAATGATGAATGATAAGAACAAATGATCCTGTGTCTTCACATCACATCAGAATAAAGTATGATATGTAACATAAATTTATAGAAGCAAAGATCACTAGAAAATGTAATTGACTATCGAATATCGTAATTAATTGGAAACAAATAGACGTTGATCCAGTCGAGGGCAGTCCAGAGCTTTCGGAAATCATCGTCTGCTACGAAAAGTAATTGCTATGGCTACTACTACAAACTACTCATGATAACTTTTAGCGTTTTTATTTTCTCATATACCCAGTATAGAAGAAGTAGTTATGCTGCAAAAAATTAATGTCGAGATTTTGACGGAAAAACACTTTTTGGTGACTTAGATACCAAACAATGTTTTAAAATTTTTCGTAAACAAGTTTTTCTAAAGACGGGTCCATTTGTTTCTTCAAACATTTTGTGCGGATAAAACCCAATGCACTACATTACATGACATCAGCGCCATTTTGATACACCGAGATTGTTACTGTTCCTGTTCCTCAAGGAAGCCGAGAAATAATGTTTTCTATTATAAGCGAAGCAGATTCAGTTCTATGGAGAATAAAAAAATTACATTGAAATATTTGTGGGTTGATTTTGATTCTTCAGAGTTTGTTCAGTTTATAAAGTTTACTAGATCAGCTAGCAGAAAGTCGTAAGCTGTAGTTTTGATTTCATTCAACGAGCTGTGTCGTCGGCATAGGAAGCTATTTCCGAGTCAGCTGGAGAGGGGAAGTCCGTCATAAAAATTGTACATAACAGGGGGATAAATAGGATCCCGTGAGGAAACCTTGAGTTCTCCGGGCATGATGTAGGCAGCTCTGAGTTTATTTCGTCCTTGAGAAAGATACGTAAAGTAAGAAACTTTTAATGCATTTTTGTAAGTATTCTGGAATGCCTAGTTGTCGAATTTCATATAATAAACCGGCGTTCCAGACTCCATCGAATATTTTACCTATGACCAGAAAAAAATTCAAATGTATGATTCTTTTTATGAATAATATTTGCTGTGAATTGTGTACGTCTCAATACCTTATGAGTTGTGGAATGGTTTTGTCATACCGATAATTGAAATGTAGGAATTGTTTTGATAACGTTTAAAATTCGACTAGTACTAAAAGACTGTAATCTGAGAGCCATCTCCAACTCGCCGGTAGATATTATCAATCTACAACTATAACCATCTTAAAAAAGGCTTTTCTATAATATCGATGAGCATTGGAGCACCCATCGGGGGAGGGGGGAAGTTCTATTCGGCTTCAGCCCTCCTACCTCACCCAGAAGACAATGAAACATTTTCAAAAATATAGCTTTAAGTAATTTTTATATACTAACGATAGTAAATCAATACATAAATTGTTAACGTTATAAATATTAACTAATGAAAATACATTATGTATGCAGCATGAATGAAAGATTCTTTATAAGAAAACATCAAGCCAGCTGGATACTATACTTGTACCCCCTCCCTCCCGAGAAAAATCCTGGGTGCGTGCCTGTTGATGCGGAGTCAACTGTGCATTTTGTGTCGGTTATATTTTGCAGATTTTATTTGAACTTGTGAAATTGTTTATGGAAACCTCTAGTGAAATGTTCTTCGATAAACTTAATGAACATTTCCATCACACACTCGGTATCATTCAGGATAGATAACGATGAACGCCAGACTATTACCGATATTCTATGATTGTCGACAGTTCGTTATGAGGCGGTAAATCTAAGAAAATGATGGTACGTCTATGGCCGTCATCCCGCGCCAAATTGAGACGCCAGCGCTTCTTTGCGGGTCGTGGACCCCACACGTCACTGCGCTCTTGGAGAGCGACGTTTTGTCGGGCAACAACTCCCCGCCGCCGCCGCCGCCGCCGCCGCCGCCTCTGTCGCGTCGATCGGACAGCTCTGTCTGCGGGATGCCGAGGCGTCGGCTTACATACACGATGGACGGGGCGAGAAGAGGCGAGGAGAGGCGAGGCGAGGCGAGGCGAGGCGAGGCGAAGCGAGGCGAAACGGGGCGGGCGAAGACGGGTGAGGCAGAGGGAGCACGGGACAGCAGGCTGGCGACGGAGCGTTGCTCGTCCTGGCCGGACTGCGTCGCATCGCGGAGCGTCTCGTTGCGTTCCGCACCGCACCGCGCCGGGCCGCGCCGAGCCCTGCCTCTCGCCCGGATCGGATTCGGCGAAGACGAGATCCGAGCCGATTCCCGAGAAGAGGGCCACCAAGACCGCGGAAGGTGGCGGGGTGCCGCGCGGAGCCCTAGTTTTCCCACCAAGTGGAGGAAGGTTGAGTGTGAGGGCGAGGGAGAGGACGAGGACGGCGTTCGGAGGGCGGTGAGCGGGGATTCCTGAGGCGGCTGGAACCTCCATGGGATGTGACGTTCGACGCAAGAAAGATTTGAGATTGGAAATTTTGTTGACGTCGTAACCAATAGACTGTTTGTAACGTATTGAGATGGAATTTGGCTATGGCGCGCATTCATGAAGGAATGCATCAAGCATTTCTTCAGAGCCGAGACGAACAACAGCACTGACAGCACCAAATACATAGGATGGATCGCCTAAGTTTGCCATGGCGAATATCTTCAAAGCGAGTTGAAATATATAGAAGCGATTTGCGTCACGATATTACAGATGACGGGGCAAATAATATATTTCGTTTTCTCGTTTATAACATTGATAATTTAAAAAAAAAGAATTTTGAATATTTAAATGGAAGTTATTTTTATATCTCCGTATCGTGTTTATACTCCCCATATAAACTTTCGTAACAAAGTGACAATCACCCCTTCTTAGTGTATACGTATTTCGTGAGTGACCCACAATGGATTTTTGTCTCTCGTTACTTCAATCCGTTTTGAAGACATTTTCTGTGGCCAATGCAGGCTATTCATCAAGTATAAAAAATAATATAAATATTAATTGAGAATAAAAGTATATGAAAGCTTTCTTTCTGTAATAAGTCAGTTGGTTTCAGATCTTGAAACAGTTTTAAGTTATTTAATTTTTGTTTCTTGTTTGTTCTTGGTTTCCGATGAATAATTAGCGATATTCTAAAGGTTGAAATTCAGTCGTTAAGTGTAAAAGTGGTAGAACTCGTGCCATACTACTGCTTTTCTTTAGCTTCAGGTTGCTCGTTATAGATTCCACGTGCGTCACTTCTTGACACAGACACAAGTTATGTTGTATTGCACAGTGACGTCTGCAACTAAAAATATGGCATTCTTCTCTCGACTGAATGAGCCTTCAGAACCACGCGGACGCCGCCTCTCTTGCAAGCGCCGCGAAAAGGTGACTTCTCGATCGTGGTGGCATCCTCTCCTCCAGCCGTCACGAGCGTCTCTATTGTCGGTGCTGCCACCCTCCACGATCCCCCCCCCGCCAGTCACCACAGGGTGGGAGCCGCAGAGCCTGACGACGCAGGGGGCGCGAGAACGGAGCGGGAGCACGCGGCGGCGTGGCACGTGCTCCCCGCAGCCGGCGCGGCCGCGTCCTCGCGCTTGGGCGCCGATCAGGGGCAGCGGCTCGACAAGGGTGGAGGGGCCCCATTGTCCTGCGTCGACACTTGTTGAGGCCAGCAACACCGGCGCGTGTTGCTGCCTGCTGCCCGCTCCGTGGCTTCTTTGCGGCGGAGGCTGCAGTCAGGCCTCATAGTCGCACTGAGGGGCCGTGTTCCGGGTTCCACCTGCCTACTTTGGTGTTGACAATTTTTCACGGACATATTTCTTTGCCCTTTTTTTCTTGACATAGACGTTTGTTAGCCATTCACGCTTTACCTCGTCAAAATTCTGCTCGACATGGCAAGTAGACCATTATCACCCGGCAAATTATTTCGTTTCATATCCTTTCAAGTGACGTTTCATAAAATATTTGCTTTCCTCTTGACTCCCCTTCTTACTTTTTCGGGTATGCAGTGTAGGGAAAGTTGCGTAATGCTGCAAATAATCCACATATTTTGGCGGGAATATACTGTACGTTTTGAGGGTCCCTCATACCAAAAAGTGTTTTCTTCAAAACGCGTCTCCCCGCCTGCCTGTCCGTTACTAAAGCTTAAACCGTGTAAGAAACATATCCACACAAAACAAAATACATAAAAGGCAAAAATGAACAATCCCTAACGATCTGTCAGATCTCAAGTGCCCGTGAACTCGAAATAGATTTTCATTAAATTCTTCTAAATTTCAAAAACTGCTACCTTTCAACTTTGTTTTTGACATCTCAGATCTATTCCAAACTAGCGCGTTAGTGCAATGAATCAGAATGTTGATTGCGGTACGTATGCACTCAAGTTCAGTTCTTGGCCGGGCAAATATTTTTGAGGGTTCAAACCACTTGCAGAGGCGTGTTGGGTCAATAAAGAAAACTTAAATGAAGGAAGCCTTAAGTGAAGTAAGTAGCTGCCAGCTATATGAAGAGCGTCGCTTCCAACAATTATATATCATGTCCAAAATTTAAAATTTTACAGGAAATGCAGCAAGCACAGTACTCTTAAACGATGAGTTTTAAATGAATACTCATAATGATACAATTTGATAATAAATACCTGGAATTAGGGTATGTAGGTATTACATAACTTCAAATTTAAATTGATGCTATTAATGTGGCTGTTTTGGGCATATTATGATTTGCTACAACCACAAGGAGAAAATAAATATCTAAGATTGTTAATTGTACATTTGGTAGTGTAGACATGCAATCATGCTTTAAACGCATTTTCAATAAAATATAATCGCAATTTACTAAAGAATTATGAACTTATGGTGTAATAGATTTACAATATTAAGATGAATGAATATATTTAGGGAGCGTTAGTGTTTCAAATGTCCACCCAGAATCTTCTTCTAAACAGTCAAAAGTGTAATACAATTTTTACCAGTGGGTTCTTAACTAGGAGCTACTTCTGAATCCAGTACAGTCTGATAAAACTGCAAATTGATTTCACTTCTTTAGTCCTCCCCAAATATTTTGCACAGCGAGTTCGTAATATTACTTTTCTTTGCTTCAATAATACCGCTGTTTGATGGTACAGCCAATAGTTCGCGTATGAGATACCCTGCTTTCTCTCTCTTCAAAATTATACTGAATAGCTTAGAAGGATAAATAATCCCATAATTTGACCCTATTTTATTCAGAGCACTTTTTCATCTTTTGCTGTTTTTCTCCGCATTATACTGTTCATTTTCCTGATCCCCTCACATGTCTTATAATGTTTACTCAAAACCTTGTAATTATTTAATATCCAATCTTCTTCTAGGATGTGGGTTTTCCTATATGTGGTTCATATCTTTATAATCATTAACTGATGATAAAATTTACCCATTCCTCCATACTTTCATTTGTTTTTTCAAACTTTCTCCCAGCAGGCATATATAAATATCTCCATACTGGGAAGAAAAGTGTGATACTCTTCAGATGACGAGGAGCATTGTTGAGACAGAACACCATGTTTCTGTTTTAACCCTTACACACTCCTGCAAAAACATGAAAAATAAAACAAAAAGCAAAATATGATATCCACCAAACCTGAATGAGGACATAATATGAAAAGAAACATTCATATATTTTCAAGTTTCATTTTTGCAAGAATAGAATGTGATTTGAAACATTTCAGTATACAGAATGGTAGAGCGTGTAAGAAACATATCGAAAATATGTCAGTCACATTTTCATGCCTAAGTGGACATAACACGATTTGAAATGGTGCACCTCATGTGCAATCGAGTTGAAAATACGTATATTCGAGATATATTACTTAGCCGTTCCAAATAATACGAGAAAGTATGTGCTGTTGAAGCGCTATTGATTTCGTAAGTGACTAAGCATAATAAAAATTGACTCACTGTTAGTTCAAACCACAAATCTTGTGAAAAACATTTTCAGTTAGGACGTTGATCTCTCAAGCCATCGGTACACCAGCCGCTCCGCCAATTCATTCCTCTTTTCCCACCGGCCCACGTCCCTAACTCGGTCACTCAATTAAACTAACCCTCCTCCTACTTTGGTCACTCAATTCCCAGTGCGGTGCTCGTTTTCCCCACCTGGCGTCAATGTGCGCGCACGCACGTGCAGGCGTGACGTCAGTACTCGCTTCTCTCCACAAACTCCAGTATTTCAGCGCACCGAACTTCCGGTGGCATTGACGTAACGCGTGTGTGAGGAACATTGCGCCATGGGGGTCTCTCCGTTGACGCAGGCGCCGCCGCCTGCCGTCGACGCGCCGTCTCAGCGGTCGTCAGTGCAACGGCCTAGCCTCCATCTGCATATGTAGGATGACTTGACATACTTATTCGCTCAGTATTGGCTTCTGAAATCACTAGAGTTGAAATCGTTGTTGTAAGATGTGAAGTGTCATAAGATAATGTGAGTGTAAGGTCATAATGTGTGGACAACGCGTAGTTAGTTCATAATATAGAATGAATATGTAGCTATTCCTTGTTCGCATTGCTATTTACTTTTGGTAATTGACGATGACTACTGTAATATTGTACGGTGCCTCACATGCGAATAAGATTGAGGTAATGCCAGCTGGCTTGAGTGCCGAGAAACTGTAGGGTAAAGGTTACATTCTCTCAGATCGTGGCATTCATTTCTAACATCTTCAATGAAAACAAAATATCAAATTTGTGAAATGACATTTACTTTCAAATGACCCGCAGTGGGGCATGGCAGCAATGTATTTTCGCTTCAGACCGTCAAGATGCTTTAGTGTTCGCACACTTATCAAAAAAGTATGCGTTAAATGTATCGATACATAATTTTGTCCTCGCTAATTAAACGTAAATGATTTGTTTCCCGAAATCAAGTGATTTCTAAAGATACACACTTGCTTTATGTTTTTTCGATTGTTAGTGTTCTGTTCGTTATCAGTCTGCGAAATGCAGGTGATTCCTTCTTACATTAGGTGGTATGTGGGTGATATGTTCTTGAAGTGACTCAACTGTGCACGTTATTCTCTGGAATAGCAAATAAAACGTTGATTAATATATTCCGTGATCACTTAAAACGGAATTAATAGATAATGCTTCAAACAGCATGTGAGAGACTACGAGGCCCACTTACATTCCCCTTTCGTTCTCTTCCCTCGCTGCCCACCCGCACCTCATCTCAGTTAAGGAAAGTTATTCATAGGTCGTAAGTTCGTCCGGAGCTCCTACTCGGTTTGTACTTAAGATACATTACTATTGGACTTGCTGGCGCTGAATACCATTAAAATGAAACCCGCTATGAATGCTAAAGGGTGCACCGAGGCGTTTTATGGCATACTATATGGCGCAGTGGCCACCATCTTCCGAGATCTTCTCTGTGTGGCTCCCTAAAATGCATCCTCATTTTTTCACCTCAGGTTAGATCATATGACAAGATAGCAAGCGAAGAAGTTGATTTCTCTTTGATGGTGTGCAGTAGATGTCAATGCATTGAAATAAAGCATACAAACAATTACATTTGTATGCATTACATGTTGTGAGTCATTCCTTTAAATAAAAGCCAGGATTGAGGAAGGAGAAACCCGAGCTGCATTTTTTTCTGCAGTTTTTTTCTACAGCAATTTTTAATTGCATCGTAAGGCAACAAAAACCACCTTTGTACATCAACTTGTTAACCTTCGTCGACTACTCATCAGCTCGTACTCCGATTTTTTGTTTAAGCATTCCCCGATACCTTTTCGTCTCCACTCATCCAATTGCAAGCCATCCCAGCAGACGTCGCCCTACAACCGCTAACCTACAAGCCACAGGCTCGGTTGGCCTGCCTGCGGACGGCGGCGCGCTCTGTACGGCGGGGCGCGGAGTTACGCGGGCGTTTCGCCCGACGCCCGGTCCAGGGCGCTCTCACCGCCCGTGCCAGTCCCGCACCCCGCACCCCGCGCCGCGCGGCCCGTCCGCCACTCGCTACCACCCGCGCCTGCCGCTGCCCGTGCGGGCACCCCGCGCGCGCGCACCGCCGCACGGCCTCGCCGCTCGCGCGCCCCCGCCGCCCGCACCCCCCGCGCCCCGGTGCGCCCGCGCTCCGGTTGGCACCCCTGACGAGGGAGACGTACTGGCAGCGCGGCGGGCGGCGGCGCCGCGAAGCAGCCAGCTCATCTCTGGGCCGGTCCAGCAAAGTAGTTTCGCTCTGCACGGTGCGCGGGTGGGTGCGTCTTTCGCCGCCGCCGCTGCCGCCGCCGCCGCCCTGACCCCGCGCGGCGGCCGCCCTCGTCTCGCGCGCGTGATGCTGGCGGCCCGCAGCGCCGCGGCTAGCTAACGTGCCGCCGTTCGCTGCAGAGGGTCCCCGTCTCGGCGCAGCGCCCGCGCCCGCGCCAGCTCCCGCGCTCGCGCCCGCGCTCGCCGACCCGTCGGCCAGGAGCACTGGTCGGCGCCCGCGTCCGCGCGCGCCTCCCGGGTGCCCGGCGAGCGGCGGCGGGCTGCGGCCGAGCTGCGGGCTGGGCGGCGCGGCCGCACGCGCGCCCGACGCGCCAGTGCAGTGTGCGAGTGCCAGTGTAGAGTGGCGGGCGGCGGGGCGCGCGTCGCCGCCGCCTCCCGCGCCGAGCAGCGCGCAGCGGCGCCCGGGCCGGCGGAGAGTATGGAGGCGAGCTAACCCGCCCTCCCAAGATTTCTCGGCTCGAGTTCATCGACAAATGGGGGCTGACCCCCGTCCTCCGCCCGAGGACGGACCTCCGCCCCCGCCCGGAGACCTCGGACATCAGGTAACGTGTCCCCCTCGTCACTCGCCGCGCCCGCCCGTTCCGTCTCGCCCGCCCCGGTCCTTCCCCGCCGGGTCGAGCCCCCGCCGTCGCTGCCCCTCCCGCTAGCCCGGGTCAGGCAGGGTCGCGTATACACGGCCTGAGGACGCGACCCTGCCCGCGGCGGGCGCCGCGCCCGCCCGCTCTGTGCTCCCCGCGTGGCCCCCGCCGAGGCGCCCCCGACCGCCCCCGATCGCCTCACGGTAGCTCGGAGGCGTTCGCGACGCTCCCGGGCACCGAACCCGATGCCTTGCGCGCCGCACGTGCCGCCCCCACGTGCCGCTACGAGGAAGTCTACTACTGCTGTAGATACCATAGTTCCGCGGTCATTTGCCTCTTTCGCTCTGCCACGAACACATTCCCCGGAGGTCCCCGTCTCTGAATCCGTGCGTTTCCTTCGGGGTCGTCACGCATCGCCGCCTCCGCCTCATCTCCCGCCCCAGTGTGAACGGCGTTGACGAAAGGCGGGGGCGGTCGCGCCGGCCGCCGCTGCCGCCGCCTGTGAGCCCGGACGCCAGGTAAAGCGCGCGCCCGGGCGTGCAAGCGAGCCGGCGCGTTGCAAAAATGCTAGCTGTCGGCGGTGGCCTTCGCCACCCGCTGCCAGGCCTTTGTGAAAATGTCGTCCGCCCGCCTCTTCACCCTCTTGCCTGCTCGTTCGCCCACCCGTGTCCCGCTCTCTCCTCTCTCTTTTAGTCTTGTGCGCTTCACCCGGTCGGCTCCTTCTCTGCCGCTCTCCCAGCTCCGCTCTGCGCCCAACGCCCCCACCCCTCTCGGCTCCGCTCCCGCTCCCGGCCCCGCTCCTACCCCGCCCCCGCCTCGCCGCCACAGGCCGTGATTAGCGGCTGCGCGGCGCGGGGGCAAGAACCGCCCCGAAAGGTCAGCGGGGCGGCCCGTGGACATTATTCGTCCCCGAACACCCGGAGTCGCCGAGTTTGGCGCAAATTATCACACAGACTTTCTCCTCTTTCTGTTGTTCTGGACATGATTTCCACCTTTGGTTTCCTCTCCTGGTGATAGAAAAAATTAAATGTATCTCCTCTTTTCGCTATGGAATATTCCCTGGGAATTTCGGTACTATCCTCCCGTACGTTTTCTTTTCCTTACGTAGAAACATTCCATAGCTTAATTCCGTATTCGTTATTGCAGAATTTGCCATTTAGTTGCATAAAAAATTAACAGTAAAATTGTTTAATTCTGTTTTAATCGCTTTGAATACCGTAGGGATACAAAATGTATCAATGTCCAGTTTTCAAATATTTATCGAGTTATTTCACTGGAGCGACACGGAACATTCGTCCCTCCCGCAACTTTCGGTTACATTCGTTCGCGACGAATTTAGTCAACTACCAACCATCCCTTCGCTCCAAGAGAAGAATCGGAAAGATATCCCGGGAAATACTCGGGTCAACATACTTGCAGCAGAGAGTGCGCGTGCGCATGCGCGCACGGCGCGGTCGCGTGCCTTCTGTTGCGAACGGATCACTCACGGGGTCATGCGGCACTCGCGTACGCGCCCTCGCCCTCGTCCTCACCCTCGCTCGCGTCCTTCCCGTGCCCGCTCCCGCGCCCGCACCGCACCCGTGCCAACGCTCGGGGCTCTCTCTTGCTCCCGCGCTCTCACCCTCCACTTCGCTCTCGTCTGTTCCCTCACCAGACACAAGAAAAGCCTTCGCCCTTTCTTGTGTCTGCATTCTTGCCCGCGTTCTCACTCCCCCCTCGCACTCATCACCGCCCTCTCCTACACTCGTCCACTCCGCGCCCTCGCCCATTCCTACGCCATTTTCACCCTTGAGCATGCCTTCGTCTTCCACTGCACCCTTGCCCATCTCGCGCCCGATCCCATCCCAGAGCTCGCACCAGCCCCCGCGCCTACGCTGCAGGATGTTCTCTGCGTTCGGCGAGTTTCTTCTCTTTCCTCCCTTGCTCGTGGTGGAGCGAAAGGTTGAGCGCAAGAAAATGGGTCGCGCAACCGCAGGAACTTGAGCTCCAGGCTGATTTTGCGGTTTCCTTCTCGGCGATGGAAAGGATGCAACTACTGATCTGGCATTTGATTTCCGTTTCCGCTCTGTTTTTATGCCCTTAAAAGTCCATTTTTGCTGTGCTTGTAGATCGGAGTTAATACTTAGCGAAAGTGGTACTAGATAACCATTATCCGCACACCTTGCTTAATTTGTAGTAATCTGCATCGTTACATACAAGTACGAACATATTTTCCCCTTTTTCTCGTCAGATGACGTGCTTAGGATTTTTAAGCAGTTGATACTCGCATGTTGGATAAGAATTTCATTAACATTAAAGTTTGGATCTGAGAATGCAATTCAGTTCTCGGTCTGAAGCTTCAAGAAGTGATCTATCGACATGCAAAATTCCTTATTAATGCGTTTACTATTCTAATATAATAATGAAAAGTGACATTCTTTGAACCATAGAAATGTGCCTGACCTACATTCATCTGGAGCGATAATATCATAAATGGAAATTTATAGCAGTGTTGCCAACTTAACTTCAACGACTCCCCAAATTTGAAGCGCATTGATAAATAGCTGTAAAGTGAATTCCCTCCAAGTGAATAGAATAACGTATCGAACTAAATTCGGTTTCATATTTAAATCTTAAATTCAATCTTTTGATTATGTGAAAAACAAAACTCTAAATTGTGAACTTTTATGGCAACAAAGTGAGAGCACTAAAGATGGTAACTAGACGAAGACTGAATGTAATGCTCAGCGTATGAGTACGTAATTCGCCTAATTTTGATTGTATCTCCAAGCAGTAAATTATAATATTTACTTAGGAAAACTGCACGTCCAGGCAGCTAATGAAAAAAACATTTCGGTATAAATGGCCAAATAATCCGATTAGCTCACAAATAAATTTATGTCGATATCACATTTTAAAAAAATCGTTGAAAATACTATGTGAATAAAAGGTAATTATGTTATTTTTATCAACGATAAAGTGATTTCCACCATAGAGCGAAATTAAAAAATACGCCAACCATTGTGGCAATGACTGTTAGGAAGTCAAAACTGTTTTTGCGCTATCACTGAACATAGGTAACAAGATACCACGTATTACATGTAATAATCTACAGATCATAAGTGTCATAATCCGACATGTCCTACATACGATTGTGAGATATTCAACACTGTATTTTGTATTTTGTTCAATACCCCAAGTGCATTAATTTATTCATCAAAATGGGATTTTCAAAACCTTCAGGCTGATCAATGTTTGTTATTTAGCCATATTAATTTCCCAGGTTATCTTATAATTAAACACAATTAAGTAGTTTTAATTCATCGAGATTTGACTAAGATAAATGTCGACCGTAATATATAAAAATAATTGCATAGAGTAGATATATTATATAACTAATCTTCTTCCCGGGAACAAATATTTCCGGTTTTCAAAGGTTGTATTGTTGGTACCGTGCGTTATTGGTACCTTTATTCATAATAGATGGATAACAGAGAAATAGAGTGGGGATAGGGATTCTGGAGCTCAAGAAGAAGTACGTACTTTATACTTGTCCCCATACGTCATATACAGTTTATAGTGTTTTAACGACAAATCAAAATCAAATAAATCGAGCCTAAACGGCGCCGGATACTTTATTGTGAGTAATATAGCTGTTAAATTTCTATGATTTGATTATATTACCTAGGATAGAATAAGTGCACGCCAGTTCCTACACTAGCGTTATCGTTAGCACTGCCGTTGTCGATCTTGTTGCCGTTGCCGGTCTTGTTGCCGTTGTCGTTGGCACTGGCGCTGGCGTTTCCGTTGGCATTTTCGCTACCGCCGTTACTGTTGTCGTTGTTGACGTTGCCGTTGTCATTGTAGTTGTCGTTGCCGTTTGCTTTGCTATGTGCACTGGCGCCGATGTCGTCGTAGCCGTAGCCGTAGCCGTAGCCGTTACTTTTGGTGTTGCCGGTGCCATTGCCGTTGACAGTGGCACTGAAGTTGAAGTCGACGTTGCTTTTGCTGTTGCCCTTGTCGTTGGCGTTGGCTTTGCAGAGCGGTCGAAGTGGAAGCTTCGGCGCGCGCCTCGTGCACCGGAAGGCAGCAACGCGCTCGTCCGACGCTGAGCGAGCTCTCCGCGGCCGCGAGTTCTATTCTCGACCGACGCAAGGCGTGTGCCGTTCACCACGACGCTCGACTCCCCCGCTGCGTCCGTTGATGCATTTACAGTTCGTGGCCGTCGGTGCAGATATATCGAAATATTCGGAAAAATCTTGATACTGAAACGCAACGAAATACGTAGCACCTACTGATATGCATAGTGAGGATGTTTCGTTTAGTGCAATTATTGGTATCTTCTTTTTACACATTCGTATGTTAGAGGAATGAATTTTGTTTGGTAACCGAACAGTCTGGATCTGATTATGTCGTTCTATGAGATGCCGCAGTTGTTTTAGGGCATACGTTGAATTGCTGTTTATATTAAGATATTCGAATACGTTTAAATATATTTTGTTATGTACAAAACATATTCGCAGATCATTTTTTTAGAAATATATCGCCCATGCTCTGATACCTTTCCATTTCCGCTTTGTATTTTCTTTCTTAATTATTCATTACATCATGTATTGCCAGGGCTAACCCATCAAAGTTGACGGAACGGTGTTTAAACTCTTGTGTTAAAAAACCATAATATTTATAATTCTTTAAAACAAAATGTAGTGCGAGTTGTTTTTCATTGAAAGATTTCCTATCTCATTAATATTCGCTATCAAATTACTGTGATAAAAACGCTCATCAATAAAAACTTGCATAGTCCCTAGGTACACACATAAACATAAAATGGAACACTTATTATTGTAATTTTTTGTCCGGAGCCGTCACACAAAATTAAGAGACGCCAATCAAAATCAATTTAGGGCAAAATAAGCTCCATGATATTACTGCATTTTGCAAATCCTTTTAACCTCAAACTCGCTCTTACTACCAAATTGCACACCGCCGGCGGTCGTTCCCATAGTACCAAATAAAGGCGTAATTTCATTGCGGTTCGTTCTGGTTTTAATTGTTATTGCTTATGGAGACGTCCTCTGCAAAAAGTCTTTTTTTTTTGGGCAGAATATCCTATGATATGCAAAAAATTCTAACTTACCCCATTAGCTCAAACTACGTTACAATCGTGCGGACGCAAGAAAGTGCGTTATACATTTGGAAATAAGATTTGAACATAAATTCTTCTGGCCGTACTATGCACGGAACATGAGTCGTCTACAAAATGCAGAAATGCCGCAGACAATATTTGAAAGCCTTAAAACGGAATATATCTGAAGAAACAAAGCATTAAAAAACTAATCGTAATGAATATACGTTTCAAGTTTCCTGCTGATCGATCCGTATCGATTTATTTTTCGTTTCATGTACTAACATCATTTTCTGAGTCTAATATTATGTCATTTTATCAGAACTTCCCACAGTTACTGCTGCACTTAAAAATATCCATTGTTGTGTTTTTCTTAATCCATGGCCTAAAAGTATATAATGAAATTTCGAAGATTAAGTAGACTTTAAAAACATGTATTCTTCGGTTACTAAAGTGTTTGTAGTGGATAACTAAAAAATTAGGATATATACAACTCTTAAAATGAATAGTTTGACGTCGAAAATTGCCGAGTCCAAGGTACCCTTGTTTTAGCCGCGGATGACTTTTTAGTATCACACAAATTGGGTATTTTCACAATATTCCATGCAACATTATTGGGTCTTTAGATCACTTACTTACTCACTAAGAACGGAAGAACATTGCTTTGATATTGTTTGACATGACATCATTATAGCCGCAAGTATGACGTCATTACATCGAATTTTACCCAGTACAATTTGTCAAGAACAAATATTTTAAGGACACATCGCAAAATCTGTCTTTTGTGAAGAAGATTGTAGATTCTCCAGTTCAAGTACATCGTCTCAAAAGTGCAATGAACAAAAAGTTGCTTGGGATTAATTTCGCTTTCGGATATAATGGAAAACTGACGATATAAATAGAAAATGTGGTTACAAACACGTAAATACATATTCGAGAAAACGGAAAATATGGAAGTGAGTCAGGTGGGAGTTAATTTCAGAAAAATCCTTGAGTGCCATTTGTGTATAAGTCATTAATAACGTGTGTCTCCTAGCTGGGGTACAGTAAATGTGTCATCATCCCAACATATAGTTTAAAAACGTATCTGTTTTTGAATCGAGTATCAATACATATAGTTTTGGGGTCAAAATGACCTTCTTTTGTGATTTGAATTTGTCGATGTGCTCGGTGGAACTTTTCACAAGAATGGGAATCACATAGGTAATCACAGATAATCATCCACATAGGTAATCACATAGGTAATCATCCAGGTAATCACAAGAATGATTACCTGGAATATATTTCAGCCTGACATTAAACAGTGCTTTTTGGTAACAACCAGGAGGGATGTGCACCTCACAGTTTTGTAAACCAAATGTACTTTAAGCCACTATCAATGGTTATGTTAGGCACTATATTACAAAACTTTGAAAGTAGACCTTCTGCGTGCGGGAGCTACCTTATAAAACTAATATGAAAAAGTAACTATGAAAATATACTTTTTTTAGAATTTTGATATAATAAATGCCATTAATCAATGTTTTTTCGGATCCTAAAATGTACTTTTTCTGCTGATCAAAAAATATAATTTTGTTGACTGGTATTTCAGATACATCTGTAGCACATTTCTTGAATGTGTTTCAGCAGTTGTAAGCTGTATTCTACTCATCAGTAGATGCGAGTTCGTTGATGCATTGGGTTATTGAACTTTAAATTTTAAATTCACACTCCAGTATCTAACGTACGTTTTTTTGGGATGCTGAGGATATTATTAAGTAAGTCGCCTGGAAGTGAACGTCGAAGAGATGGCGGTTGGTAGTTATTCGCGTCCTCGCGATTTTCGCACAGCATGACGTAGGCTGCGATATTTTCGACCGAGGGGCTTCGCTTTTTACTACGTCTCGCGTTGTGCCTATGGGGGCGAGAAGCGTGTCTTTGGGGCCAATTGATCGGTTCTTCGCGCGTTCAATTAATTTCATTCAGAAACACTTCCTCGAAAAAAGGAGGATTCCCAGTGATTATAAATTGTTCTGAATTAGACCCATCACTTTTCTCGTGATAGGTAAACGTATTATAGCTCATGAAATTAAATATATATTGTGTAATGAACTAGTTTTAAAGAACTATAATTTTGACGGCAATAAGGAGACACAGTCTATCATAATTTTAAGAAGCTCTTGCTTACTCGCAAATATTTTCGCAAAATTTTGATAACATTTTTTTAAGTTTTGGAAATATTGTTAAGTTTACTGTTTAAGATGTTCATGTATGTGGTAAAAATATAAAATTCTCTTTTAAATGAAAGCACATTCAAATGTGCGGTATTGAGCGTTTTTTGCATTCTGATATTTCATGTTTTGTTTACATTTGTAAAACTTTTCGTTTCTGAAGGATCATCAGTTGAACTCACTTAAGAATGTTTATACTTAAAATACATTAGCGGGGAGTGAACTACTTTCAGAAGCAGGAAAATGGTGCGTTTATTTACAGAGGTGGTATAATTCCGTTCGCAGCTAATCAATGGAGAAATGTGTGAGCACTAGCAAAATACAATTCTTTTTTTCTGTTAATTCTCATCTAAGAATTGTTCATTCATTTTATTCAATATCAGAAGTCAGAATAATATTACATTTTACATGAGATGCCAATCTCAAGAACTAGACTTTGACGTGCACTTTATGCTTCTGTAAACATTGAAAGATTTTCACAATTGAGGTGTTTTCTAATCCTTATTTACTTTTCATATATCGAGTTGGTCAGTGCAACAGAGTGAGAACCCACATTTTTGTAAATTTAAGTAAGAGGAGAAAAGAAGCCAAAATAAATCCAGATATTTATCAGTAGTGGGTATGCACTTCCTTCTGCTTTCTACCCAAAGATTGTAGTTCTATGAAAACATTTGTACAAGGTTTGTATAATATGTTTTGGAGGAGATAATTCTAATACCTATATTTTGAATTGGCGACTTGTAGGAGCACTCTTCTTCTAAATGGTACTTTAAAATTACCAATAAAACTAATTTTTTTCTTTGGACGGTCTAACAACCCAGGTTCGCCATTGAACACATATTTGCGTTCTCGGAAAAGTCTTTTGAGATCATGGAGAGTGAACCATTTGGGAACAAGAGATAAGACCAATATGAGGACTTGTCGGTGGGTATAGGAACAGGATAGGAAAGGAATGATCTCGGAAGTCCGTGGTCAGTTTTTGATACTGCTCTGGCATTCAGATGGAATTTATCGTAGCAAAGCCAGAGAAACGACAATTAGACCACGTCGGTCAGATTCGACGATTCTCGTACAGACAATGGCAGACCTCCACTCAATTACTTATCTGGGGTCGAATATCCTCCATGAGGACAAGAGCCAGTACCTCCCGGTCTATGGAATTCCATTTGCGAACTGGCAGTCATACGTCATTGCACGAGATAAGAAAACACGTAGGTAAATGTTGAATTTATTTTGCTCCAGATCTCGAGGAAATTACAATTCTTACGAGATAATTTGCAGCCTTGTAGGTACTACGAAACTCAATGTCCCATTCGAGTTGATTTGAACTATCATGAAATGAATGAAGGAATAGAATTTTTCAATTTGATCAAATATTGATCGAATGAATTGTGCGCTTGTCAAATTCAAAGGAGCATTTTAGTGAATTGTAAACAATTTTTAATGCTTTGCATTAGTTGTAAGAAAGTACAAATAGAAAATAACGCTTCATTTACTACAAAAAAGGTTTCCTAAAACCGAACGAATACGTCTTGGGGGAACAGCGTTCTGAATGGGAAGAATTCTCACTAAAATTCTCAAAATATTTCCATAAAAAGTTTTAGAAACCCTCCATCCGCATGAAGTTTAAATAACAAATATCGCTCAGTTTTCTTGTTGCGGTATTCACGTAAACGTCTTTAATGAACAATGGAATAATTTGAAATTTCGTATTAATTCTTTAGATAAAGTCGTGCACATTTATTCACTACTATTATCTTGATCAATTATTTCTTAATATTAATAATTCAGTTAATGACAGCCATTTGACAAAATGAAACCATTATTTTATGATAATTATATTGTGCTTCTAAGTAATTAGAAAAAAACAATTACGATTTTTACGATCTTGCATACTACCTACATACAGAGAAATGGTTTTATATTGCAGCAAAAAACGGGGATTTTTCAATTGAAAAACTCGCATTGTGGGTTTTTTATTTGAAAAAATTGGATATATCTTGTTCCAAAATGTAGTAAATTGCTTCCTCTAACTTTCCATGAAGACAGAATCCACGTTCTGTGGGTCATCGATACTGAAAAATTGGTCTACGAAAAAACGTCTAACCGTCTGGCCATCCGTTTGTCTGTGAACACACTCGGCAAGATTACCGTAAGCAGGATTTTCACTAAAATTGATATTTCTGATCGAGCTGTGTGATTTTCAGACTCCTTGAATTTGAAACGAATATTTTGATTTAGGAGTTACTTTATACAAAGCCTTAACATTTTCAATTTTTTCTCAAAAAATATTTTCTCTCTTGTGCTATTTTTAAAAAAAAAAATGTTTTTGCGGATACAGCAAACACACATAAAAAGGCTCATGTCTCGTATTCTTTGAATTCTCTCAAAATTCGAAAATTGTAAAAGTTCAAATTTTTTCAGTATTTTCGTGCAAGTACAATAATGAAGTTGTTTGTTTCGCAATGAAATCTGTTGTTCAAAGTTAGATTTTTAAATAAGGTCTATTTTAATCAATTAATTAAGGTCAGGGTAGATTTTTCAAAAATCTAAGTAGTTTTCACGGAATTTGCCATGAAATATGGGCAATTTTATAAATAAGATTTAAAAAACAAAACAAAAAATGTAGTGGTGCTACAGAATGTTACTTTCTCGTAGTAATGTTTTCTAATTTCCTTGGTATCAACTGATTTTAGGGTATTCCCCCATCCTTTTGCCAGCTGCCATATATCGCCACTCAGTACATTTTTTTACATTTTCTCCCTTTCTTTGGTTTCCTAATCCTAGAAGCAAAATATTGCCTTAAGAATGTGAAAGAATAGTAAAACCTCGTCATAAATGGCAATTTTCATTGAAAAATTTGAAGCATTTTCTAAGAAAATGGCGTTTAAAAGTTACTGTAAATGTGAAATTTAAAGCTCATTTTCATAAAAAATATTTGAGTTTTCGAAATACTTCATTTTAAGTCATTTTAGGAACTTTAAGTCATCAATGCAATAGTGTTTACAAATCTCTGGAAATGAACATATTAATGGCGTGAGAGATATTAAAAAAATACATTTGTGCATTTTTAAACAAAAGAATACGGCGAAATGAACTTGATCATTTTTAACAGTGCAATTAGCACAGAAAAGTTTGAAGAAAAATTAAAGCCATGTGCAAATGGCATTTGAGCGTTTATGAAAATGCGGAATTTTGAGCTCATTTTAACAGAAAACTGTTGAGTTTCGAAAAACTTTATATGACATTATTTAAATCACATGTACTTATAAATACTATAACGTGAACAAATTGCCCTTAGTGTAATTAATAACAATATATTTACTCTATACTTGCAAGAAATTTAAAGAAAAAATTTAGAGCCGTTTTCGAAACAAAATTGAAAATGTTCGGGAGACTTCATGTAGATTGCCCCTAACTTTTGAAGAATGTTTTTCAAAATTGTAGTGCCTCGAGTCGAGCCCGATCGACGGAGGCAATATCTATTTTGAAAATAAAACTATGTATGGTTAGGCGCTAGTGCTGTTCACAGACGGACGTTAAAAAAACAGTTTTTCAGTATCAGGAGACCCCAAAGCGCGTATTTATGTTGAAATCTCGAAATCGTTTCCTCAGTATTACATATCTTTCTCTATACTACGTATATACGTACGTATACGAGAAAGTAAAAAAAGGGTAAAAAAGAAAAAAGCTCCAATTTTTTCCTTGAAATTATTTTTAAGGATAATTTAATTTGAAAATTTGTATGTAGGGGATTATTTCACTCTTCCATAATATTCTAAAAGCCATGCTTTTATTCTATTATTAGTGGGACAATTGTTTAAAAAATGTGATTTTTTAATTTTTTGGCGCCGCGCCGGTAGGAAGCAGCTGGGAAGAGGGTGGGAGAGTATCGAACAGTTAGCCAATACTGAAGAGATTGCGAAACAAATTAGCATGCGAAAGTTGTATACGAATATGCATGTTCTATATCGTACAATATTCGAAATTCGCAGCTTGAAGTTCCTGAACGGTTAGAAACTACATTTTCGCGGAAATGAAAGTGACTGCTTGACTACCGGTCAGTTTATTTTTATTTCTCTCATGTCAACGGTTTTGTTTTAAAAATGATCAATATTGACCGGCGACTTTCGGCATGAAATATACCGCTTGTAGCATGACATAAACGTTCTGACGTTATAGCTTTCTTCACGACTGAATAACGTCACTACACCGGCTAATACGCTTCAATAGTATACTTATTCTTCGATCCGCAGTAAAGTGTGCGTCTCCTTCGCAACAATCTGTGAGATCGCTCACTAGCCTTAACAAGGAGTGAGAGACGTGGAGGGAGATGTGGATGATTTATTTACTTTCTTTACGACGACTTTCCAGCGGTATAGTGTAACAAAGTGGGAGATCGTGTGAAATTTATTGATACAGAACACTTACATTGGACATAAAAGAGGAAATATATTTTTCAATTAAAATGCATTCAACGTTTTCAAAACCATTCGGTACGAGAGAAGAAAACATTGGTTGATTTGATGGCGAGTGATGGAATTATTGAAAACTTATCAGCGTCACCATGAACTGCAACAGTTCTCCAAAGGGTAATGTTTATAAATACAGAAAACGATGTCCACGCTAATACACATTAACAAATAGGATAAAGAAATGTGCAAAACATGAACAGCGATGCTACCATAGTACACAATATAAGACACAAGTGCACTTAGGGTATATATCACATTTTTACCTATTGTTGTCGTCCCCCAAACTTGTCACACTCTTTCAAGAACATCGTAGAAATATCATGCTGTAATTATAGAATCGATGGTTACTGATCAAGTAAATACTACTAGTATTTAATATCGTAGCTTTTACTATGATTACCCTTGAATTAACCAGGTGCATTCAAATGATTTGAATTTATTATTAATGACGTTTTTTGTCTATTTCAGTACTAAATTTTTGTTATTTATGTCGAGTTCTGATTTCTCAAGCACTAGAGCAAAACAGTATACTTTGGTTTAAAAAATGTTACTAAACATGACCTCAGTATCTCGATTCTGAGCCTTCGAGTTATGAATTCGACTCATTTCTTTCTTTAAACAAAGTGCTGCATTTTTTAAATTAAAAATAACAAAAAATAATGTTCACAAGTCTGCAACACAACTGTAACCTAAAAGTACTCAAAATTGGTTGATATGTTGATAAAAAGAAATTATTTTAATTAACACTGTGATGAAAACATGAACATTTTATTATAAAACCACATAAATGGATTTAAGTGAATTAAAGATATAAACCATTGAAAGAATAAAAAAACACAAGAAAAAATAATTGCAAATATACTTATTACTATTTTACAACATTTACCTACATGTAATGCAGTCAAAATAATGGAAAGAAACTCAGAATTTTGTTGACTATAGAATGGGAACTTTCTCGCCTCCTTTTCTCTCACAACATTTGCATATTTTGAATCAAAAAATGTATGTGTCGGTGAGGTTGATTTTATTTGCCAAGATACACGCAAAAATCCCCTATTGCGATTAGGATAATTAACCTCAAATTATATTTCTTACCAGGATAATTATCTTTAAAGTAATAAAATATCAAAATTACAATATTAAAAAACTATTGTTGGACATAAGCATAGGAGTAATGTTCCTGATAATGGCATTTGGGGTTAGGGTAGGTGGAAGATGGGTTGGTGTCTCAGAGATGCTTTTTAATCCAAATACACTGAAATAGCGAAACATATTTACGTGTATATTTGTGAGATATGTGGTCGTGTTTTGTGCAAGCTACTGTGTGCAAATGTCCTTTCAAAATTCCATGTAATGCACTACATAACCAAATCTGCTGCTACGATCTGCCCCAGTGTCGTGCAAACTCTCCTTTCATTTATGCTGCATGGTTCCTGCTCACAGTTTTCTTGTTCTTCTATGTAGTGGGACTTGTTATTCGCCACACGTCACCTTTATAATGAGTCGGAAGATGTCGATGTCCAGCTTTCTATCCACCTTTTCTTCAGTCTTCCCTCTTAACTAAGGGTCTTAAATCTCTTGCTATTCTGATCAGCCTACTATTATCTGCCCTGAAAATGTGTTCATCCTAGCCTTTTCTTTTTGTTCTTATGAATTTAACGATGTCCAACACACCACACTCATCTCTTATATCTTTATTATTTATTCTATCCCATCTTATTTTTCCTGTTTTTGGTCATGAAGTAGTTATCTCCGAAGTTCTTAGTAAAGTTTTAGTTCTTCTAGTATCGGCCAGCGTCTCTGCTCTATAAGTCATAACCGGTCTTATTGTGGTTTTATATATTTTTACTTTACCTTGTGTATTAAGATACTTATTTCTCTAGGTTATATCTTTTAGATAACCCGATATTCTAGCTCCTTTAATTACTTGCTGTTGAACTTCATAATAAGTGTTCTTCGTGCTTGAAATTTCCACTCTTAAATATGTGGTTTTCATGACTCGTTGGATTATTTAATTACCAACCATCAATTTACACCTTATTGGATCCTTTGAAATTTTCATTGACTTTGTTTTTTCTGTTGATATAATCATGTGTTATTGTTCTGCAGTTTTCGATAGCGTGTGGAGAAGTCTTTGTATATCGTCTTCTGAATTTACCAATACTTCTGCATCATCTGTATAGCACACTATTGGGATTCTTTTACTTCCCATTTCATATCCTGGCATTTCTTTTACGCTGTCATTTATATTATCCATAACCAGATTAAAAAGCGCAAGACTAATAAAATCGCCTTGTCTAACACCAGCTGCACGAACCATTTCGTCTTTTATCATATTTCCTACTTCTACTTTCAAGATGATATTCGTATTTTTTGATTTGAAGACATGAGTCTTCAAATATTTCTGGAATATTCTTCTCTCTCTGAATACTTATCACGTCTTGTTAAGTATTCTGATTTATTTTTTATTTTATTTTATTTTATTTTATTTTATTTTATTTGTTGCGTCTACTTCGACGCAACGCGTCTCCAAGCCCCTTGGGGGGCGTTGAGCGCTTTGCGCTTCTCGGAGTAATCCTCCTATTACTGCGCTTGTTTTATGGAGTAATCCTCCGTTAACATTGTCTGTCGCGTCTCGTCGTAGTCGGTTGTCAAGAGGACCGCCAGGTAGCATCTCCGCGTACGCGCCTCCTACCGCGCGCTCCTGCGTCACTACCCAGGGGCCAGAATTAGGAAGGTATAAGGATAGGGGTAGAGTTTAGGACACTTCACAGGGGTTGGACTAGCCCTTGTGAAGCAGCCGAACTCGTTTTGTTGGAACAAATTTCACATGAGATTCGACGGGAATCGAACCCGGATCTCAGTGGTGAAAGGCTTGCGACTGATAATAATAATTTCATATGTTTTCGATTATGATAATATATATATATATATATATAAATGTAAAGGGATATGTTTACGTGAATGAGAAAGCAGCTTTCTAACTGGATATGAACTGGTGATATCGTAGTTTGTATAAAAGGTACACACAAGTGTATTCTGTTCACAACATACCTCATTTATTTTTATATTTAGTTTTTCCATTGCTTATCTGTTTGATTCCGGCGTTTAAGTGTTGAAAATTGTCCAATGAACAAAACTACCAGTGTGGTTCTGTGAAAGAAAGTGATTGATAGTACCGTCATATTATTACAATTGTCAAAAGACGTCATAGTTAAAATTAGGCGAGAATTCGCCCTTGATGTTCAGAGAAATCTACTACACTCTACTACGTGTATATCGTTGCTTCTTATGAGAGCAACAAAACACATCTCGGTCAAAGACATTACCATGGTCATCATCATCATCATCAGAATCTGAAGTAAATTAGCAAGAGGTCTCTCCATTCACGTGGAAGCTCCTGATGCTTCCTGTTACTGACCGGTTGAGAATTGGGTAATTCACCCTTGTACGCACTTATCTCATCTTGACATGCGTCATTTTAAAAGCATTTAGTACCATAGTAGTGGGGAAAATCTTAATACGCGCAAACATAATGGTTAAAGAATTCACTTCTAGGAATATATTCTACAAAACTATACCTACAGTTTGTACATAATCAGTTTTCATGACATCTAGATATTTTAATTTCTCTATGTCCACCGGAAACTAATGTACATCATTTTAATGGAACTCATAAGTAATCCAATTCGTGTGCACTCTGCCAAAACCCCCGCTAAGATCGTGAGATGTATACTTTGTCTCAATGCCAAAATATACTGAACGCGAAATAGAGAATTCTTGCAGCTTCAATGATTTTAAAATCTTCTGTCATCTGATTAAATTTTGATGATATTCACATAATCAATATAATTTTACGGTCATTTAGCCAGAATATTTATGCCAGTCTCTTAAAAACCCTACAAAAGTTAGTAATTGTGATAAATAACAACATTACTCACTGATTAATGCTTCGTTTCAGAATAAACAAAAAACAGTATTCGTTATCTATTCCCCTTGGTTTCGATTCCGCAGTAATTGTAGTTAGAAAATAATAACTGAGTTGAGGAAATAAAGTTGTAAAGTAATCAAAAGCGCTCACTGTGAAAGAACGTTATTTTTAGACATATAATAGAGGAATAAGATAGAAAGTTGTTTGTAAGATTTCGACTTATCTAAATTTATTAAACGTAAACAGTAGTCGCCGCTTACTGTAATCACGGTTAATGTTATCATTCGGCTAATGCTATCATTCTTATGATGTACCGCTCAGACTGATTATAGAACATTAAGAAGACGTGGTTTGCTGTTATCAGAATTCGTTTTATTTATCATTGTAGTGAAACATTTCAAATATGCACAGTTTAGAGCCGTCATGGGTGGTGGCTGGCGTCTGGCTAAAGACCAAGCAAATACTATTCGCCGTTTGCTTGAAGAAATCCTGTGCCACCGAATATAACGGAAAACAAATTTGGGTATGGATGACTGTGGATGAAAACATCTCTACATGTGTTGGACTGACAGAAGACGATATTATATGTAAAAATATATCAAACTCCTTCAACGGCAGAAATCAGGCAGGTATCAGAAATATTGCGACGTGGTGTTTAGTGCTGGTCTGTTGAATTCCAGTCACATTATGAGTACGAGATTTACATTACTGGAATTCCTCTCGAAGGCAAGACGCAGTTGCAAAGCCAGAAGCGAGGAATCCTTTATTTTTTATTTGATGAACTAATTAGATTTTTTTGTATTTTGATATAACTCATTGTATATGATATTGTACAATGTATATTGAAATCAAATATTGATTTTATATATTGATATCAATCTGATAAGTGTTATCACATTATCTGTGGCCCGGAGTGATAACAATAATACACTGTTGAGGCCTGAGTAGTGATGGTCGTAGTTAGCCAGCTAGGTCGTATCCAGCCGCTGTCTAGTAGTTTTTGTTGTTTTTTTGCGGTTTCCCTGATTAATACCAGGCAAATACAGGAGCAATACCCTAACAAACTGGCCATGGACCGCGCGAGATCTTTCCTTTCTTATCCTCGTCCTCACCCTTCCTTCACACACACACATACTTACATGCTCTACACTACCACACACTTGTAAGGAGCTTAGAACTTGTCCCGTCTAGTGAAGTGTCTAGCATTTTTTAAAATTTACAATGCCACAAGCATGATATCGCTTCTGTGTGATTTTCTGCCCTTCGATAATCCACGTGCCTTAAACGGGATTGAACCTGCACACTGTAAATACAGAGGCCCGTACGCTTACAACGCGCCCTCCCAGCCATAAGCAGTGGCGCGCTCAGTAGGAGAATGTAAAGCGGAGTATTAGATTAGTGGGAATAACACAAATACTGGCCTTTTCAATCACAATCATAACTGTTTCATAATTTTGTATTTTTACCGAGTATCTGGGTATTGAAGGAAATCATGGACACTTCCCAAAAGGTCCAAACTTGCATAGTTTTCTTTCAGTTTCTGCGCGCATTGGAAATTAGTAATATTGATGTTTTTAGATTTTGCCCGACTTCTTTTTTATCTAACGAAACTATAGGCACATCGCACATGGCCAGAGGCTTCATGTTTTCTTTTTTCAATATCTGCGCGCATTGGGAGTTTTTAATGTAGATAGAAGATAGGTGTTTCGTTTAGGCTTTATTTTAAGTTAAAGAAAAACATACAGCTTCACAGATTTTTTGTGACGCATCTTGAATTTCCAATGATGTGTCAGATTTGTGAAGTGTTAATTTGAATTTTTCAAATTGTAATTTAACGAGTGAATTTAATTTTCTATTTCTCCTTCTTGTAGTTTTTTATTATTTCCCTAGTGGTTTCGTAAATCACTTATGTTTCGTGGCTCAGTAAATGTTGCAGTGACACACAATATAAAACAATTTAAATATTCTTAAATAAACGAGCGAAATAAAACTTCACTACGTATATTTCATCACTGATTTTATACTAGAAATTTGTGCTATTACAGTCGTGCATTTTAGGGCAGTGTTGTATTTGAACAATATGAACGGTATTTATTTGTGTGCTAAGATAATTTTTTCGTTTTATTGTTCTTTATGCCTTCTTATACCATCCTAACACCGAATTATTAAAACCTGCATAGGTGGCTCAGGGCATCAATTGATGTCACTGTAGTGTCTATGACCGGAAGGTCCGAGAGTTCGAGTCCCGACGGTGGCAGGATTTTCGACACTAGCGAGAGAGATAGTTTGAATTCAGCTGCTCTCTGGGGGAGAATTCTAGCGACAGGCTCCTCTGATCAGTAGCTTTCCGTGGCTTCTCCGATCAACGCCAGGTGAATGCCGGAGCAAGTACCTTAAGAAAGGGGCCACTAACCGCGTCATAATTCTCTTCTCTTGTCCTATCCTCACACACTTATACCCACTACACTACCACGCATGTTGGGAGACCAGCCGGGAGCTTAGAACTTGTCCTGACTGGGATGATGCCCCCTGGTAGGAGATAGGTGTTTGGGAAAAGCTCCGCTAGCAGACGTGTAGGTCAGCGTCGGATCTTACTATCCAGCTGGGAAGGATCTTCGCCACCTCACGAGGAAAAAATATCCACTTCACTTACGGAACTAATGACCTTAACTGTTGACACACACGAAATAATCAATCGAACTATCAGATATTTTTCTTTTTATCAGTCTGCTAGGAATCGTGATTTCTTTACACAATTTACGTTTTTAGTTGAAGTCAAAATTATGTAATCTTGAACTACCATTTGGTGGTCGATAGATTGAATTTTTTTCACTTGCCCATCACGTTGTTTTCGAACACCGTTCTATGGAACATGCAGCATATCATCTGGAAGATTTTCATAGACTGTCACAGAAACACAGATAGAGGCAGTGTCTGATCTTTAAACAGTTCAGCGAGTTTATGTTAGATATTTAGAGAGCAACGTTTCTCTTTAAGATAAATACCACGCAGCTACTCACTGAATTTAACGAGGAAGCAATATTTTTTTGTTTCGTTATACCATGTGGAATCTTGATAATTTGAAGCCCAGTATTCTTATACACCACGAACATTGTACTTTTCCTTTCACCTTCCCAATACACACGCACGCACACACGATCATTTTTTCTAGAAGTGGAACACTGTGATAAAATAACTTTTTTAAAAGAATGAACCATTCAATCTTCATTATGCTATTTTCTTCAACCGGAGGTCGATATACAATTGTCCCTGTTGCTGCCTTCGTGAGATCATAAGACTGCAAACTGTTTTGAAATTCTCCATATCCTCCCCGCCAAGAAAATTTCTTTGAATGAGATTGCAACACGGTGCCAAATTCCCACACATCTGTTTGCAGCGCACCACATGTTACGTTCGAAACCCGCCACAATGAGCGGAAATATGAGAGTGGTACGGCACGATGTCAGTAAGAAATAAACCGGTCCTGCGAAAGATATGTGTGAATTTCTTCTGTCCAAAACGTTGATTATTATCTTAATTGCAAGCATTTATAATTAGAACCGTACCGCAGGGAATTGCTTCTTCAGATAACAAAATTAAGATTTTAAATTTTTAACTATATTTTTTTCTTTGGTAAATCGAATCTCATAAAATGTCATTTTATGTGGACAAATTTTGAAAACATAGTTTAGTCTTCCAGAATCGAGTTGCATAGTAGCAGTCGAATACAATATAATATATCATATGATACATGACTTCTCTAATAGCATTCAAAATATTCACTAGAATAACTATTTCTTCTTATCATTCTGGTGTAGTGCGCGCAAGTGCGTGTGTATTCCTGGAGCATTCATTATTAGCGAGATTGTGTTTATACGTTTCTTAAATACCATAAATGCACATTGTAAAATGCTGTCTCGTGTCGATGGCGTTCTATTTCTTTTTTTATGATAGATTTCATGGGGTAAAATGACCATTGTTTCACCAAAACTGATATTTACCTCACTATCAATGTATCTGAAAATGCTAACAGAGAAAAGTAGTATACTTGAATATGCTGTTCCGATTATGCTTCATACACTACATAGCAGTAATTGTAATTTAAATTAATGGGAAGAGAGGTAACTAAATATGTATGATTCATCCTATTTACTAGTAGGAATCTTGTTAACATCATCGGCTTCGGTTTTATTCAATCTGACATGAGCTTATAAAGATCACTAACTTCTTGGATGAAATGTCAAGAAAAATCCCATTAATACAAGTAATAGTAAATTAAATTAGAGTTGGTGAATTTTCCAATCAATAGGCAACTATTGTTTTTACCTAGGAATGTTTGCAGATAAAATACTTTATTGTAAAGGAAAACTTAACTTGCAAGAATTTTTTCGAATCATTTCTTAACTATAGCAAACAGAAAGCAGAATTCAAACCATGGTTTTGCAGTTCATCAGCGTTTGCGAAGTCACGGTATTTCATTTTTCAAACATTAACAGACTGAATCATGAGCAATCACGTGGATATCGATGTACGCTTTAAAAAATACGAGTACGCGTCTAAGACAGAACTTTTCATTCCATTTTGGAAAGGAACTCGAGTCCTCTGTCATGTACACGTATGTTTCGAGACGAATGTTTTTGCACTGTCAACATGTATATTACGAAGAAACATAAACAGTATCCAATGTGTACTGTTACCGAACACGATTATTTAATGAGATTTAAATGCCTTGAAACTTTATTTCATATTTAATCTGAAAGCTCAGACTGTTGCTTTCCATTTGAGTCACTTCTATCAACTACAGCTCCACCTCTGTTGGGTGGCCATGGTGACCTGAGGAGCGGTTTATAGTGGCGACAAAGCCCTGTGTGTGAGAGTAATTAGCTTCCCGGCCTCGAAGTAAACATGTGCATACGCGCTGATGTCCTACCTTACTCCGCCAGGTAATGCAGTGAACCATTATATCTCGCTGCGTCGTCAGTCTTCCAACACACGTTTGCGGTCATATGTCACGTGCTTCTCGCGTGTGAAATCAGGGCCTTAATAATTCTTCACAAAGGCTATTTCAAAATCAATGTATGATTCTGCTGATTGATGTATTTGAGGGAAATTGGTGATACTTACTTTATTCGACTTTTCCGTCGACCTCCCACACATCAGTTCCAGAAATTCAGTGAGGATAGTAGATTTTCCATGTTGACTCAGTTTCGTGGTGAATGTGTATAGTACTGTAAGGTGACCGGGGATGTAGATAAATTAAATTTTAAATTATAAAACATTAGTTGGACCGTAACTAATAATCAAAACACTTTCTGTTGTGCCATTTTTTACTTTGTCTATGAAGTACCGTTTTTCGTTGAAACAAATTATCACATTCAAGTACATGACAGACAAACTTTTCGGTAATATGCCAAAAAGTCATTTTTCATTAACCTCTACTAGTTTCTGATTACATGCGATTCAAATTCCAATAGGAGGAAAATTATGCAAAATTCGGATGCTGATTTTCATATCTCACACTGTATATAAGCATCAGCCTGAAGGTTGGTTAGATTCTCAGAAACCAGAGAGAGTTGTATGAAGTGTACTGTGCAATTTGCAGGAAATAAGGTAGTGTGTCAATCTTTCTCGCCCAGCCAAAAAGTGCCGATGCACCAGCTGTCTCTCGCGTAAGGCATACGTTCAAATTGTAACTATTGACTTTATTTACTCCTATCGTTTTAGAAAACTACTAATGTTTTCCACTGATGCTCGTTTTAGATACATTGGATAGGTATGACTCACTACATGTTAGGGCGAAATTATTGCGAAAAGAACAAATGTCGGACTTTTAAGTTTCATGAAGTTAATGCCATTTCCTGTAAGCGGAAATGTGTCCATTTCCGTATGTGTTCGAAGGAGAATGAAGGTAATGTCCAGTTCTCATAATTGCATTTCATATGGTCATTTTGCTCTGAAAACCCGTCACACCTGATTAGCCTGATAAACAAATGAGCATTTCCTGTAAGCGTTGGTGAAGTTAATGGTATTGTTTTGGAATTAGTTTCATAGGTACTTATTTTTCCTGATTGATATTTGAATATGTGTGCAAATATATATGCATGCATGTGTAGACGTATGTATCCTCATAACTGGTATATACTATGTACGCAAGTATGAATGTGTTCAGGTCTGTACAAAAAATAGGGTATATACAAGTATTCTCGAATGAAATATTTGCTGTATAATATACAATTAATCCCAGTGCAATTTGAAGAAATAATTGCCATAATTTTCGGACTAAAACAGTAATGAGAGGGTTTTTAGATGTAATGATATGTTTTGTTATTTCAATACTACAAGTGTTTCATATGTTCTTCGTACACGTGTTTTACTTTTAATGTCCATGATTTATTTCGCAGTTTGTCAATTATTCATTAAGTCACTGGTGCTAAAACATTTTTTGTTGTAAGTCAAAAATTTCCCGATAGAAAATCTAATTAAAGTGTTCTAGATTTTAGTTCTAGTATTTAAAGTGTTCGTAATAACTGCATAAGAGTAATAAGCGATCGCAGTTGAATCATTGACAATTTAAGCATGACCTCAGAAAATTTGTTTCGAAATCATTTTGTAATATACCATCTAAATAGTCAATCCTCTTCAAAATCAGAACAAGAACATGACACAGATTCCTGACATTGTCTCCTTGGTACTTATTACGTGTGCCATCGCTGTGTTCTTTTAAGAACCGCCTCTATTTTGAAATATCATCGCTGTCGTTCATTGGCAATCCGCCCGCGAATGGAGTGACGTAGGCGACAATGAAGAAAAGCAACTGAAGTTTTGACACGTTGTAGTCGTGGTACACAAATTTGGTTTCAATTCTTGAACTCAGGTGCTTATTTATTATTTTGCATTACATGGAAGTTAAATTTGCAGAGTGAAAGAAAACTGCATTAAAATAAGACGACATGGCACCGAAATAGCATTGCGTTTTGATTCGATTATTAGTTATTTTTCGGTGTGATTTCCAAGTAGAGAGAACATTTCGAAGTGTCGGGTAATTAAATTAACTTACATAGACAGGCAAAATTAGACTTCATAATCATCACCATTCAGTTCCATAAACATTCTGCACAACACTTTTTTATCACAATTCTAGTTTAGTGGACAAAGGTTGACTAGGCAATTTTGTAATTAATTCAGGCACTTTTATCTTTCTCAGAATAACGCCATTTATTTAATAAGAGACACAATAACACTGGGGAATCTCTTTTAATTCAGTTTCTATAATAAGTGACTCGTATAGCTCAAGGAATCCAGGTCATGAAACGCGTTATCAAGAACAAACAAATGAAGCCGCTCCCAAATAAGATCTCATCGAGCGAACAATGCATAAAAAACAAAGCATTGTGCGTGCCCGACGCGTCCAAACCTTGAGCGGTGCCAGCTTACTACTCATATAAATAGCATGCACATACATTAGCAAACGAAATCAAAAAACGTGTCGCCCGATGGCAAGTGAACGGTGCGTCAGGTCGAATAGAGGGTGAAGCCCGTCGTTGTGGTGGCGGCGGCGGCGGCGGAGGCCAAGTGGAAACCCCGACGGACTCCTGAAAAGCGGACGTCGGCATCGGCCACGAGGCGTGGCGTGCGGAGAGAAGCGAAGCCGGACGACGCGGGGAAGGCGAAGCGCGGCGGGAGGCGGCAGGTCGGAGCGGGGAGAGGTGGGGTAAGGCGAGTGGAGCCGCGACGGGCAAGCGGGGCGGGGCAGGGAGGGGCGGGGAAGGGGCGGAGAGGCGACGGAGAGGCGCCTCTCGCTCGGGCTGGGCTCCCGCGCTGGGCGACGGAGGCGGCGGCGGCGGCCAACGCTGGCGGCGCGGCCGGGTATTTTTGTATCTGGGCGCGCGCGCGGCGGGCACCCCGGCGGCAGATGCCTCACGGGCGGCGGCGAACTGTGAGGTCACGCCCGCCGCCGCTGGCCGCAGCCACCGCCTCCGCCTCCGCCTCCGCCTCCGGCCCCGCCAGTCGCCGCCGCCGCCGCGGTCGAAGCGCGCCGCTCCCGTGCCGCAACCTTCGACGCTGGCCTTTTCTTGTCACCTCGCCTACTTTTAATCGCCCGTGCCAGTCGATTATGCTATTACTACCGGCCATAAGTTTCCAGCCACTTTCAGTTCCACTAATCATTCCATGCCTACCCAGCGGTCATTCTTTTCTCAGCAGATGTTACATTTACCGCTGTCATAACACACATCCTTTTATTTATCGCCTCCCTTTGGGTTTCGCCACTAGCGTTTCATGGCAGCTCTTTGACTCCGCCAATGTGATTCTCATTTTCTCACCACTTCTCCCTTCTTCCCCTTAATTTAGAACGCTTGGGATATGTCATCCACAGCAATCTCCCAGTCTGGCCAGCTACGTCGTTTCCCAGCACCTTGGTTCCTTGGCGCCGCGCTCCCTCACGTCGATGGCCCCGAGCGCCGGCTGCGGTCTCTACGGTGACTGGCGCCGCCGAAAAGGTTGTTGCTGCCTCCAGCGGCAGCACGGCGACGCCGTAAATTTGCTTAACTGAATTGCGGCTCCAATATTTGCGGGAACCACAACAAACGCTCCCGACCCGTGACGTCAGAGGCGCGCGCAGCTCTGACGGGAATAACTCGCAACACTCAGCAGGCGACGCCTGGCCCTTCGGCGCCGGGGTCGCGGCGGAGGCGGCTGCGGAGGCGGCTGCGGAGGCGGGTCGTGACGCCACGGCGCCACCCCGCGCCGCTTGGAGAGGCTGAATAGTTCCGAACGCGCTTCCGCCTCGCTTCCGCCTCTCTTCATTACGTCTGGTTGCTCTCCTGTGGCGTCCTCTCGCTCTGCTCATCTGACTTCCTGCTCTCGTTTTTGCCTACGCTGACCGTGCCTTCGTATTCTTGATAAATCCGAATCGTCTTTATTGTTTTTCCAGCATCCTGCATTTCCTCAGAATCGTTGCCGTGTACCATTCGACGCATTTCCTTCTCACAGTATATTACAATTTTCATCTCTTTATTTTTCTTCATTGCCTTCTTGCAATGATTTTTATCATGTCGTATTTCCTTTGTGTTACGTGAACTTCCGTTACATCCCCTTTGCAAAGTTTGTTAATCATAGACTTTCCGTGATCACTCGTTTCATTTGTGACCATCTAAGAGGTTCTTTGTTTCATTTTTCGTGATCTTTATCTCGCTGATATTTACTATTTTTGCACCTCACTTTCTCCTTTTTCACAGTTCCAAACAGACCTGTTCCGTTTTCCTACCATTGACTATTCACAATTGGTAGGTCTTCTTGTCACAATTTACAGTTCGTGCTTTTGTGCATATTTCCTACGTTGGCTGTTTATTGGCTCTACATGTCGCGTTATGTCCTATCCTTTATAGTATTGTCTTTTCAACTTTGTCTTGTTTTTTGATTGTTCTTCATTCTCATTTACAAAAACTCTTGCTTTCTTCCAATTTTGCAAAAATGTTGCAAGTGGGATCTGGTTTAATTTTATTTTCGTTAACTAACAATAAAAACTAAATGGACGTTCGGCGGGAGAATAATATTCTGCGCACGTTTTCTTGCGCTCCAAAATCTCTGGCCCACTCGTTACCATATATAACTGAATGATGAATAAAAGTGTCCTGCAAAAATCATTGAATGATGGAATGATGGAACAGTTGAATGATCAATAAATCCTGCAAAACAATCAGAGAAACTAATTACTTACCTTCATTCATTGTGTTTGGGCGATATTGAAATATTTGATTCACAATAAGTAAAAAGTTTTCAAGTATCGTGTAACCAAGTATATGTTTACCGTTAGAACTTATATTGAATTGTTTCTATTTCTCATATTATTTCTGAATTATATACGACCTATTTTGCAATGACTAGACTAAAAGAAGAAAACAAACTACATAGTTTCCTCGTTAACTTTTTTTGGGTAACTGATAATTCTTCTTAAAAATTTTTAGACGTACTATCACTTTGCCTAGGATGTTCTTATTTCTTTCTCAATTATTTCATGAAAACAGAACTGGTTTGCACTGTTACATCCATATCGAGTTATTTTCGTAAAGTATTTTAGTGAAAATTCTGTTCTATTGGCATGCTTCTTAAATTAGTTTACTGTTTACTATTTGAAATATTGCGTATGGACCTATTTTTGGAGTTTCACATAGATCAATTTATAAGTGATGATAATAAAGATTTATTCTGAAGACTTATAAATTTCATTTCGTCTTCTCATTTCTCGCAGTTTCTTAAATAGCGTGTAAAAATTAACTGCGGAAAACAGAGATTTACAACTTCACAGGAATTACTTCTCACTTACAACGTTAGAGTTCGTGGAAGCAAAATTAAATAAGCCTTCAATTTTCTTGAAATAGATTGCCAGTAGCAAGACCTGAGAAAACAAGAGAAAATCGACCACGCACTAAAATGTGTACAAAGTGATTTAAAATTCTCTAGAAACCTCGGGAGTTCTTTCCTTGTTCTTTCAGAAACGAAATGACATTTATTAATTTCACAAATTCCAATTATTTTCCGTCGGAAAGGAAAACGTAATGAATGATCGGAAAGATATTTTTGATACATCCTCTAATTGACATTGTCAAAATACTAGAATGTGAAGTACAAAAAGTCAATTGCTCATAAATCAGAAAAAAATCTGCAAATTATGCTAAGCACTGAAGTCACTAAAGGCTAGTATTAAGTTACACTCTGTATGCTGTCTTCAGTTACATATTGCACACAAATATTTGCAACATTTGGTTAATGAACAAAACGAAAGGCTAATTGATTCAAGTAAGACACGTTCAGCGGCAACATTAACTGTGTGTCATGCAAGATAAACTTCCGTTGCATTTGTGATTGTACCAATGTAATTGGTTTATAACATTAAACCGTGTACATTGTCTTCTAATGCAGATTTAAGTATATTTTCGTAGCATATTAGAACGAACCGGCACGCGCGCTACAAATTAATCTTGTGTGTATCTGTACTCTGGAAATAAACGACATTATGAAATAATTTTCGAAGCTGGATTACTAATATTATATTAATAACACTCAGTCCAATTCCATCTTTATTGTGGAATGCATTGGGAGAGATATTTGAGGCGTTTGTTTGTAAATAATATCTGATATTTTGGGCGAAATCAAGTTTATTGAGTTTCATGAATGTGAGGAAGGAGTTCTATTTTCCAAGCGAATTCAAGAAAACAGAAATAAATGACAATGATAATTCTCTGGTAAGTTTTGGTAGGAGAAGGTCATTTCATTTAAACAATGGTGTCACATACATTTCCCCACCAAACGTGAAATATTAGATACCATGATTTACTTTCAAATGTATCATTAACTTGTTTTATGTAATTTCGATCAGTAGTAGTGAGGATATTGTACTCCTTTTCAATTCTATTGTACTTAGTTTTTTGTTCATTGTTTGCTAAGGTCGTATTCACTAGCGACCCAATTAAATAACTCAAATCGAACAGTTGGCGACGTAGCCTCCTCTTCCCTTGCCACCGCCGTCATGGACACGTATGTAGCGTAAGGAAAACTAAGGAGACATCAGGTGCTGACAGCCATGGATACTGTGCGTTCGGGTTGCAGCAGGAATTCTGAGTTATTTTGTGTTATTCTAATTAGAGGATTGATTTAGATGTATTACGCTAAATGTAGCATTTAGTTGTTCCAGTCAATATGCGAAAGGGAATGCATTGATTGGGTCGGAAAAGGCTAAGTACAGTCATGATAGGCAAATTTTGTTTACTGGCATTGTTACAGAGCAATCGAGAATTGAGTACTTTTCAGGGAAGAAAGGTTTTTTAATGTGTTATTTAATTCATATTATTTAATTAATAATTCATTCATTATTTAATTCTGTGTGTAAAAACAAATAGTATATTAGTGTATATTAGTGAATAAAGTTAGCCCTCTGGGAAACCTTAAAGTTGTTTTCTCATTACTATTGCAGATATTCGTGCAAAATTCGAATGACTGATAAGACCATGAAAAGATTTTCACGAGAAAAAAATGATTTAAGTGATTAGTAATGACGCTGACATATTTTTACCCATTAACTATGACAAATTGATTGTATTCGATAGAACAATGACTTCAGTACACTGTATTTGAATGTCTGTCTGTCTATATGTATGTGTATATATATATATATATATATATATATATATATATATATATATATAAGACTTATATTCAGTGCTCCAAAGCCAACGTTACAATGATAAGTTGTTAATTTAATCATGTATGAACGTATTCATTTCTGAAGTATGGCATTAAGCAAATTCCACTTGTTTTTAAAACCGACATTAATTGTTTTGAAAAAATGTGAATTTATTTCTGTAAGAAGTGTTGACCATTACTGATTCCACTTGACCTAGTAGTATCGACTACCGTCATGTACTCTATTACCAAAATAAACTCCCATTTAAGCAAACCAATTGATTTGCCGACAGCGTTTTGAAGCAGTTATCGAGTCGTTGATGGACTCGACCAGTCCAGCGCTCCATTGTTTTATCGCGGGCGCACCGCCGGGTCATTGAGAAAGCCCTTGCGCTGTTGTTCAGCTGCCATCGTATAGGCGGTGTGCAGGCGCTCGCTCGAGGCGGGAGCAGTGACCGAAATTACCATTCAGGAAGATGCTGTTTTCTCTCGCAGCAGCCATAGGAACGGCGGGTATAGACCGCGCGGTGTTGAACGGCAGCCTTGAGTAGTCAGTTAGGAAGTAGTCTTCTGGGCGAAGGAGGAGGTGGGCGTAGACTCCGTTGAATGTTTTTCCAGCACAGATGATGTGAAATGCTTCTAGATCTGAATATACATTTTTGGCCGTGCCAGTATACGCGAAGTTAAAATGTTTGCGTCTTAAACGAAGATTCAGACACACTCTCGAAGGTGACATGTAGCTATTATATTTTCTGTTTATGTGCATTAGAAATTTGTAATTTTGGTGGAAAAGCGGTAACATCTGATCAGCACGTGGGACGTGGGAGGAACGTAGTCGTTGGGGTTTATCGTCTACCTTGAGCCGTTTCAAATTCTGTGAAATGTTACATTCACTACACTTTCAATGCTGCTGCTACTACTACTATAAAATAATAATAATAATACCAGTGGGTTTTTTCTGCTTTATGTTGCTAAGCTACCTTGACGGGAATTCCTCTCGTGTTTAATTTATATAATATTCCGTTTATCGCCTTGATATGACAATACCGTAAATCTCTACTAGGAGTCGAACGCGGATCAACGTATCAAAAATAAGCGTGATATCGGAAAGTCCGGGTAACAGTTTGGGAACACTAATATTCACACGTATGAATCGTCCAGCATCAAATGTTCTAGCACTATGTGTTACCTTCTTACAAGGATTTTATTGCATTAAACGAGTGTTACCGCCTGGCCAATAAACGAGTCTGAAGAATCAAACTCTTCTCAATGCCGGATGGCAAAACAGATCGCTCCACAGGAACAAACAGTTGCTACCTTAAGATGGTTCGAGGACTGGAAGCTAATCTATTTCCTCTTGATTCATGTACCCGTGAATACCGTGAAACACTACATAAACATTTGAATCGAGTTAATTTATTTCTAAGATTACTACGCAGGATAGAATGTTTTGAAGGAAACCTGATCGTCTACACAATGAGATTGTTTTGTATGTGATAGAATACTATAATATATGGTGTACGTAGAGGCTTCAAGTTGAATCAATTAAAATGGTAAATATTAGGTGATAGTTTATTTATTCTAAACTAATTCCTCCCCAGTGTGTACATTATAATTTTGTGCATTTTGAGTATTAATTAGGCAAACAGTAAGCAACAAACCGTACTTCATTTCACGTTATGAATAAGAGTAAATCTCGCGGATTAGTATTTTTCTTCTTTCATAAACATTTCCTCTAGTCTTTTAATATATATCTAAACGTTTAATTAGAAAGTATTAAAAGGAAACTTAAATTACTTTTAATCACAATAAACAATATTTTTTATTTATTTTAATTTTATGAGTTGTCAAACGGAATTAGCGTTTCGATGTTACAAATCGTTGCATAAGAGATAGCTGTTCTCATTATTATCGTGTAATGAAGAAAATAATTAATTTCCATTAATAGATAAAATATATAAAATGGAAATATTTGAGAAAATGTAACATCAATTATTTCAGAATTAATCAGAATTAAAGTGTCTGTGGCAGAGTTCGGTATCGAATCCCTAGGATGAATGAAATTTTAAGGGGGCCTCAAGTAGGATCGAAGAAGCAATTGCGAATCGATAGCCGAATATGCACCGTCAACTTATTACTATAAAAATATACCATTGATTTTAAAACAATGTGTGATAATTAACATTTTTCTCATGCAAAATTTCCAAACATCGTGTAATAAATGACAAATTGGCTACTCTTTCGGAATTTCACATTATTCCCAATTTTGAAAACCAAATTTTTGTGCAATTACTTTGTGTGTTTTGTTTCTGAAAACTTGTTTATATTTATAAAATTAAAAATGATTACAAAAATAATAAAACAAATCTATTAAGCATTTTTTCCTAACCTTTGTTCAAATTCTTTGACTAATTGATATCATATGTATAGAAAACCGTGAAAAAGGTCGATGATGCAAACCAATCTTTAAACTAGTGGTGCTCCAACAGGACATAATTTCCCGTATAATTGGCAACTTTTGCAATTTTAGAAAATTCAGTGTGTTCAACGAAAATTAGACCTGAGCAATTTTTTACAAGTCCTTTCCTCTATCCGAGGTAAAAAAAAATAAAGAAAATATTTGGAGCCGTTACTTCATGCAAACATTACGCGAAAATTTCTCGTTTCTTTTTTACTTTCTCGCATACATACGTATATACGGGAGTAATATACGGGAGTACATAGTATAGAGAATATTATGTAATGCTACGGAAAATCTGTTTTGAGATTTCAACGGAAATACGTTTTAGGGTCCTCTGATACCGAAAAGTGTTTTTTTTCAAAACGTCTGTCTGTCCGTCTGTCGGTCTAACTGTCCGTCCGTTCGCCCGCTCGCCCGTCCGTCCGTCCGTCCGTCCGTCCGTCCGTCCATCCGTCCGTCCGTCCATTCGTCCGTCCGTCCGTCCGTCCGTCCGTCCGTGAACACTACTAGCGCCTAAACCACACGTACGATATTTCCCAAATTGAAGAAACTCGTGTCCATCTGGCTCTAGTTGAAGCTTTAAAATTTTGAAAACATTCTTTAAAATGTAGGGGTACTTTACATGAAGCCCCCCGGACATTTTCAAAATTTTCTCAAAAGCGGTTCCCAATTTTTTCTTTAAATTTCTTGTTTTTAAATGTACATGACCGTATTTAAAGATATATTTTAGAATGTAATTTATTAAGTAAAAATCTCTTTCAGCAATATTGTACTTTGACAATGTTAATTTTTGCAATTTTCGAAAAGAGAGTGATTTTACCGAAAAATGATACTTGCGCTAACTTTTAAGTGTACTTTCCTCTGTCTGAGGAAAAAAATATTAAAGAAAATACTTGGAGTCATTTTTTAGAAAATAATTGTTTAACAAATGCATATGTTTCGCGCAAAATTACGTGAACAACACTTATTGTCGAAACATTGAACAGGATTTCATTTGAAGAGCTATCTTTGAAGAACAGATTTCATTAAGAAAAATTATGTATCTTCAATGTTGAATTTATAGGAAGACGACTAAAAAGTCTTGAACTTTTGCAATTTTTGAAAATAGAGAGACTTCAACGAAAATAAATCCTGAGCTATTTTTAATCGTCCTTTTTTCTATCCAAGTGAGAAGTTTAATTCCAAAATTTGGAGCCATTTTTGAGATACTTTTAGTGATGTAGCGGCTTCATGACAAGAACCTTCAGTAATCAAAATTACCGCGTCAAACTCGTCTTGAGTTCGTTCAGATCGTTAGAAGAATATCAATTTTTATTAGAGGAATATTTACAGAGGCAGACTTTTGCCGTCAACCGATTTTTCGTTATCAAGTTCCCACAAAATGTGGTTTCTGACCGCATGACGTCTTAGAGAAAGGAATTTACTATATACAGGAATTTGATTTATCCAGTTTTACTTTTTCGTCTTACTACGTATACCAGGGTCCACTATTCAAGCTTTTCTGTCGAAAAATCGGAGATTTTTTTCGAAGTATTACGATACATTATCTTCACTACTTAAGTACGCTAGAAAGTAATAGGGGTCGATGAAAGACAAGGATTAAGAAACCGTGATCTCAAGTCTAGAGCTGGAGTAGCATGGCGAATGGTTCTATGTTGTGCATGTGGCTATATGGTTACACACGATATCCGCGTAAAGAAGTGACAGTCGTCAAATGTTGCGCAGCTCTCCTTTTCACGCAGTCGCCCTCAACTAGCAGCCCAAGCCGATTGCTTACGTTCCGCGTCACTCGTGGCTAGGCGGCTTAATCAATCATTAACCTGTTACTCAATGGTCCCACAAGTAATTCACTCATTCGGAATGGGTTGAAATCGTTCTTGAACCCCGGATAATCCATTCATGCGCTGTCCCGACCAGTCAACCATTAGGCATGCTGCCAGTGCGTGGAAGGGGACGGTGAAGCTGGCCCCAAGCGGGCAGGTATTCGGTCGGCTTGCCAGTCGCCGATCTGGCGGCTGAATTAGGCACGATATGATCCGTCCGGTATCTGCCTCGTCCCGTTGCATATCATACGTGACCTGTATGACAAGTATTCTAGCACATCAAATGGGAATTGGAATAAAATAATTGGCTCAATCAAACTCCAGGTCTGCAAATTCCTTGAATCCATCTTCAACTAAAATTAGGAAATACATTATTCAAAAAAATGTGTACCGAGTGACAAAATGTATTAGACCAAAATAATTGATTATATCAAAAACTATATATCTGAATATTCCAATAATGAACACTAAGTTTACATTTTTGTTAAGTATAGTAAAATATTTGAATTCTGTTGGGAAGGTGTTGTAGTGACAAATGCTTATTAAGTATAGATCTCAAACAGAAAAAAAATTCTCTCCTTAGGAATGGGAACAAATTAAGAGTAAAAACGGTCTATAATATGTAATAATATATATTATTATAAACTATTATACTTTTGATGCTCCAGGGTAGTTGTTAATAAAAATCTAGTTGTATTAAATGAAGATCATAAAAATGGATTGAAAAGTCAATTCTAAAGTAATGAATGAGGTAACAAGAAAATTACATTTAGGAAAAATACAAGTTTTTGGTTTCACAGTGTGAATAATTCTCTGAACGCAACTGATAGCTTAATATAGAACACAGAAAATGCCTTTCAACAATCGATGAATTGAATAGAATGTCATTTATCGTATTACGCAGCAAAAAAAGTTATTTCAGCTGACGACACTCTTGCCTTGAGACTCCAGATCAATAATTCGTCCTCATTAAAAAGGAAAGTCATACATTTTTCTAGAATTTCATATTGCCCTAACTACTGAGGATGCCGCGATTATATGGTAATCGATGGAGAACTTTTTGCTCCTGCAAGAAAGGAATTAACGGAATTGATAGGATTGTCTGGCTACCTATTAATATGTAGTACCTCTTAAATTTCCTTTGTACATACGAGTTCCGTACGAATTACATATATAGTTCCAGCATGTCAGATATAGTTAGTGAATTCTGAAATATCTTATATTCTTTGTTACTGATTCAAGAATGCAATCTTAATGTATGTATTTGCAAAGAAAATGTATTCTATATTTCTCATTTTGATAGAATTCTATTAGAGTCGTCTGCACGTATATTCATATCAGACACATACGAATATACATATTCGAGAACACCAGAGCAATAATTTGTTTTTGTTCGTGCTTTGTCGTTGATGTACTTTACTACCCTTTTATGAGAATAATTGAAATATAGAGGTGCCATGTTTATTGTGATATACATCTTCTACCCTGCTGGAAGTACTGTCTTTCAAATAAAAATCAGTGATTTTTGCAGCTTCACACGCTCCACAGTACAGTGTGCAGGCACATTTTCACCTCTCTTCTCAACCTGAAATGAGCGTGTTGTATGACTGGTATTTGAGTAAGAACAGGTCCAAGTACATGAAAGAGTTTACGTGCAACACGAAGTTACGAGATTACCGCGACTCGTGAGCTAAAAACCTTCCGCAAAGAGTTACGAAAGCCCAGCACCTGGACGCTTGATTCCAATGCACCACGACGCTTTCTTGACGAACAAAATCGTGGCGCTTCTCGTGTAGCCGAGGAGTGGGCGTGCGCTAGAGCAGTTGTCAAGGTAAGGGAGCCTGGCCGCGTAGGCGGGAAGCGGCTGACAGACTCCCTCTACTCCCTCGCGGGACGGTGCTCTCCCCTCGGTCGCCCCGCGGTCTCCGCTCCCACTTCCCCTCGCCGGCCGCGGGGGCGCCGCCAGCGGGGGCCGGGCCGTCGTCAGTGAGTCAGTGGGGCAGCAGACGTGCGTGGCCCGGCCGCCGGACCGCCCGGCCGCCCGTCACCGAGCCACGCCCCCGATATCCCGCACCGGTAAATATTCTTTGTCGGCGAGCGTTTGAAGCGACGCGAGCGGCGACGCGAGGCGAGGCGAGGCGAGGCGACGCGACGCGACGTGACACGACGCGCGGAGAGGCGACGCGGCCTCCCACACCGCCGCCGGCGCGCGCCCACGACGCCCCGTACGCGCGCGCCCGCAAGGCCAAACCGCGAGCGGGGGCCACCGAGAGGGGCAGGCGAGGAGAGGCGATCTGCAGAGCCACCTCGGCCACCCACGCACCTTCCCCGCGCCCGACCCCGCTCCTGCTTCTGCACCTCTATGCCACGGCAACCGGAGCAAGCAAAATGTTTGCGAAACTAAAAATGAATGTTTATTTGTTTTATTCGTTTATTTACATATTAAAGTCAAAAGGATTAAATTCTGCAGTTGACATTCTGCAAAACGTCGCCCATTAGTGAGCATGTTCGTATTATGGTTAATTCTTAAACTAACATAATTTATAAACTCCGTCGTACAAAAGTATATAATTGCTATTAAGTCTTCGCGTGATACTTTTGCTACTCCTTACCGGTATTTTATAGGAAGAAATCAATACGCTACTGATTCTTTTATCTGGCAGGTTTCTACGTCGTTCGTTTTCCCTTCTCCCGCCATAATTTTGTACAGTTCATCTGCGTAATTATTCAATCCATACTCTAGAATTTACGCCAGCGTGATAAAAATATTGAAGAAAAGTATCAAATCGTTCGGCCGCATTTCTGAAAGTATTGCATTTTGATTATTTGCTGTTTATGCATAAAACGATATGTTTATACAAATAATGAAATTTAGATAAAAGATTGATATGGTACGCAAAATGTGGCTGTAAAACGGAAAGGTGATGTATTGCTATCAGTCTGTTCACTAGTACCATCTCCCTCATTCCATCTCCTCAATTATTTCGGAATGTCCACAACTATAGCAATTACTTCGACTCGGGTTATCCGTTAGACAGCCCCGTTATTATCCTTCCCCTCATTCCCCTCCGCCTGCTCCGTCCACAGCACCCCAGCGACCTATATCAGCAGTACTGCTGACCCACCAGCAGCGCTTTCGCCGCCGTGACCGCGTAGGCCGCCTCGCAGCCCGGAGCCACCTATCCGCCCGCCGCCGCCGCCGCCGCCTCGCGCCCGTTTCCATGACGACGGACATCCGCAGTAGCGGTGTGCCTGCTGGCCTTGCGCCAAGGCGCTGCGCCGCCGCAGGTCGCGCGGCCCGCGTGGCCCAGTCCCCCCGTGCCACCCCATGCCCTACCCCCACCGCCCCCGCCGCTTCAGCCGCTCTTCTGCAGCCCCGCGCCACCCGCTTCCCCCTCTACCCCGCCACACTGATCCCCTACCGCGCTCCGCATTTTTAACTTCCACGCCCTTACCGCATCCGTGCGCCTGCTCCCTTAATGTCGCCATGACCCCTGCGCTCCGGCGCTGTTGCCCCTCTTGCCCCAACCACTATCGCCTCCTTTATTTCGTCTCTTCTGATGGGCTTTTACGAGGTTGAATGTTTCATACTAGGTAAGAAAGTACCGATAATGTTGAAAGAAAACAGAAATTCCAACCAAATGTTGAAAACGTTTCCGAGAAATCTTGTTTTATTTCACACATTCCCAATTGTAAAATTCGTTTTAGATTTACAATTTTCTAATCTACTTTAATATTGCTCTCAAACGTTATGTGATTTGGGCGTAGTATTGACAACTCTTGAGTAACGCAAAGTTACTCAATAGTTCTGAGTAGACAAATATTCAGAAGCTGTACAATAGATTTTGGTTTCCTTGTCCCTTGGGCCGCCTAACGGTGAACCTCCGCGCTCACGATCGCTGCGAGCGCAGAGGGCGGAGGCAGCGAGAGAGCCAAAGCACCGCAGCGCCGCCGCCGGCGGAGGGAGGAAGCAGCGGACCTCGCACCTAGGGTCACCCATTATTATGATCAAGGAATTAGAAATGCATAAGAGGGTATTTATCGATATATTTATAAACGCCGTATAAACCGAATTTTTATAAAAAATTAAACAGTTGCGAATAACTACGGTCTTTTTACTTTTTGCATACTTTGTACTTTTAGAGGATAGAGAGAGTTTTGTCATACTGCACTGAAAAGTGGGGATATTTGGACAGAAAATTCGAATTGTGGATCCCTGATATCGAAAAAGTTAATAAATGTTACTCACATGTAAAATACTTCCTATAATATTTCTGTAGACAGAAACCATGATTTGTGCTTCCTACCTAAAAATTGGACGTGTCTGTCTGTCTTTCTGTCTGTCTGCCTGTCGGGCCTCCTTACCAAGCCTAAACCGTTTATAGTATTTAAAACTGATATTCCCAGGAATATCTGGCTGAAGACGAAGCCCTGCGAATTTCAAACAGATATTTTGTTTAGTAGCTGCTTGGCTGACCGGGAGACGCGAATGTTTCAGTCGCCATTCTTCGACCTTCCTCAGGTCGATTTGCCCTGAGGATCGCCCTGAGAAAGGTTTCATATTTTGCCCTGAGGAAGGTCGCAGATTGGCGACCGAAACGTGTGCACCTGGGCCTAGGACGCTTCCCGGACAGCCAAGCAACTATTGACTCCGTCTGCGGAGGCCTGTGCTCTTAGATATTTTGTTCGTTTTTAGGGGAGATACTTTACAAGAAGCCTCAACAGTTTCAAATTTTCCCGTAAATTGGTTCTAAATTTTTGGATTAATTTTGATCGGTTAGAGCACAGTATGCTGTCTCATAACGCATTACATGAATAGGAAATATTTAATGACGAGCGACTTTTCTTTGGAGTGCTGCTGTCACATGGCGTTCGCTGTATCGTAAGTAGTAACGTACTAAGAATGAGAATTCAGTTGGTACGCGCCGTGTGAATAGTGAGAATAGGCGGAATATCACAATCAAATATTCATGTTTTTTCGTCAAAATCGAGACGTTTCTTTGTTTTTGTATTTTCCACAAGTTAGCGGGGATCTAATGAAACTAAAAAAAACTTGTGACATTGCCGATGGCTGCATAACTATCTTAGTAGATTCCGTATCCGTCACAAACAATACTAGATAGAGCGTGCTGTCGTAATACCACTAGTGCTCTTCTTTGATAGGTGCATATCTAAGTTTTGTCCACGTTCTTAGGTCAAACTTGGGTACGATTTTGTTAATTTCCCTTTAGCTTTAATTTCTTTTTTTTTTCGCGGAGTGTCCGATATTTTCCTTGAGTTTCCTGTCTTTCGGTCTCATTTTTTCACTTTTTGTTATCTAGCTTTTGGCAATGTCCCTCAACCGCCTGTGGCGATATCGTTACGAGTGAGTTTGTGTTATCTAATGGCGATGGGGCAAGCAATAAGTAGAGTATTGGTATTCCGTGATTTCTGGCTATGACAAGCCCGTATGCTTGTCACCTATAATGTATCTTGGCTTTTCAATTCCTTGGACGATCCTATCCTTTGCATTAATTCTAAAACATTCGTCGTCTGAAAGAACTAGAAACCTGTAAACACAATGTACTTAAATTATAAATCTAAATCTTGTTTATGATTCTTAGTTTTTGAAGTTAACCGGTGGACCGAGGAACAAGATAATTAAGTGGTCCAAGTAAATTTATAATCGTAATGGGAATGATGGCAAATATTAATTCTCGAAATTTTCACAAGTTAGTCTACAATTACTTGTCATCCGCTCACGTTGCAATTAATTCTACCTACACCACAAGAACCGTAACAGCCATTTCCTACACCATCATCATCATCATCATCATCATCACTATCACCATGGTCAACATCAGCCGACACGGTCGCAAGCAGCCTGTGCCCATTGCCCGCCGCTCGCCGACGCGCAACGCCCTCAACCCGCCTTCCCCTGCCCCTGCCCCGAGAAATGCATCATGCAAAATCAATAGGGCGATGGGCCGCTGCCTCACTGCCGCTTCACCGCCGCGCGGCGTCGCAACTAGAGCGGCGGAGGTGTGACACTTCCTTCCGGCTTCCGACTTCCGGCAGCGTCGCCGCCCACACCCCCGCTGCCCTTGCCGCTCTCACCGCCCTTGTCGCCCCGCCATCTCACGCGCTGGGCCATACGCTGCGCTGCAAGGGCGCGCCCGAGCGCCATCCCTGATGGGACGGCATGGTGCGGCGCGGCGTCTCAGCCGCGTTCAAGACGCTTCTCAAGGCGCGGGGTGAACTTGATGCTACTCCCTCATGGCCGCTGATTGAAATTTTAGAAGCCGACTAATCGATTTTATGACATTTTCTTCTGTCAAACTTCTAATTTATTTCTCATTGCCGTAGGCATTGCATATGCTCTGCTTCTAGATCCGAAGCCTCCTTCTAGGAGAGATCTCATCGGTACATTCATGAGTATCAAGTACTAGATACTCATCGGTACACAATAAAAATGACACAACCCAAAATTCATCATTTTTTAAGTTAAATGGAGAATTTTGGTTAGAAAATAGTTTTTTTATTTATAAAAATTGTATAAAAGTAGTTCAGAAGATAATTGATGTACAGCAAGAATTCTCAACCTTTTCCTGTCATGACCCTCTTAAAAGAATTGTTTGCATCGTTGCATCCCTTACGTTTTCTCAATAACATACTGCAAACTAAAAAGTTTTAGCTCAAATAACGCCAATGATTACTTAAAGTTAGTTTACATAAAGAACATGAACAAAAGTTAGTGAAAAATAATTAGAATTGTTTTATTTTTTTAATGTTATGATTTTTATTTTTACAAATCTAAACAAGTTGTCAGAAGCAAAATAAATTATTCTAATAGCACAAAAGTTCAATTTCCCTCATGTAAATGATACTAAATTTAAAAAGAGAAGTAAATTTGTACTTTATTATCTGATCAAAACATAAGAGACACAAATATTGAATATCAGAATACAAATAAATATCAAGTTAGTTAATATTTGTTGTAATCATTGGCATGTTGAATACACAGTGCAGTCTCTGGCACCCATTTAGCTCTCGAACCTCAAATGAACCCTGATCATCATTGACCCCCTAAGGGGTCGATGTCGACCCCGGTGGGAACACCTGGTGTATAGAGTAAATCACTTTAACTCTGCCCGTGAAAGAAACGACTCCACTCAGAATAAAAGAGATCTCCTGCAAAATGACAATTTTTGAGATGTGTCCCCAACGAGGTTTTTTTTACATTGTACGAAGAGTGTATGTAATTGAGGAATTCTCTTTGATGAATGGAGAGAAAGTAGGCAAAAAAATAGAATTTACCCAGCTCGATTTATGCAATGAAATAATTTCGATTAAATAATATGTAAATGAGTTAAAATGTTTCGTTAATATTAGTGAATCATTAAAATCTCCGTCCAATTAGTTTACCACGTGCACTCAACATACTTTCATCGGGTTATGCTAAATTTCATGTAGTTCCAAGGAAGTATACTATAGGGATCCTTTATTTGACTGAATGTGGCTATTCATCAAGAATGTTTTACTTCATCTGCATGTAATGAGTCGTTTCCTCAGCAGTGAGAGGACCTGTTTTTTTTTTTGCGAACGAGTAGAAAGATGCGATAATACTAACTTACAAACGACCCGACACAAATTGCCAGAACTCTAATCGTCTCTCCAAGGTCCAGTGACAAGCGACTCAACCAACTGAACAATCGAGTCCTCTGGTCTCAATTGCTCCATCTCATTAGCAAATGCGTAAAATCCGCGGTATCCGCCCACTCCGACACCAAACCTTTCGAATTGGACGCGCGCGGTCAGCGAGCGGCCGCCGCTGCCACCGCGACGGGCCCTTGCCCCTCTTGGCCGCCGCGTCCCGCGCTCTCGGTTTATTTCACGTTCCATTAGCCTCACGAGAAGCTCCGCAAGCGGCACGTCGCCGAGCATTTGCATACGCGCGCCGACACGCCGCCGAGGGAGGGCGGCGGAGCGGGGTGAGGCGGAACGGAAGGGGGTGGGACGGGGCGGGGTGGGACGGGACGGGACGGAACGGGACGGATCGCATCGGATTGGGACGAGACGAGGCGAAGCGAAGCGAGGCGAGGCGGGACGGGGCGGGGGGGGAGTGGGGCGGGGTGGAGCGGAGCGCGGGGGCACAGAGCGGGACGGTAGGGGAGGAGCAGGGTGGTGGGTGCGGACCAGGGCGGAGGGTGCGGACCAGGGCGGCACGGTGCGGGGCGGGACGGGGCGGGGCGGGGCGGGGCGGGGCGGAGGGGGACGGGGCGGGACGGGACGGGACGGGACGGGACGGGACGGGACGGGGGAGGTAACGTGAGATGAGGTGGGATGAGGTGGTGTGAAGCGGGTAGAGGCGAGGCGAGGCGAGGTGAGGCGAGGTGAAGTGAAGTGGTGTCGTGTGGGGTGGAATGGGATGAGATGGGATGGGAAGGGAAGGGATGTGTCCAAGCGGTGTGACACGAGGCGGGGGAAGGCAGTGCAGAGGGGGCAGGCGAGCGGGATCGGATCGGGTGATCCTCAACGCACGAGGTGCGGCGAGGGTGGCAGGGACGGTGAGAGCCATGAGGGCGGAGAGAGTGGCGCGGGTCGCGGTCCGTTCCTGCCCGGTCGCGGCAGTCAGCTGTTGACAAATAAGCGAGCGCCCGCGACCGCCCCGTCCCCCACCCGCTCCTGCCCCGCCGAACAACGAGTGCTGAAGGGGATCAGGCGAGGGGTGCGGCGCCGAATAACATGTGCGCAGTATGCAGCCCGTTCTCTATTTATACTAGCTAAGAGGTGGAGGCGTGCAAAGTGGCTTTCGTCATTGTTCGTGTCAGGAGGGACGGGGTGGGGGACATCACCGAGCGAGTTGTTGTTCGACGGTCTTCCATGAGATTACTGGCTTCACGCCCTGGCCTTTTACTGGCTCGACATTCCTATGTTTGACTGCTGAATAGTTAGTTCCTCGTTAGTACACAACATAGAGGGAAAGTGAATGAGACGAATGTAAGTCCGGTTGGTTGTATTAAAAGGTAGAAATAATATCTTACATTTTTTTAGGAAAACATGCATTATAAACCAAACTATCATTTTGCGTCATAGTTGCCTTAACGTTATGGAAGTAACAAATAAATGGAAAAAAATTGCAAATTGCAAATTGTTTGAATGCGTATTGTAGAATGGAATGAAAATAAGCATTGCAGTAAATTTCCAAATATTATTTTTATATGAAGGCGAATCAAAGTGACACAGTACTATCGCGATAGAAGATTTGCTCCCACTGTTGGTATTAAGAAGAAATTGTACAGATTTCGAGATTCTGCAAGCTTGATTTCCATATCTGAATTTGAAATGTTCTGAAAATACTCTTAGATGTAGGATGAAACATCGGATGAAATCTGTGCATCTTCCACGATACATAGCAGCTGTAAATGTTTGGTCAAATATTATATACCCCGGTACAATAAAACATTTATTTCAGTGAGCTAGTTGTGTTTATAATTGAATCATTTTGAAATTATGATAAAACATTCTTCCTCATGTCTGATCTGCTCTTTACTTCAGTCCTAACTTCTTCGTTCTCAAGTCTCTAAAATACTCTGCATCGCTTACCACTTTATTAGTCACATTTGACACATTCGGGAATGGAGTGGGTATGAATGTGAATTCGCACGCTTCCGACGTGCACGGCGAGCGCCTCTTCCTCTATTTATACTAGCTGCGAGACCCCGGGCACCGCGGACGAGCTCGGCGCCGCGAGACTTAGCCACCGCCATAACCGCCCCTGCCCCTGCCACTGCCGCCGCCGCCGCCGTCCTACGGCTCGCCAACCTTGTGGCCGCTAATGCGATTGAGCGCGATGAGGCGCGCGCCGGACGCGGTGGTGGTGGTGGCGGCGGCGGTGGCGGCAGCGCGCGCGGAATTGTAGGGCTTGTGGGGAAGACGACGTGCCGCTGGCGTGCCGCCAGCTGCCGCTGCCCCTGTCGCGCGTGGTTGCGGCCCTGACGGCGAGGGGGCGGTGGGTGCCGCTGCTGCGGTGGCGGCAGCGGCGCCGCCGCGCCCAGGTACAGCCGCTCGTTTCATATCCCCTAATTATAGATGTCTCAATTGGCAAGTAAATAACGAGAGAGAGGGAGGGAGAGAAAGCGAGCGAGAGAAAAAGAGAAAGAGAGAAGGGTCGGAGGTAGAGAACATGATACACGGTCACGTGTCGGATGAAGGGACCTCGGCGAGAAAACGCCCAGGCTCTAACGTAGCCAAGTAGAAACTGTTCGTGACATATTCACTAATTATAGGTCGTATAATTGGGACGTAAATAACGAGACACTTGCGTTGACGGTACCTTATAATCCTCCATGACCGCGTTTCCGAAAAGTGAATGTAACCAGTAGAACCGCTCTCTGCCGTACTGCGTACTTTCAATTCAGCGAATATTCACTAGGTATACATTGTATAATTATCAAATGAATACCGAAATTGATATTCGACGCATTTAAACCTACAGGAAAACATTAGGTCCAATCGTTAATAAAGAAATATCAAACGAGTTACTCAATTTAGAATATCCTTAACAACACTGAGTGACGTTTAAAAAGATTATTTTTTTCGAAAATTAATGTTCTGCGTATACCTCTAAATTATTGAACAGTAGTAACTGTTCAGATATAAATGCAATGTAAGGGATAGTTATAACAAAATACAGTTTTTCTTATAAATGTTATTCTTGAATGATGGTGCATTCCAGTTACACCGTGGTACATTGCAGATCCTTTTTAAATCATGGAGGAGTAAATTGAATGCGTCTCAGGGATTTCTGCTGTGTTCAGTAGTAGAAGCAGTTTACATTTTTGACATATGTATGCATTAAATTCTATGTGTAACGAATTTTCTGTTTTTGTAAATTCGAACATATAATAGTGTAAATGTCGACGATGATTAACGTAGTCGTCTGAAATCGGAGCTTAAAAGAGTTTAATTCGAACATGAGATTTATAGTTTTGCATTTCCAAATTTGTGGTATTTTACTATACTCTACTACCCTTTGTATTCCTTACTTTCTTTCTTTTTCTTCAATTGCCAAATTACCCGTATGCTCTTCGGTCCCCTATCTCTATTTTAATTAATGAATTGGCAAATGTACTCTGCATTGTCCGGGTATTTATTTACATATTCGTATATTAGACAGGAAAAGAAATGAATTCTATGAACAGTGTTTCCCCGACCCGCAATTACCCAAAGAATAATGGCTCTATTGCAATGAAATTGCAAGGATTTAGTGGGAAGTTTTATGAAACGTTCAAGGCACTTTGATGGGTTTTCTCGTTCCCCCTATTCGTAATAGGCGCAAAAACTGAAGAGTTCACTTAAATTTTGCTGTAGGGGAAGGGAAGGGAATCGGTGAAATTTTTACGAAATATCGTGCAGACACAACTTTTCGCGTTTTGGAAGTCACAGGTACATAATTTCATTAAGATCGGAATAAAACTGTGGATTTGTATGGAATAATAAACAAAAATTTAATATAAAAGTATTTAAAGTATAAAGTATTTAAATATAAAAGAAAATAATTAAAAAGTAGCCTAAGTTCATTCCCGACAAAACACTTCCTTTCAGTGAAAACCACATGAAAATCGATTAAACCATTGCAGACATTATCCCGGACGGACAGACAGACAAAAGTCGTAAAACTATTTAATTCATGGTTATATCATTTAAATGAGCATATGATATTGTAGTGAGGGGTCGTTTTGAAATCACCGACAGACATTCAAATTTTTTAATGTAGGAGATAGTACCTTTCTCTATCATAAACCTCTGTCCATTTCCCAATCAGACTTCTTTTCAACAGCACCTCTCTTCATAATATTTTCACGCTCCCTAGCCAGCACACTTCTACGTTCTCCATCCCTCTTTTTTGGTTAATTTTTCGTGAAGATTGATACATAATTTAGATAATTTTACTACTATCCATATGCATTTCAGACGTACTTGGTAATCTCGTACGTACTATTAAAAAAGAAAAGTAGAAGATTTCGACTTCGTATCTTCAGTCTTAATCTACATTCGCACATTTTTCAAGAATATATATGGTATGGGTTTTTGGTTTGGTAAGTAGAATTTTTAGCAAGTTCGAAATGTGTTAGCGCTACGATTTGAAGTTATAATGAGAGTTAGTGGTTAGGTATCTTATGATTTCATGAATGGATTCCAAGTGGACTTTTTTCTAATTTTTTTTATTTGTTGTGTACCAATGACTTTAGCAAGTGTTCTTAATAATTGACCCAGTAGAATTTGAAGTTTGTCCACATTCGATGTGGAGATTTAATCCAGATTGGACAGACGAAGAGCAATAGAACGGAGAAAATCTAGTCAGTTGCTATGTCGGGCTTATTCTGTATTGCGCTGTTCCGGAAAATATTGGTGGAATTGTAATATTTTTATTCCGGCTTAATTAAGACATCGCATTATATCCTATTGTTATTTACACGGAGAAGGAATTGAGTGTAGGTTCAAACCGAAAATATTTTTGCTATGGTTTTGAGTTTAACTGAATATATAATTTGACAGCCGAACTGTCGAGTAGATTGAAATGCAGTTGAATTTGAGCTCTTGAATCAGTGAGGGCTGTAAATAAAGAGAAAACAAATTCGAATTTTATGAAGTGCGGGTAGTTCAGCAACCTAGAAATCGAATAGGGTGGTTGGCAGTGGAGAGCCTTGTGAAAGACCGGCATTTATTTTTCTTGGGTTTGATAAATCATTTCTGGTATTTACAGTGAAGGTTCTATTTTTTAGAAAACTAATAATTATTTATTTTACGTAGAGTGGGGTTCCGACTTGGATGAATTTGTTCAATAGAGTTTTGTGTCTGGTTCGTTTGAATGCCTGCCTGATGTCAAAGATATCTATAGCAAATTCTTAGAAATTGCTGTATATAAGTGCGCGTAAATTCTTAGAAATTGATGTTGTGTTGAAATTCTTTCAGTGATTTTAAAATGTACCGTGGGAATAATATTATTTGAATAAAGATTGTTTTTAATACTATTTTTTCAAAATATTTTGGATAGAGTGTGTTTGTAAGCTGATAGGACGATAGCTATCACTGCTGGGTTTTCATTTGGCTTTGCAATGAGTTTGATGGTTGCTTGTTTCGATGTAGTAATGTATTGTTTCTGGTGGTTGTATTGAGTGAGTGAGTTGTTTGAAAATTATGAATGGTTGCGTTGACATAGGGTGTTAGGTGATGGAGTGATCCATTTCAGGGGGGAGGTGTTTAATATCTATTTTTTTTGTATTATAATTTTGTTTCGGTTAACTTACTCCAGGTAATTTTTAATGTGTTTGATTTAGGTATAGGAGAATGTTGGGGTCTTATTTGCTGTGATGTAAGAGAAGCAGGAATGCATAATAATAAATTTCGATTATTGACGATAAATGGAAGTGTATATTTATGTTAGTTAAGTTAATATTAAAGATGTCGGGTTTACGTTAATGGTTCTGTGGTTATAAATGGGTTCCGTGAAAAAAGTACTTTTATATTGGTTTTGCTTCTTATGTGCATTGCAATTTTTCTTCTACACTATTGGATTAGTATCCTCCAATAATGTTTCGCCTAGAGATCTAGATACAAATTATTTTTCTGTTAAATTAATTAGATTTGGAAGTTCGTTTTATGTGATATTTCTATGGGAATCTTCTAATCCTAAATATTCGCCCATGGGTTATTGATAATTGTGAATAAAATTGCACTAGTTCGTATGTTAGGTATATTGGGGAAAGTTACCTGATTGGCTGTTCGTATAGATATGGTCGCCATGACAATACCATCCCCTTTGGAGTAAAATCTATTGGTTCTGTTTATAACAATATTAGAAATAAATAATTGGCTGTTTTTACTTAGGTGCTTTTTTGTCAGGACATCGTTTTAATGGCCAAGGAAATGAATGCGTTTAGTTTTCTTTTTTGTGATGGAGTTAGCGATTTAAGATTTTATTGTTTGAGGATTTATGTCATTGTTTTTTTACTTCTTTTAGGTTTTCTGCCCTAGACGTCTGGGTAGTGCCTATTGTATGTGAAATTAATGAGTTAGTAATCCTACCTTTCTTTAAACCTCATCGCTTTCATTCGCATTTTCACAGTATCTCCTTCCGTGCTTACCGAATATCAATGTGTAGGACTATTCAAACCCATTCTCCACATTAAGTTTTTGCAGGTTTTCTTCCTTCCTTCCTTCCCTCGAACCATTCCCCATGTCCCACCTCCACAAAAATTAAAGATCCTCCCAAAATATTCTACACCTTCATTCCTTTCTCCTCTCAGGTCTGAAGCTCCCTGTTCTATCAATGATAACTCTCTCCCCTTTAGTACATCTCATACGACTCTCATCAGAATTTTCCCTTTCCTTTCATTTTCATTCACACGGCTGCTCTGCGATTCTAGAAAATATATACCAAATATTTGAATTTCTTTACCATATAGATTTTTCCTTCTTTCAATTCACATTTTTTAAACTTCTACATTTTTCTAAAATCAAAATCTGCCTCTAACCCACCTTCATTCCCATTCCATTCTTTCCAAAAGTCTGTTAATATTGTATTAAAATTTTGTTGATTTTCCTTTCCTTTTTAGTAATAATATAATATCAACGCAAGCCAAGTTCACATTTTATCAATATCTGCCCCTATTTCCTTAACGTGACTTTCCTCGCACATTCCTCTACACTTGCTATTGAACAAAATTGGGCTGTTGTTTTCAATAATAGATCACATTTCCTTGTTTCGGTTTGGGATTACATTTGAGAATGCCTTTGAGTTAGCTCGGCGTGCGTACCTCTCAGAATTGAATGTGCATCCGTTGAAACCCAATACTTGTAATCGTTTTGATCCATGGAGTCCGTAGTCAAAGCGCAAAGGTGAAAAGCAGACTGCGCTTTCGCATTAAAGGATTATGTTGTCGTTCCGTGAATTCGCTGGATATCATTTTCATTCAGAGTAACATTTCTTGAGAGATATTTTGCAGACATATAGAATTCTAGGGCCCCTTTGAAGCCTGTCGTATCTGGAACTCTCATGATCCCCAGCCGAGTCACAGCGCACTAACAATATCCCCCTGAAGAAGATTACGACGTAGTCCCTCTTGTGCCGTTGGTTTTGTTGTTCTTAAATAAAAAGGCTTTCCTCGACGCATTTGTTTTCCCAAAAGGAAAGCTTAGGCATGGTTAGCCAGCCGAGAGTCACAGCTCGCTTTACAGAAGGTGAAACATTACAGGTTTCCCGGTGCGGTATAACATGCAAAACGTTTTGGTGAGAACATTTGAATGAAATTTAAGAGCAAATGTAGAAATTGCACAAATGAATGTAAGGGATATATGAAATTAAATTGAACGCGGAGAATTAGAAGTACACATTGAATAGAAATAGTTGTATAATTGTGAAGAAAAAATTAAAAATTAAAATATTAGGAATGTAAAGTACACTATGAATATGGGTCAAGTTACAGAAATATTGTGGAAAAAAGTCAAACATAAAAATAAATAAGGTAATGCTAGTGAAAATAGAAACCTTAGAAAGGGAGAGAAATCAAACAAAATATTTTTGTAGTGGAGTATAAAAAATATCAAGACACTACTCCGTATTTTCACCTTGTACTCTGGAAAGAGACAAATCTTCGTGGGTAGGAATCGAAGAAAACCGAGGCAGTAAAAAGCGTGCGAAACAACGCTTGTCACCGAGGAGGCAAAGCAGCGAGTGGCCGCGGACGTGGACGTGGTGGGGGGGCGGAGGCGCGGTGGAGGCGCGGCGGGGGCGTGGCGGGGCCAGGGAGTGGGGCGGGCGGCGGACTGGCGGCTACATGCCGGTAATCTACAGAAGATCGATGGGTTTCCGAGGGGCGCGCGCGTGAGCCCTGACCTCGGGCGCGCCGGCGTTCTCCCGCGCCCCCCGCCCGCACCCACGACCCCGCCCCCGCCACGCCCCTGCCCCACCCTCGCCCCTCCCCCTGCTCCGGCCTTACCACCACCACCACTCTGTTGCTGCGCGCCAGTCTGCGTTCATTGAGGAGCGGCTCTGCGCGCCACGACGGCGGAGGCCGACCTGCCGACCGGCACACGCGCCACGTCGGCCCCGCGCGGTGCGACGATGCAAGCGGCCGGAACGGGAACGAGAGTAGGAGCCGGTGATAGGCAAACCATTCATCCAAGCATTACTTCGCTCTACATTACCGCAGTAATACAACATCCCCAACCTAATTGTGCATTGATGTGCAAGAATTTAAGGGACGGGAATGGTTTAGTGTCTGAACATATTTATGGTAAAAAAGTGTAAGGAAATCTGATAAAAAAGCGACAATGAAACGAAGTTAAACGAGGATTCAAAACGCTATTTGGAAATAAAATCGAAACGAAAATACACCCATAAGGAAATGTAGAGTACAACAATCAAGAAAATTGAGACGTGTTAATATAAATGACCGCCTGAAGTAATAGCTTAATAGCCAATGTTTCTTGAAGGCAGCGCACTACGCAAGGGGACCAATCAAATGTATGGGGAAGGATATTGATAGAGATTGACTGCTCCTTTAACAGCAAATTGGAATGGAAACGCAGCCTCAGCCCAAGACCATTGCGGCCGCTGCTTCCATTTTAGCTGCAACTCACTCGCCTGAGAGCAACCCCCACTCATTACATCCGTGTAAATTGCAGATGTTATTGCGTAATTCAATAATTATCCAGTCGACTGCGCGGCGTTCACGTTCCATCTGCGATTCAATGGCGCAAAATTCGCCCGCGCGCGCGCGAGGGCTTGTCGGGCGCGGATGCGGGCGCGAGTGCGAGCGCGGGCACGGGCAGGGGCGCATTTCGGGCGCATTACCTCTCCCGTGTGTAATTTGCTTCCGCGCGCCGCGTCCCGCGTCCCGCCACTCTCCCTTGCCCTTGTTCACCCAGCAGCGCTTCCCCGCTGCCCGCCCTCTTTCTGTGGCGTCGATTCGCTACGCGCGGGTTTGTTCACCTCTCCGCCGCGCCCCACGCGTGCCTGGTGAGGTCCCTCTGCGCGACACACGTCTCGCGTACGCGGCGCAACGCGCGGACGCACGGGCCGGAGCGGCCGCGATGGGACAAAGGGGGCACTGTTGCAGGTGGTGGTTACAGCAGAGCCGATTTTGGACGAAATTTCGCTCGGCCGTATATTGTCCGACTTTCCGGATTCGTTCGAACATGTGATCATAAACGGAAATGGTCATAATGAACCCGAATAACCTCTTCTAACGGCTTCCGAAAACATCGGTTAACGAAAGATCTAGTTTTTTGTCCATCCGACGTCGGCCGACCGAAATTTCGATCCAAATCGGCTCTACTGGTAAGCCGCCATACGGAATGCGAGAAGTGGAAAGAAAGGCCGGCCCCAATTTCTGTGAAGTTTTTCAATGTGTGACCTTTATTGAAGAGTAACACAACAGACGTAAAGGAATACACACAGATTTCGTAAACATTGTGATCATTTATTCTCATTCTTAGGGAGCAAAAGGTTAAAGAACCACTCAAGGATCCAGTGTGTTCAATCTCTGGATGATAATATCTAATTAATGAAAATCAATCTTAGGGAACATATAAAAAATTAATGTTATTTACGAGTATATACAATCAGTTTATCGATCATTATTTCTACAGACGATTAGGTCTCATATTTTTATGATTTTTACTCTTCATAATTCGTTCACTACCTTTTTTAAATTTGATCTGAACTTCAAGAAGTATTGTTTACAGCATAATGGTCATACTAGTAAAAGTATGCCTATCATTGGTGTGTAAATTCTTGAGAAAAAACGAAATCTCTCTCTCTCTCTCTCTCTCTCTCTCTCTCTCTCTCTCTCTGTTTACGATAAAAGTAGAATTTGACGATCACGTTTGGTGTGCATGCGATGCTCCCCGCAACTGCGATTTCGCGGAAGCGCTCTAATTAAGTGAAGGCCCATTTCCGTTTATTAGATGTCAACGGGAATTCCCGAACGTTTCCGGTCATTTCTGAAACTAAGTCTGCCAAGCAGCGAGGGCGAGCGGGAGAGGGCGGCGGCGACAGCAAGCGCCCTTCCGCCGGACGGAGCCAGCAAAACAGGGAGCGGGTGCGAGGTGCGCCGTGGCGTGGCGCGGGTAGGCAACTCCTTGCACGCGGGAGCACGGCGGAGCAGCGCGCGCGCGCCCCGTGCCCGCCCGCCCCCGCCCCGGCCCCCTGTGATGATGCGCGCTCGCCCGTGCCCCGCCCCCCGCTGCCGGCGCTCGCCCGCGCCCGCGTGGCCGGAGGCGCCGGGGCACGCGCTCGCCCAGCGGCGCGGCGGTGAGCGGAGGTGGGCCACCCTCGCGCCGGATGTGCCTGTTTGCAGCAGCGCCGTCGCCGCCGTCGCAGCCACCCTTGCCGCGGCGACGACGACGGCGACGTTTAGTCCCCCCCGTTTGCAATAGACCGGCCCGCAGCTGCGCGTATCGATCGCGCCGCATCCACCTCCACTTCCACCGCCGCGACCGCCTGCGCCGCCACCGCAGCCCGCACGCGGCGGCGCCCGCTCTCTGAGCTCGCAAGCGCGCGCGGCCCGCGGGCCCGCGCGGCGCCGCGCGCTCGCTCGCGCCGTGAGCACGCGGCCGCCGCCGGCGCGCCGCCCGCGCCGCCCGCCCGTCGTGCACGCGGTCGGCTCCGGCGCGCGCGACGCCCGCCCCCTCCTCCGCGCCCCGCGCGCCGGCATCGATCGCCGGACGTCCGGCTCCCGCGCCGCCTTCGCGGATGCGCCGAGACCGCACGTCCCCCTCGCCCTCCCGCCCGCGCCCTGCGCCGTGCCCCGCGCGCCGCGTGCTGTTTACGCTGGAGACCTCGCGGTGCCGCCCGCGCGTCTTGCGGCCGAGCGCTGGCCGAGGAGATTGGGCCGCCGCGCGCCGCCGTAACTTATTCAGGCGACGTACCGGACAAGTAAATACACACAGACTGTTTACCACGGATCGTGCGACCCACTGCTAGCGGAGCGATCGAGGTACAGGTTTGCGTGACTGTTGAAGTTGCAGATCAGGCCTTTCGTTGAAGTGCTCTTGGAAGGTCAGGTTCAGTAATAATTTTCTCTCTGAGCTTTCGACTTGTCCCGTATAGTTTCCTGATGTAACCTCAACACCAGTCCACGAAAATTTCCTGAGCTTCCTTTTCAAACAATTTCATGTTTACATCCAATTTTGGCCACACGATATAATTTAATTTAATGTATGGTTACATCATTTAAATGACGTATTTAATTCCCGTATTTCTGAAATGAGTTACCGATGGGGAATTTTGGCATTTCAAAATATCGTGCATTCTCGTGTAGATGTAATATAGTTTTCCCATCGATCAATGCGAATAAAAGCCATTACGTAAATAACATAGTTCAATTTGAATAACATGAGCCATCTATAAAAAAATCAATATTACACAAATATCGCTGCCACCGCTACGCCCTTCATATTGCCAATTTTGATGTATCCTTAGAACTCTCAATTTCGTACATTGCATTCTACTATCCATTCTAGTGTCTGCCGCACCCAGCCTCTCGTCCGCCCGGACCGGAAGATTTGTTCAGTAGCCCGGTCTCTGCGGCGAACAGGCCGCGGTGTTCTCTTTCCCTTGCCATCCCGCCCGCCCGCTAGCATGCGTCCCCTCTGACCCGCTCCACCTGCCCTGAACGTCCGCTCCACCTGGCCCATCTGCCCCACCCGCTCCGCTGGCCTCTCCCGGCCCGACTGACCTTGCCTCGCCGGTCTCCCCACGGGCGTCGGGCGGCCGCGTCGGCGGCGCCCAGGTGCGCGCGGCCGCGCGGGTATTTCTGCCTCGCGGCACGGCTCCAGGGCCCCGCTGCCAGCCGCCGCCCGCCGCCGTCTTCCGCCTCCTTGCTGTGACATGCGAGAAGCAATGTAGTCCATGTCAGGAAGGTGGCCGCCCTCCTCGATGAAGTCCTTGCTTTCGGAGCTCGTCTTCTTGCCCGTGTTAGCGTCGCCCTGCTCCGTCCCTGCTCCGACCCACCCCGCCCCGCCCCGTCACGCCCGTCCCGCCTCGCCTTGCTCCGCCGTCCGGTTGGTGGGCTCCCCGAACCGTTTGTACGCGCATTCATCAAGCGCCGGCCGCCGCCTCTGGCCGCCCGCCAGCTGCATTAACTCGCAACTAGCCTGGAAAATTGTAAGGCGCTCCGCTTCCGTGGAGCGGAAGCGCGGAGCGTCGTGGGGCGCGCCCAAAACATTTTGTCGACCCGTGGCGAAAGGATCTTCGCCCCCTCTAACGTTGTCAGGGTCTCGATTAATGCTCTTGCCCTCATTATTGAACAGAAGAAAACTGACCTGTTAAAAGGTCCAAAGCTTGAGTTTTTACTTCTTTCCGCTCAGTTGACTGTCCATAAAACAGCAAGTGAAGTAATATTTTGTCGGTCTAAGTTCTTTTTTGTTATTTTCTTTATGAATATGTGGACGCCGAAGACGTAAAAGAAGCGTCTTCTAGTGAAAATAATTTCTTCGTGAAAATCGATCCATTGCTTCGGCAACGGAGCGAAAACGTCATTAAATACCGACAAATACTTAACATGTACTCCAGCGGTCGTATCCTTAAGCGAATGTAGATCACTTACATTTATGCGTAAGCACTGCGTGAATAGCAGCAGCGGCTTTATTGACGCTCCCTACACTCGCGCCACCCGTCGGTTGGGGCGGGTGCAGGGTTACATCGTTGTCCACGCGGATCGCGCGTTAGCCGCCCGAGGGAGCAAAAATGACACCAGCGGTGAGCATATACGGAAGTGCCAACGAGGGGGCGCAGGGGCAGACGGTACGAGCGGGATGGGTTGGAATGAATGCATTGGTAGACGCGGCGGGGGGAGGCGAAGGGTGGGGGCTATTGTGGTGGAAGAGAAAAGCAGGGGGAAGCTGACAAGGTGAGCGAGGGGTTTGGCGCGTTAGGTGGGTCGAACAGCACCACCGGAGCAGGTGAGGTGGGCGGGGAGGCCTAGCGGGACTGGCAGTGTGGGCGGCACTGGCAGGGCAGGCAGTGTTGTCTCGGCGGCGGCGGCAGGAGCAGGGAGGCGGCGAGATGAGGCGGGGAGGGGCGGGGCTCCTGGCAGCCTTTCGCCAGCCTTCATTCATCTAGGCGCACGCGAGGCGCGGTGCGGCGCGGCGTGACGCGCGGTCCAGCACGGCGGGTTCACACGCCATCGATCGGGAAGAACGCGGCGAAAGGGAAGGGGCGGGAAGGGTTGCGGAGCGTGACGGGGCGCGGCGGGTGACTGTGGAGTGGCCGAGAAATCGAAAGCGCGCCGCATCTTCAGAGGCCAGGCGTGAAGTTGGAAGCGGAGTGAGGCGTGGACTCTGGCGAGATACCAGGGCACAAGGGAAGGATGATGTGCGTGAAGCACCAACTCAGAGAATTCTTGGGGTATCAAAATATGCCATTGTTGTGCGGAATTCTTAGAGAAGTTTCTTCGCTAACGGTGTGAAACACTCGAAAACGTCGGCTAATTGATAATCAAAAGTAAGATGACAGAGAAAATAAATGTGTGCAGTAACACTCATAATGAATTAATTCTGTATCTATTGCAATATGGATAAGTGGATGTAAGTCACAAGATGTGGCAAAATGTTTGAAAGTGGAACTGCCCTAATTATTCAGCATTCTCTTTGTATATAGGTCAATTTCTTTGACCATAGTATTTTTCTGAGTGCGACTCTGCACTGCCATGACATGTAGCAAATAATGAGAGTCGGGCTCATACAGATATGACATAAATGAATAAGAAATAAAAAGCTATTAAGGGACCAGAGATTGTGCACTACTTTATTTCATCATGGAATATAGAGGCCAATAATCTACATTACAAGAATCTTCACGTATACAATAACAAATATTAACCAGGTAAAAATTCCAACAGATGTAGAGGTGATGAAATAGAATTACCATCTCCGTCGCTTACTTCAAGGATAAGTATAAAAGAAGAGAATGTTCGTGTACCTTAAAAGATATTAAATTATTTCAAGTTGTGCAGTCTGTAAAGCAGCAGAGAAAACTTATTATCAACTTTACTGATCTATTGAAATAATCTATGATATATTTTGTAATAAATGTTCTCCTATCGTTAGGCGTGGATTTTTGATACTCTTTTAATTAAAACCTGTTTCGAGATAGCACTTGAAAAAATGTTGTTTGAATGAATATTTTCTTTTCCTTTTCGCCTTCACACGCGTAGAAGAAAAATTATTGTATGGTGGTTACTTATAATGAACCCGGCTAAAAATATCAAGAGGAAGTGTATAATCACGTGATGAGAATGAATTTGAGTATATAGGAATGATCGTTTGTTCAAATTATCGAGATTCCAAATGATATTTGACTAGTAAACTATTAGTGTTGATATTTGATTTGAACTCTTACAACTTTTACGTATTTCAAGCGTCAAGAAGCAATGGAATGACTATACAATACGAACATTAAATTATTCTTGAGTTGGTGAAACTATTCAAACTTTATACTATTTAAACTCGTTTATGAGGTTTTAAAATATTGTCATTTCATTGTAATAGACGTATCTACAATAATAATAATAATAATAATAATAATAATAATAATAATAATAATAATAATAATAATAATAATAATAATAATAATAATAATCCTTGTCAACTCGAATTGTTTTAGTTGTGATTTAATTAGCTCCCAAATTCAACTTACGTTCACTTCGTACCAAGTCTGATAATAGCGTAATAGCAAAGAATTTAATCGCCTAACCAATTTTACATGTGCTTTGATGCCATATCGGTATCAACTCTCATTTTGTTTCGTACACATAACTTCTCTACTTATGACATCACACCCATTCATCGTTCCTTTGTTTCTAGTGTTGATTTATGTGTTCACATTTACCAAATGTACTATCTGGAAAATATTTTTATATAGAAAAAGAACACCCGAAATTCATAGGGAATCCCAACGACTTAAAATTCGCCCTCGTCCGTGCTCGCCACTCGCTCCCAGCGCGTGGGTCTGGCGGCCAGGCCGGTGCGACGCCACAGACAAGCGGCGTCTTTCACCCGTAATTTGCGCCGGCGTTTATTTGAACGCGTCGAGAGCGGCGCCCACGCGCCGCCGCATGTCGCGTCGCCGCCCGCCCCGCCCCCGCCTCCCGCGCCCCTTGCCCGCCACCGCCCCGCGGCCAGCGCCCGCTCGCGCGGGGCTCGGTGAGCGCTCGGCCGCCGCTCGCTCGCCGCTGCTCGGGACCGCGCTCTCCAGCGTTAATTTTTATTCGGCGGCTAAGGCGCGGGATCGGCGCTGGCCTGGGGCGGCGTGGGCGCCGGCGCCGGCGTCGGCGAAGCCGCGCGCGCATCGCATCGGCGGCGGTGGCCGAGAGACGCTGCCGCAGTGGAGGCAGCGGCGCTGCGGCGTTTCCATGGCGACCGGGCGGGCGGCGGTGGCGGCGGGGCGCCGATCAATGTTGTTCCCGCTCGGGCCGTCGGGCCGGCCGACGCCGGTGACCTCAACCGCCGTCGCTGCCGCCCCCGGCGAAGGCGCCCGTGGCCGCCTGCCGGCCACCCTCGTTGCCACCGCCGACGCCGACGCCACCGTCGAGGTGTCTCGAGCGGCGTCTGATTGCAGCGAGGCCGTCGCGTAGCAACATCGGCGGTGGCGGCGGCGGTGGTGGTGGTGGCGGAGAAGGCGGGCGGGCACGCGTGCGGTTCACGATGTTCGCGACGGGTACCGCTCCGGTATCCGCCCCCACCGTTAATTGTTGCCTCCTTCCCATCCCCGACTCGCGACACTTTCGAGAGCAAAGCTCAGGCATTTTCCCGGAATAATTAAAAGCAATTCTTCACCGCGCTGGTCGGCACGCACCAGCGTACGAGACCGTCGCGTGTCGCGGGCGGGGAGCACGACGGGCGACGGACGACCAGTGACCACCAATTAGCCAGTGCCTCTCCCTCTGCGCGATCGCGTCACACTGTTAAATTAGGAAGCTCTTGTTGTGGGTCGCTGGAGGTTTTAAAGTACTCGCCGCTAGTGCGGGCGGCGCAGTCGGGCATAGAATCGGGTGCAACATGTTCTTTTATAGGAACAAGCGGTAAGTGCGGGCGCGGCGCAGGCTAGGGCGGGCCGCCGGGCTCGCGGGCTGCCTGCCGGGACCGCGCGCGACGACGCGGGACCGCTCGCAGAGAAGCGTCGATGGCCCCGAGGGGCGTGGGCCGCGCGCCCGCTTTCCCCGCGCCCCCTCCCCCGCAGTGGTTCCCCGCTTTCCCGCTTTTCCCGTGGCCCTGCTCATGGGCGACCGCCTCCGGCCGCGTGCGGCGGCGTCGCGCCTCGCGCCAGGGGCGACGCGAGCTGCGGCACGCGCGGGCGGCGTCTGAGCTGCGTTTTGTGTTGCAGGTCGCTGCCGAAGCTCAGCTCGCAGGACGAGGCGGAGGGCGGAGCGGGGGCGCACACGGGCCAGTTCTCGGGGGTGGCGGCCCACTTCGAGCCCATCCCCCACGACCACGACTTCTGCGAGAGGGTGGTGATCAACGTAAGTATCGCTTGAGTTCCATCAAGACGCGCCCTGCTGACGCCTTCCCAGCGGAGCCGATTACCGCCACCCATCGGCGTTCGCTTAAAGAGGAGGCTCTGTGTCTATAGGTTGCTGGATCAGTAGGATGAGAGCGATCAAGTGGAAATGATGTGAAACGATGAACCTCTCGTAATCTTCGATTTCCCAGAATGGATATAAATAAAGATCCCTCCCCTCTTATTACAGAGGCGACCTGCTCTCCTTTTCGCGGAATCATTCGACAAAATTCATCTCAGAAAAGAAGTGTTACGTGATATGAAGGAATTTATCTCCAACCACACTTTGGGGAAATCTTTCGTATAGAGATTTTCTTTTCAGTTAAAACAGAACATCCTTCAAAGCGCCCGTTAATGCATCTGCTGTAACAGGGACTGTCTCTTTAAACCGAGGACCTTCAGTTCGACTCCCACGTTTCCCTCGCACATCATTCAAGCTCGACATTCGCAACAGGGCGGCTCAGTAGATTCAGGAGGGGACACGCCAGCTCACGTCCGCAGGCCCGGGGCAATCTTGTGCGCGGTTCTTGTTCGTTCCCGTTTTTGCGAGGCCGATCGTCGCGGCGGCCATCGCCGGAAGAGCGTCATCGCGGCGTCGCCGTGACACGCGTGGCCTGAAGTTAACAGCGCGCCATTTGTTATCATTTGCACGCTCGCGGCTGTCCAGCCGACCGGCGGCACTGGCAGCGGCATCGACGCGCAGCGCGAGCAGCTCGCCGGCTCCCCTCGTCTTCGCCGACGTCCACGTCAGACTCCAGTTCGACGCGCACAGATGCCGTCTTTGTGGGACGGACGGCTCTCCGATAAGGTTCCGGAAGTCGCCGCCTCTCTCTCTCTCTCTCTCTCTCTCTCTTTCTCTTTCTCTTTCTCTCTTTCTCCCTTCGTGGAGATGGCGCGACGATGAAGAGCGACTGACGTCTCGCAGGTGACGCCGAATTATTAATACTCCTGGGAGCGACGGGCCCAGCGCAAGTGGCTCTGCGGGCTGAACGGGCTGGTCGCTTTGAGCTGTGGCATATCCAAGTAAGCGATGGGGGCCATGCCCTCCCTATTAAGCAACATTACGTTGTAACTTCATTTAATAAAGCACATTCATTGCAGCACATCTAAAGCAATATTCCCGTTAAGTTACCTTTTTAATGATCTAATTTCAAAAATATTTGCGGGAAACTTCCAAACTTAAACTGCTCTCTCACATTCGAAAAACGTTTTCTGGGTCCTCCCTTTGCTGCCACCAATTTTTACACCTCTTCAGAGAATTTAGCTTCAAGCTGGAACTACTGTCGATCAGCCTATCCACATTCGCTAAGCGTTAATGTGCCGTCACCACTTTTCTTACAAAATCAAATATTATAGTTGATTCAAAAACGTAAGATAAAACATTTAAATTTATCACAGGGAAGAGAATTTCATTATCCTTATAGAATACCAAACAATTTCCAAGATTTTTTTCAGTTTGTAACTTTAAGCATATTTTGGAGCTCGGAAGGGTTTGTTGTTCCACAGATCCATTTAATAAGTTCTGAAACTTTGAAAACATTCTTTGTATGTTATATGAAAAGTTCATTCACTGTCAACTAAGTGACATTACTTTCACTTTGCGACAGAAAGTTCTAAGCTGGCACCATCCCAGAATCACTTCTTGGCCATTGAGGTTGAGACAGAAGGGAAAATACTGCGCGCAAAGGCCTAGGTCACGGAAAATAAGATTCATTTCGTTTTTTTTATTTTTGTCTTGCGAACGTTTTGTTCCACGTCCTACAAAGTGACACCTACGATTTGATTGCGGTAATGTACAGATGACAGGGAAAAATTAAGTTTACTATTTTACGACTTTAATCAAATTGTAAAGCATGTATCCACTCCCTCATGTAAGAGCACGCCGTTCTTTGAGGAGAATGTACTCAGACATAAACCTGAGGTTATGATCCCAAAAGTTTTGTTTACTCGCCCCGTATTCAGTAGTCGGTTGGAGAGAGCACGGGATTGTAATCGGGAAGCGTGCCCAGCTGTCATTCACTGTCACTGAATCATCCGCAGGACGTCAAAGCAAATCCCACCCCTGAGAAAGGTCACGTGTTGTATACAGAGGACAACGCTCCCATGCACGAGCCCGTTGCTGCGATCCGTACAACTATTGTTCACGCTACTTTGGTGGGTCGCAAGGGGCAACACTTGCAATACCAACCGGGGAGCCTAGCCTACACGACGTCATTCATTTCCGCGAGGGAATCACGACACTGAAAAGGATGTTGTCCTGACAAGTGCGCATGGACTTAGGAAACAACGTACAAAGAGACCCGGTGTCTGGGAGAGAAGCGATTATGCTCGTCATATATTTTCTAAAAGAATTAAAACAGTATAACGAGATGACCTAAAAGCAAAACATGAAACCGAAACCGTAAAAAACGTTTTCATAATAAGATCAAACCTGTAATTTTCTAATTTTTTGCTGGAACCGTAACTGAATGAAACGGTCTCCATATGTAAGCAATCTTCAAAATCCCGGGAAACTTATTACGGTGGTTTCACTTTCGAGAAGTGATTCATGCTGAAAACACCGGATTAGTGACATTTTTTAGTCTTCTTTAACGAAGAGAAAAATATTTTCTTTTGTTTAATCAGATCCTTTATAGAAAAAACATTATTTTTGTTAACTCACCAAAAGTGCGCCGATGAATTCCGATAAACACTACATAAATCTTTCTCGCGTCCTTTTGTAATATTGAACCAAAAGTAATAAAATAACAACAATATGTTTTTAAAACATTTGGGTGTGAAACTTTTGAAAACAGAAGCAGAAACCGTAACGAAAACTGAAAACTAAATCTATATATATAAAAGAAAGTCGTGTTAGTTACACTATTTATAACTCAAGAACGGCTGTACCGATTTGGCTGAAAGTTGGTGAGCAGGAAGCTTAGGGCCAGGAGACGGGCATAGGATACTGTTCATCCAATTCGACAGCGTTCCTGTGTGAGAACGCACGTTTTCGCGTGATTTCGCGTTTTCATGTTTTCGCGTGAAGGTACTTAACTGAAGAGTGCACCAAAATACAGGAACAATAATGAATGATTAATCAACTTAATGTTTTTATTTGTATTTTCTAATAAACAATTTAACGTAATCAATTCCAAAAAAAACGCTCTACTACTTAATAGAATTTTTAATTATCTATTTAATATCAGAGCGTTTTATTTTAAGTTCTTCTTTGTTTGAGAGAAAAACACAAATCTGCAATTGCTTTATTATCACGAGTGCAATAAGGATAGTACAGTTTCTCACAGTGAGTGCGAGAAAAAGATGGGACCGGCTGTTAAGGCGGAACAGAGTTCGCCGGGTCAGCTAGTATTTTATAAAACTGAAAACCAACCGGAAAGTTACTTTAAACAGTGTGACGATTTAGTCTGAGAGTAATTAGAAATGTAGTCATCACATGAAATAGAGCAGAAATTGAGAATTATTCAAAATTTTGAGAGGTAGAGTAAGATTAAGGATATTTTTAATGTTAATGGACGTCAGTAGCTCAACACGAAGCGCTTCCTTGTATATAAGGATTATGGGATAGGATATCCTATGCACGGATCTTGGCGAAAGGCAATTTTTAATACATTTTTACTTATAAAATTATTCATTGCAGGATAACTTAAGAAACGAACGTTTGTAATTGTATTTTGTCACAATTTACATTTACCGAAAGGGTCTAAATAGATCGAATAAACAAGATTCATTCCCATCAAATCCCTTCTAGAAACCACTACTTTTGTGTCGCTACATATGCATTACATATAAATCAAAAATTCTTAGCATAGTATACTGTATACTGTAAAATAGGCAGGAAGAAAAGAGCGGAAAAAAAATTCACAATGAAAGGCGCAACGAAGTTATAAACGGATGCGAGTAGGGGCAGAACCGGCGAGGGTCCGTAATGACCCAAACAAGGAGGGCGCTACTACCTGAAATGATCAGGAAGCTCGTAGACTGTCGAAGGGGGCAGTGCGCAGCACCGGATGGAGAGGGGTGAGAGCAGGGCGACGTCGGAGCAGGAAGCGGAACGAGACCAGCCATACAGGGAAGCATTTGGCCGCGGCGGCGGCGATGACGGCGGCGTATGGTAGGCTTCGGCCCCGTCGCTCAATCGTTTCGGCAGGCGCGAGCGGCTGTGCATTGTTCGCTCACATCAAAGCGTATCGACGCATCCGTACGGCGCGGCGACCGGCGGCGGCGGCGTTGCAGCAGGGCCGGGGTCGCGTTGTGGGAAAGCTCACAGGAAGCAGTGAAGTCTGGTGACGAGCCCGCCGGGGCGCAGAGGGAGGAGTGGAGCGGGGAGGGCGCGAGGGAAGGCCTGCGAGCGCCGCTTAGGCGCCATACCGGAGCTAAACCGGACGCCGCGCTGTGCAATTGGTGCAATTGGCCGGCCGGCTGGTGCATGGTTTCGGCGGCTCTAGTTACTTGAGCGGCTCCACGAAATTGGTTGAATTGAAGTAATAGAACACAGGCCAGTGAGAAGGAAGTGCATTGCGATATGCAGATGAATGGAGGAAGATACTGTCCCATTTCCGAGTTTCCACGTACGGTAGGTGATTCACTGTAGGGATTCATTCATTTATCACTCATTGCATACATTATAATAAATGACTACGCGATATACCGTGTTCATCGTAATGTACTAAGAACAGTATCATTCATAAAATATTGAAACAATCCAATCCGATTGAAGAGAGAAATATATTTTATTTGAATTGAAAAAGGTGCAAATTCCCCTGAACAATTTCAGTTATTGTTTCTTTTTCGCTAGTACTATGAAAAACCAGTATTATTTCCAAATTAGCATTTTCATTATATTATTATTCTTAGTAAAAGTAAATTAAAGTAAAAATTGAGATTCAATTTATTATTGAATATTTTTAAAATCTGTACTTATTCTTATGCATCCTAACGAAGTGTTATAATATGATAATTAATATAATTAATTATGATAATATAATTAAGTATGATAATAAGGCAATTCCATGATTAATTATATTCGTATATCAACATATTTTCACATAATTTCAAATTATATTATTTGATAGAAAATCAATAATAAATTATTTCATATATTTAGTAAATAAAATGGATTTTTAATCGAGTGTGAGTTGTATTGTTATCGGCCTCTAAGAGCTGTGGACAGTTCAGAATAAAAACCTCAGTAGGGGAAGCGGTCAGGGCATCGTCGAGGGTGCACGTAAAGGTGCTGAGAGGAAGTGGTGCGGAGGGGGAGTCGGCCGTAAGGAGGCAGCCATGCATAAACGAAGGTACGGGAGAGTCGAAGTTCTTCCCAAGATTTTTTGAGGGAGGGGAGAAAAAGTCAGCCTTCCGCATTCTGAGAGAGGGAGAGAAGTTCGCCAGAGCCGCAAGAAAGAAAATGAAAGGGCGTTTTATTGAGGAAGTTCCATATTATTGGAATCAGTGGTATTCTGAAGAAGAAGAACAACAAGAAGAAGAAGAAAATAAAAATTGTTGGACGTAAAATTATTGATAATTTGACACTTTACTTCATTGCGCGTATTTAGCTATTTTGTCGGAGATTGTTTCCGGAGAAAATATTAAAGAAAATGTTTTTGAAAAACCGCCTGTCACCTGCAATTTTTAGAGAGGTCAAGTGAGGGTTAAAAAAGAATGTTCAGCATTAAATCAAGAGAATATTTAATTTATGGATAATTTTGCTAATTATGCATTTAATTAGAATGAGCCTTCAAAATAACTTAACAAGTAAAAAATAGTTAAATTTAGATGCGAAACTACACTTAATTGACTAGCGGTCCACATGGGTATAGTGTATGTATTTAAAGATCATTTTCATCTTAAAATATTGCAATTACAAATCGTTTTCTATTATATCTTAACACATGTCAGCGGATTGTGAGAGGAATATTTCGTCACATGGGATACATTTTTGTAAAAGTACAAGTTTTTTTTTAATTTAAACTAGAGGTACTACAGAATGGCACAGACTTTCTCTTCGTTAAGATTTTCTAATTTCCTTGCTGTGGACTGGTAGTATACAGTCTTACCCCTACTTCTTGCCTGCAGTAAATTACGTTTCTTTTAAATTCTCAACTTTTCTGTTTCCCAATAGTAGAACCGAAATATTATTTTAAGAACATTAAAGAACGCCAAAAACACGTCCTAAAGAGCAATTTTGATTGAAAAATTTGGAGCCGTTTTTAACAAAATGGTGTTAAGCGTTACTGTAAATACGAAATTTGAAGCTCTTTTTCACAAGAATGTATTGAGTTTTCGAAAAACTTCATTTGAAGTCATTTGAAGCACATCCACTCACAAATGCAATAATGTATTCAAATCAATGTAAATGTGCATATTAACGGATATTACAAAAAATACATTTTGTAATTCTTGAAAACACAAAAGATACACCAAAATGAACTTTACGTGATATATTATATAACTTAACGTCATATATATTAAACAGTATTACTACCACTATCCATTGGAAAAGTTTGACGAAAAATTTGGAGCCATTTTAGAGACAATTGTATTTGAGCGTTTCTGAAAACGCGGAATTTTGAGCTCATTTTTACAAAAAACTCTTTTTTTTCAAAAACGTTATATGGCAATATGTAAAACACATTATCATAAAGAAATCGCTTCTAATATAAATATTACCGACGTGAGAGACAAGTCAAAAAATTACATTTTTTGTACTTTTTGAAAAAAAACAATAAAATAGAGCTATATGGCGTTCGCTATGGTCATGGGCTATGGTGCATTTGGTACTACCCTTACCAAGCATTTAAAAAAAATTAGGAGTCGTTATTGAGAAAATCTTGTTTTTCTTATTTTTGCAAATATTGCACGCACTATTGCACGAAAACTACTAAAATTTTCAAAAATATGTATATGAGCTTAATGAAAGAACTATTTATGGACCACAAATTTCATTTGAAGGAAAAATCTCTATCTTCAACTTTATTGTTGCAGGAAAATGCAGAAAAAATCAAACTTTCGCAATTTTCGAAAATTCTGAGTTAACCGTGAAAATCGGACCTATGTCACATTTATAAGTATATTTTACTCTATTTTTATAAACAATTTTAAGAAAAAATTTGGAGCCGTTTTTGAGAAAATTTTGAAAATGTCCGGGGAGCTTCATGTAAAGTACCCCCAAATTTTAAAGAATGTTTTTCAAAATTTCAAAGCTTCCGGCTACTAGAGGCAGATGGACAGAGGTTTCTTCAATTTGGAAAAGATCGTCCGTGTGGTTTAGGCTCTAGTGGTGCATTAGTTACACGTTAGTTCACAAACGGACGAATTGACAGACGGACGAACGGACGAACGGACGAACGGACGGACGGACGGATGGACGGACGGACGGACGGACGGACCGACGGACCGACGGACCGACGGACCGACGGACCGACGGACCGACGGACCGACGGACCGACGGACAGACGGACAAACGGACAGACGGACAGACGGACAGACGGACAGACGGACAGACGGACAGACGGACAGACGAACAGACGGACAGACGGACGTTTAAAAAACACATTTTCGGTACCAGGGGACCTCAAAACGTGTATTTCCGTTGAAATCTCGAAATCGATTTTCCGCAGCATTACATAACTCTATACTACGTATTTACTCCGTATATACGTACGTATACGAGAATTTAAAAAACTATAATCTATTACATGTTAACCAGTATAAAACTTTGTGTTCATTATACATTTCTGATTCTGAATTTATCTTAAGCGCTATTACTTTCTACTTTTCAAAACAAATACTTCTTTATTTGGCTTTCTTTCATAATTCCATGATCTGCCTTTTCGAAGTACAAGAACTTGTATGCCTGCGTCATGATTTGCATTTATCTAATGATGGTTATTAACAACACATTGTATCTATTAAGCAAGTACACACGCGTCGCGCTACTATAAATCTGTGGTAGCATTAATTTTATATAAGATTTTTTGAATGAATGCGTTATTTCAGTGAACATTTTGAACAAATTCGCCGATTTGTATTCTAAAAGCCCGTATTCTTGCTTGTACATCATGCTCGTCTCACTCCGAGGAAAGTACACGTTGCATTATGCGAAAGCACTAAAAAGGTGCGTCTCTTCCGTCTCGTAAGTATTTCAGGCATTCCAGAACGTTCTCTCTCCAGCAAGGAATTCAGCCGGTATCCGCTCTCCTCGGGAAAGAGTAAGTCGCTAGCTGCGGCATCTGGCGCCCCGTCGCCTTCCTGGCGGCGCCGAGGCGTCGCGACGCCACCGTCACAGCCGCCGCCACTGCCGCCGCCGCCGCCACCCCCGCCCCCTGCCACCCCCGCCGCTCCCGCCGCCCTCGCCGCCGCCGTCGTGCATCAAGCGCGCGTTAGAGCTACCACCAGCCCGCTATCGATCCCAGAGCTCTGCATTAATGAGAGAACAGAGTGTCAATAATGGAGAAGAGAGTAGAGGACCGTTAATAGGGCGATTTATATTCCCGGTTATAAATTAGAGGAGCGACTTTTGTTAGCTGTAAGGTTCTGTGTTTCTCGCGAGATGTGCGATTGGGGAGTGAAACGAAAAAATAGCCTCCCAGTACGTCTTAATCTTATATTTATCGTAACTTTCGTTAGTAGTCCGATGATCTGTTCACTTCCCCACTGTATCGCTTTGTTCATTTTCCTTTTGTGGTACGATGTGTGACAACATACGATGGCATTGTTCATAATGTTCAGATTTCACGAAACGGAAAAAATTTCTTATTGCCTAAGAGCGAGAAATAGATTTTGTTCTGCTGCACTGGAGGCTTGAGACGGAACCAACTCTGTGACGCAGACGGTCATCTGGTGGACGATGGTGGACACCCATTCGTATGTCGCCAGAATGTCACGTTATACAACACTGCATGAAGTATAGCGGTGTCTTATCGTTTGTAAGATTGTTTTAGCCTGCTTGTGTTTGCTTGTCCATACACACCCACTGAAAAGAATTACATAATACTTCAAAGATATTCTGTTCTTAAGTACGCAATACGGTCATTAGAATAATAATAAAAAGCTAGAGTAAAGAAGAAATTTCAGTAGTCATTCCTTTATAAAATGTTTTTACGATCTAATATTTCCACTAACATTTTCAAATGTGCTAAAAAGCCAGTACTAATTTTGAATTATGCTAACTAATCTAAGGTAATTAGAAGAATTAATTTTGGATTAGATTAAATTATGTTAACATTTATTTTCAGGAATTAACGACCGACGAAACTGATTAACATGAAACATGTAAAATGTATTATTATTAGTTGTTTTATGAAGCGTGTATTTAATTTTGAAAAGCGATTTAAAAGCGGAGTAAATTTTATATACGCTATCATATTCAAAAATAATTGACAGGAATGAGAGACTCTCTTACCATATTATTACCGTCATCTTTTAATATTTAGAATCAGAATAAGCACAGAGCGAGTGAACACATGTCCAACAACTGACAAAGAATAACTATTTTTTTCACTTTTCAGTAAAGTCTATAAAAATGCAATTAAAAAAGTAAAGCGTTATTAAAATATAAAACATTTGATGCTTTAGCAGTACATACATTCTCGCATTACTTCTAACGTTCCTAAAGTTTGAAAATCGAGAGTGGATTTTCCATTTTGTACAATAATACTCGCGTTATGTTTTAAGCGTACTTTGCGCTATCCGTGAAAAGAAAATAAAGAAAAAACTGGGAACAGAAAAATGCATTAACTTCAAGTATAAATAACGAAAAATCTACCCTTTTCCAAAAAATGTACATAATTTTTTTAAAGGTATTGTTTTTTAAAACATATTTAAGAAAAATCTCTGTACAGATTTTTTATTTTTTGCAGTTTTTGAAAACACGTTTTGAGTTCGTCAAAAACCAGACAACACCCTTTTTTACCGTCCTTTTCTAATTTGAGAAAATGTTTTTAAAAAAATTGAGAGCTGTTGCTTAGAAAAAAATATTTAAAAATTGACTGTATTTCATCAAAATTACACCAAAACAACTCATATTTTAGAAAAGTTGTACGTTCATATTTCAAGACCTGACTTGGATTGAGATGTACTATTCGAGGATAGATCTTTAAATTAGGTTATGTACAATTTTTTGAAAAACGAATAGCAATTTCTGCTTGAAACGTATGCAAATAACTTTATTATCTAAAAAACCGATTCGTTTTCTTTTTCAATTTTTTCCCATAGAGTACAGGATGCCTAAAAATGGGCCAGATGTCATTTTCGTCGAAATCTCTTAATTTTCGAAAATCGCAATGTTGAAAATAATGTGAGAAAGAATGTGGTGTTTTAGCAACACTAGCTTCATTAACAAGACCTCATATACTAGTCGTAAAATTGTTGATTTCCGCTGAAGCATTACAATTCGTTCTCTTTACAACCTAAGTACGAAGTACGGCGAGGAAGTAAGAGCTCATAAAAATAACGGAGTTTTGAACAGACATTTAGGCTTTCAATTCTGAAATTACATTTTGTGACAATTGTTTTTTGTTAAATATCGCATCGGAAAATTACGTGATTTTTCAACTTTTTTTAAAAAAATCCATTTTTATATTTAGAAATCGGTTTTGCATTTTCAATTGCATTGTTATTTTTAACTTTTTAATGGCTTCGTTGAAGAAAGAAACATATTGTGCTCTTCCTGCAACGTCTTTCTTTATTCCCAACAAAAAGGGTAAGTGCAGAATACTGTTTGGAAATTCGAAGTTTTAATGAAAATATCACTTGTGCGATATAATTAAGCGAATTGTACTGTATTCATCCAAAACATGTAACGACAGAATGTGCGCCCATTTTTGAAAAAAGTTTGGTTACGAATTTTTAGAAAATGGAAACAATTTAATTCAAAGTTACGCAAAAACTACTAATATTGTGCAAAAGTGCACATGGAATTATTTAAAGTGCTAAATTGATGAATAGACTGCATGGAGACAAAAGAATTTTGTTTCGACAAAGGTATAGGAGAGGTTTGGAAAAGAGTTTAACTTTTGTAATTGCTGAAATTTTAGAAAATTTATATCAATATAATAATAATAATAATAATAATAATAATAATAATAATAATAATAATATCAATAGTAACAACACTACACCTGTCAGCACTGGTCAACACTACGCTGCACTGCGATATACACACTGCATTTTGCTACACCCCACTGCACTGCACTTGGTTTCAACACAGTTGGACGCATTTCACATCACCTCACGACGTAACCTTAAATTACTTACGTTTTAACTTCTGTATAAAAGACTCTAAAGTTGCTTAAACTATTGTTACTGAACTAATTCCAACTTGGTTTTTAAAACTACAGTCATTGCTCAGGATTGTTTAGAAAATTACTTCCGGAAAACTGTTTTAATCTCTAATGATTGCATTGAGGAATGAAGGTTTTCTTACATCTGTTTTTGTTGTTTGTCCGAATTTTTTTAGTATTGTCCCCTTTATCGCAATACGCTGTCTTACCTAATTTATTCTGAATTTCCTGGCAAGCCGATTGACTAATGTACAATTTATACTAACTACGTATACCCGCTTTCATTCTTGTTACTGGCGGTTCCCATGACATTTTAATCCTTTTTTTTTCAGTACGCACTTTGGAAGCTGCCTTTGATTCTTTCTAGATTTTTTTGTTAGCAATTCTATAAGCATCCCAACAAGTCACTCCTCATTCCATAATAGAACGTACAAGAGATACATATGCCAGTGCTTTTGCATTTACCATACTCTTCTTGGATATTTGCATTACAAGATACGACATTTTTCGCATTATTCGATTTATTTGATTCTCCTACCCTACATTTATTATTCAACTAAAGATCATGCTACGTATATGATGTTACTCGCGGGAGAAAGTCGTTACCCAATTAGTAATCAGATAGTGCATTATCTCGACTACAGCCAAATGTAATTGCTTGTAATGTCACTCGTCAATTTATGCCACTACACGTGTATCTCTTCCCAACTTAATGAAGTTAAGTTGTTTAATTAGTTTCTTGACATGTAGTTTATGTAGAACTACATCGAATACTTTTGCTTTCAAACACACGTTGCCCTCGAAAATTCAGTATGATTCAATGTCTCCCGTTCACAATTTTTTTATTCGGATATTAAAAGTTGTATTAATTTACACACTACCGAATGACCGGCCAATAATTATAAGCGTTATTTGATGTATTTGAGCAAGAAATTTAAAGGAACTTCTTCAGCAAATACGTTCTTGTGTTATTTGATAATGTCGTGCAACACTATAATATTCAACTTGTGTTCTAGCAGTGTTACGAAAATCTTTTCAGTCTGAGTTATTTTAATTTATAAATTTCGAAACGAGTTTTAATAAAAATTCGAACTTTTTATTCAATTTATAAGCATAATTTGCTTTTCTTGAGGAATAAAAGAAAACAGTTCCTCAAGGAATCATGAGAACCGAAACCCGGTCTTCATACTGGGAAGCCCGTCTGATGTCACTCGGTTACATCTATCATTTGGGGTTTCAAACTAATACTAAATTTATTCCTGATTGAAGAGCGTAACAAAATTCTCAGGATATAACTCAACCTATCTGGATTACTATCTCTCGCAAACGACTGATTTTTCTTGAAGAAGGTACGTGAAATGATTTGAAGAATTAATATTGCAGATCTAATATTGGCGAATATATTGCATTATAAAATAAATCTGTAGCTTCAATATTGAAGTTATAGGGTAGTTTAGAAAAAATATTCATTGAAACAATGTAATTACAAATTACACGAAGACTGCAGATATTTTGAAGAAATAATCTTGTTATGATTTAAAGATCTGATATCAAGGAATGACATTAAATTGTATTAAGAAGTAATTTACTATCTTTAATAATGTAGTTTTGGTGGGGGAGTCGAAAAACCGTTTCAACTTCTTCTCAGAATTTCTAAAGGCTTTAATGAAAATTGGACATACAAGCATGTCGAACATGATTGATTGGTTTTTAGTAATTCCGGGCGCGTCAACTGCTAAGGTCATTATTCCCGTAGGTATAGTGCATGTTTTCCTTGGGAGGTGGCGATGGTCTTCCCTCTCTGGATGGCCAGATCCGGCGCCGACCTACCGTCGGCTCGCGGGGTTTTCCCTAACCAGGTATCTTCCACCAGCATGGCACCGCCACAGCTTGGACAAGCTCTAAGCTCCCGGCCGGTCTCACAGAATATGTGGCAGTGTAGTGCGTATTAGTGTATGTGTGTATAAGAAAGGGGTGATAGGACAAGGAATGAGAAGAAAATTTCGCGCGCGGTCCGTGGCCCGTTTGATTTCAACACTGCTCCGGTATTCGCTTGGTGTTGATCGGAGAAGTATGTCGTATTCATTAAATATAAAGAATAAATTCATTCAAAGAAAAATCTCCTCACCTTCAATAGTATAGAAGTTTTAGAGGATCCAAAACCTTTTTTTTCACAATTTTCAAAAATACGGAGGTTTTATGAAAATCGATGATATGCAATTTTTATAAGCGGACATTGTTTTACGCAATCAAATTATTTAAATAAAGAAATTGGAACATTTTTTAAAGAAAATTTCTAAGTGTCCAAGGATCTTTATGTTATGTACCCCTAAAAATGAAAAGATTCATTTCAAATTCGAAGAACCGCTATAGTGTTCGGAGAATTAATTTTGTGTGCCATTTAGGTGCGAGGGGTGTTCAGACAGGCAGTTGGACGGACACACATTTTGAATAAACAACACTTTTTTTTGTTTTCAGGGACTTAATCATTCGCAAGGCCTAGCGTTGAGCTGAATCAATTGAAGAATATCATTTAAACAACCAAATTCTGTTTGCATTGTTTACGCATTAGTATTGTTTGATCGGTTAAAATATTGCATTTAATTATTTAATATGAACTATTTTGATCCATTATCACAATATCGCCGACCTGAATAGCCGAGGTGGCTAAGAGCGAGTACCGACTCAGCGCTTCGGTCCGAAGGGTGGCGGGTTCGAGTCCCACCTTGGGGCATGGTGGTTTGTCCCTTGACTTTGTATATGATGTCGCGGAGGGCCTCGCGTTCAGAGGAGCCCGCAAGTGTGTTGGTCTAGTGAATGGTCAAATATGCGTTCCATCGGGACGTAAAGGGTAACCTGCTGGTGGCTGGATAAAATCCCTAAAAAAATCACAATATCAGTCAATTACCACTTGTTGATCCGCCTGGCTGGAGGTTGGAACGCTGACTGACCACGCCGCCCTGCCGGGATCAGGAGGCCGTTGTGCCGGTGACGCACAACGGCACCCCCTGATTGGCTGGGGTAGCATGATCTGCCAGCGGCCCTCTCCACCAGGGATCTGCTTTATTTGATGCCGAAGAGATCCATCCAGAAGACCAGATTTGTATAGCATCCTCATTTTGAATACAATATTTATTCTAATTCGTATTCAAATTCGACAATAAGAGGTACAAATTTATATATGGTCCGTGTATTTTTGGTGGAACGAATATATCGTCAGAAGAGCGATAATTAATTCATGGTATAAGCTTTCTTTGAACGTGGAATCCGGTCCAATTCAGCCGAGAGGTCATATCTACAGAATGGGGTGCTATGAGCGATTTTCACGTTACAGAAGAGTTTATTGCGAAGAGGAATTCACATTAATGAAAGGGTATGTTTTATATTTCTGGCAGTTACATCCCTTAAGTAATTTATTGTTGTTTATATAAATATTTCAAACTATGTTATTCAATGACAAATATGACAAGAAAGTTGCACGTGCTTACCTAAAGCATTTATTTCGTAATAAATTGCACAAATCAAGCTTTACATATTACTTTCTCAACTTACTTCGCAATAAGAATAAGTATTGTAATCATGCGCCAAAAAACGACAATTTTTCTACAGAAAATCTCCGCCGATTTCGGGTCTGGTAACGAAATAGTGGATAAATTTCGTTCCTAAATGTAGGCAATTACATCCTACAACCCGTTATGTAGTCAGAATACGTTTTCCGGGTTGATACCGAAAACTTGATTGACGACGAAACGTTCGGCCATGTGTTCGTATCATTGTGTGAACAAGGATAGGGCCTAAACTATTCAGCCATTTTTTTTCAAATTTCATATCTCTCCAGATCGATTTAAAGGAACTAAATGCACTGCGATTTTGAATTTACGATATTTTGATTTTTGGTGGTACTTTACATTAATCCTCAATTACAATTTCAATTTTTTTTTAAAAAAAAGTCTTCCAATTTTTTGATTAAACTTTGCCCTCGGATAGCGTAAAGGACGCTTAAAAGAATGGCGCAGATTTCATGTTCGTTAAAGTCCCTGATTTAAAAAAATACCAAATTCAATTTTTTTAAGCTTAGTCCTACAACAATATTGAACATAGAGATTTTTACAATAATGAAATCATCAAATCAAAAACGTCTACTAATGTTATCTTTAATTTTTTCCCTCGTATGTATCAAAGAACTATAAATAAAATAATACTAGACTGGTTTACGATAAACTCTGAATTTTCAAAAATTGTCAATAATTCATATCGCAAATCCACAAGTTTGAAGATAAAGATTTCTTACTTCAATGAACTCTGTTGTAAAAAAATCATATCTTTAGAAAAGACCAAAAGCAATCTTTTGTAAAAACGAGTAGTTTTTGCGTAATTTGCACTTGTACCTAATACAAATTAGAAAAAAATTCCAACATATTCATTAGCACGACGCGCGTGTACTTGGTTCATAGATTCAATGTGTTGTCGTTAATAAACATCATTAGATAAATGCAAATCATTAAGCACGCATACAAACACTTGTATGTTTGAAACCGCAGGTCATGGCCTTATGAAAGAAAGCAAAACAATGAAGTTATTTTACTTTCCATCTACGGAGTAGTAAGAAATTTATGTAATGCTGCGCAGAAAACGGGGGATTTTTGGCAGGAAAATTTTTATTACAGGGCCCTGATAATGAAAAGTGGCTAAATTTAGAAAAAGGTCCTTTAACACGTGATGTAGCCACAATCCATGTTGGGCATTGATACCGAAAAATCGAATGACGGTAAAACGTCTGTCCGTCTATGAACAACGGTAGCTGCTACCCCGTTCAACCGATTTTCTAAAAAAAATGATATGCCTCAATTGCGGCCCCTGGAATTTGAAACCAATATTTTAATTTTGGGGGGTACTTTGCATAAAGGCCTCCCTCGGTGGCTCGTTGGTTAGCGTGCTTGCTTTCCTCGGCGTAACTCCGGGTTCGATACCCGGGCGAGGCAAATTATACCTGTGCGCTTTCCTTATAAATGTCCCAGTATCATTGCTATGTGACGATGAGAAAGCCCATTCTAAGGTTATGAAGACCAGTATATAGGTGAAGGAATGTCTTCGTGCTAACCATACGAAGCCCTTATCCCAAGGTCGAGAGCCTCGATCACCGCTGGTCGGCCAAGGCCCCTAGCGGGTTGTCGAGCCACAGAACAGGAACTTTACATGAAGCCCCTCGGACATTTTCAAAAAAATGACTCCATCGTTTTTGATTATTTTTTGTTGTATAGTGTGAAGAACGTTTAAGAGTATGGTGCAGGTCTCATGTTCGTTGAAAATCCTGATTTTTCGAAAATTGCAAATGTTCAAAATGTTTTCGGAGTCTTCCTACAACTAAAATATAAAAGATAGATATTTTTCCCTTAATGAAATCTTCCTTAAAGATAGATTTTGAAATAAGGTCATGTACAATTTTTCGAATATTTGAGTACTTTTTGCGTAATTTTGCATGAAAATATAGGCGGATAAGTACGTACTGTTTTACCACCACTTGTTTGAAAATGACACAGTTCTATTGCGTTCCGGATGTTATCCAGGTTATGCAAGTGTTTCACCAGATTGCATTCACCAGATAGGGTTTTGATTTTTCTCTTGAAGGAGTAAATAGACGAGCTCGTTATGAATCAGTGTTCCGACAACACTCTCACTTGTTTCTGGAGTACTGGAAAGAGGAAACAGGAAAAAAATCAATGCTTCTTTTAACGCTGTTTATTTTGTTTTACTTTTGAATTGTTATGTACAGTTAGAAAGAATAACAAAAGCTCATTATTTTGGAATTAACCTGTACTATTTTTTTAATTTCTTAAAACTGTTTTCTTCGAGCATATTTAATTATATCTTGTTTTTAGAATTTTATTTCTCATTCAACTTGTACAGAAACATAATTTGCGACAGAAACGGCTGAGCTCAGAATAAGAAATACCTCTGTTTCTGCTGCGACTCTGACCGGGAAGTTCTAAGGTTTGTGTCCCGACGGTGAAGGATTTTCAACACTAAATATCTGGCCGATTTCAGCCGCTTTCTGGAGAAGAATTCTAGCGCCCGGTTGCTCAAATCGGTAGTAGTGTTCCATGGTTTCTCCTGTGAAAGCCAGGGGAATGCCGGAGCAGTACCGTAACAAATGAAGCACGGATCGCGCCTGATCTTTCCTTTCTCATACTTGTCCCATCCTCTCTTCTTACATACCCACACATGCACTTCAATACCACCTATACCGGGAGACGAGCCAGCAGCTTAGAGCTTCTCCCAGCTTCGGCGATGTCCTGCTGGGGGAGATATATGAGAGGGAAATCTCCTGCAAGCCGATGTGTACGTCAGCGCCGGATTTAACCATCCATGGGAAGTAATCACCGCCACACTCCAGAGTAAAATATTCACTACACAAACGGGACTAAAGTCTATAGCAGTTGACGTGTCCGGACATCAATCAATCAATCGATTATGCGTTATTTTTTTAATAAAGATTTAACTAAATTTTTCTTTCCTTTCCATAGCACTAGTCAGGATGCAATCCTAGCCCAGTACGGTATAGGGATAAACTGGGAGGCGGCCGAGAGGGAGCTGACTGCGAGATAGAGTCGGGCAATTCCCATGTATCACATCTTCTCTCTCTTGCATTTATTCTCCCTCCTCACTTGCAATTTTTAAAGAATGACATTCTTGTACCCTGGTTGGATGGGCACGGTTGGATGGGCATGATTTGATGGGCACGGTTCTTCGACTCGTGTCAGCCATGTTCACCTATCATCGAGAATGAAAATGAAAAGAAGCATTAAAGCCTGCTCTCCATAAGATTTTTTTCGCAGATGTAACAGCTTAAACAATGCCACCATGTTGAAAATGTAGATAATTCACAAGAGGAAGTTTTCTGATAATGAGAAACGTGTAGAAAACTCCCAAGAAAAAATTAATAGTAATAATGTAATTGACATAAATAGCCATACGTACTCCCTCTTGGCTTAAGAATCTGATTATATCTATTTAAGAGATTAAATTTAATGAATTTGCGGCATGTCTGCATGATGTCTAGGCGAGAGGAAATATTTGCTTGAAATTGGAACAGAAGGAGAAGAGCCTTTATACATACGTAATGGCAGTGATGTCTTGCTCTCTCCGCAATCGGTCGATATTTATGCTGGAAAAATGCCCTTGCTCCAACTCGAAATTGATGAGTCAGTAGAACTACAGAAATATACAAGAGTAGATTCGGAACGTTTCTGAACTGTCGGAGGAAACGCTGGCTGTCGACTGAAATAGAGGCTGCGAGACTGACGTCTCTGGACGCTCTCGGTGGAACGTTGCTGTGGCAACGAGCTTTGATTGGATTACATTCGACTAGATCAGAAATGAGGATTTTTGTCTTGCAACCAGCTAGGACGCCGGAAACAACAAAATTAACGTGTACCGCATCTTCTCCTAATTTTACCTTTCTGAGTGTTTCACCGTTATTCCATTTCTGTCAAAAGTCAAAGCTGTTAGTCTTAATTTCGCAACCATTTCACTGAAGCTCCTTTTTATTCCTCTATAGCATATTTTCTTCTTTGGTTAAACGATTAAATTGTTTTATTGCATTCAGAAATGTACGGAGCCACAAGGGCCGAGTCGCGCATTCCCTTTGCTTAAATCACAAAATAGTACGCGTTAAATGTGACTTGAGTTAACCCTTGACTCGGTATTTCTCGGAAACGTTCATTGAGCTCCTTTTGGCCCAATTAAGTCAAAGCCTTTGCTCGTCTCCCCTTCTGCAAGAACGCAGCTCCTCCGGGTCATCGAGGGCCGTCGATCTGCTCCCCTCTCTCTGACGCCTTGAGCAAGACCAGTAGCCTTGACCCAATCGCATAAACGTCATCGCCCCTTTTTACTATTGGGTCATCACTTTACGCGATACGCACCACCCTTCGCGACTCAATTGCGATCCAATATTCTCATTAGCCTTTTCACCTCCACTTCCGCGTTCCGACGCAATACGCGAACATCTGTGCCAAATCTGACATAAATCGACCTCTACCGTAGTTCCCAGAACCCTCTTACTACCACTATGATGGTGACTCCTGTCGTACATACAAACACAGTACTCATCCCGATCATTTCTTTTCAACTACACACATCGCAACACTTTTCCTATTTCATCCTATGCCTCTACATCAACTATAATCACTCACCGCAAACCTAGAGTGAAATATTTAAGAACGCTTACGTTCAATCGTACCCCAATTATTTTATTGTCACGTCCATAAAATACCCAATAAAAATAAAAGTAAATAAAAAATTGTTCCACGTCATCTCCACTCGTTCTGTCCACAATCAAGGCGGCTTTGTTTCGTTGTATGTTACTACTGAACCAACCATCACCGTCCCAGACACTGCTCCTGACGTGCGGCCGCCCTTTCGGCCGCGTGCAGTGATTGCTCCAAATTGCCTCACCGTTCTTCCCACCGCCGCCGTGGAGCTCATACGAAATCCGATGCCGCTGATCCCATCTCCCGCGGTGGCCAGCTTCCCGACCGCCTCGCTTCAGCAACCCCTTTCCCTTTTCACTGGTGGTTTTCTCCACTCGTTTTCTCATTGTCCCTTTTTCTCTCCTGCTTTCTTCGTGTCCATTTCTACCTCTCTCTCTCACACACACACTCTCTCTCTCTCTCTCTCATGCCAATGGAAGGAGTCCTATGACGTAACCCTGAAATTCGAACACCACCCTCACTCTTACAGACGCACCAGAAAGTTTATTGATCCTTTCAAAAACGGCAGCCTGCTTTTTTTCTATCACCGCCACGGAAATGTTTCTAGTTGAGCATTTCGAGACTGGAAAGGTTGAAAATGAAATAGAATTTACTGGCTGTGGAGTTGGCCAGTTGAAAAGAGCAATGACCTTTTTATTATTTCGCCTCTAAAAGAAAATGTCATTAAGTTAAAATGTCCGTGCAAGTAATCTGCATTTTGCGCTAAGCTGAAAAGACGACGCCACGGGATAAACTAAACAGACTGCAGTGAAGTGGATGCTCGCATACTTTCGTTTCCACTTGTTAGATTCATCAATTTGGAAGTAAAAATCATCAAACTATCCATCGCCGTTCGGGCGATTTAGAAGCCTGCCTGAAACGAGTAATATGAGGAGGAAAAATAGATCTCCACTGCAGAAAATTTGAGATCTTGAAAGTTTCACGTTGTAGGTAAACATTCATTTATAGGAAAAATAAATAGTTCGTATTACTTCGAATACTCATTTACGAAAGCTGTTGACTATTATGTCAGAATGTCAACTGGATATCGTGCAGATACGTTTGTTACAATGTTTGATTTTAAAACTCAACTTAAACAGAACAGGTGTCTGAGATCTTAATATTTACAGAAAGGTCGTTACTGACTACTTTTTGAGACGACAGAGCTCGTCCAAGATTAAAAGTTACACGACCATAAGAAGTAAGGAAATACTATGGAATAAGGGCAAGTCGCTTACACCACCCTCTGAATATACGAAAAATGACATACCAATATATGCTAAAAATCTTCGATCTCTTGTTGCATACCTTCTGTTTATGTCCAAAAGCATTCGCTTGTGCCTACAACTATCACTATTTATGTCGTGTTATAAACCTTAAAAACTTCTTTCTAATGTGATTTGTTTGAAGCACTTAAAGATATTTATCGGCCTTTGGCCTGGGGCTAATAGCAATGCAAAAATAATGCTAAATAGTATTTCAGTGACTTCGACGACGTACGAGGGGCACAGTCAGACAGAGTTTTAAATTTTCTGCTGCAACATTGTCTTGGAATTATACGCTAATCAAAACCAACGAAGCAGACATAGACTCTCAATGTCAAATGACTCCTCAAATAGTATTATTTTATTCTTGCATTTGCCTTCGCTGAATGTCAATATTACTTATGAATAATATATAGCATTGTTTCGTTTTAAAATCAATCACTGTTAATTATCTCTTAATTATGGTCATAAACAACATAAACATAATAAGTAGCTTGACACATGCGAACACTCCGCACTTTTAAAGTGATTATTTTAAAAGTAAAAATAGTTTCGGAGGTACCTAAATTCGAATGACCAGGGTTAACTGTGCGTTCTAGGTTTATAGGCCCGTTACTGTGCATGAGTAAATATTCTAATATTGCAAAGCGTTTATTGATACATATTATTAAAGCAAAGCGTTAAATTCCACACATTATTCCACTGATAAAATATTAACTAATGAAATGTATGAATTCGTTCATATTCGAGCAATCAAAGGCACTTTACCCGTGAAATTGTATCGTTTCCGTTTTATTGCAGCGAAGCACCCCGAAGCCTGATCGCCCTGATGTTTTCATATAGCGATGTAGTCATACCCCTAATTTATCGTATCTGAAGTCCTCGCAACGAAAAATCCATACCCAGCAGTCTTCGTATCCTGAAGTTATTGAAATTAAATTATTTTCTTTAAATAGATCTATAATTAAGATTTATTTGTAAGTATAATTATGATATAATTCGTGAAATAATCTTAGTAAATACTACTCATGCATGGGAAATTCTCAAATAAATCCATATCGTTTGGTCGGTAATTTCCCATATACTGTAGGTATTATGGATGAAAATCGAATAGTCCTTTTAATTTGGATCATTATTCCCGAATTTAAGTTTTCTTAGATTTCCAGGTTCTTTTCGTTTGTGAACGTCCATACTATGGAGTGAATATCCTTAAAGGGAGTGTATAATGGACTTTTGACGAAAATTTGAAAAAAAAATCATTTTTCAATTTTTGTTTTTTAAGTATGCTGAAGTATGTTGCCGTTTGGCTATACCTTAAATTTAAAACCCTTTTTTTCGAGTATTTAAATTTACCATGCTCCCTGTCATGGCATACTTCAATACGCATCCGTTTATAAAAATACTCTTGCCATTCTGAGTTAAATGTTAGATTTTGAGTGGAAAAAGCTGATGAAGCTGTGGAAGATCTTATCAAACAGGCAAGAAAGAAGAGAAACATCAAGAAGAAAAGAGCAGAGGAGGACATAGATTACATCAAAGTCTATTGTAGTGGTTGGTGGGTGTCACTGTTTACTTTGCTGCCCATTTGCCGCACATTTATTTCCAGTGTACATTAGTATATGTATCCTCAAAAAATACTTAAGATAACATTTCTAAAAACTTCTGTCGTACACAATTAAATGTGTTCTTGATATTAGACTCATTTTTATGTAAAATAATCTTTCAAAGAAACATATATTTTTTTTATTTATTTTACGTCAAAAAACAGTTAAAAACTGCGTATGACGTGCTATGGGGAAAAGTGAATTGTGTGCACATTTTCAAAATTCTGTGATCCCTACACTAAGTCATATACTACTTAAATTTTGAATTTTTGAAAGGGAGAAAAAAAAGAAAGAAAAAAAACTCCCATGTAATAAAATCTATTTTCAAGGATAAAAAAGCAATAAATTTTGAATTTTGAAAGGGAGAAAAAAAAACAAAAAAACTCCCACATAAAAAATCTATTTTCAAGGGTAAATAAGTAATAAATTTTGAATTTTGAAAGGGAGAAAAAAACAACAAAAAAAAACTCCCATGTAATAAAATCTATTTTCAAAGATAAATAAGCAATAAATTTTGGCTCTTATTACTTCCTGCCGCGACAACATGGAAACGATAATTTGAATAATTGTATTTTCCACTGAATTCTAGAAGACGTGCACAGAAAATGAAGTTACATTTATGTCCAGAAGCAAAACAAGGGGCCATCTCAGCATTTGCTCAATGGATCAGGGAAACTGGACGAAAAACCTGATCGAGATGGGGGTCATTGACCCGGAAGCTGTAGTACAATAGTTGTTACAGGTTGTTTATACACATTTATACAGTCCAAATGGTAAATAATGCATTATGTATCATTGTTAAAATTAATGTTACTTTTCTTGTGATGCTCAGTATAGTCTCTAATTGTATAGAAACAGTTATGCAGCAGAAACGATTTCACTTGGGATTTAAACTTTTCTATTGAATTTAATCGTTTAATGTCATCTGGCAAAGTGTTGTAAAATAATGTACATGTATTGTATGTGAATTTTTTGTAATGAGCTGTTGATACTGTCACCTGATGAATATGATTTCTACGTCGAGTGTTATAGTAATAGACTTCGGCATTTTCTGAAAAATATTCCCGCCCTTGAGCAAGTCATTTTTTACAAAAACCACTGATTCGTAAATAAAAAGACACGGTAATGGTAGAATTCCTAGATTAATGAAGAGAGGCTTACATGAATCACGTGGGTGGGATTTGGTTATTATTCGTACAATTCGTTTTTGTAATCTAAAAGTCTGGGAGCTATAAGATGTATTTCCCCAGAATATTATGCCATATCTCAGGCGGGAATGAACATTCGCGAAGTATACACAACGAGCAGTATGAAGGCTGACTGAATTTGCAAGAATTCTGAACGCGTAGCATAATGAACTTAATTTTGTGTTCAATTCATTTAAATGGACGTTCCATTTAAGGTTTGACTGAATTGAGAGACCTAAAAATTTTGTTGCCTTAACATCAGTCAATGGTACACTGTTCATTTTCAATGGAGCACAGAATTGTTTATTTGATATGGAAAACTGCATTAAAACCGTTTTCTTTTCGTTTACTATTAATTTGTTATTTCGGAACCAATTTGAAACATCTGATATTGTACTATTTACGGTTTCTTTATTGCAAAGGATGTTCGTATCATCCGCAAAGAGAACCGTTCTTCCGTTTCGAATCGTCGAGGGCATATCGTTTACGTAAAGTAGGAACAGAATAGGGCCTAAAATCGATCCTTGAGGAACTCCACATGCAATGGGCAAAGAGTCGGAAAGGTGCGTACGTAATGTTCCATCATTCCAGTAAGGTATTTCAACTCTCTGAGATCGTTGTTTAAGGTACGAACATAACCAATCTAGAGCAATACCACGAATTCCATATGAAGGTAATTTGGAAAGTAAAATGACATGATCAATGACGTCAAAAGCTTTTGAGAGATCTAAAAATAATCCAATAGGTGCCTCGTTTTGATCCAATGATGAAGCGACATCTTTAAGAAAAGAAAATATAGCTGTTTCCGTTGATTTTGATTTTCTAAATCCATGTTGGCAATCTGAAAGCGCGTCGTGTTTAGTGAGAAAGGTTTCCATTCGTACGTAAAAAAGTCTCTCTAATATTTTTGAAAAAACTGATAGAAGAGAAATGGGCCGATAATTTTGAATTTCATTTTTGTTGCCTTTTTTGAAAAGCGGCTTAATTTTAGCTGTTTTGAAAATATCTGGAAACGTTCCAGTGCATAAAGATGCATTAAATATGTGAGTTAACGGGTGTATAATGGCATACGCACAAGTCTTTAACAAAGAATCCGGGAATTCATCTAAACCGGACGAATATTTATTTTTTAGTTTACCGATTATTTTGAGAATTTCATAGGAAGAAGTTTCGGAAACGAACATTGTGTCTAAAATTTTGGGTGAACTGTCTGTTTTTGAATTTTGTGGCTGAAAACCCTTAGTGAGATCGGCAGCAATTCTCGAAAAGTATTGGTTAAAGAGATTAGCCACTGTTGCCGGATCGTTCACATTTATATCGTTATATTTTAAAACAACATTCTCTACGGGTTTTCTAGTTGATTTGGTAGTATTTTTTATTATATTCCACATTGCTTTTGTTTTATTATTTGAGTTCAAAATATCCTGATCGTTTTTCATGATTTTAGCCTGCCTTATGACTTTCGTAGCAATGTTTTGTAATTTTTAAAGTAGATAAGGAAATCTTGAGATACGTCATGACGTTTAGAAATAAAGTAGAGAGTACGTTTATTTTTACACGATGTTCTAATTCCTTTTGTGATCCAAGTATTACTTTTTCGTGAAATGTTTAATTTTCTCTTTTTAATAGGAAAGCATGCGTTAAAGAGAAATGAAAGCTTTGAGAAAAATAAATTATATTTTTCATTTGTGTCAATAGCGTTATAAACTGCCTCCCATGATTCTTTCAGCAAGTAGTCCGTAAATAACTTTATGTTAACTGTAGTAAATGCTCTGCACATGCGTGTTTTATTTATTGTGTCAGTATTCATGTTATTAGTAATTGTAAGAATTTGTGCATCGTGGTCACTGTAACCTAGATTATTCGTTATTATTTCATATCTAGTTGTGGTTTTGTTAATTATAATTTGATCTATTGCTGTTTGTGATTTAAGAGTATTCCGTGTAGGTACGTTCACTGTAATATCTAAATTAAAAGAATGAATTAAATTGAGAAACTGCTCTTTTTCGTGGGATTCGCTCAGAAAATCAATATTGAAATCTCCACATACAACAATGGATTTAAAAGAGAGATTACTAATTTTGTTCAGAGTTATCTCTAGATTTTCTACGAAATTGAAATAATCTAAAGCTTGCTTTAGATTATACATAAATAACGAATTTCTTTTTTTGAAAAATATTTACATGTGGCAAAAAAATCATGACTTTTAAATAAAAAGTGTTAATGCAAAAAAATTGTCTTCCAAATTGGACAATCATCCGACAAAACTGCTGTAAAATTGTAAAAATCTAACTTTCATTGTTCTTGAGAAAAGTGTACCTTAAGAAGATTTACCTTTACCAGAATAGGCACTACATACTCCTCTTAACGGGGCCACCTATTTCTAAAAATGTTATTTATTATTTAGAAGGGTTAATCTTGTAGAATGCGACTTAAAAAACATGTCGTGCACGAAACCCCGGTTTTAAGAGACTAGAATGCATTGTTTTCGACTTACACACTATGGGAACGTGTGGTGCAGAGTACCTACAGTTGTAAGTTATATCTTGCGCCTGTCTATTCCGTAACCTGACCTAAAAAATTGTCGTTTTAAATAAGTTTGATTCAGAATTGAGGAGTAATTCCCCATCCAACAGCAGCAGACTTAGTGTTTTGTGTCGTCGGTAGCTTATAATTGGTTCAAAACCCTCGTCTTTCCTTAGCTTATTATATAGGGAACGGATATTTTGAATGGCAGTTATGCACTGAATTACTTTTTCATTATTTGATACTTTTTGTGTAAAAACGTCTTTTTCATATCGTGATACTTTTAGAAACAGTTCGGATACACTTAGATGGGTGAGGCATCTCCTTTCTACACCACAAGAAGAACGTTAATTTTCATTTTGTCATCGAAAACATTGTATAAGCCTAAGAAACAGATCTGAACAATGATAATTCATAAAAGAGATGGCAACCAAAGGAATGTGTTGGTGTTTTATGATGGATGTGTGGTATGCATATGTGTGGTATGCAAATCACTTCATTATCACTGGAATTTTGAAAGAGTCCGTCAAAACCAAGGGAATGTAAAAATTAAAATTCCAAAAACAGGACAAGGAGGCTGTTCGTGTTATCGCCAGACCAAAACGATTCGGGTCCGGTCGTGATTGAATGCGACAAACAATGCGTACCACGGGAACGCACAGCGCGCGGCTGCCTATTATGAGCAGTCGTGGAACGCGACCGAGTGGCAGCACGGGACAGCGGCGGTGCGGCGGGCGGGAGAAAGACGGAGGCGTACGGGCGCCCCGCAGAGACAGAAGCACGGCGAGCGGCGGGGCGCCGAGGGGCGCCGAGGGGCGCGCTCGGGCGTCCGCAAGCACAGACGAAGCGGCGGCGGCGGCGTCGCGTCGCCAGCCGGCCGCGCGCCGGGGCGTCTAATTCCACTAAAGGCGGAGGAAGAGAAAAGAGCCCCGGGAGAAAGGAGCAGGACGAGGCGGCGGCGGCGGAGCTCGTGAGGCCGGCAGCAGCAGACGCCCCTCCAATGAGGCGCTATCGATGGCAACAGCTTTGGAGACTGCGTGAATACCAGGAGTCGGCAGAGGCATCGTTCCTCTTTTGGATTTTTAAATTATAACAGATGTCCACATTATTAAAATCTGCGTAGAAATGCAGCATTCAAGTTATCTCATTTTTTAAGGATTTTTAATACTAATATTTGATAATTTTATTATGAAATTTATTATAATTGTGATTAGCTCTGAAAACCATGCAGCATGATAAGTTCCGAAAATTCCAATATTCGAAGATATTGAAGCTGCACGCCGTTTTCACAATATTCTCAATACAATGAAACCTCATCTAACGGCCCCCTCGATTACCAGTCAGTTTTTCGTGGAATCAATCGATTTTTTCATAAGACACGTAATAAATATAAGACACGTGTAAAAAATTTCAGCGGCTACACGACAAATTGGCAAGCGGCCAAGTACATATTGTAATTGTCTTTTATTGAGTGGTTTTTAACTTGCTATAATAGGATAGCGGAAAATGGTTTCTGGGATGGGTTCATTTAATACGTTGGTGGGACGGGGCGCATTGTCATATTACTTCAAACAGTGACATCCAGAGTATCTTATCTCACAGGAAGATTAATTTTCGTTTCAGGTAACAACAGATGATTATAATAAATATCTCGTAATGAAACAACAATGTGTTCTTTGCACTTATTTCAGTATCATTTGGTTTTTTTAACTCGTGCTTCCCTTCTGTTGAATCTATTAATGACTTGCGGAGCACTCCGCGTGAGCGAATCCGATCTGAAGATCACTCACAACCTCTTTCATCAGACGGCCCTGCTGTAAAGTTTCTACAGAATGTGAATTGCATCTTCGTCTAGTTTGGTTGCTCTATTCGGTGAGGTTGGAAAGTGAGTTTCTCGACTAAGAGAATAAGTGACAACTAAAAAAATGTGTTTAAGTATTTGTCGATAGGAGGCTTATGATCACAAGTACGTTGTTTAAATTTTATTTTATGATTTTTGATAATTAAAAATGTTAAAGAGAACAACAAGAATTTTATAGCAAACACCACAATTAGATTTGATTTACGCTTACTCTTACTTCACAACCTTAAATAAGTAGTCGCCTCTAAGAACGACTAAATTTTGCCAAAAACGTTGGTGATCGCTTAAGACAGGTGTCTCTGTTCTAGTTCCCAATGGCATTACGAGAGACGGCAGAGAATACATAAGAGGGGCATGCCACACGAAGTGTCGGATGAAAGGCGAGGCAATGGGCAAAGGGAAAGACTGGTCACGGAGATCGTCAGAAGAAACTAATGATGCTACAATAGCACAAACTTTGGTTACGTAACATTCATTAAAATTGCACATTCTATTCTACTAACACTCCAGCCATCACATGCAAAACTCAAACGGCATAACTTAAAATTATGCAAAAAAACTATTTTGAATGTGTGTACATGAAATGATTTTGAAATCTAATACTGAAAAATATATTTCATTGAAAGTATAAGTTCATTGAAAGTATAGGCTTGCCATTTAATGTTTTACCGAAATTCGAACCTGGGCCAAATTATTAAACGAATATTTCCGCATTGAAGTAAAAATTCAAATAAAAACATTGAGAAAATCTAGTAAATTTTTTTTAAATTGTCACTAGCACCCTCAAAATTACACGAAAACTGTTCATATTTTCAAAAAATTATTCCTAATATAAATAAAGACTTACTTTTTTAGAACAATTTTCATTAAGGAAAATACTATCTTCAATAATATATTGTAATTGTAGAAGGTAGTTGAAAAAAGTATAAACTTTCACGATTTTCGAAATTTCAGGTTTTACTCAAAATCATACGGTCGCCAGTTTTATGAGCGTGCTTTGTTGTATAAATTCTCTATAGAAATCTCTATAAGAAGGAGTTTTTGAGAAAATTTTGAACATGTCCTCGGAATTTCATGTAAAATACACCACAAAATACTAAACATTGCGATTCAAAACTGGTGGCCCAGACCATCAACTGATATCACTGCAATACTTTTGACAGAAAAGTTTTAGGGTCGTAGTCCCAACAGTGGCAGGATTTTCGACACAAACATGATTCCGTTGTCTAGAGGACAATTTGAACAGCCGGCTGCTCTGGTCGATAGTTTTTTGTGGTTTCTCCGATCAACACCAGGCGAATGCCTGAGCAGTAGTACCCTAAAAAATAGACCACTGACTTCGCGCGTTCTTCCCTTTTTCTTTCGTGTCCTATCCTCAACCCTTACGTACAAATACTTACACTTAGTTGCACTACACTGCCACGCGTGTAGGGAGATCTATCGGAAGATTAGAGCTTGTCCCGCACGAGGGGTGCTCCGCTGGTGGGAAATACCTGGACGTGGAAAATCCCGCAAGCCGACCTGTAGGTCGGCGCCGGGACTCACCATCCAGTGAGGGAAGAAACTGCCACTCTGTAACACTCTGTAACACACACTCTGTAACATCACTGTAGTGATAAAATATACTATGACTACACATAATGGACTAATAACCATAGCCGTCGACACGCTCGGAAACAAAATAACCAATCAATTAGTCATTCCGTTTCAAATTCGCAGGTCCTTGAGAAAGGCTAGATTGATTGTGGAATATCCAATTGGATAAAAATCCAGTGAACGGTTTAGGCGTTTTAGGGGCTAGTGTTGTCCTTAGGCGAACAGACAAACGTAGATACAGGAAATTTTTTTTAGAAAAACGCGTTTTCAGTATCAGAGACCCTTAAATTATGTATTTTGACTGTAGCAATACGAGAAAGTAATATATTTCGCATACGAGAAAGAAAACCTCTTTTGTGGTGTTAGGGACTAAGAAATGTGTTTTTGTGTCAAAATATCATCAGGGTTTTCCGCATCATTGCTGAGTTGCAACTCTACTGTTACACAATTACAACCGGTAGTTGTTGAAAATGCTTATTGATAGGGGTTGGAGCCCACCTCTGACGCTGATATGGCGCAGCCTCTCTTCCTGACGCGGCCTCATCTTCTCATCGTTGATCCATCCATTGAATTGTAAACATGCAATTCCGAGAAGGGTATCACAGCAATGAACCCTGAACAAAATGTTAGTGATTGTGATGTGTTTCAGAGCTATGCATACCGGCTACGTGTATATGTTCTGGCACGGGGCTTATTGTCTCGTCGAGATGACAGAAACAATTCCAGGAAGTGATCCTTTGTACACGATTTTTATTAGTCTGAGCATTATTGTACTGCGCTTGGCTTTCACGCTTCATTATTGTATTTTTTGTATGATTTGTAGAAATATTTTAATAAATTCTTCTGAAAATAAATCACATATTATTAACGGTTTGTAAATCACATTTTCCTCAAAATTTTAAAAATAATTTCTCCTATTTTGCAGAAAATACCACCATTTAATTTTCTTTGACAAGTGATCATTACCTTCTTTTCTATTTTTGTAAGGAGACTGGTCCATAGCTATCATTACAATTTCAATATTTTGCGTTTTCTAAGACGTGTATTTATCATTTTGGACATCATCATGGGTAATATTTGAGTTCCTACTCTTAATAATATTTCCTTTTATTTCTAATGCTCCTAACGGCATTCAGCGATCCCTGTGTGCTTATAATGCCAGTTCCTCTTGATGTCCCTAAATACACAGCTCCTCGTGACGGAACCCCTCGCATTGCCTCGGGTAAACAGTGTGATATTTTCTCTTCTTCGCTAAATTCGTTTCGTTCGCCCTAACTTCGTAAATAACTCGCCACCCCCTTCCCGCGCCACGCAGCTACTACGTTGCGCCTCACGGCGTCCACGAGCGAGCGTACGTCGTCGGCAATTCGTCTCTCCCGCTCTCTCTCCCTCCGGGTGGGCGGGCTGAACGCGCTCTCTCGAGGCGAGCGGAACGCGAAGCTCCTCTTCTGCCCGCCTCTCCGCCGCGGACGAAGTGGGACAAAAAAAATTTCAGCGCTCCTGATAAGACAGCGACCTCAATACGAAGTAGAGCCCGGATACGCACCTTCCGACTCGGAAGTTTCGAGTACCGCGGCAAAGAATGCGGCGAGGTATCTGTCCGCTCCCTCTCCCCTCGCCGGCCACGGCGTCCTCCGCCTCGCGAGAGTTCTCTCTGCGGCCACTGTGTTTGAGAAAGTCCAGACGCGTCGTCTCTTTGCCTCCGCGGTACGTGCTGTCTCTCGATTCAACTAGCTTTGCTGCTCTACCTCCTATTCTCGACTCGTAAGGTTCCATCCTGCCCGCTACGTCTCTTTTTCTTCGACTCTCCACACTTCTACTTTCGCTGTCTAGTTCCCCTTCTATCTCCATCAGGCTCTATTCGGTGCTGCCCAGGCTTGCCGTCCACGCCTGGTCCATCCGTTTTTACCTTGCCGTTCGTGGCCGCAAACGGCGGAGTCTTCTTCGTCTTCCTTCTCCACCCCACTTTTGCCTGGCTCCACCTGGTCGCGCGTTCCCCGCCAGCTCCATCTGTTCCCGTCTCCCCTATCTTGTCCCGCTTGCGCCCTCCGCGTCTCAGGAAACGTCGGACGCCTTTCAGCCCAGGCGGAAGAGGCGGGTTTAAACTCGCGACGGCCTTCCGTAATCCACCAAGACGCGCTGGCCGCGTGCGCTGCCGTCTGCGCTCCGCCCGCATCCCGCCTGCCCGGCCACCTCGGAAGATCCTACGAGCTGGAGCCTTGACGTTGCAAGCGGATCGGAACGAGGATTTCGAACGTAAAAGGAACGGAGATGTAAACGGGCCGGGGTCCGCCACTGGATTTTCGTCTGTGTCAAGGTAGAGTCTGCACAATGGCAGTGCTTTGAGAGTTTAGCTTCCGATTGTCGGTTTATGTACCTTTTCGGTAATGTGTAAAAAAGGAAGTTCTCGAGAGAGCTTCCGTCGTTCTCTTTACCTGTTTACGTGGGATATCGCCTGCGTCTTGAGATCTCCGTAGCACTCGTGGAACTCTTGAGATGTTTTCTCGAGTATTTCTATCCTTCTCCGGCGGATTTTTGCAGCAATCGCTTTGAAATACTGCGCTTCGGAACCGTGTTTAAAAAGAGAAAGTATATTACTAATGACGCATTCTACTTCCGAGAGACCGTATTTTCTCTCAGAAGACAGAGCAGCACTAAACCACGGTTATTAAACTTTCAAGAAATGAAAGCTTTTATATGTTTGTCTATTTCATCCGATCAGCATCTGACAAAGAAGATAATACATAATCAAATGTTAACATGCTTAAGAAGAGTTTGTAAATTTTTAAAAATCTCATGTTCTAAGAAAAATAGTTCAATTTATAATTTGCTATTTGAAGCATTGGAAGAATGTAAGTCTTGTAAATATTTGTCGTTATTACTCAGTCATGTCGTAATTAATTCCCATCATATTTTGTTTTCGGAGCACACGTAACATGGAACCTATACCAACATTCCGAATATACGTATATTTCATGTGAAATGGTTTAAAATAACAAAGATTTTGTACTGTTGAATGAACGATTATTCTTACTGTTTGACCGATTAATAGATTTTGGTCAACCAATTAATACGACTAAACGCTGAATCAATATAACTGTGTAGTCGTTTCAATTAAATATTTCCCCAGTACAAACCGCATTGTTGCATTTGTACAAAATTCTCGTAAGATTCACTCTCGACGTTGAAATAGCTATGCTAATTAATATTCCAACATTTTAATCACCGTGTACCATACTAACTTTAAGATGTAGCTTTGCACTTTTAGCTCTCCAAGAATATAGTTCTGTCCAGCGCAAAACTAAAGAACGTTCCGCCAGTAATAAAATTCAGCTACTACTTGAATTCGCGATGGGTCTGAAGAATGTTATTGTACCATGTATCGTGACACTCTCGTGTTGTATAACTCTGCATGCTAGAGCTGGAATCACACGCAACGCTATCAACGCTTCATTGCACGCAGGGCCTTAATTCTCAGAGTATTGAAGAAACTATGCTTTGAAAAAACAATGTTACGTGATAGACCCGGGAAGCTCCCTTAGGCACGATGGTTTCGTGACATATTCTGAGCGTGCATCCAAATGCAAAGTTTTGATGTCAGTGTTGTTAATCGCTAGGAGGAAACTTAAATTTGGAGGTCTAACAAACGTGTGAAGGTCTCGTACATCTGACGAAATACAAGAACCTAAAACAAAATCTAGGTTGGTAATGGAAAAGATATGGATAGTGGGAGGTAAAGAAAAATCTTAGAATCATGTTTTGGTAGTGTTGGTTTCTAGATTTGTTTCTAGATCTGTCCACTTGCATAATCAGTAATCGTATTATACCTTGAATCAGTTATATTAATTGGAATAGTTGTAAATAGTAAATATATTACCATTTTTGCAGTTTTGGCGATTTCTCAAGTGAATTTTAATATACATATTTTTTATGAGAATTTTGTTTTCCAATCTGAGAAATTGAGGACATTTTTTTGTGTGCTGTGCTAAGAAGCTTATTCACGTACATAAGCGCATTCAATGCTCATCCTCTTCATCTTTATGAAAAGAATATATTCTCCCTGATAACTATTTGAGTTTCTGATTCACTATATGATAACTTGTGAAATGTTTTTGAATCTGGACTCTTAAACATACCCGATGTCTACTTTTCTTATAACTGAAGCAAAGTGAGTTTCCCATTCTTTTTCTCATGGAAAATTAATTATTGTGGTGTTACACAAAAGCCACTGTTCATATTTATAGGAATTATCGCTACTCATATTCTCGAGGCAAAACTATGTAAGTTTACTTTGACGATTACCAAGAGCAATCAATAATGATAAAAATACTGATTTTCAATGTGGAAAGTTATATTGTATTTCCGTAGACTAATTTTGAAGAGACATAGTGACAGAATTCTCTTTTGCGCACAAACACAAATCCTTCCATTTCGACATTGCAAACATTTCTTAATGAGGAAAATCAGGAGAAAATGATTATTGAGAAAGGAAGGAAATTAAGAGAAAAAGGGCCGCTTTGTAGTATGTCGCAATACGTCTTCTTAGTTGACATGATTTTTTCTTGAAACAGTGAATTACATTCACATTAATTTTTTAAACAACGCAGGCTTTGGATTTTAAATTCAATTACTTTTTAAAATACACACCAAATTTCATTCTTTAAATTCTGCTACAGATTGTTCCATTTCTGATTTAATAAACTGTAAAATTGAGAAATTCTCAAGGGGTAAGTAAATATATTGACAGCACAAAAAACGTTACTTCTCCGTTCATCTCAACGATTGTATTAATTTTATATTGTACAGTTTCAAAACTGACAGTAAGTGCTTTGCAAGGGGATGGTAGGCCTCCACATAGGAATGCAAAAGCCACATTTCTAATTGTCACAGAATATCATAGGTATTAAGTGTGCAATGAAAATTTGTGATAAATTCACGTAGAAACGAGGGAATTTTTTCAGAAAATATCCAAAGCACAAATGCCCGAAAACTATTCCGCGAATTAAATACATTTCAAAACCCGTCAAATATGAATTACATTATTGAAACTCGTGCTTTTAATGCACACCGTTTCCTATCCTTCGCAGATTATGATTCGCCTATAGTGAGCAGGTGGTAAGAAAAAGCAGTAATAAAAAACCAGTTTTTGATAGTGTATAAATATCGATTTTTCTTTAATAGTTCATACCGGTTATATTGTTGAACGCAATTGTTTTAATTTCACGACTTGAATATTCGTGCTGAATTAGAGCACAAAAAATTTTCTTTATTTTTTATACCGGTTATATTGTTGAATGCAATTGGTTTAATTTCACGACTGAAATATTCGTTCTGAATTAAGCAACAGAATGTACTGATTTTAATGACACAGCATAAATTTGCTTTTCAATTTTTATGAACGTTCTGTATTTTCAACTATTGTGCTTGATGAGATATTGTTGCAAGGAAATAGCTGAGATCGGGCAACGTACTAGTGGTTTAAGATTTTTTTTGTATAACGTTCAAGGGATTTAATTTAATATATTAAGTGTTATTTATATTTTTCATTAGATAAAATCCTTCGAATTCACAATATTAAATATGTCATGCTAATATGGTTAAACCACATGGTTTCATTTCATTTTTTCGCTATTTTTCCATTATATTCTTGTATCACATCATTCAATCTCTGCAACATATCTAAGTCCCTTATGTTGGATAATAGAGAGTTTGAAGTTTGACACTATATGCCTTATTAGTATGCAATAAATTCATAAATTGATGAAGAATCACGAATAGCTATAATATTCGATTTTTTGAGAATATCAAAGGGCACAGGCACATAAGTAAAAATAAATACTCTACTAATACATTTGCAGTCGGAAATATTTGTTTGTAATTTACATAAATCCAGTTCTTTTCTGCACACAAAATAACTTCAAAAACGGAGGACAATGGTTTAGAGTTTTCTCTGTTACAGTTTACACGTTTCTCTGCAGAAAAAAAATTATGATGGGTATTAGCTAATTAGGCATTTACACCGATAAGTACAAGTATATACGCACGTACTGCAAATTTTCATACTATTCATTTTTTCTTTATCATATAGCAGTCGTAGCAGGCACATTTTATTTTACTGAACTGTAGTTGGTAATTACAATAATACAATCAAGATTAATTTTGCCAGTAAAAATTTGCTATTGATACTTGGCACTATTCACAAAATCCAATGACTATTGCGTCACAAAATAAAACACGTTAAAAAACACTGAATAAATTTGAAGAAAATTATTGAAGAGCATTCTCCGAAAAGTAATTACCGAACGACAAAATTACAGTTTATATTAATAAAATTTAATATGATGTGAAATATATTGGTGCGACCGTAAGAAGGAAATAACCGCACTAGTGCTTCATTGAAATTTGTTTTCAGGCTTGGAAGGTATTAAAATTTTTTACATGCGTATAATGTTTATATAGATCACACATTCATATACAAGTATTAGCAAATGTATGTTTTATTTAGACTTAAAACTTTTCTTTTTCACATGACGAGCAGATCGAAATCGAAATCGATTTTTGAGAAATCGCGTATGCAACTGAAATGTTCAAAAATGGAATCCAATATGAGCATTTCAATGATGTAATGTATTTGCACACTGAGAACAGCTTAAAATATTATATGTTAATTGTTTTGTAGGTTTTACAATATTCATCACATGAGGATAATACGAATGACAAATATATTACAAATGTCATATAATATTTAGCTCCAAAATAGTTCACTGTTTCAAATGGGAATAATATTTTGCACATACAACATATGTACTTTCATACAGTGTTTTGAATATTACGCATTATATAATTATAAATATTTTCTAAAGTATACATCTTTCTTGTCGAATGATGTAATATAATTTCTTGGCCCTCTATCAATTAAATGAATAATTCAATATGCACCAGTTTATCTATTTATAGAATAACTGCACTGACTGATACTGAAGTAACGACTAAAAAGGAATGTAGCAATTGATAATCATCGAATTGAAACGATTCACATCATTTTCCATTGATCATTTGAACATTTATTGAACATAAATTGCTATTGTGATGTAAAGTGAGCACAATTGAGCAATTAATTGTGTCTAATAAGCCATTTACATTACCAATCACTATATTTTTCTTTAGGTTCTGTATTGTTCAAGAACACAATAAGGAAATTTGAAGAAATACTGTACAGAATTATTTGGAATTGAGAAAACTTTATCAAGAATTTTAATTCTGATTTTATTAATAATTGTAAGTGATTATATAAAACAAGGGTGCCAACTTTATGATTGCAGTCAAAATTAGTTATATTGTTAAAACAATGCACTCCCCTACCCATCACTTCATATAAAAAGTGTGATTTCGTGAAGGTTTTAAGAACTCCGAGGCTGATGTGCGTAGGAGTAGCGGAGCCCGTGCCTAAAGTGCCGACTGTTTGCAGGTGAGCGGTCTCCGGTTCGAGACGCAGCTCCGCACCCTCAACCAGTTCCCCGACACGCTTCTGGGCGACCCCGCGCGCCGCATTCGCTACTTCGACCCTCTTCGCAACGAGTACTTCTTCGACCGCAACCGGCCGTCGTTCGACGCCATCCTGTACTACTACCAAAGCGGCGGCCGCCTCCGGCGCCCGGTCAACGTACCGCTGGACGTCTTCTCGGAGGAGATCAAGTTCTACGAGCTGGGCGAACTCGCCACCAACAAGTTCAGGTGAGCGACGGCGGCGAGGCTCCCCGCTGTGCGCTGCCGCCGCCGCCGCCACCGCCGCCGCCACCGCAGCCGCCGCCGCCGCCGCTGCCGCCGCAGCCGCTGCCGTGGCCGAGGGCGCAGGACCCGGCCCAGGCCCGGGGCTCGACCCTCGACCCCTGGCCTCGGCCGGCGCGACCTGGCCTGGCATGGCCCGGGCGGGCGGCGGCGCCGTCGTTGGCGCGCGGGCGGGCGGGCGGGCGGCTGGCAGGCGCGCACATGCGGTGGCCGGCCCCAGACGGTAAGTGATGGCTGAGGAGAGACCGGTGGGGAAGCACGCAGGAAAGGGAGACGAAGAGGTAAGGGGGTCGTTGCCGTTTTAGTAGATCGCCAGGGGATGCCCTCGACGCCACACAAGTCGCCGCTATTTGCTGATTACCCTCACAATTGAACAGTTCTGATATATAAGAAAGTTGAGATTCGGATGAATAATATTTTCGTAAAGTTTATATAACTTACTGAACTACATATTTTGCAATATCATGTACGTATGATAATAAAACTTATATTGTGATATGTAATGAATGTGATAAAATTGCTTGTCAAATAATATTCAATATTAAAATAATACAGAAGTTACAGAACGTTAGTAACATTACGCATACTATATCAGTTTGCTACAATATATCACTACGATTAAAAACGCTTAAAAATATATCCAATAGGATCAAAATTGATACTTATCTTTTGCAAATGCGCCGATTATGAATGAAAAATCTTAATGACAATTCTTACGTAACTGATGTTATCTGAAAAGTTACTTTGTTTGTTTAAGATTTTGTGTTTGCTTCATTGTAAATCTCTTCAAGGTTTTAGACTTGTGAGATTTGCCACTAAAACCGTTGAAACAATAACAACGATATGGAAACCAGATGAAACAAAATTGTTACATTGATATTAAACATCAGTTTTTATATGGTTAAATGCTAGTTGTAAATCTAGTTGATACTTTTATACTTCATTGATCGATTTCATAACACAAAAGTTCAAAAGTATAGTTTTATACTAAGTTATTGGCAAGACAACGGTTGTCATATTGCTTAAATATTGGTAGTTGTAGCCTATAATAAGTGCAAGTTTTATGAGAAAGCTAGGGGAGACGCATCAATTTAAACGTAATAAAGAATTCTCTGTATGTATCTAACGTTTCGTGTTTGTCTCCCACTACAATACCTCGTTTTTTTAAAAAAAATTCCGCAACACATAGTTGCAATAAGAAAAAGAGCAAAAAAGAACGGATCCTCTCACGGTATTCTTATTCGTTTTTGCCGAACAAGAAATACGAATTTCCGAATCCCATTTGCGCTGTAAAAAAGCGTGCGTGGGAGCAGCTGCTCCGGGCGGCAGCGGCGGCGGCAGCGCGCGGCACGAAAGGGCTGCGCGCGAGGCCGGAGCGGAGGGGTGCGGGGAAGGGCGGGGCGGGGTGGGGACGGAAGCGGTGGCACCTCGTCCCGCTTCTCTGTGTTGAGCCACGCTTTGCCCCGGCCTGGCCCGCCCCGCTCGCCCCGCTCGCCCCGCTCGCCCCGCTCGGCCCCGCTTCGCCCTTCTCCGCCCCGCGTCGTCTCGCGTCGCACCGCGACCGAAGCGCTTGCGTAGGCTGCTTGAGCGAAGAGTGTGCTCCGCTCGACTCCTTTGCTGAGGGCAGCAAGTAGTGGCGGGATGTGTGGCGGCGAGGAGTACCCCCGTGGGGTCCCTCACCGCATGCGTGGGATCACGTGCTGCTCGGGGAAGGGGGACAAAGGGGAGGTGATGAGAATCGCGTGGGAGAGGGAGGCGGGCTGTTCGGGAAGCCGAAAGGTGCACACGAGGGTAGTTGCATGTTATTGTGCATGGTAGAATTACGGACGTTCCAGTGAACTCTTTGTCTGTTCGTCTATTTGTCTACTCGTGCTTTGGTTGCTTGCACTCGGCCGTGGGGCAGGCGTCCGGCGAGACGCTGTGGAAGAAGCGGAGCGTTGCCGAAAGTGGCGATGGCGGCGACGGCGGCGGCGATGGTCACGGTGGCGAAGGCAGCGGCGACGGACGGCAGGGAGCGCCAGGAGTCGTCAAGATCAGGGAGTCGCCGCCGGTTGCGGGTGAAAAGTCCTCTCATCCGCCGCCGCCGCCGCCGCCACTGTCGACGCCGCTGCTGCCGCGGGACGCCTGCCCCCTCCGGGCGCTTCTTGCGCTTCTGGCACGTCCCCGCCCCCTCAATCCCTTCGATCGCACGTACAGCGCCGGGCAAAAGCAGCGAGGACAAGTCACGGGCGCAGCGCTCTGCCTGTCGCTCACGCAGGCCGCGGCAGCTCTGCGCTGCGTGGGCGGTATTGAACTGGATGCGTATTTGTGCTAACGTTCCTGCTCGCGTTGCGGAGTCTTCTGCACAGTTTGCGATCTACGTCGAGTACGTGTTCTGATTACTTCGTTCCTCGCGTTGCCGAAGGAACGGAGTGAAGCAGCGTACGAGCGACGGGTACCGAAAACTAAGCACTAGCTCTCAAACTTAATTGGAATATGCTGAAATTATAGTAATGTATCATATACTCGACTAAAAGGAAAGGTCAGATATCTAACCATAATTATAATGGAGTTTTAAATGAAATATTAATATGGTAATCTTTTGCCATGTCCGTGTTTTTTCCGTATAGCTCCATTAATTTTATCCGTAATTCAGGACAAAAGATTTTGGTAACTTAATGATGCAGATACGCCGGTGTGTCTGCTTCATTTGGTTCGTCCAGGCATTGCGGATCCGATATCTGATGTTTCTCATTCACAGAATCAGTACAATACTGATCAGTGTATTTCCTAGTACCAAACGCGAGTTGAAATGTTGGCCTAGAGAGAGTTTCGCATCCATGGCTCCACAGAGCAGCCGAGAAGCTTGGCCATATTTGAGGCGGGCCTGTGCTGCGGTTTTTCCTCCGCGTATCGCACTCGTTTCGCGTGTGGCTTTTGCCCGGCGCCTTGCTCGCCCTCTCACTCTTTCATTCCGACGAGACGCTCCGCCCGCCACGAGAATTACTCGCCTGCGCCTTAATTGGTTTCCGCACCCCCCTTACAACCCCCTCCTCTCAGGGTTGCTCTTCCCAAACTCCCGCTTCACTCCCGCTTCCCCCCCCCAGAACACCCTGTGCCGTCCGCCTACGTCGTCGGCGTCCTTCGCCGACGCGTTCGGAAATAGTTACTAGTTTAATAACGCCTCGTCCTGGATTTATTATTCGTGAATCCAGTAGCAGAAGAAGTAGCAGCGGCGGCACGCGTGCGCGCCGGAGCACCAGACGCGGCCGCGAGCCGCACACGCCCCCTCACCGTCCCCTTCCTCCTCCCCCCTTCACCCCCGCTTCGCTCTTCCTTCGCGCGGGCCGCAAGATTTACGCGCGGCCCGATATTGTATGAACAGAAGCACGAAGAAACCTCATCTTACCCCGCTGGAGCGACGCCAAACGCGGCCGTTCGCGCGCCCGTCCTCTTCAGCGACCTCCGCCGCCTCCCGAGCGGCAGAGATTCGCCTCTTTGGAGATCGCGATAAAAGCTTCCCTCCGGCGCCGCCGCCACCGCCGGCGCCCTCTCGTTGCGTCGAACAAGTGCTTCGGTTGGAGAAATTCCTCGCGCCGCGATACTTTCTTAAACGCTCCGAGGAGCTGAAGGCTTTCGGTCATTCATTTTCCAAATTAAGAAATTTTTGAGACTCCGTGCGCGTGTTGATGGCGGTCTCTAACTTGAGATGAGATGGAATAGCCATTAAATGCATTGTGTTATACCGTGCTAGTTAATCTAAATGTTTAGACAACATTCTCATACATATTCCTTAATTTCCTTAAATGCTATAGGATTTTTAAAGCCTATATATTTTATAAATATTTTGACCGTTTAAAGAAAACAGTCAATAATTAAAGCGTGCGGCAAAACAGCCGGTTATGCGCCATTGACCAAATTGTGCAGGAGAGGCAATGAAAATCTGAGTTCTTGCTTAACCACCTAGCACCCACTTAAATGCTCGTGACCCGTTGTTCTATTTAACTCTGACGCACAAGAAATGCTTCAGGAACAATTGGAAATCTCTTTTGTTACAAATAACACAACAAATCTAAGCAAGCTGTATTTATTGTTCAAAAACACTTTTTCATCGAAGAGCTCACGTTTTCTAAACAGGGACAGACATGTCGGACGCGTGAGAAAATGAGACTAAAATGCTCTTATTTAAAAGTGTTCCTTCTACGGCAGATAAAATACGGCTCGTTCACCTAAATTTAGGATCTCACGCTAGCTAGTCACATCTTCTTTGATGAAACATACTAAATGTTCAAATGAAAAACTTTAATTTTTGTAATTGCGCGTTTGGCTGTTTGTTCGGCCGCACTCTTCAATTTGTAACTGCTAAACTACACGGCTCTGTTAATATTTCAAATAGAAATAGGAAATAATAATAGTAATAATAATAATAATAATAATAATAATAATAATAATAATAATAATAATAATAATAATAATAAAAACAATAATACATTTTCCATCTTCAGTGTATTAAAATACTGGCATGAGTCATTGGGAAACAGTATGTGACCTATGTCCGTTCCCCACACTCTTCTCTTTCTGTGTGAATATCTTCCTTCTTTTGAGTTATACTTCTCAGGTCACATTCTCCTACTTCCGAGTCTTATTTATTCGCAATGCTCCCGAGAGTCAACTAATAAATAAATGTGCTTCATATTCTTAAGTTTTTGCTTCTCTCTTTTCTCATTTTTAAAAATGTTTTGTCCATTGATTGACAGTTTTCACTCATGTTGGAGATCAATAGATAATTTTCTCCTGTTTTCAAGATCAATTGTAAATTTTAGTGATCCGTATTTGACCCTTTCGTATTCTCCATATCTCGGGTTCTCTACATCCCTCTATTTCTTCCCCTCCACTCCCCTCCGCTCGCGGGGAGAGGTCACTACTGCCCTAGTGCTCTTTGTTGTGTGGAGCCAGTACAGGCTTGAATTCTTCCCTGGATGAATTATTAATGAAACGTTACCAGGCTATACTTACAATGCCTCACCGTGTTCGGTGAAATGCACGCCGTTCGATGTAGAAACGCAGACTGAAGGTCAGAGGTCGCCGCAAACCCCACGCCATTTTTCGGCCGGACTCTGATGTTGAGATGCTTCCAAATTTGGAGCGTAGGTTATTGAACTTGCTGAAAACTTCGTTCATGAATGTACTTCCCGGTGAAACTTCTGCAAAATTTTCATTTCATGTCCGCATAGTAGAATTGCGTGCTTCTTTAAACAATAGGTTAAGAAGTTAATGAAGAGCTGTGTCAATACCGCGGACGAGCAAGCGTTGACATAACGTTTAAATAAAATTCCTTAAAGCGAACTCCTTTACCGGACTGTGCTTGCTACCATACCCTGCGACATTCATTCCAAGGTATCCCCATGGGAAAATATCCACCTTTCATGACCTTGTTCATTCATTATCAGGACGCACATACATCGAACACTGTTTCACACAAACTTGAATTTAATACAAATAATATGACACACTACCTAGAAATTAATATTATTTGTTATCGAAAGTAACAAAAAGGTGTTAATTTCGAATAAGAACTTTTAGCGCAAATAATATGATTAATTTTATTTATAATTCATCAAAATACAAGGAATTTAAATGTAATATTTTATAATTAATATATTCCCTTTATGCAAAACATATGAACCAACAATGAAACATATGAACAAACATTTTGTTTACTAGTTTGAGTTTAGTTGAATACAATCGTTATGACAGTAGAATATTATGTATCGTTATTTCAAATGATGCGTGTTTGTAATCTTCAAAATTCAAGTACGTTCAATATGTATTCACGCACCTAAATAAAACCTGTAAATTTAAAATATCAACTTACATCTAATTTTTATTTTTTAAATAATAATTTTGTAGTTTCCAATATATTTCCTTCCTCTGGCAAGACACCCACACCGTGACAACACTTTAACAGTATTAATAACAGATATTTCCTTTCTCTGAACCTTCTTCTTCAAAATGTGTTGTCATCCAAATATTGGTAAAGGTTATTAAAATAAATATTTTTCATTACTCAAAATTCGTGATTTTTTTGACAATATGTATCATCAAATGAAATGCTCCCCAATAATAATTATATTTTAATGAGGCCCTTATCCTATTTTTGTATTCCCACGTCCCTGACACCTACACCTTGCGCCAAAGGGAAAGTCTCTGTATTAGACTTCAGTTCCATTGTACTACCAACTTCAATTGACTTGGTTACTGCTTTACACTGCGTCACTGCTTCACCGTTTGCGATTCGGTCCCTAAACCCTCTCCAATTACACGAGTACTCTCTTCTGTTTCACACTGTTCTGAACCCAAGGCACAATCACTACTACACCTTCGCCCACGCCAAATTCACGCTTTACCCGCATTTTCTTTTTCTTCTTTATTTCTCTCTCTTACTTAATCTCTCATTCTTCACCCGCGAAATTCGTGCCTCGCTTTCGCTCAGAGCGAGCGACTCACTAACGTGTGTCATTTGTCCCACAGGTATTCTTCAGATTCTGTTCCGCAGGTTACCCTCAGTTTTCCCAAGCAGGGCCAGTGACTCCAGGATCACGAACACCGATTTAGACGGCCACCACCCACGGCGACTGCAACCTCCTATTTCTGTTTTTCTGTTAGTCTGGTTTCCGATAGGGAAACTAGCGGTGTCTAGATGTTTGTTAGCTTGTTTGTTTGTTTGTTAGCTTGTTTGTTTCTGTAGTGTTTATTTCTGTGAATCTGTGTCGTCTGTCTGTTAGCTTGTATCCGTTAGCTCGTCTGTCTCGTAGTGCGTTTCTGTATCTGTGTAATGCGGTTTAGTGCGTGTGTGTCGGTGTTCCGTAACATACAGTACTTAGCTTATTTACATGTAGTGTGTTACTAATTAGTCGTGGACATAGTTGCTTTAGCTAACATTATCATGCCACAGGTCCTGTCGAGGACCAGATGCAACGGCACAGGCTTTGGCCCATCTGAGCGTCACTAACAATGGTTTCTTAGGATTTCAGCTAACAAGTTCTGTGATTAAATGAAATAACAATGTAATTAGTTGTATTAAAAGCTCGATGTGTTAATTTCGTCTACTGCTTCGTACTAACCGATAAGCATTTGTAGTATATGTAAATATGTGTACACATGTTAGCGATTAGTATTTAGCGATTGTACGCAGCGGAACGTTCCATCGCTTCGACGTCCGCCCGTGCGCGGATCCACCGGTCGAGCCGCAGTGTGAGTAGTCTAGAGTGTGTAGGAGTAGTAAGTAGCGATTGAATAGTAGTGCGTAGAGGGGGAGATGCCCGGCCGGCGAGAGAGCGGGAGTGAATGCCCCGTAGCAGGCCAGCGCGCGGCCGAGACCTGGGTTCTAGTCCGCGCGGTAGCCGCTATCTCCTAGCTCGTAGCTGGTGTTGTTGTTATTGGTGTTATTGCTGTTGTGGTTGTTGTTATTGTTGTGCGTAGCCGCGAGCGTAGTCGGGGAGGGGCGGAGGGGGTGTAGCGCGCAGCCGGGCGCGAGGCACGAGGCCGGCGTTAGGCTGCCGTAGCACTCCGGGGAGTCCGACGGGGCCCGCGGTCGGAGGACTAGCTCCTCGGTCTGTTTCCAGGGAGGATGAAGGCTTCATCAAGGAGGAGGAGAAACCGCTGCCCTCGCACGAGTTCCAGCGGAAGGTGTGGCTGCTGTTCGAGTACCCCGAGTCGTCGCAAGCGGCGCGGGTGGTGGCCATCATCTCGGTGTTCGTGATCCTTCTGTCCATCGTGATCTTCTGCCTGGAGACCCTGCCCGAGTTCAAGCATTACAAGGTGTTCAACACCACCACCAACGGTACGAAGATCGAAGAGGACGAAGTGCCCGACATCACAGACCCCTTCTTCCTGATCGAAACCATCTGTATCATCTGGTTCACGTTCGAGCTGTCGGTCAGGTTCCTCGCGTGCCCAAATAAACTGAACTTTTTCCGCGACGTGATGAACATTATCGACATAATCGCCATCATTCCGTACTTTATAACGCTGGCGACAGTCGTAGCGGAGGAGGAGAGCACTCTGAACGTGGTGCGGGCGCCCGTCAGCCCGCAGGACAAGTCGACGAACCAGGCGATGTCGCTCGCCATCCTCCGAGTGATCCGGCTGGTGCGCGTGTTCCGAATATTTAAACTGTCGCGACATTCGAAAGGACTACAAATCCTCGGAAGAACTTTAAAGGCCTCCATGCGAGAGTTAGGCCTGCTCATTTTTTTCTTGTTCATAGGTGAGTACCGGACGCTCGGCGGCGGCGAGGGCGGAGTGGGCCCCGCCCCGCCTGAGACCGCGCGCACGCGAACCCTAGTTGTAGAAAGTGCAAGCGCGCGCGGCGGTGCTCCCGCCACGCACGCGTCCGCGTCCCCGCCGCCCCGCCGGCCGCGTGCGCTCCGCGGCGCCTCTCGCAGCGGCCGGCGACGGCAGAGGCGGCGGCGCGACGCGCGCTCGCGCCAGCACCGTCCGCGGCGCGACGAGAGGAGGCGACGTGAAGTGAGGCGAGGCGAGGGGCGGGCGGCGCGGGTGGCCGGCGCCACCGACAGCGTGGCACTGCGCTTCAAGACCCTTGGGGCGGTGACCCGCCGATACTACGCGAAGCGGCGCAGCGTACACCCTCGACACGGCCGCCGCGGCGCCGCGCGCGCGCACCGGGCTCTTTCCCGCGTGCGCGTGGCGTCGCCGGCGTCCTCCCTCGACACGCCACCCCCGTGACGCCCGCCGCTCCGGAAGCGTTGCGGCTCACGGAGGTGGCAGGTCGCTTGCCGCAAGGCGCGACCGGGGCACCGAGACGCGACGCCGTGCCCGCCCAGGTGGGCAGCCGGCCGCCCCGGCCGCGCCTCGAGACGTGGCAACGCAGCCTCGGCCTGCCAGGTGACGCAACGATCCGGGCCTGGCCGGCGGCCAATCAGCCGCGCCGAGCCGTCGCCTAGCAACGCGGAAGCTGCAGGGACGCCGCGCCGCACCGTGCCCGCCGTGTCGCGGCCCCCGCCACCGCCACCACCCTCGCCCGCGCGCGCGCGCCCGCGTCCGCGTCCGCGCCCGCGCGTCGCGGCTCGCCCGCCGCCGCGCCCCCGCACAGCGAGGAAGCGTGCCCGCTCGCGCCGCCGCATTGATTAGCGTATTGTTAGCGGTGGGCGCGCGGCGGGCGGCTCGCCACCAGCCGCCGCCCGCCCCCTTCCCCGCTCGCCCGCCCTCGCCGCTTCGCGCGTCCTTTCCGCGCGGCGGTGTCAGCGGCGAGGGCGGCGAGCGGCGACGGTGACGGTGACGGCCCCGGGGGCGGACGCCCAGAGGGCGCGGACGCATCCTCGGCGGGCTCCTCCCTACCCGCCCCGCCCCCGTCGCCCGCCCCTCCTCCTCCGGCGCGGGAGGCGGGCGTGGCCGCCGCGGGCGACGCGGCGGGAGGGCTCGTGGAGTGGTCGGAAGAGCCGGAGCCGGCGGCTGCAGGAGGGCTTCGGTGACGAGGAGAAGCGAGAAGCAGCGTGGCGGGGAGCGGAAGAGGGGCTACAAGAACAGGCGACGAAGAGAGCGCAAGAACGGCTCGCAAGAAGTGGGCAGGCGGCGCGGGGGCGCGCTGGGAGCCCTGGTCTCTGGGCCCTTCAAGCCCAGTTCAGCCTGGTTAAGATCTCAGCGGGCCCGTGAATCCTTTGAGGCGCGTGAAAGCTCTACAGGGAACCGCGCCGAAGACCGCTGAACGGGCGACGATGCTGTTCCGTCTTCCGACGTCGACCCCACGCTAACGAGGCCAGTGCACACCTTTACAAGCCATTCTCTGCTCGTAAAACGATGCTTTGAACCCGCACATGAATATAAGAAGTCACGCCCTAGTATGTGCAGTCTTGAAGAACATACCCACTACTGCCCCCAACGTGTGCACGAACTTAGACTTGGCCCCTGTGTCTGTTGAAGTCCTCGCGTGCGCTCCTGTCCCATCTCGCTGTTGCAGGCGTCATCCTGTTCTCGTCTGCCGTGTACTTCGCCGAGGCCGGCTCCGAGAACTCCTTCTTCAAATCCATCCCAGACGCTTTCTGGTGGGCGGTGGTTACCATGACGACCGTGGGCTATGGTGACATGAGGTAACAACGCGTTCATGTTATAACTCCTCCTCCGATGGTTTGCTTGCTCTTGTGTTTGCAGGTGTGGTTCTGTTCTCGAGCGCTGTGTACTTCGCCGAAGCAGGCTCCGAGAACTCGTTCTTCAAATCCATCCCAGACGCGTTCTGGTGGGCCGTGGTTACCATGACGACCGTGGGCTATGGTGACATGACGTACGAAGAAGTACTCAATTGTTTTTACTTTACATCACACGATGATTTACGTTTTGATTGATTTCAGAACGTGCTTCCCCGTCCGGTGGCGCGGCGTGCGTCGCGGCGGTGACGACCGTGGCGAGCGCTCTCCCACCCGCGGTCTCGTCGCCCGTGACCGCCCCTGGCGGGGCGCTGGGCGGGCGGCGGGGTCGCGGGCGAGGTCGCGAGCGGCCCGTCGCCCCGACGGACGCGTGCCAGCGGCGGGGGCGGGGCTGCCGCGGCGGGGCGCGCGCCGCCTCTCTGCGGTGGCCGCCGCCTTGCATGGCGGCCGGCTTGGGCGGCGCCGAGCGCTGACGCCGCTTGCCACTCGCTGCGCTGGCTTGACGCATCGCGGAAACGAGGACACGTGCAAGTGGGCGCGAAGGGCACGCACTTCCGGGGGCGGCCGGCAGGAAATGTTACTCCATCTGTCCTCGCGGAAATGACGTTCGGGCGGAGACTTCGGGCTCCGCTTTGTGGAAGGATATGGGCGGGTTTCCTTCTGTACTTCTCATTCGAATAAAGAAGCGAATTAAGAAATGCGATCAACACGAATCAATGAAAATAATGTTTATGTATTAAAATTACACTTATACATTTTATTGAATAACGATCTTAATCCGTATATACTGGAAAGTGCGCTGCAAATAGGAGTGTTAAATTTAAAAATAATTTTAAAAAGTGTTATGTGTATCTCCTGTGGGTCAGTAAATTTTGCAATGAACAGATGAGATTGTTAGATTTTGATGGGCATATAAAGCTTAAGCAAAATCTGGGGAAATTCCTGAAGCCGTCAACACGAGCAACAGGTATTGGCGTGGGTAGGGCACAAGAAAGGTTGGTGTTACAGGCTGTGATTCAAGGACATGATTCAACAGGACATGATTCAACGCTGTGTGACTGGTGCAATTGCGGGGTGAGCGAGGACGAGGCGCCAACAGAGATGGAAATGTGCGGCGTCGAAATGAGAACGACACAATATCCTAGCGCCACGAGTGGCACTCCGTTCATCACTGCAGCAGGACGCAGAAATAAAGGGAGATTATTCGAGGTGTGGGATTAAGTAGAACGGGTGCTGTCGAGTAAATACTCGACGCAAGGAGGCAAAAGAAAGTCCGGGGATTGTGTGGTAAGTGGCGGGAGATTTGCCAGGGATAAGAGTGCACTCGCACTGGGGCGTGGAAGGAAAACAGGCAAGGAAGACGAGCTTGCGTTGTCGGACCGAGTTCGGAGAACTGTGGAAGCGAGTGCACGCCGTGTTATCCAACGTGCGTGCCCTGCCGTCGTTTGCCGGGTGACGCTGAGCCGTCCCACCCGAAGCTGCAAGCCTGAAATACCTCCGAGGGCGGGAAGGGCGGTCTGGGGGCGGGCACGGGGCCCCGCGCCGTTGCGCTCTTGGCGGGGAGGGCGCGGGGTGGGCGGTCCCTTGGGATGGGACGGGCCGCCGTTCGAAGCACGGGGCCGGCTCGCGAACGGCGCGCAGGGGAAAGAGCCAGAGCCCGTGGGCAGGGCCTGCCACTGCGGAGGAGCTCTGAGGAGAGTAGGGGTCAAGCCTACCGTACAGGCAGCGTCCAGGGAACGAGAGGAAGTTCGTCTGGGATGTCTTGACGAGGCAGAAGAGCACTAATCGGTTCTCTTGGATGGAGTGGGAGTTTGTAAACAGAGTTTGGGCGCCGCATCTACGCTTGTACCGATAGTAGCGAACGGAAGAGCGACATTGGGCAAGTTTTATATAACTTGAACTGATGTGGATACCATAAGAGATCGTCGAACGTGAAATACCTTTGCGAGCGCTTATAACAACAAAAAAGCGCCCGTTTAAAATTGTTAGATTGTAATAAGTGCAGAATATCAGTTGGACTGAATGGTATTGAAACTGACCGAGCTAAGTAGTGCTGGATTTTCACGTCTTTTTTTTTCCATTCAAGCTTGGTATGTAGAAAAAGATTCCATTCAAGTGAAACATTTCATCTGCATTCCGTTGAAACGAAATAAGTTACGTCAAGCCAACCAACGAGCTAGCGGCGACGGTGTAGTCAGCAATGCCTGACGCCGGCAGCGGCGCAAGTAGCTTAGTTATATCTCAGTTTTGTTTTTCACATTAATCAATCAGTTTCTCCCAGGTATACTTTTTTCTATTAATTTTTCAATTTTAGTAGAGAGAAACCTTAGACACAAAATACGGAAAGAAAATTCTTTGTTGCGCCAGGGCGCGGCAGGTGTGGCACGGGCGCGGAGCGGCGCGCGCTGTGGGGGCGGACAGAGAGAGACTGCGGGGGCGGGGCGGACGCCTCGTGGGCAGGACGCGGGGGTGGTTCAACGCGATGCGGCGTGGGAGGGGCAGCGCGCGGCGCGGCGCGGAGCGGCGCGGCGTGGCGCGGCGCGGCGGGGGCTGTGGGCGCCGGGGCGTCGGGACGGCGGAGGCCCAGCCGCGGCCGGCGCCAGGACTGCACGCACCTCGCGCCCGGCCGCGCGCGCGGCCCGGGATGGCATCTGTGTCATATGAACGGCCTGCCCTGCATTAATTTGTTATATGTTTATCGGTGTCCAACAGGTCAACGGATGTATGATATGTACCTCTTCCTTTACTGAGCTGTTGTTATTTCCGGTGTTTTTTTCTTGAACGTGCGTCTGTTTCTGTTCTTTCTCTTTTTCTCCCCCTATCTGTATATCTCTTGTATCTATGCCCTTCTTCATGCTAGCCACCGCGCTAAACGTAGACCACCGCGACCCCGCGACGGCGCCCCGCGCGCCCGCCCCGCAGTCCCCGCCGTTCCCCGCTGTCCCGCGGCGGGGTGCGACGGGAAGACCGGCTCACGGCACGCGGTCGGGCGGTGGTCTAGGTTCCGCGTGGTTTCTTTTTTCTTCGGTGTTCTGTCACTTCATGTTGGCGTGCGCTGTCGTTCCTCGTACAACTATCGTGCTTGATATCCGTGTTCTTAGCTCTACCGCCAGTGTGGTTCATACCTACGAAAGCTCCATGATCAAACAAAGAATTTTCTCAAAGTGTTTTACTACAAACGGAAAAATATTCTCTTCTTCGTTTTGTTTCCATGGAAATAAGATGAAGAGAAAATATTTTTCTCGGAGTTTCACACAGCTTTAGTTGCATGTTTGCACTGAAGTAGTAGTATGATCTGGGCTACAGGCATGTGCTTCCTGTTTCTCCATTGGCTGGCCCTCTGGCCGGCGCGCGGGTGCGTGTGATGTTTGAGTTGCGTGCGAGCGTGTTGCGTGCGAGCCGCGTGCCCTCCAATTTCTCAGTGTGCAGTGTGTGTATGTTTTGGCGATTGCAGCTTGCGACGCTAAGCGAGTACGACTTGCCATCCCTTTCCCTCTTGCGCACACTCGCCTCGGCTTGGACAGAGTGCTTGTGAGTGTCGTGTTGTCTTTTCTCTCTCTTTCTTCCCCTTACTACTTCTCTTCTTTCTTCAGTCCACCCGCTTGCTGTCCGCCCACCCCTGCCTGTCCTACTTCCTGGCCTCGGCCGAGCCACGCCCGCTCGACAGCGGCACTCGCCGCACACCGCCTACTGCCCGCCGCCCGGCCTCCGCTTCAGGCGTCTCGGCGCCCGGTCCGCGGCCCGGCCTTTGAGTTCCGGCGTGGCCGTCCCCGCACGCCCCACCGCACGCCCCCGCCCCCGCCCCCTCCCGTCCGCCCCGCCTCATCGCCCACACGCCCGCCACCCGCCTCGCCCAGCGCAAGAAGGCTCGCACGCCATCCGCGGGGCCTGCAGCTGGCCGCGGTGGCCTGGGCGCTCCCGCCCGCTCCCCTCCACTTACCTCCCCCTCCCCCATGCCCGACCAGTCGCCTCGCCACGCCTCGCCTCGCTTCGCCTCGAGCCATTGCCTTCGCCGTCTCAGCCTCCGCCTCCGCCTCTCCCCATTGCTCCGCTACCCCGCTCCTCCTGTGCACGCCCTCCCCCCGCCACAACCCCCTCCAGCGTGCCCGCTCGGCCTGCCCGCGGCCTCTCGCGGGCCTGCCCCGTGCGCTGAGCCCCCGCTCATCCGCCCGCCGTCTCCTTGCAGGCCGGTCGGGGTGTGGGGCAAGATCGTGGGCTCGCTGTGCGCCATTGCGGGTGTGCTGACCATCGCGCTGCCCGTGCCTGTCATCGTATCCAACTTCAACTACTTCTACCACCGGGAGACTGATCAGGAAGAGATGCAGTCGCAGAACTTCAACCATGTCACTTCGTGCCCGTACCTGCCCGGGACTCTGGGTAAGTCACCAGGTGTCGGGAAGGGTGGGGGCAGTGTGTCGGTGCTCCGACTGCGGAGCACGGGGTCCTGTGGCCGTGCGTGAGATGCTGTATGGTCCGCCGGCCGCAAGACTCTTTGTTTGAACTACAAAGATTCCTAGAAATGTACACCAATCACACTCACTTAGAGAAAAATTGAATTCATTCTAAGATACGTCATTTATGATTGGCTCAGTGCTTCATCGCTGAAAAATTGTTTATTTTCATTCTAGTGTAGTATGTTTGAAAATTCATTAAATTAACTAGTGAAATTGATGGTAGTGTTGTGTTATAGTTGTACATTTATTTAAATATAAATCGCAATCATAAGCGAAATTCGAGCGACTTTTGCCCGAGAAATTTGTTACTTTTGTTGGTTTGTGTATGTAATTCGTTTTAGTTATCCATACACACGCTCTGTCAAGGATAAAACAGGTTTGTCGCAGACCAGTCTTTCTGATTGCGAATCTATGTGTTAATGTGATGACATGAAGATTGAGCCTTGCTTGCAAAATTAATGTAACACATTTTTATGTTAATTTAAGAACCTACGTATTGCATTCATGAGAGCAAAATAAGCAATACCATCCCCCAAACTTATATGTTGATATGATTTATAGCATGAAAATATTTGTACAAAATTGCGTGCTGAACATTACATAGGTTACTACATGGGTCTACACCACGTTTCGCTCGCTGGACTTCTGGATATTTTTCGAGAGCGCGATATGTGTATTACGAGTACATTTCTTAGCATATAGTAATATCATCGACATGCTTCACACTTTATTTAATGTTTTTTATAGAATGTGACGCATTACATAAAATAACTATAAAATTTTTAACTTTCATTACTTCATCTCCTGCGCCTTCAGATCTCTCTATTGCTTACGTTTCAAAATTTCTTTCCATTCTTGAGTACTGCTTTTCTTGTGTTGCCCAAAATATATATCCAAAAATTACTTCAAGACTCTTTCTGTTCAGTGATGGTGAATTATTTAATATGTAATTATATATATAAAAATAACACTGTGCATTCTAAGAAAATATAACACGAATTTACAGTATCATGAAAAGTGCTCCTACTACATAACGAAGGGCGTCCTCGCAGTTGCATAAAGAAGACTATTAATTATCTAAAATACAGGCTGATTGAAAAAAATGCTTTATTTTACTTAATGATTATTTTTGACCACTCGCAATTCAGTTTCTGTATTACAAACGTTTATCTTCTCACCACGAACGGTGAAAAAATAAACGTATTTTCACAGTGACTTGATTAAGATTGTCGCGAATCAGCATTTTCATGCTTTCTGTCAGTGACTATCGCATAATAAACTTTACATAATAATTACTGCTTTTGCCATGAATTACTTTAAAGGACGTACATATTTTGTTTTTGTTCACAATGATACTTATACTGCGCGTACGTTTTTAGGTCCTATTCAGGAATCTTCTTTGGAACACATGTAAGTGCCTACAGCTCGTTTTGGTAATTTCTCATTCAATCAATGCAAATGAAAGCATGTGACAGAAATCCACGAGTTATCAAGAGTAGACTCCTTTATAATCATAAAAATCTTTCTTTCTCCTAAATTCCTGTAAAATTCTTCAGATCTTATTCTTTTCGAGTGTGTACGCAATTTGGAAATTGTATTTTTACATACGTACACATTCGAAAGTGATGAATATTAGGCCCTGTATTTCTTACTTCTCTATATCTGTCTAATTATAAAAGATGCAACTGCCCTAGGCTCACAATCATGTGAGATTTCTCGTTAATTTCATCATCGAACATGTCACAAATTAGGTTCTATTTGTGACTTTCCCGTTTCTCGTCTGCTTCTATATGTGCTTCTGAAGGTGTCAGTGGGCAACCCATTCCCTGTTCACTTGTTGTAGTGTAGAATTATGTTGCGCTGTGTTGTTTTGCATCACAACTTGTAAATTAACCGTCCATCTTTGAACGTCCATTACTTGTATTACGTATGTTCCATGTGCGTTGTTGTTGTTGAACGCTTTTTAAATGTGATCTATATTATTTCTGACAATATAATGAAAATATAACACAAGGACATGCTACTGAGCGTCCAAATTCAAACTTGCATGGTTGTCATTAATAAAAAATATCCAATTTCAGAAGATTCAGCTAGCGATTCTTGTATGTTATATCGCATGTGTTCTGTGTGTGTTCAGTGTGTTGTTGTTACTCATGAATATGTATTATAGCCAAATATATATGTGGTGTATCAATCGTAATAGGACGTGCTTATGAACGGAAATGTTGAAATTTGCAGGGAGACAACAATGAATTAATTGCTTAGATTTTGAAAACTATATTGATTCGCGCATTTGCGAACATAAGATCTACAGTAACATTAATTGGAAATCCAGTGAAGTGCGACAAAATTTCACTCTGGTGGCTACAAACAAATCGTTCGTTTCACTTATAATGCTTTTCAAGTTTGTTATAACATTACGAGCATTCTAAAAATGCTAGAAAATTCATTATCATCGCCATATTAGGAGATTTTTTTGTCTTATGATGAATCAATGAGAGCAAATAATATTGGGTGCAGCACACCCTGTTAAAACTTTGTCTAACATTTCTCAAAAGAGAGACATTAGATAATACTCTCCATTACTCAAGTTCAGAAATATTTTTGGCATGAAGTTGACTTAACTTGAATACTTTCTAGTAGATTACCAATAAACTGCATACATATACAGATGTTTCACTATTTCATGTAAGAAAGCCGTACAGCCTTTGACGAATTCGTGGCGAATAACTTGCATAATCCTAGTCCAGTGGATCTTGCTCGCAAATAATATTAACAAAAATCCTCATGCTAAATGGTGCTACAGTTGACGGAAATGATGTACTTTCCTAGGATTTCAGACAACTTGCAAATTCGTGGATAATGCAATGTACGGCTGTATTCAAAATTTACGTGCACATTATCGTGTTAATTGTGATCATACTTAAGCAGCTCGTGAGTGTCTTTTCAGATTTTTTTTCATAAAAGAATAAAACAATGAACCAACAATTCATTGCATTAATGCTATAATTTTAATATAGTAAAGCCGGTATATATCAGATTTTAGCTCTTCAATGCTCAATTTAGTTGCTTAATAAGAATAGACACAATAAATAAATTACGTCTCTGAAATCTGACGTACTAATCGCAAAACCAAACCCACTCTTTACAAATTTTTTTTTTTCGTTTTCCAATTTAATTACATCAAACAAATGTGAAAATGTTCAACACATCAATCCTGAAATGCATCTTCCTGGCCAAATAAGAAGCGGCACTTTCCGCCAAAATGTCAACCGTGAAAAGGTAACGTGGGGGCTTGAATCCGCGTTCTAACAAATTCTGTCTTATGCTTCATTTTGTACTGTCAATCGTTTGACTGAACTATATGGTAGTAAGAGCGACATTCTACGAGAGAAAGGAGAAAAATTATGAATAATGAAGAATATTCAGGTTACGAAGTCGGTGATGAAAGTGAATAAGCGAATTAAAACTTTACCCAATTTTGGAATACCAGGCACAACTTACAAAAATAGTAAATTATACTTAGTATTTTAATTCTCTCCCGTACGTCAATACATTTTTTACTGTTTTTTGACGATAAATAAATAAAAACAATTTACTTATATTTCTCTTAATGCTTGTTGACACTAAAGAAAAAATCAGTTGAAGGAAAATTCCAAAGAATGTTGATTTTGCTCTACTTCTTCTAACGTAATGAAATAAAATCACAATGATTTCATAAATTTAATTAAATGTGGCACATCTCTTATAAGGGAGCGGCATCGGCTTTTATTCTCTCCCTTTGAATTTTAATACTGTCGCTTGTTTTCGGGTGGCGTATAATTTCGAGCCAATATGATACATGCAAGTAAAAGATTCATATATTTAAACATTTTATTCTCTGTTGAACACAGTTTTGAAAAAAATAGCGTAGGCAATGACACACAAACTCAGAGAAGAAATTGTGACATGACTTAAAAACTGAACGAAGAACAGTTTTTTTTTCAGGTAAGGAGTAAAATATAGAGCACTGAATAAGATCAATCTTTTAATACTGCGTGATAAAGTTAATCACAACAATCAAGAATGTTTATTATTTATATACCAAGTGTGTAAATAAGACTGTTATCAAAATCCCATTATCTTAATCCGAAATATTATAATAACAGAATTTGTGAGGGTATTATGTAAGTTTTACAGATGAAACACATTTTTTCAAATATTCACATTCAAATGTGTGTCATCAACGGCCACCGGCTATCAGGCGATCGGAGAACCTCGCAAGGCCTTTTTTTTATTAAAACTCGTCAGTCAGCCCCCAGGCTTTTAACGCGGGAGTTGCAGCCATTTAATTTCACATCACAAAGTATCGCAGAAGCGGCGCTGCGAGCGACTACTAAAGCTTGGTGCTTACATCGTGAACACCCTCTAGAAGCCGGGAGCCGGAGAGAGTGGAGGGTGCGAGAGAGTAGCAACGGGGGTACGGGCAAGCCTTATCGAACGATGCGGCGCCGCGCCGCGCCGCGCGGAGCGGTTCGTCTGCAGCGCTGCGCCGGGCGCCGAGGCCGGCGTCTCCCCGCCGCGGCCGCCGCACAGTGCTGGAGGCGCCCGAACTGGTTGGACAAAAATGCGGAGGTGTTAAACCGATGTCATAGTGGGTGAAAGCAAAGCTGTAACCAGATTAGCTGTAACATTCCGACTATAGATACGTCATTATTTTATAGCAATTAACCATTGCAAATTTGGCACACATATCTATGAAATTGATTGATTTTTTTTATTTCCGGGCGCATCAACTGCTTCGGTCATTAGTGTAGTGGATGTTTTCTTCTGGCGATATGGCGGTGATCTTCCCCCGCTGGGTGGAGAGACTCGGTGCCGACCTACCGTCAGCTAGTGGGGTTTCCCCCTAACCAGGACTTTTCCACCTGCGGGGCACCGCCGCAGCCGAGACAAGCTCTAAGCTCCCGACATGTGTGGTAGTGTAGTGCATGTTAGTGTAAGGGGAGAGGATAGAACAAGGAAGAGGAAGGACAGATCGCGCGCGGTCCGTGGCCCGTTTGGTAGGGTACTGCTCCGGCATTCGCCTGGAGTTGATTGGAGAAACCACGGAAAACTACCGATCAGAGCAGCCGGTCGCTAGAATTCTCCTCCAGACAGCGACTGAATTCGACCTAGCTGAAAAGCTAGTGTCGAAAATCCTGCCGCCGTCAGGACTCGAACCTAGGACCTCCCGGTCAGAGGCGCTGCAGTGACATCAGTCGATGCACTGAGCTACCGCTCCCGGTCTCTACGAAATTGAGATTTAGATATCACTGTTTAATTTTTAACCGAGTAGTGACGAAAGTATTTCGAAGGAGGGAGGTAACTCCCGGACCCCATCCTCCTCTGGGTGGAGCATTTCATTTAACATATTCTGGGGTCATTGTAAAACCATTTTGATAAAACAAGAAAAAGTCAAAAAATGAGTACCATTAAGCGTTAATTATTTGCTCTATAGCTAATTATAAATAGGTTTTTCTTAGAAGAGAAATGTTTTTCAACGATCTTCAATTATTTAAATCTATATCAGTTGCCTAATATTAATCGGTCTCAACTACTTTCTATTGCATCCAGATAAAAATGCTTACCAATGTTTTTTTAAAATCCTAATGAACTGAGCAGTCACAGATAGATTTTGTTGATAATTGTCTCTGATTCCTTGCAGTTTTGTTAGTTATATGGAGTCAAGACAATAATGCGTAGAAATGTGTTCTTTGAAAGAAACGCAATAGAATATTTCTATCTGCTGAAAAATGACAACAATTCTTGATTTTTTATCATTAATATCCTGAGAACCACGTATGTCTCTTTAATTTCTACTTTTTCGTATGCGTTGTGTACAAAAAGTTGTACAATTGTTCAAAAAATCAGTATCTAAATCGTGACAGCAGTGCACGATTTTGGGGTATCTGATACAGAAAAATATATTTTTTGTTTCAAAACGTTCGTCCGTCTGCAAACAACGTTAGCGCCTAAACCGTGCACAGGATGCACCATGCACCAAAATGGATCTTCCCCAATCAATCAGGCCGAAAACCAGGCTCTGCAAATTTTAATCATCTTTTAATTTTTGAAGAGACTTTACATGCAGTTCCTATGTCATTTTTTATTTTTTTTTCAAATTTTCCAATTTTTTTCTTTAAATATTTCGCACAAATATAGCAACCAAATATTTTATGGATTCTTTTTTCATAACAACCTCTGAAATATCGAAAATTGCAACATTATGTATATAAAATTTCTGAAATCGATTTTTAAATTGTATTGGGAAGCAAGAAGACGAATATAAATCATCGAAGTAATGTAGCATAAGATACTCTGACTTCTATTTAATATCTAAGAAAAAACATAATATAATCTTCTTTAATTCACAATTGTTCACGTTGCATTTTGTATGATCTAATAATCGTTACATTATGCGGGTAGCTTTTCTGTCTTGAATACCATTTTAAAACGTGTTTTACATTGATACATGAAGTACGTTCAAAAGGGAATAGTTTCTAACATACACAAGGAAAAAATAGAATCTATCCTGCTAACACTAAAATATTCAGAACGATACCTCAGTTACGTATTTTATAAAACTATAAATGTAAATAATGAAACTAAAACTGATTTGGATTATTACGACCCCCCTCATTCAAACAATTCACAAAGACATTGTCTTCTGTGTCCGGATGTCATCGAAGGTAACAATAAATCATTAGCTCATTCCCAGGTGCTTTTAACGCGATCATTGCCACACATCAAGAAACGTCAGAAAGATCGGAAACAAAAATCAAACCCTTTTTTATTTTGACAGTAAATATGAATTTTTGAAATTAATATCCTTTTAACTTTTTAAAAGAACGTGAGGACTCGGTAGATTAAACTCCACGAATGAAACGTTATTCAAAATGTTTCCGGTAAAATAGAAAATACTACACCTCTCAATGAATATGATGTGAATGGAAATATAAATACTCTTTTAAATAATGAATGCAAGTGGCTTTCAAAAATTCAATATCTTTCATCAGCAACATTATGAATAAAATGTAAAAACGAAATTAGAGATTACTTAAATGCAACGGGGATCGTCGTACAGCGTACACTGCGGAGTATGTGCTATTTTAGCACTAGTTTATTTCGTAATCCGAAAATGAAACCATTTTACTTTCTCGCTACCGCTTATGCAGTAGAGTGACAGTTATGTAGTGCTGGCCGAAAAAAACAGCCAATTTTCGGCAGAAAAACGTATTACAGAGCCCTGGTAACGAAAAAGTGGATAAATCCAGTCGTTAAAGTCAGAAAAAAATCCTCCAACACGTGGTCTAACTAGAATCCATGTTTTGTGAGTCCTTGATATCGAAAAATCGAATGACAGCTCAATGTCTGTCTGTCGGTTCGTCTGTGAACAACGCTAGCGGCTAAACCGTTCAGCCGATTTTCTCGAAAATTGATATTCTGCAATCGATCTGGCTGATGTCACGACCCCTTTAAGTTAAAATTGAATTTTGGGAGTACTTTACATGCAACCTCTGGATATATTCAAAATTTTGGAAGGAAATGGCACCATCGTTTTTGAATTAATTGTATTATTGGATAGCATGAAGGACGTTTAAGAGAATAGTGCAGGTCTCATTTTCATTGAAGACTGATTTTTCGAAAATTGCGATCATTTAAAAAAAATCCGGCGTCTTCCTACAACTACAATTATGAAGTTAGAGATTTTTTCTCTTAATGAAATCTGCTGCTTAAAGATAGATTTTGAAAGAGTCATATAATATTTTTCGAAAATTTGAGTACCTTTCGCGTAATTTTTCGTAAAGTACGAGCGAGAAAGTACTCGCTGTTTTAGCACCACTAGTTTATTTCGTAATCCAAAACCAACACACTTAAGAAGACGAAATACTTTCCACAATTCATGTTTACGTTCAGGATAAAAAATACATATAAAATTAGAGGAAACTATTCGGGCTACAACTGCATATACATTCTCTATTAACTGGTTATGTAATGGTTATGTAATAAATTAATGTAATATAAAATTTTAAATAAAGTGTACCTGGCATTTTAAGATTTAATTTTGAAGAACCTATGTAATTGAGAGAAAGTGTCATTCCTTCAATAAAGTACTTGAAGACGTCGAAAAAAATTAAACATTTGCAATTTTAGAAAATTCAGAGGTAATTCTGAAAATAGCATCTGCTCGATTTAAGTAAGAGTAATTTGCTGCGTTGTAGCCAAAAATATTAAAAAAATTCTGGGTCATATATTTTAAAAATGTTGCAAATACCCTAAGAGATTAATGTAAATTACCTCCAAAAATTGAAAGATACTTTTCAAATTGTAGCGTTCACAATATCAGTCAGATCTATCGGGAATTTTGATGAAAATCCTGGCAACGGTTTAGGCGCTATTATTGTTCACAGACGGAGGGACATGCAGATGTTTTGAGAAGAAAACCCTTTTCTGGTATCAAGGACCACCCAAATGTGGAATCTGTCTATACTACGTATACGAGGAAGTAAATTACTACGGAAAGTAACAAGAAAAAATCACGTTTTCTGTATCAGGAATTCACAAATCGTTTATTTTTCTCTAAAAAATCGGCACTTTTTCCTGCCGGATTTTCTAACTTTCTCCGAGTTCGTATTAGGGAAATAAAATTTTCAGAAAAATTATCTAACTCTTACAGAGTTAGCTTATGTTGGGGCCGAATATAAAGGATGAACAATCGTGAACAGTTTTCAGCAGAGTCTAAAAGTTGAAGTATTTAGCTAAATATTTTTGAAAGAATAAAACTGTAGTAAATTTAAAAAAATAAAAAAAAATATCGGAAATATTAGCCAACTTGGATGGTCGAGGTGGCTAGAGTGCGTGCCGACTCAGCGCCTCGGTCGGAAGGGTGGCGCGTTCGAGCCCGCCGAGGGCGTGGTTGTTTGTCCCTTGCCTTTCATATATGTGTGTTGTCGCGGAAGGCCATGTGAGACTTCTGATCATAGATCTAGGAGCCCGTGTGTCTAGTGTAGAAAAGGTTAATGTGTCCCCATGAGGGGTATAGTGGGTACCCGGCATTTATAGCCAAAATCAACATCCCCTGAAAGCTGAAAAAGTCCCTGGAAGAAAGAAAAAATCGGAAATATTTAGATATTTTTTATGAAACACATGACTTTAACTGTAAGTGAAAAGTAAAATTATATAAACAAAGTGCTTGTTTTCTCCTTTCGCGCGGATAGCTGCTATGTTGACTCTTAGCTGATGTCAGGATCGTACTGTTGACAGTACTATCAGAAGGTTTATGTTCTCGCGTCTCCCGCATTGTATTTTGAGTAGCAACATTTTTTTTATCAATCATACTTTTTAAAATCGTCTTTTGCCTTGCTAGTTGGATCATTAACCGCGCTGTGCGCCGCCGCCGCCTGTAGCCCCGCCCCCGCCGCCGTCGTGCCGAGCGCGCTGGCTTCGTGCGCGGCTCACGTGAAGCCCTTGCGTTGGCGTCCGGTTGTCAGTCATTGACTAGGTTGGCGACAGCCCTCACTCCTTCTGTTTTCCTGCTATTTTCAACTCCCTGTAACCTCAGTGCCCTATGTCCCTCGCAATCTGATTCACCCCAAATTTACTTGTTACGGCCTTCTGCTGTCGCCTCTTAAGTAATTTTAATCATACACTTACGATACAGAGAAGGATGTTACACACGAGTCATACAATTTCATTATTTATTAAGTCTGCATTACTAAAACCAGAGCATGAATTGTGAGCGCCAACGCGTAAGTTCATGTAGATTTCGTAAGTGAGCATTATATGTAGCTGATATTAATTGTTTAGGGGGCGATCGATAAAAAATAGATTATTATGGAGATGGAAGGCTTTACGTACAGCACGAATATAGTGATAAGAGACTTTGCTTCCGCGCCCACTTTCATTCACGGTCGGTTCTTAGGAAAATATGATTTTCACTACGCTATTTACCTCTCCTTACTTACTACTTACGCCTTCCTATGAAGTTACTTCAAGGTAAATATACACCAAAATAACCACAAAATAGTGCAATTTATATTCATCGTCATTGAGTTATGTCAGCGGACATTTGTCGATTTGTGACGAAGACTCACCTATATAATAAATATCATTAGCTTTATTATGATTTTCATATATTTTACGTCAGTAAGCGTAAAATATGAATGTGATGTTTGGTGAAAGGGAGAAAGTTATGTTTGCTGTTCTGAAGCAATGCAAGGAAAGAGACATCAAAAACACATGAATGTAAATGTGGGCATATGAAACATATTTTTCATTAGAGACACTTATTCACATTTTTAGAACTACACATGAATCAATCTTGCCCAACGTAAATGTGTTATTCCTTTAGAAAATAGTACGATACAAGGTACGCCATTCTGTATATCCCTATGTCGTCTTCCCCCTCATTCAAACTTCATTCTTCTGTAGCAAAATGTTTTGAATGAAGTAATGTTGAAACTCGATGTAGATGCCAAGTGTCTATGGGCCCCAAAGAATGAACGGATGAGATAGCATGTAAACATGGCATTGCAATTTAGTACTGTATCCCATGAAATTTTAGAAAACAAAGAAAACGTTCTTAAATGTAGCCTCTAATTTTGCTTTTTTCCTAAATGTTAATCAAAATATCAGTAAAATAGTTCCTTTTTTGGAGTCGTTTGGTAGACAAGATATATAGGCCGATTGACACTGAACAAACCAACTCGAAATGAAACGTGCCAACCATCGCCGAACATGATTTTTTTATTAAAGATAGCCGTAGAGGTGACAAAGGAACGCAATACTTAAAAACTGATGCACGAATAAAAATGTGAGAGATGCGAAATAATTTCCTTTCCATTATTACAGAAGAAAATTAATTAACTACGATAGTATTAATCTCCCAGCTGTAAAATACATTTGAGATCACGGTTTATTATCATTCTGAGACTTCTCAAAGACATTCATCAGATCGAGATGGACATGTCACAAAGTTAAGACTCATGGCACCTACGTGTCCGTTGTATGAATCTAAGAGGCAAACAGCGCCTTGTGCCAACCAGGCCCGGTTTCCCCTACTTAATCATATGAAATACGCGAAAGAAAAATATCAACATGTAATTGTAAATCAAAATGAAAAACCTAAGCAAATACGGAGAGAAGCTACGAAGCAAACTGAGCAAAACAATGAACGTATTATTCAAATCCCAAAATTTCGGACGTTTTATATTGAAATGGATTGCACGGTTCAACAGATTTTGTGACTAGGCTCTTTTCATCATTAGTTGGTTCATTTTGTTCTAAAATGAAGGAAAATCAAGGACATAATATTCCTTATTTCCTTCACAGCCAGGATTTTGATTTATTCGATTTTAGTCCTTTTTCTAGATTTTTTGCCTTGATTTCGCTCCAAATGGTCAATAAATGTTTTGTACAGCATATATGCGTGTGTCAGATATCTTTTATTCTAAAACGTTCACTAGAATTGTCAAGGCATTTTTATAATCCTATTTTTTAAATAAGCGTTTTGTAATATTTTGGACTTTTAATAAAAGTAACTCCAAAGAACAAGGAGAACGGTACCACCAAGACATCATGGTCATGGAATCTAGATACAAGGCAATCAAAAAATATATGAGAGGAGACCATGTGCGGGGACTTCTTCATGAAAGTTTACCGGAATATAAATGCAAGGCAAATAGGCGTAAACTCAGTTATTTCCAAGTCTAAAGCCACGATTAGTGTATCCAAATCTAATATTTTTTCATGTAGTGTTTACATATAAATATTAGAAAGTGTTTTATATAAAAGTAACAAATAACTTGTCTTATAATAAAATTAACTATTCTAGTATGTTCCTTGAATGTAATGTTATTTTATAATTTGACATAAATCATGCATATTAACTTTTTTATATTTTTAAGTAGTTTGACTCACAATATTCTATCCGTATGAAACATTTGTTTTCAACATTCATTATTTTTCGTCAGTTGGAATATATTTAACTTTTCCTTTCGTGTTTAAACCCCAATTTTTGCTGGAAAATGTTCAAAGAATTTGTAAAAAGTTAATTTTTTTAGATTAAAATAGGGTTATAAAAATGTTTCATGCCGTGACACTTCTATTGAACGTTTTTTAGTAAAAAGGATATCCATCAAACGTATGTAGGCTGCACAAAGCATTTATTGATCATTTGGAACGAAATTAAGGTAAAAATCTAGAAAAAGCTAAAATCGAATAAAATCAAAATCCGAGCCGCAAATGCAAATCAAGAACATTATGTCGTTGATTTTTCTTCATTTTATAACAATATGAAACAACTTAGTATAAAAAGAACCGAGTCACAAAAAAATTGTATCATGTTATTAGCTTATTAGCCAATTAATAGCTTAAGTCGACGAAAATAATATAATATAATTACTTCTATCCTTTTCCCTCATATTTGACCACTTGTGCCACGATTGGTTTCCAATCATTTACGTATATTCTTCCCAAAATTAGCTGTTATTGACAATAGGATGATTATTAGATTCAAAAATTGAACACTCGTGAATCTGTCGGAATATTGAGCATGTAGAGAAATTTTGCATGGTTTGGTAATAGTAAGACGCGAGATTTCAGGGATCAGTTAGAAAAATGTGGAAAAGGAAGGGGAAAATTAAGATTTAATAAATCGGAGAAAGTAAGGGGAAATGGTGAAGGCAGCAAGAGAACGAGAAAATGAAAGATGGACAAAATGAAATACAACTATATTTAAAATTGTCTCCTAAAATATTTACTGATTCACGGACAGAAAAATCGGCTTAGATGGCTCAGGGACTGATGCCACTGCAGTGCCTTTGACCGGGAGGTCGTAAGTTCGAGTTCCGACGGTGGCAGAATTTTGCACACTAGCTACATAGCTAGGTCGAATTCAATCGCTGTCTGGAGGAGAATTCTAGCGACCGGCTGCTCTGATCAGTAATTGTCCGTGGTTTCTCCGATCAATGCCAGACGAATGCCCGAAGCAGTATCCGAACAAACGGATCACGGAGCGTGCGAGATGTTTTTCTTCCTTGCCTTATCCTCACAGGCATTAATTACCACCCCACACGCTCACACTTACATGCACTTCACTACCACACATGCCGGGAGACAGGTCGGGAGCTTAGAGATTATCCGGCAGGGGCGGTTCTCCGCTGGTTGGATATACCTAGTTGGTGGGAGATACATGAATTTTTTCCCAAATCCCGATATTGTTCCAGCATTGGCCACATAAAAATTGCAAAATGTTGGTAGTGGTGAAATACTCCACTAAATAATGGTCAATCAATATTCTATCTCCTGAACGTACCTGACAATGAGACCATAAAAGACCAAAGAAATACTCGTTCATGTTAGGTTATTGCAATTACAATATTAATAATTTGTTTTCAGTTTATTCATGAAGTATAAAATAAGTGGTGAAATAAATAATCATTAATCTAGTCGTCACTACTGACCATAAGGTACACGTTCTGCGAGCTTAAAGTCTGCAGGAAGCCTTCAATTCTTATTTTTCGAATTTGGTACTTCAAGTTGTTACTATTGACATAGTGATCACTGCCGGTGTCGTTATCTTACTTCCTACCATTTTGCTCATAAATTATTTCGTGTCATTTCTCACATATTTTCAAAAGCATAAACACGTATTTTTAAAAGATATCAATTTTTTATATTTCTAGTAAGGTGCTGTGATGTGGACCCATGTTGCGGCTAGCACTGTGTGGGCTCTCACGTCACTCGTTAGGCGACACGAGCGGGCAGCATGAATGAGGCCGATCACGTATTTCGTGTACTAGCCCGATTTCGTGTAGTAGTAAATTCCTGGTAATACTTAATTTGGAAACTACAATGACTGTTTTAGCTGTCAATGTGAGGCTATTCTGCAAAATCAAAGAATTATAATAAACTTGATTGCATTTATGCGCATAAATACAACATTGAAAAAATGAATCATTTTGACACTGATTACTCTACTCTATAGCAAAAGTATTGTGCCAATCTATTTCATTCAATTGCTAATCTACCTCAGAGTTAGTGCCAACCAAACTCACAAGTGAGGTTGGTTGGCATATCTTGAATTGACTTTTAACTGCTCTCAAAGTTGGACACTCACATACTCACGAATAAAAATACCACTATGTGGCCTAATAGATGTAGTTTCCAATGATACTTTCAAACTTGTCAAAACTAAAACGAAGTTGCATAAAAAATATAAACTACCCACTGGTGCCAACCAGCACCGGTGTCCTCTAATATAGATTTCACAATTTCCTTCCATTTCTGTTTCTCTAAGAAACGTTCAGAAGATAAGTTATAAATTTCATTGAAAACACATTATTATTATTATTATTATTATTATTATTATTATTATTATTATTATTATTATTATTATTATTATAAGGATCAATAACCCGATTCATTGATTTTTATCTCTCTTTCAACGAATATTGAGCCGCACCATAAACTTCAAGGCATTCGATACTTCTGACAGAAGTGCATTACGAAAAACAATTTTCCGTCGACTGTGAGCACCATTGCATAATCCGTGCTAGGCAAACCATTAACACATATTAGCCCGAAAAATCAAGAAATCTAGTTTCTTTATTCTTTCAGAGTAAATAAAAATACAAAATTTCATTGCGGCAGACCACACGACTAGGTAAAAATCATGTGTTTTCACGAACAGAATACATTCACAGGTATAGACAAAATTTTAATTTTAGTGAGAAGGAAGCAAACCCATATTTCCAAAAGATCTCCGCGGAGTTGTAAAATCAGGTTTGCCGGAACGCAATTTACACTCTGATATTTTCTAATCCTGTTTCAATACGGATGATATAAATACGTAATCTTGCATATCTACACATATGTGCTTATTAAGTTTTAAATAGAATATTAATTCAATCGTTACATGACACGTTCAGCGAGTCAAGCACCACATCCATGATAATTAATAACCGAACAACATTCAGAGCCACTAATTAAATGTAATTGTAATACTCTCCTTTCAAAGTGAAAGTACTACAATCAACTCATCCAAACTGTAAATATATTTGTTTTTTGTTATATGTGTTATAATGCAAAAAAATAGTTATCAAATACATTTGTGTAATTAAATCAAAGTAATGTAATCACAAAATTATAACTTGGAAATATATCAAAAATATTGTTCTTAATTTTTCAGAAACAACAATTAAATTTTTCCTCAAATTTCATTACGAAAGGATGAAGCTTGTATTGAAACCGTGTTTTTTTATATTCTAGTTCTATACTAGTAGCCTACTCAGTGTATATTGCCAGGTAGTCAGGACAAGCCAGAATCAACTTTAGAACGTAAGATTGAAAAAGCCGAGTGCAGTGACTAAACGCTTGTCCTGCTCCCACAGGCCAGCACATGAAGAAGAGCTCGCTGTCCGAGAGCTCGTCGGACGTCATGGAACTGGAGGAGGGGCTGCTGCTAGCACCAGCCACCAAGAAACAGCATAACTGCAACCCGCGCTCCAACCACAACATCAATGCCATGTCCATCGAGACGGACGTCTGACTACTGGGTGAGTACCCGCTGCATCGAATCGGTGAGTTCTCTGCGCTTCGCCTGCCTCGTAAATCCTAGGAATATGTGACTCCTTTGATATTCAATTATCCTTTCTCCTCAAAGTCATGCTTAACGATTGACGAGAGAAACCTTGCTAAATAAAAAAGTATTGGTCCTTATATGAAATGTTGATATTAATTTACCATTGCATTTCGCCTTTTTAAAACTCGATTACGTCTTTATTTCATTTTCGTTTGTATTACTAAAATATTCAACATTTATCATGACTTGTTGTACGCGTGAAATGTAGAGGAAATTAAAAGAACTGCAAAGATGCTCAAAGCAATGTATTCTCCGTTCCGGTGTGCTTTCCATTATCATTAAACGTATTGCGTATGATTACTTGAATATAAATAAAACAACGGCATGAAGAAATACTCCTTGACAAAACTGAAGTTCAGTATTATTTCGTGATTAAAATCGTTGATTAAGAATGCAAAAATTTTACTCGTTTAAAAAAAGTTTAGAAAGCTTCAAATCTTTTTTCATATTTGATTATTGCTTTTATTTTTAAATTTCATTAAATTAGTACTTCATATAAAGGTTTCAGATTCAATATGTACAATGAGGTTTTTTGTATAGAAGTTGTTTGATAAAATGTTTTTTATTATTTTAATTGGATTTTGAATTAGAATTGTCGTATACTTTTAAATTATCCCGTAACCATATCTAAATTTGATTTGCACCGCAGGTGCAACCGTTGGCACTGTAGTTAAACAAGTAGTGATACTTCGTTGCTACAATATGCAGTTGTTTTGATCCTTATTTGTAATTATTGCATGAGCTATGCCAGTAAAGCACGAGTACGTTTTTGCTACTGTTCGTAACATGGTAGAAACGCCAAAACCCGCAACGCGTAATATCGCCGTAAACGAAAACTTTTCCCTATATTGTCCACACGTGCATTTCACTCTAAACCATGGCATGATAACGAGAGGCACGAGCAAGCTTCAACTAATCGATAGTCACTGCAGAGGAAACACTCGTGCGTCGCAAAGCATTTTGTGTACCACACTATGGTTTCCCGTAACGATTAAATGGATTTTTCTTCCGTGTAGTCTCTTATGCGTATCTCATCGCCAAAATATCGAACGTGGAAGTCCTGTAAGTAAGCTAATACTGAAAGGTTTGTTTTTGCTTCCTATAATTTACAGTAAATACTACGTAAAAGAAACTATAGATTGCTAGATATTTCCTGATGAAGCACTGGGTACGAAACGTTCTGCTTCAGGATAACCCTGCTATTACCCAGTTCTCATCCAGGAAAACGTCAGCATTTTATTTCTTGCAGCAAATTATTCTATAGTGTAACAAAGCAATAGAATTTTATCAATAAATTGGAAATATCAACAAAGAGGAAGAAATAAATATATTTTGATTGTTGACGCCTCCGTTGTAATCCAAAAGTAGAGGGATATTGATTTTTCTGAACACATTTTACACTTTCTGAATTAGTTATCGAGTAGAGAAATTATTCAAACAAAAATCGTCCAATAATAAATAAAACTACTACAATTTATTAATTGAACATTTAAAAGGAATATACGATTACGATCAACAATATTGTGTGTTAAATAACAATATAAAATTGTTAGTTACCGATATTTAAAATCAGTTACACATTGCTTGCACATCCGCACACATAAAAAATTCAGTTAGATCGTAACTAAAGTTGTTGGTCAGCTGGAAGTAGTGTAACTTCATTAAGTTCTATAATTAAAGTTGGAATATTCATCGGTTCATGGGTCGTTTGGGGATTAGCAAACTGAAACTCATTAAGTTCCAAGATTAATTAAAGGTCTGCTACACTGCAAATGAAAACAATGTAGCATCGACTCAACTGAAGCATAAACTGTACATACGAAAATTTGTTCAAGGGAATTGTATGAAGATACTTATAAGAATATTGAATGCTATGTTTTATCCTGAGTTGCATTCTAAGACAGGTCGGGTATTATCGTAGTCAAAAGTGAAGATCATCATATCCATCATAAAATGATGACCTATATTCCTGAAACTACCGTTAAAGGCACGAAAAAGACAACAATTAAAATAAGTTCTCCCATGATGACTCAGATATTGCTACTCCTGTTCTCTATTTTTAATGCTACATGCTCGCTGTGAGTATATAGTTCAGAACCGCTGCAATTAATTCTTGTTTTATAATGCACGAGAAGAAAGGAATCGTAATATTCAACATTAAGTAAGGAAATACGAGCAAACGTATCAAATTATAGAGGAATGAGCCTACTGAATGCTGTTTATGAAATATATAGTGACGTCCTTCACGAGAGACTACGACCTCTTTATGACAGACTGAAGAGCTGGCGGAATTTAGACAAGGTCGATCTTTTATCGACATTTGGTATGACGACAAATAATTGAAAAAAAAAAGACGTGAGATAAACTGGGAAACACATTTGGCCTTCATGTGTTACGAATAAGCGAAATCGAGTTTAACGGTCATTGCTGTGGGACATAATAATAGATACAAGAGATTTCCCAAAGCTTCTTGTAAAGTGCAAGATGAATCTGGCGAAATGCAAAAGTAGTAATTTTATTAAGGACATCATACTTCAGAAGAAATTGTAAACAATCAAAAACGTCAGAAAAAGATTGTTTCGCCCGAGTCGTTTTAATATTTTAATTGACATAATTAGAGCCGAACAGTTGGAAGTCGTTCCATGAATTTCTATTTACCATCAAAAGTACTTGAACATCCCACTCTGTGCAGTCGAACAAGTGGTCATTCAGAAGTGTGAATGTGGTCTGCAGAGATCCTAACAAACTAAATCTGATTTCAAGCTCATGTAATATGAAAATGTTAATAAACAAAAAATGTGATTGTTTTCGAAGGAAATCATTCTGGTAGATCAAAAATAGTTATTAATTATCAAATCATACAAGTCTCATTTTCAATAGTTTGGCTCTGGTATATCATATCACAGTGATGCTGAAATACAAGCATTTCACACTGTTGATACAACGATTATAATTTTTTTAAACAAAGACTGAAAAAAACTCTGTTGAAATTTTACGAATAGCAGTCCCCAATCTCCTCTACAGTTCGGAAACCCGAGTGCCAACAAAGAACAGTTTCAGCAAAAATGAGACATAGGAAATGAAATCTTTGAGATATTTTGAATGTTGTAAAGTGAAAAGTAAAATCAGAAATAAAAAGATCAGAGAAGAACCCAAATTTTTGATAAAACCAATTCTTACAGAAATGCCTGGCTAAAACTCGAGGATGCCCGAAGAACGAGTCTGAAATCAAATCCTTCAGTACACCCCAAATGGATGAAGAGTCATTGGAAGCCCGCGCAAGAGGTGGATCAACCTTCTTGGACCAGAAACAGGTTTAATTGCCTGGTTCATAATCGGAGAAGTAGTTTTGTAAAAATAATTTTGTAACTTTATTATATTCGTTTCGAAGAATGTCTAAGCAATATCATTGTATCACGTGCAATAAACTGTATTAAAAATATACTATTTCTTTCATCGTCATTGAATTTTCTGTATGACTTCAGTAAAGCAATACACAAAACTTGTCATGAGTAAAGTACAAATAGTTACGCGCGAGAAAAGGAAACATTAAGCTCATTAACTACTATACATTTTGCCTCAGTTTTAAAAGTAAAACAAGTGGTGCTACGACAGCACATCATTTTTCGCATTATTTGTAACTGCTCCGCAAAATTAAACTACTATATGAACCTGCAAAAGTGTTTTCAACCAGCAGTTTTTCCCCTACCAAAACTCGAACTCACGTTCTCTGAGTTAACTTGCCATGCGCTTTACCTCTACATCAAGCCAGCTGCTCTAACGTACCAATTCGGGCCGACCCTTTAAAATCTAATTGTCTCGACCCAACATTTCCGACACGCAATTTTCGAGAGATCAACGAAAATGAGATTTCCACCATTCTTTTAAGCGCCCCCTTTCTACCCGTGAAAAAAATGGAGCGGTTTTTGAGAAAATGTTTTTTTTTAGAAAATTGCAAAAATTGCAAGCACAAATTACTAAAAAACTTCTCGTTTCTACACATATTGATCATGGTCTTTTCTAAAGAGCGTATTTTTTAGAACAGACACTTAGGCAAAAAACTTTATCTTCAATTTTGTAATTTTGAATTGTTAATATTTTGTAATTGTCGAAAATACGGAGTTCCCTGAAAATTGGACCAGCACCACATTTTTCACCGTCCTTTGATACATACAAGGAGAAATTTTAAAGAAAAATTTTGGAGCCGTCTCTGAGAAAAAATGCTTAAATAATTAAAAATTGTATATATTTCATGCAGAATTACGCGAAAACTACACATATTTTCGAAAAAATTGTACATGACCTAATTTCATGATCTGTCTTTAAAGAACAGATTTGATTCAGGACAAAAATCTGTTTCTTCAATATTGTAGTTTGCAGGAAGACGCCGAAAGAAATTGAACTTTTGCAATTTTCGAAAAATCAACGATTTCACCGAAAATGAGACGTGCACAATTTCCTTAAGCGACCTTTACGCTATCCGAGATTGAAGATTAATCTGATAATTGGAGTTATGTTTGAGACAATTTTGAAGATAGTTTTTGAGGTTTCATGAAAAGTCCCCTCAAAAATTAAAATATTCGTTTGAAACTTGCAAATGTTCGTTCAGATCGATCGAGGAATATCAGTTTCGGAGAAAATAGCCTGAATGGTTTAGGCGCTAACGTTGACTACAGATGGCAGTGGCGGCTCGTGATTAAGTTGCACGGTTACACAACCCCCAGATAATCGAAAAAGATCTCATAATATCTTATAAATATACTTTTTCCTTTTAATGACCTTTAACATTCAAGATATTGCAGCAATATCGATGTATATGAAATAATTTTGATGTTAAAAAAGTGTGCAACTGGCGCTTTCTCCGGTGTCTGGTGCATTGCCAAGAAGTGCACCATGCTCTTGACTGTATTACTGAGTATATTGTTTACTCTTTGACCCTTCGATTTAACACGGGGATCATGCGGCCGGTTGGTGGCGCAACCAGAATTGTGGCGCTGTCGAACGCTGCGCGACGACCCAGGGAGTCTTAGGGGAATACCAATAATCCGTCTTTGTCTAACTCCCTGCAACGTACTTTTATGAATTTCGCTTGTTATTGAAAGTACACAACTCCAGTCAATTATTGACGCCATTTAATGCATTATTTATGATGTTTGAACCAATAATGCTTGCTGCAATTGCTAGAGTCGAACTTAAGTGCCCAGCGGAAATCAAAGCCAGAACTACGTGCGCGAGAGGTGTATATACAGACACTACGCATAAAATTATGTAAGTAATGCTTCAATATAGACTTTTATTTAACTTATTTTTAATTAATTTAAATTGCTTAGATTTGTATTATGTATTCGTATTTTGAATTTTATAAATTATACTTCCGTCATTCAATGGAGGTGCAACCTCCAGTCTGTTGGGGTACCAGCCGCCAATGACAGATGGGCAGATAGGTAAAGAAACAGAGAGACAGGCAGTGAGACAGGCAGAGAGACTGACAGACAGACAGAGAGACAGACTGACAGACATACAGACAGGCGTTTTGCCGGTAAATTAATTTTTCGGTATCAAGGAACCACAAAACGTTGGATTCTGGCTATACAACGTGCTAGAGGAAATACAATAATTAAGTACATACGAGCTAGATTTATCCACTTTAACAGGGCTCGGCAATAAAAGTTTTTCTGTCGAAAATTCGACGTTTTTTCTGTGGATGATTACAGTATATTATCTTCTTATTAAAGTCGGAGAAAGTAAAAAAAACGTTATAAATAAACGCCATGATAGCAAAAGAACATTACCATATTAATTTCTTATCTTTCCATATCATTTGAAATTCCCAATATTGAATTATCTACAAGTAAAATTGATCTAAGATTTTAAATTATTGACCATATATTATTTAAATGCGTTCAAAAAACATATATATATATATATATATATATAAGCAATATATATATATATATATATATATATATATATATATATATATATATATATATTGCTTGTATTCTTTTTCTTGCGCAATTCAGCAGAAAAATCCATGTTGAGATTTTGACGCAAATGTGTTTTCGGTATTTCTAATATCGAAAAAGTTATTCTTTTTCAAACGTCTGTCTGTTTGTCTGTCTGTGAGTAATAGTAAAGCCTAAATCGTACATAGGATTTTCCTAAAAAATGATATTCCGTGATCGGTCTAACCAGAATAACGTCGTGTGTCAAAAGGCGCTTCTTCGACACAAAACACTTTTTGTACACACTGGTACCGAAAAACAATATTTATTTTTCTTTTACGAAGTAAATTACAATCTCGTATTCGTAGGGTAGTCAGAATTCACTTTTTGGGAGTGTCTGATTCCCTAAAGGTTTTTTCCAAAACGTTTTGTCCGACTACAGGAGAGCAACAATAGTGTTTAAAACACACATGATTTTCACTTATGTGAATGGATATTCCCTGAATTATCTGGATTGTGTAGAGGCCCCTTAAAATTTCAAATGGATCTTTTAATTTTTACTTTCTCGAATACTGTTCCTGTTCTTTGGCTCGGCAGTCCTCTACGGGCCTTGGCCGACTAGCGATGACCCAGCCTATTTGTAACGAAAGCACACAGGTATAATTTGCCTCCACCGGGAATCGAAACCGGAGTTGCGCCGTGGAAAGCTTTTCACATACTACTACATAATATATAGAAAGGAGTGTAATGCCGTAGCGAAAATTAGTTTTTGTTGGTGTTGTTTTTTACAAAAAAATCGTATTTTGGTTCCCAGATAATGAAAAAGGAATTTTTTCTTGCTGCTGGGTGAAGTAAATTTCTTTCTCAATTATATAGTATAGTCAGAATCTATTTTTCGTATCCTTTATTTCGAAAAAAAAAAGGTTTTCTAGAAAATGCTCTGCACAGCTTAAACGCCTAAACCGTACACAGGATTTTCACCAAAATTGATACGCTCCGATCGATCTGGCAGATGTTGCTGCTTCTCAATTTTGAAACGTATACATTTTTCGGGGGTTATTTAACATGCAGTCCCAAAGACATCTCGCAAATTTTCTTAAAAATTGGTTCATTTTAAAAATGTTATTCTAATTTTACCTAAAATGAAGTAGTGTACGCGTTTAAAATGGGGCACGTCCGAAATTCAATTTTCGACCCCTCCCCCTCCAACTAACTACATTTTTTTTTCTTGATAAAATATTTTCTTCAAAATTAGATCTTTAAATAATGTTACGTGCATTGTTTTGAAAATGTAAGCAGTTTTTGCCTCATTGTGAAAAAAATAAACGCAATTTTAATAAATACGTAAACAACTTCATTTTTCGTGAAATTTGTACTCCGTGAGAGATAAACTTGCTTAGTAATATGACATAGATCGTATTTTCATTGAAAGCTCTAGAATGTTGAAAAAGTTCAGAATTCATAATGTTCAGATTTTTTCAATCTCTTTTTAACACTTCGAAAGTTGAAGCAAGATCTTTTTGTAACGCAATTCATTTCTGATTATTAGGTCTTTAAATCATTTCATTTACTACAAAATTTTCAGAATATGTTGAAAATATTATATACAATGTAACACAATGTTGTGTTATACAGTGAAAATTTTCAAATATTTTCGAATCTGTCCTAACATTTAAAATTGAAGCTAGACATTTCTTTCTTGGTGTAAAATATTTCCCAGCATTTTTCTTAAAACATTTCACGAACATTATTTTCGAAATTTGAGGAATTATTGTGATTCTTTTAGCTTTCCGAAATGTAAAAGCGAACTATTTATACCAGTACTTTGTAACTTCAGAAACGGTCTTGTGGATTTTAGGTGCCTATGTTTACGTCCTAGTCCTGCCAAAAACTTTTTCGGGTTCAACTGGTCTAATATTACAATTACAAATATATCGAGAAGGTATATGTTTCTGTAGCACCGCTATTTGAGGGTATTTACATTAAATCCATATTAATTTATCGAAATTTTCTCAAAAATGGTTCCAATTTTTTTTCTTTAAAAGCCTTTCCTCCTGTATGACAAAAAATATGTTTATGAAATAGCATAGTTATCAGTGAAGCTTAGAGCTGAATTTCGGAAAATTGCAAAAGATACAAAAAATTCCGACGTTCTCCCTTATCTACATTATTAAAGCTTTTTTCTTTATGAAATATGTACTTTTCAATTAGGTCTTTAAATAATGTCATGCAGAATTTTTTGAAAATATAATTGTCGCCTAATTTTGAAAGAAATCTTAACAATTAAAAAATACAATAACAATATTTTTTTAAAGGTACAAGTTTTTTAAAAAAATTTAAGTTCGCTGAAATTTTTTTAAAGTTTGCTAAATTATATATATATATATATATATATATATATATATATATATATATATATTATCATTACATATATATATATATATATATATATATATATATATATATATATATATATATATTGGAAAGCGATATTTTAATTTTGCGAGGTACTTTACATGAAGCCCCTACGATATTTTCAATTTTTTCAAAAAAAATGGCTCCAACGTTTTTTTATTCGATTTTGTTGTTGGATAGTGTGAAGGACGTTTAAAAGAATGGTACAAGTCTAATTTTCGTTGAAAACTTTGATTTTTTGATAATTGCAAAAATTCAATTTTTTTGGCGTCTTCCTACAACTACAATTATGAAGTTAGATATTTTTCCCTTAATTAAATCTGTTCTTTAAAGATGGGTTTTGAAATAAGGTCATGCATAATTTTTCGAAAAATTGATTACTTTTCACGTAATTTTTCGTGAAAATACGGGAGAGAAAGTACGTGCTCTTTTAGCACCACTAGTTTTATATTAGGGCAACCATGTATTATTTTTTCTTTCGACCCAAATTTCATGTTATAATCAGCTGAAACATTTAATAGTACTTCGTTTCTAAATTTTCCCGAAATAAAATTTCAAAATTGTTTTAAAATATGATAAAATAATATTTCGTATCTTAATTATTTGAATTAATGCAGAAACTTGAAAGTTGTTTTCATGTGAGTTGAACTGTGAAATAGGATAGCTAAATTTGCAGGAATCTACATTTTCACAAACCTATGTATGTTCATGTCATGGACGTTGGATGGCGCTCTTTAATCAAACCCAGAAAAGCAAAATTGAAATCTATCAAAATTCCGCAAACGATTTGACAATAATTTCTGACTGTGGTAATTATCCCTACAAAACTGCTAAACATATATTTTCGAGAGAAAAAAATTGTAATGAATCTCGTGTGTTCGAACGTCTCTTGTCAATCTTCTTCATTGTTACATATCATCAACTGTAAAGAATTTGAATTATGTTAGAGCGTTTAGTTCCTAATAATCAATAATAATAATAATAATAATAATAATAATAATAATAATAATAATAATAATAATAATGATAATAATGATAATAATAATAATGATAATAATAATAATGATAATAATAATAATAATAATAATAATAATAATAATAATAATAATAATAATAATAATAACAATAACAATAATAATAAATAAAATTGGCTTTCGTTTAACCGGCAACTATTTAGAGTGGGCACAAACGCGCCCACGGATGCAAAAGTCTTGCAAACTTTTGGGACATTACTAATGGGACTTCTGGATTCGCTTTTAGAACAATGTAGAAGTTTTTAATCTTATAAATATATAATATAGTATATTGGATTATAAAGATGCCTTGGAAATGACTCCCATGACTAAAACACGCACTTGAAATGAAAAGTCGTAATTTTTAACACGGTTTTGACATATTCAAGATATTCCAACGCCTTGAAAACCACATACACTTACCCAACACTGAAACTTCGGGCTACGAACCGACCTTGGAAATGTCCGATTGAGTGGTTGCAGCTCTTCTGCTTTGACTGCAAGGTTCTCTCAGTGAAGCGTGGCCCTCCGCCTCTTCCTTTCCCTCCGCCGCCTCCCCACCATGCTCGGCTGCGAAATTGCGCGGCGTTACGAGCGGCGCTGCGTGCGCCATCTAACAATGGTCGATCGGGACAAAGGTGATTGTCGGCGCGTTCCGCCCGCTGCTGGCTGGCGGAGGGGCTGCGCGGGCCAAGGAAGCGCCACGCAATGGAGCCGTTGCCGTTTATGTTGCAGTGAAGGAGGCGTTGGCTGTCTTCTGTCAGGTGTTGTAGTGTGTGCAAAGTGGCGCCGGGACCGGGGCCGTCGCTTCGCCGCCGTCGCCGCCGCCCGGCTCACGATGCAGCATCTCCCCGTATCGTTGTATCGTCTTGTTACACAGAGACTACTTGTACTAGCATGAATGATGTTTTTTCACACTGGCAAGTGATGTAAGCAAGACAGTTTGTTTTGTGAGTGTGGGGAAGGAATTATCAGACAAATATTACGAACATGATTTCGTTGGTTTTATTCTAAGTATGATTATTGCCATCATTATCATTACATTATTATAATTATTATGACAAAAAATTTTTGTATAACGAAACACAACACATTATATTGTTATATACATATATACATAAATTATATATATATGGACGTAGTTTTGAAACGTCTATATATTCAACGTGTGTCGCGCGACGACTCAAACACTGCTGATATGCGGAGGTATTTTGCCCTTTTCTTATTAAAAAAGCTCCCAAAACTCAAACACGTACACATACATAGACACAGACACACACACGCGCAGAATACTCGATTTTCATCTCTCGACAACAGAAAACAACAATGACAACACTCTCTTTGTTTTCCTCTCCTCTCCTCCTTGTCTTTCTCTTTGTATTTCTTGCTCTCTCGAACTCACAGACACGATTAGAAGTTCCTTCTCTGCCATGTTGCCGTATCCCCACTGACGTACGAGGCCTTGCGTGGCGCTGAAGTCTGGCAACATTGCTACCCCTCTAAGGTATTATAAAGACAAAGATAAAATAAATAACTTGTAGGATTTTTCCACTTTAGAAGAAAATGTTATCTCAACAAACCCTCTCATGAAAGTAGTAATAATAAATATTATAATGTTATATAGAATTTTTCCTTGAAGCAAAATAAATCTGGAAGAATGCAGCTTTTCTTCAAATAAAATAAGAGAACATGTTGTTATCACTTGACAAACAATGAATGAATAATAATAATAAATAATAATATACATAGATTTCGAATTAAGTAACTCAATATTAAATAATAATATGCAACGCAAGTTCGACAAATGCCTGCCAAATAATTATCAATAATAATTGCTTCTTAAGTAAAACCAGTATATTTCTTATTCGCTAGCTATAATAGACTACTACGAGGCCAGAACAGTTCGGCACCCAAGCTCCCGCCGTGCCCGCCGCCCCCGTCGCCCTGCCGCTCCTCGTGCCACCCCTCCCTGCGCTGGCCCATCTCGCTCCGTGCCTCCACCCCGATCCTCCCTTGCAGGCGCGTTGTGCCCCGCCCAGGCCCGCTCCATCTCGCCTCCGGGCGCACTGCAGTCCACTTCCCCGCCCCGCCCCGCCTCTCCCCTGCCCCCTCCACGCTCTGCACCGCCGCCGCCGCCGCCGCCCTCCGCACAGCTCTCGTTCTCGCTCTCTCCGGCCTCTCGCTTTTCTCTCGCCGCTCCCCGGTTCGCCGTCCTGGCACATCCCATTCTGTTTCCATCCCGTTGCGTGCCCCTGGTTCCTAACGATCTCGTAGTCGTTCTCGGTCTCTAGCGCGACGTCCTACCCGCATCCCCGCTCCCCCACTCTCCAGCGACGTGCCGGAAGGGTCACGGTCTCCTTTCGGGCGGCGGTCGCTTGCGCGAGAGCTTGGTCTCAGCAGAGCGCATTCTAGATATGATATACATATATATAACCATAACCAATACTATATTACTACTTCGAGTTTATTTTTTATTTTATATTTTTTGGGGAAAAGATTACAGGACCCCCTGCAGGGCCGGATATCCAAATTCGAGGGACGGCGAGTAACTGACTAGGGTGGAGAGACTTTGTTTTCTATTTTTTCTTCTCACGCGTGTTCGTCGGGGTACTGAGTGGAGCGGTGGGTAGCGGCCGGCCCGCCGCGGTTCGCAGTCCCCGGTCGGCGATCGCCCCGCCCCACCCCGCCCTGCGGCCGCACCGCGGAACACGGGCGGGGGCGCCGGCGGGAGCGATCGCCCAGGAGACCGGGCCCGCGGCCTCTGGCGAGACTAGGCAAACTATACTACACTCCCACACTGCAAGGGCGACAAATTTCAAGTAGTCTACGTAGAACTCTAAATACTTTATTCTCTACTTCCAGTGTTTTCCAAACCTGCTCTGTTTTCAAACACAACTCCGAAGGACTGTGCAACCTACATTTGGAAAACTGAAGCGAAAATAAGCATTTCGAAAAGAACGTAGTGGATACTCGGCAGCAAACTGTAGGTTTTACTCTAGTATATAATACATCATTTGTCTGCGATTCATTCCGCCAGTAACGTTATCGTTCATACTAATTAATCGTAAGGAGATTCGCCTGTTTCGTGGTTCGATTCCAGATTCGGGCGCTAGGTTTCTCGGGCCGTTCCGCGCTGAGAAATGAACGAATCTTAATCATTTGTAAAGAAAATTCTCTGTTATTTGATGGATTGAGGCCCTGATGATGACAAATAAACAATTTTCACGATTTGGGATGTTCGTATGTGAACTATTGGTTCCGGAGGAAAACACTATTTCGTCATTCCCTGTTCGTTTCTCTACTGGGTACGATGCGAGACGTGGCCGGAGCCTCGGCTCATACTCCGCGCCCAGGCCGTTGCTTAGCGGCACTGTTTTAAGTGCTCACTAAACGATTTTGGGCTGTGTGAGACATACAAATATTTAGTGACTCAGAATCACAAGAATATTAGCTTTTTGCGCCCCAGATACATTTTAATTATAAATGCAAGTGATATATGTATAATCATGATGGCGTTCATTCCTCACATTACACGAGAAAATAGACAAAAAACTGCAAATAAAAATATTTCCTGCCCCATTTCCTTCCCCTTACATTCTCTAGTAACTACATAGAACCAAGTATAATTAACATACTAGCATGGGACTACTGATACATATCCATACAACTACCTACATACCACTTGAACACAAACACACATCTTCAGAGACAACAGAAATACACTCCATACATTCTAAACAGCTCAAAATTACACACACAGACATACATTCACACATGCTACTCTATACACACACAATGCATACAAGTATCTCTTAAAACACAGACAGACAAATATCAGACTGAAAAACACAGACAGACATGATACACTTGTAGCTATTCATGAGAGTCAGGGTTTCACAACTGGCAAGTGTGATTTACAAGGAGGCTATTAGGTACCCCTTATGAACCACAGATGTTCATGTGCAACCACAAGGCACCTCACACACTGTAGTTCAGCAGCATCAAAAGAACGGAGTATGCTATATGTTGATTCCAAACCTGGCTAGTGTTCAAACCACTGCTCGCTGTGATTAGAATGTTTGAGGTCTGAAGGTTATGCATTTGCTGCATCCCTACCCAACCTACCCTGATACCTCTGACATGCAGACATACAGACATACATCCAAACAGTCCACCTTTACATTCATGAATATATGAATACACATAAACATAATATAAACATGCATACATAATTGCTTTTGAATGCTCTTTGTAATAGGAACACACATGGCCAGGCAAATGTTGTTCTCATTGTAGTGTGTAAAGACACAGACGGTTGTGATTGCCGCAGATGTGGCTATAGCATGTTCATCGGACATTTTCTCTTATGTTTGAACTTTATGATGTGCATGTGTGCACGAGTGGTAGTTTAATACTCTCCCTACAGTCTGTTAAGCATTACAGTATGTGCCAGTCAATACGCCACAGTCTACCACATTCACACATTCACTGTGAACAGGTGTGAGTGCGCATGAGGAGAGTGCATGTTCAGACAGATTAGTGAGGCATGAGGGAAGAGAAATTCAGCACAAGTGAGGGAACATTTGAGTAGGCCCATTGGAAGTGAAAACGTGTGTATTGGTGATTTGTCTTTTGAGAACTATTCAATTTTCTCTGTTAGAAAAACAATTTGTCAGTAAATAATTTTACAGTTGAACCATTGTTATTTCTATGTTATTGACAATTTCACAAACATGAATACTGTTTGGTAAGCACTGAATTTGGTAGTTGAGTACTTCATAAGAGGGTGATTGAGATTTCCATACCATAAAATAGATAAATATTGATATTCTGTTTCCAGTGCCACAGCTTGACAAATACTTAACACTGAGCCATAGTAAAACCATCAAATCAGTTCACATGCATCACTCCTAGATTGTACTTAAATTTATTTGATACCTAGGGCTTTCAATAGGGTGTAGACCTCCAAACTGCAATCATGAAACACAAAGCTCTGCTTGACGATATAGATTGTACATAGTGTCATAGTCACATGTGTGGTTGTTGCTCATAACCTCATCTTTCATACTCCTCTTACTGAAAATGTAATTTTAAAATGTTATGTATATCCTGTAAGCCTTCAGTTGCATGAAGGTAATTGTAATTAAATTAGGCTGTTGCTTTCACTTCTGCCTTCACTAAAGCTTTTATACACCATTCCTATTCTCAGCATACTTGGAATGATCAGGAGTAAATATGCAGTGCATGTTACAGATACAAAATGTCCTTTCTGCTGTGAGAAATTCACTACTGAAGACTAATTTTGCTACAACAAATCTATTTACAATATTGTGAATAATATTGCCATTGTAAATCAGTTTTGTGTGATATTGTGACAGTTCCCTTCTGGAAAAATGAAAACTGATATTTGAGAAAAAAGCATTGGTGAAAGTAGATGAATAAAATTGTGTGTAATCATTTTGATCAACCTTACAAATGATGGCATTTATTGTTTCATCAAGTTAATTATTTTTATTTCAATATAATATGCTATGTTGAAAAAGTGTGTGTGGTATTTTCTTTTGTCTTTCCGACCCATCTGAAAGAAAATCCTGTAATTGACTTTGGAGATAGAGTAAGTATTATTTTCACCAATGTTGTTTTCTGTGAGGATGCAGTGTCACTGTGTCTTGAGTGAGCATATCTCAAGAATTCTCCTATGGCCTTTGGTGTGATAGAATTCAAAGCAGAAAGGGCTGTGCATAACATTCTAGATGTAATGCACTTTGTTACCCAAAAGAAAGTTTTTAATTAGGAAAAATAAAAATATTATCTATTTCAAGTTTCAGTGTCCTGGTTGAGGACAATGGACCTCTGTATAATTTTGTGAGGATTATTGCCACCAGACTTTAATGATGTTTCAAAGGTTGTGGGTAACGTAGCTGGACACACTGTTGAGGTGAAAGCCTACATGTGAAATTTATTGCTAGTGAAAATTATCAACTTCATTTAAATTGAAACCTTACTAATCAAAGTAGCACTGTACAATAATATACTTGCATTTACCCTGGTTAAAATTAAATTCTTCAGATTACAGAAATTCATAACATTTCAAACATACAGGTTGTGATCTATAAGCCACATACTACATACTGAAATAAAATGAAAAAAACAAATTGAAGCTTTTGCCACTTGTAGCGGAGCACATCAGACCTACAATAATGCAAAATAAAAGAACATTACAAGCATGCCTTCTCTAGTATAATTCACTGTAAGCTCATAGCATACTCTTTTTGTAGCATTTACTGAAGCACTAGAGTGGAATATGAGGTTAATAACATTGATGTAACTGATGGTACATCTCTCTCTTTAATGTTGCATCTCTTTAATACTGCGTTCCGGAGTGAATGCTAGTTTTGGCCCATTTGCTTTGTTGTGTCAGTCTTAGTGATACATTGAGCAAAATTTCTATTAAGAAGAGGAACATCTAAAGAGAGACTTCATATACATAAATATATATCTATATATTAATAGGTTGTGAGATCACTTATTTATTGAAAAATATTGAAAAAGTGTATTATTGCGAAAAATTACTAGCAACTTACGGCACTGGTAATTTAGATTTGACATATTGTCAAAAATGTAATACCTAGTAGCCTTCCCAAACAGCAAATCATCATGTATTTAAAGCAACATATTTTCCACTTAAAACTTATGACACAATTATTAACAAAATTGTCAGCAGGTTTCAAGCATGCCCAAAGTTTGCCAACTTAACGGGAAATTTTGGAGGCTGGAGAGGGGATTGTGATGTATGTTCTTGACATATTTTGGATATAAATGATTAGAGTGAACAAGTTCTCAACAAGGTGATGGCACAACATGTAGGAAAGATTTACATAGTGCTTAACATCATCAATTTAGTCATCATAAACAGAGTATGGACATCAATAAATAACAACATAATCTTGCTTTCCCATTTCACTTGAAAGCAGGAATGTTGTAGCAGAGCAATAACAGTGATGTCAGTTGAGTAGTCGTGTACCTATTTCATTTGTATATTTTTGAAACAAAGCCTTCTTCTTATCTCTTTACTCTTTTTAAAAGCATGGAGTTTCTTGATGTAAAATCCAGGTCATGCTCTGCACTTTGGCCATATACAAATTCATCTGAATCTTTCTTATCTTCATGAGAACAAGTTAGTGTGAATGTGGGAGATGGCTTGAGCACATCCTTTGATATATTTTAATCAAAGTACCTAAAACTTCTTTTTGGTCATTTAAATTTCTGGAATACATGATTTAATTTCCATTCCTCCATTTATTGATGGACATGCTGTAACCACTGTTGTCTTAAGTGATATGAAACCAAAAGCAACAAGAAACAACGATATTATTAAGGGAGAAGACATTTCAGACAGAAACATATATTATGGCCTTTTGTGTTTTTGGATGGATTTATACCTCAAGATGCATCCCAATTAAAGAATGAAAGAAATAATATTATTACTCATTTTCATAGCTGTTATTCTTTACGATATAACTAGGCAGCAAACCCAGCCTGTTAAAGAATCCAAGCAGTATATTATATACTAATACATATAACCATAGCCCAAATGTAGGCATATAGTTTGCCAACTAGAGCCAGTATCAACAAAATATTAATTTCATTATTGTTACCAAGAGATACCTGTATTGTATTCTGCATACCTCTGTCTTTTAGTATATATTCCCAAGGTTGGGTGCTGTGAATACAACAAATGTCATGACAAGAATTACCATTATGTTGTGATAATTAAATATTACAAATACTTGTGTTGGTGTCTATATAAGTTCATGCCACCATGATATTTCATACATGGCATATATACTGTGCTTATGAATAGAATCAATCTTGGATGTAGCCCCAGTATAAATTTGATGTGTAATTCATTATCCATGAAGTGCAGAGAAGTAGCTGGTGCATATTAGAAGTACCTTTGGGGACAAGAATGCACTCTGAAGAGTTAGTGAGTAAGACTCATTTTTCATTGCAAAATCGAACCGTTTTGATCCCCATTTTGCTATGCTAGTCATGACACGTTGTGGACACTCCATGGAGAATACGTACTGAAAGATGACAGTCAATACAGGAACAGGGGAAACCATCACCAAAAATGATATACATATTTATATATACCTTATAAAGCATTTAGCTCGCTTTCAATTCTTATACAATATGAGTCAATTAAAAGAAAGAAAAGAGTAAGTACTTACAACACTCTTACTGAAGAAACGATCATTTTTATAACCACTTCTTTGTATTGCATCATTGTACATAAAGTTGTAAATATTGACCATATTGTTTGTTTACACCTACAATGTTTATTGTTGACAGTTTAAAAAGAAAGAAAAAATGAAAGAAAAGACCTAAATGGTTATTATTATAATTTATGTTGTTGAGTGGGTTATAAAGAAGATAAGTGAAACAAAATTCTACTACAGCTGATGTGGAAAAAATTTCCCTCCATCTTTTTCCGAGCTGATGTGGTTTGGGAAAGCACTATGAATAAAATAATTCATAAATGAATCAATAGTTAGTTCTGTAAACAAAAAGTACATAATTATGCAAATAATCATCTAATTAGATAAATTAAAAAGTAAATAAGTATTCAATTTGTTAAAGAGAGAAGTAAATAAATTCACTGGTAAAGCAGTATAAATCATTGGAACTTTAATGACACATTAAACCAAGACACACTTCTTTAAAATAATTATTAAATTTGTAGCCTAATGTACTGCATAAAATTTGAGCTACTATTTTATTAAATCAACATACAAATTGCAAGCATTATGATGTTGCTAACTTGATCATAACTACTGTGCTGCTAGGTCTGTGTTAATGTTCTGTTTAAAGATCTAGCAAATTGAATTTTAAAATACTTATTTAATATAACTTTATCTATTGGCTTTGGGCAAGATAGACTGGTTCTAGAGTTTATTTCTCCTAGATTGCTTTTATGTAATAAGTACAAGTTGAATTTTCATATCATCTCATTTGCCTACAAAAGATTACATGGGCTGTGTCCCAGTTGCATTCTTCTCTACTATGTACAGATGTTAACCTGGGATACATCATGACTGTTGTAAAAAAACTGCAATTTAACAAAAAACATATTATCTGCTTCAGAAAATGATTTGGAATGTCTTATATATCACCTCTCTTTACCTTCCCACTGGAAATACAAATACTGTATTATGTATAATATTGAAATTTTAAAAATATATATACTATACATATAAAACCAAAAAAAGCCAAAGAAAGTATTTGTTCAGAGCTGAATTCAGCTATATTAAAAAAAGTCATATCTGTAATACTATTACTAATAATAAGAAGCAGAATGCAAGATTGAAGCAATATTGGATGATAAAGTCTTAATGTAAACATGTAGTCTTTATATCGGTGGTGTCCAAAGTAAGTCAAGGATTTCCTAGTTAAAAACCTCAGTGCTGTTTAGTTTAGAGGGTCAAATTGATTAAAATAAATGTATTCAAACTCGGAAATACTAGTGCAGAGAAAAATTAATGAAACTTGCTAATCTGCTTTTACTTTGGACATGCTGAGCTGCCAGGACACTAGCGGAATTGGGAAGCTGTCAGAATGTTGTGTCTTACAATCTTATGTAATTTTATTTTTTTGTGTGCTTGCAAAGAAATCTGCAAGGAGCTAATGTATGGTCTCTGAGGTGACAGCCTTCAGCAAGCTTATTTGGACACCCCCGACCTCAGTGTCAGCTCAGTCCTCTGTTGATCCAGCTGCTTACTCTTACGGTAGTCACAACCGAAGACCTTTGAAATATAGTTCTCAGAGTTGGCACGGCCTGCAAGAATCCAATGTGCCCACCTCTGGTGGTTGGTGTTTGTGACAGCATATTGCTGAATCAATGTCTGTGATCATGCTGCAGACTCATAAGTGACTGTATGTGCCCTAGTTGTTCATCGCAGTTTGCAGTAAACTAGCCCAAATTTCATATTGTCATGCCTGTCCCTATTTCTATAAGTTCCCTCAAAGAATACTGCTGTACTGCTTTGTGGATATTGAAATTATTTTTACAATATTGACATGCTTACAACTACAAAGCAAATGTTCTGCTGACATTTCAGGCACCTTTCTGCAAAGTTCATTCGCACTTGTCCAGACCAGTGTACCATGCACTTATGAAGATGAATAGTGAATAAATTCATTAATTTTTTTTGAAATGTAAGTTAAAAACACCTTTCCACTTAAAGTCATTGTAATGTATATCTTCCTTACTATTGGACATTTTGTCCTGATCACAATGCATGCTGGCTTCGTACTTTATATTTTGTATGCTGGTGTTTGGAGATATATGCTGAAGCAAGCACATTGAAGTAGACTGAATATTTTCATCAAAAATAGTACAAAGTACATTGTCATATATCACATTTTTCCTTTGTACAAGTCATAATTTTATGTAAAAGACATGCAGCATAAGCAATTTGAAAAAAAGTTAAAAACTTTTCATTCATTTTTCACAATTTGTCTTCACAACTTGCTCTAGTTTGGTACAGACCAGTGTACTCTTGATATGCGAAAGATAAAATTTTGTACGCATACCCATACACACATATGCTTGGGAGAAAGCGAAAAGATGGAGTGAAATCTTTGGACTCTGGAGTACCAGGGAAACACGGGCGGCCCGCGCCACATCCCAGAGATGATAATGGTTTGTAGTCCCAAACTGCTACCCTTGAGAGGCACAGTCACTGTCCTAACTTCACTGTGTATTTCAAAGGTCTTTGACGACGACAGGGTTTCTGCTTCTGGTCACGACGGCGCGGAGGGCGCGGGACGCGGGGCGTGGGGCGTGGGGCGCGCACGGCTCTGCCCCGCCTCCTCCACACGGGCTCGGCGGCCGCGTTCCTCCAGCCTCGGCGGCCCGCCCGACGCGTCCGAGGCGCCGCGAGCGCCACGCACGGCGCCCGCCCCTCCTCGGCCGCCCACGGCGCCGCGCCGGCAGGCGGCTCGTTTCGCCGAGCCGCCACCGCCGCCGCCGCAGCCGTCGCCGCCACCGCGGCCGCCGCCGCCCGCCTCCGCCCGCCTCCGCACTTTGAAGCGGATCTCGTCGCCCTCCGCGCCGGCCCGCGCCCGCGCCCGAGCCGCGCCCGAGCCCGCGCCAACGCCCGCGCCAACGCCCGCGCTCTCGCCCTGCTCCGGGCGGGGGCGCGTGCCGCTCTGACCGGCTCCATCATCCAATAGATCACGAGACACGTGAAGACTCAGTGACGTGGTTTTGGTGTGTGACGTGCTGTGAACGAGTCCTCCATCTTGTTATCATCTTTGAGATCTCCGTGGCCCCTCGGGACGAAGCGAAACTTGCAACAGACAACCGCCCGCCCTGCCCGCCGCAGGGCAGACTGAAGTGTGTGCTTTTTTCATCAATGCCAATAATAAAAACTTTTAAAAGAACTGAACTGTGTGAGTTTGCTGTTATTTTCAAACATAATCATCATCAACAAACAACAACAACGTTTGCATATGACAGCCCAACAACTGCTAATGACGTTTCTCTCTCCTTTAATTTGCCGTTTTATATGTATATAATTACATACTTGTATATAAATATATGCATATAAAATAAATAACTCATCGTTTTCATTTCGTTAGTGGCATTTTGTTGTACCGTTATTGTATTTTCTCTTCGATTTGTCCCTGGCTGTGCTATATCGTTAAGATGTTGTGTTACATCAAGTTACAGATAAAGTGGGCAATAAAAAATAAATAAACCAATTATGATATATATGCCATATCCACGCATCCCACACATTGTTAAGATCAGCAATTTTCAAATAAAATATTCAATGACCAATTACACGTACTTTTTTATCCTACCTGGACTTCCATGTTTACCTAGGTAAACTTGACCCTTCTTCCAATTCTTTTTCTATCTGGGAATACGCTATCGAAGTGAAAGGAAATAGGTTGTATAAAACATGGTACGTTGAGAAAGGTGGGCAGTTTTATTCACGGGAGTATCTGCAAGAAGCTACGTTTTGCGATGAATGCAATTTTTGGAAAATAGCTGAAAATTAGATAACGGAAGACTTAAAATATCAGAAAGTTGATCTATTTCGAGATAACTCGATTTCTCCCCGACCATTTATATAGTATATGAAGTAACCGCTAGAAGTCGCTGTGATGCGGTTGAGTGCGCGGAAGGTCATTTTTTGATGGTGAGTGCACAAGCGAACGCAGGTTTCCTGTCACTGTGAGGTTAATTGGACATCAAAGGTAAGTTGGAGGCCTGCGGAAGTAATGTGCGCCACACTGTGACCACGTAGCTGCGTGATCGATACCACACTTGAAGGCAGGAATGGAAGACAGGGCAGCTGCGAGTTTAATGTCCCTAAGGATCGGAGAGAAGGGAAGTGCACGTATCCCCCTTAAACGTTTAATTAAGCGCGTCATTTAGGTAACTTCCCACCCAAGCACTTCCCTTAAGTTTAATTAACTTAGCTAATCAGTTACATGGATTACCTAATTTATTTTAATACGTTGTTATCTGTGGTCGCCTCTCACGTTGTCGCTTGGAGGCTGCGGGGGTGGGGACATAGGATGAGGTCGGGGATAAGGAGCTTTATCGATGCATAGAACACAGCGTTCGATCGAGGTTCCTTTTTTGGTGAGGGCAAGGGATGTGACTCACCTCAGTTTCATTGTACGCTTTCTGCTGGTACTAGATAACCTTAACAAATATACGATTAGATAGTGAATCACGGCAGAAAATTGTGAGCGTAAAATATATGATTTATAATCCTTTGAGTTTAAAATTGAGCAGTAAAAAAAGAGAAAATGTGTTTCTAATTGACAAAGTAAATGAAAGGGATTAATGAAACTAAATTAAAGTAATCGAGTAAAAGAAGTAGGAACAATCCGAGGCTTGATATACTGTCGAAAAAATTGGAAATGGAACGTTCAATGAATGTGCCGAGCCGTTTTTTAAGCGTGAGAAATGATTGAAAAATTACGGTCGTAATTCGAAGCGCCCCAGGGAAATCGGCACACGGCAGTGAAAAAGTAGTCCTGGCGGACGCGCCGAGCAGAAATCTGGTAAGCGAATGTGCGTGCGTGCACGCGCGTAGGAGAGAGAGGGAGGCAGGCAGAAAAAGTTCATGAAGGAAAGTGCGAGTGCGTGCGACAGTAAAAAAAAACAAACAATGATGGACATAGAGCATGTGAATTAATAAAAGTGAGAGCGTTAACGAGACCAACAGGAATTGGCAGTGTTAAGGGAATCTACTGTGAGGTGTCGAGCGACAGAAGAAAGAAAATGGGAATATTCGGGGGTTTGTTCAAATGCCATAAGAGTGAGAATAGTTTTTTTACTCTTGAAGTACAAACGTTTTGTTGTAATATTTAATAACTAATACATCAGTAACTAATTTGCTGATGGGAGCTGATCAAGAAATATGCTACTAAAAGTAATCAAATAAATCAAAATATCAATTTTCTTTGTATTTTGTCTATATTCTTTCGCTTAGGTATCTTGGTAATTGGTACTTGTTCAGGTTTTAATGGATAAAACAAATAGCTTTTATGATGGTTTTTGTAATGTATTGCATAATTTTATTAATATAAAATGATTTACAAATTTCTCAATTTGACTATAAACTACCTGGAACAAAATTGGGAAGCTATCTGTAGATTTAGATGAAATCTTTTTATAATTTCAGTCTCTCACTCGAAAACGCAATATTCATTGACGTTTTTATGGTGTGCAGCGATTTTCCCATGTGCTCACCCATGTGTTTATATATAAGGGTAAAATTACCGCGTAAAATCTTACTTTTTTAAATTTGTATTTATTTATAATAAAAAACAGTACAAAATGTATGTGACATAAAGAGGAGAAATAATCATCGCATATTTTCTGGAGCAATAGAATATTTACAAACTCTATACGTAGTTGAATAAATATAGTCTCGAACTTTAATATTCGCTTTAATATCGTTATTGGTCTGGAATAGTTTAATAGCAACAAGACATTGAGATGCACTGTATAATACTCGAAGTGCAATATTTTATCGTGTTGAATGTTTAGAGCGCGAAAGAAAAATTCTATGTTCGCAGTGTTGCTCAAAATGTCTATAAAGTCTGCCACTTTATTATTCGGTCACATATAATTGGGAAATACTTTGTTGTTATGTTCCTTATCTGTGCTGAAAGAGTTAAGAGGCGCTGCAGCTACACACCACGTGATATTCTAGTGTTAAAGAGTCCGGGTCCCTTCTCTTGTGCGGTGAAAGATCTACCATGGACCGTAAAGGACGGAATACTGTATTTGACCAGCAATAACTTGTGGTGTTCAATCTTGAAAAGGTATATTGTACCAGAGAAATTAGTAAAATGCTCAATGTGCCACAAAGCACAGTCCACAACATCAAGGCGATACTAACGAGAGGAGAGAATAGAATGTGGACCGCAAAAGGGTTGTCCACGGTGTAACTGAGGAAGAGAGAGCTGCCTAATTGAGGAAAGTGTGGAAGAATTCTCGATTCAGATCGCCGAAAAGTGTTGCTGAGTTGCTAGAATAATATGGAAAGAAAGTGCACCCCGAAATTGTGAGGGTAGTGATAAAAAAACGAAGGATTTAATGGAAGAGAGGCAAGGAAAATGCAAATTATAAGCGAGTTCAATTGAAAGAAAGGGGTGGAATTCGTGAAGTAGTATGCGAACAAGAGGTCAGAGTGGTGGTCGTATGTTATTTTTGCTGTCGACAAAAAGTTTACCTTGTGACAATCATATGGCAGAACTAGGGTATGGTACGAAGCCAACGAACACTTGAAAAAACGAAATTTGCAGCAGCCTGTTAAGTACGGTGGATGCAGTATCATGGTGCAGGGGTGCTTGTCTTCGTCTGCATTTGGAGATTTTTGGGGTTTGTGGAAGAGAGATGCCGAAGGAAGGTTATCTCCGCATTCTCAAGGAATATTTAGGCTAAAGTGCGGATACTCTCGGAATACAGGATACCTTTACATTTTATCAGGACAGTGGTCCAAAACATAAAGCCTACATTGTGCGAAGCTGGCGTCTCTTCTACTGACCCAAGGTATTGGAAACACGTGCGCAGTCGTAACCCAATCGAACATTTCAAGGGAAAAAAGAGAGAGAGGAGATTGGCCGAATCGATTGAAAGAAGTGATTTCACAGAAAGATAACTATATCAATTACTAACATGATAATAAACATTTGTTTTGGGCCACAATTGTTATTCTTTTACCTCCCCCAAATGATCGGCTGGATCACCTCTGCGATGGGTGTGGTAGAGGTACTGTTGTCAATTAAGTTTTAGTGGAAGTTTTTTTCCCTTCGTGGTTTCAGTACAGTTTATTTGATTAACGCCTTGTATTTTTTGTTTGTTTTAATAGTTTTTTTCTAAATCGTTGCATTTACTGATGGCGTGAGTTCTAAAAATTAGTTTCTTGTTACAGCTGATTTCAGATGACGATTTATCCGATATTACAAAGCTGCTGTTGATAATTTTTTTAAAAATCCAACAAATTTAATAAAATATTACGCGGAAACGACTCATTTTTAAAAAAAAATGTGCGCGACATTATTTAAAGACCTATTTTTTCTTTCTCGCCTTACATCGTCAGAAGAGAAAGTGTAATAGTGAGCCAGAAAACGGCGAATTTTTGACAGAAAAGTCTTATTTCCGCGCCGTGATAACAAAAAAAATTGAAAATCTTGTTCCTTAAGGTAGTAAATTACTTCCTTCAACATGTATAGTCACAATCTATGTCTTGATACCGAAAATTCGAATGATGGGAAAACGTTTGCACGTCCGTCACGCTGCCCATCTATCCACCCGTCCGACCCGTCCGTCTGCCCGTCCGTCTGCCCGTCCGTCTGCCCGTCCGTCTGCCCGTCCGTCTGCCCGTCCGTCTGCCCGTCCGTCTGCCCGTCCGTCTGCGTCCGTCTGCCCGTCCTGCCCGTCCGTCTGCCCGTCCGTCTGCCCGTCCGTCTGCCCGTCCGTCTGCCCGTCCGTCTGCCCGTCCGTCTGCCCGTCCGTCTGCCCGTCCGCCTGCCCGTCCGCCTGCCCGTCCGCCTGCCCGTCCGCCTGCCCGTCTGCCTGCCCGTCCGTCTACCCGTCCCACTGCCCGTCCGTCTGTCCGTCCGTCCGTCCGTCCGTCCGTTCTGGCCAACGCGAGCGCAAAAACCGTTCGACTGATTTTCTCCAAAATTGATGTTTCACAATCGATTTAAAGAACTCAAGGCGCTTCCAGTTTGGAACTTATATTTTAATATTTGGAGGATAATCTTTACATGAAGCCTCAATTAAATTTTCAATTTTTTCACCAAAATTGTTCCAATTTTTAATGATTTTTTTCTCGAATACTGTAAAAGATGCTCAACAGAATAATGCAGGTCTCATTATTCGTTGAAACCCGTGATTTTTCGATAATTGCATCGGTGCAATTTTTTAGGCGTCTTTCTCCAACTACAATATTGAAGATAGTACGGTGAAAAAATTGGCGCTAGTCCAATTTCCTACGAAATCTCTGTGATTGAAAATATTGCAAAAAATTAACTTTCCAAATCTAAAATTTGAAGATGGAGATTTTTTCGTAAATAAAATTTGGTCTAAAATACCAGATTCTTAAAGAAGAGGTAATGTATAATTTTATGAAAAAATGATTATTTTTCACGGAATCTACTTGAAGTTAATGCAAATGAAAAAGAAAAACTTTTCTCAAAAATCGCTCTATTTTTTTCACGAATAGAACAAGGGATTTAAAAAAACTTGGACAAGAAAGGCTAAATAATTAGGCAAAGAACGTCAAAATAACAGTATACATTTGACTTTTTAGATGAAACAAATCCTATTGATACAAAATGTTGAGGACTAATAGAAAAGTTCTATAACTAAGGAAAATGTCATTTGTAAATAAGTTCCAGTTGCTGCTATCGGGGACACCCTGTTTCATTACACTAAGATAAAGTCTTACAAACGTCAGACATTCCTGGAGAAGCAAGTAAATTTGAAAAGTGCCGGCAGTCCATGGCTATGCTAGCGCCTAAACTGTACAGACGATTTTTATTCGTATAGACAAAATTTATATCCCCGATCGTTATGGACGATCTCAAGGCCCTGCGAGTTTAAAACGGATATTTTGATTTTGGGGATAGCCCAAATAGACTTTAAAATGACACTGGTCTCATTTTCGTTCAAGTCTCTTAGTTTTTGAAAATTACAAACCAACATTTTTTTGCGTTTTCCTATAACTTCAGTATTGATTTTTTCCGCGATGAAATCTGTTCCTCATAATGAAATAATGCCTCGTTCAATGTTTAAAAAACATGAGAATTTTCGCGTAGGTTTACATAAAATGTACAGTATTTTTAAACAATTATTAATGACTAAATTTTTCTTTAATGTTTTTCATCGGATAGAGCAAAAAATCTTTAAAAATAGTCTTAGGCTCATATTCAGAGAGCTCTCTGTATTTTCGAACGTGGGGAAAAATTAACATTGTAAAAGTACAATATTGATAATAGAGATTTTTTCTTAACAAATCTGTTTAAAAAATATGTCTATAAATAATCTAATGTACATATTTTTTAAGAAAAAACACTGGTTGTTTTCGCAAAGTTATTTCCATTTATAAAAAAATTAAGAAACGCCTCCATTTTTTTCTCTGGTGCTTAAAAGTGGCTCAGGTCCTAGTTTCGGTGAATTCTCAATTATTTGTTTAAAATTGCCAAACAAAAACTTCAATCTCAAAATTCAATGTTGGTATTAGAAGTTTCTTCCTCAGTGAAATCCTTTCTTTAAGCCTAGATTTGAAAGAATGGTAATGAAGATCTCTGGGCTTTTGAAAATTGCAAATGCTAATGTTCAACTTTTTTTAAAGCGTAAGGAACGTTGAGTATATCTATAAGGCTGCTTTTATAGGGGTTTCGTGAATGGCGTGCTAATTCTAAGGAACGAATTCGAATCCCAGCGCGGAGAAAAAAATTTTGCCGATTGGAAACGCTTTTTACAGATTCACGTAGTATTATAGTATTGCATAACAGTTACAAATAATGCGAGAAAGAATGTATTGTTGCAGGACCACTTGTTATTCTTATCACTCCAACGCACAAAAGTAACAATGATCTACAACCTCACACATTCAGTTGTAATATTATCTAATCCAAGTTGCATCTTTAACATTCAGAGTCAGTCAAATTCACTCTTACCAATAAGCACCACCCACCTTTTTTTAATAAATATATTCAAATTAGACTTGATCACATAGTAATCCCAACTCTGACCTGAAAATCTCTCATGACAATAATGAATCAAATCTCGTCATCATTACCTTGCTATAATCTAACCAAACCTTCAATAAATGTAATCATCAAATGGAAAAAATACAAAATTAACTCAGCCTTTCTAAATAATAATAATAATAATAATAATAATAATAATAATAATAATAATAATAATAATAATTTACAGAAGAGTAAGTGTGATTGTTTATATGTATTTTTTGTTATGTGTGTTTTTATTAGTTGGTTTATATATACTGTAATGATTTGGCAACAACCCCAGAACGCGCAGATCCCGAAAGCGAAATTTTATCCCATCAGATAGACATTAAACTACAGAAGAAACAATAGACGACGACGCCGCGGACATATAATTTTCAGAAATTAGCGGAAAACGCGAAAAGCGTGAAAGGGCAATATAAACAATGATTAGAGCAGAATTTCAGGAAAAATCTAAAGCGAAAATCAGGAAAATCGAACCGCGAGTTAAGAAGATACAAGAAACTGTGCAAATTGCGTGCAGAACGTTTAGAAACGTATACAATGGAACCCATTGTTGTGATAGCAAAGGAATCAAATAAAGCAGTTTTCATAAATATCTCGAGAACGCCTTGATGAAATGACTTCAAACTTTCTGGAATTGTGGAGTATAATATTAGGATCACGACAAAATTAGCCACGGCACAGGAAAATTAACACAGGACCGAGATAAATTGAATATTAGGATTTATTACGTGAGGGATTAGTAAAAACAAACGACGCACCGCCTGACGTAGTGGAGTGACGTCATCATGGATAAATAACACGGAAAAATTTATTTTAAAGAAAGAAAAAGAAGGAGAAGAAATATAACGATGTGACATTTCTTAATTAAAGACTAGACGCAGAGCTTCCCAGAGCTTCTGGACCAACAATGCAAAAGAGAGGATAATGAGTGTGAGTTGAACTCTCGCGACGTACACATCATCCGTATCGGTATGATAAAAAAATGCGAAATTTTAGGGTAATTAGATTTGTGAAAGTTTATGCGGGAACACTATCAATTAAATGAAGTTTAAATTATCTGCGAACAATTTAGTGAACTAAATTGCAAAAAAAAAAAAAAAAAAAAAAAACGGGAAAAGTTCGGACGCGAAAATGATCGGACATTTTATGAAACTTCGAAGAGTTCGTGCGAAGTGCATCGTATACTTTTGAACGGGGACTATGATGATTCATGGATTTCAAGAACTGGTAGCGGCTGATTGGATGGAGTTGGGTATACGAGCTGTGTACCAAAACATTGGTCGACAACAGGCGATGGCAGTGTGAGTTGCCGCATATTAGCAGCACCAGGAAAGTCGCATGAACAAATATACATTTATATTTTCATTTGAAAAGTAAAGAGGGGGCGAATGAATTTTGAAGATTCTGTCGAAGACCAAGTCGTGTTGGTTAAGTTAAGAGCAATGACAGTATAAGGTCACGACAGAATGCGCATTCCGGTATGAATGTTTACTTTGTTTATGTTTTTAAGTGTGAATGAATGGTTTTGTATTTATTTATGTTTCAAATCCAGGGCATTTATGCCATTGTGTAAAATTTTGCATGACATAACAGGGGTAATTTATATAAAAGGGTGTCACATAGCTGCCTTGACAACTGGTTAATTGAAAAAAAAGGGCAAATAAATGAATGAACGCTCATTGCGGTTCATATATATCTGGTTTATGAGCATTGTTTTGTATTTAGCTAGAAACTGACCCAGGCACGAGCGTGCAGGTATCCCGTTTGAATTCCGTATGGATTAATCACAGTAGTCACGCCCAGGTAAGGCTCTATTTGGATATGCTAGCTGAGGCACGGGCAACAGGTGAGTGAGGATTTTTGTTTTGTCAAAGAATGTCAACGAAACCAGGCGCCCAAACGTGTGGGCGTGAATTGAATAATGGGAGTTCGATAGAGGAAAACATTACAGTGGCGCCTAAAAACGTGCGGGCGTGAATAGAATACAGGAGGATATAGGGAGGGAGGAAGAACGATTACAAAACCAATGATTATTCTCTCTGAAACACAGAAACATAAATTGATGGGCAAGAATAGGGTAACACCCAAATGATTAGTGGCTTAACAGTTTTACCTCGGCCAGAATTACCCTTCTGGTGGAGTTCTCTTCAGAGTGTTGAAGCTCTGACAGGTTTTGTAAGTGCGACATTCAGTTCAGCAGATCCTTTTGCACTTAGGGTAATCGTATTTTTCACCACAAACCTACTCAATGTTAATATCTCGATCGTCTAAAACACTTGGAAGTGGAAGTGGAAGTGGATAAGTTTTTATGGACGTTCTGTGTGGCGTCATAATCTTGGAGTTTGTGTCTCGCAAACACCAGATAGATTTTCCGTCTTGGTTACAGGACACTTTGTGTTAGATGACAAAAAATTGCCCACTTTCGGATTCTGATAGCTCGATGCACTTGCAACTCCATTAAACACTGCTTCGTCAAGGCTGAAGTTCGCTGCGTATTGCGCAAGTTGTACATGTGGTTTTAGTGAGCAAATACCACAGCGTCAGCAACAAATATCGCTAGAATAAACATTTCAATTCGGGCATGTATTTTCGAGGTGTTTCCATTTATAATCCACCCCTTGTGATAGCGTTATTAATATGGTTAGAAGCAATTGATTAGTTATTTTATAATAAACTAGCTGACCCGGCGAACTCTGTTCCGCCTTAAGAGAGAACTCCGTTCCGCCCAAACATACGAAAACCCGCGAAATCACGCGAAAACGTGCGAAAACATGCGTTCTCACACAGAAACGCTGTCGAACGGGATAAACAGTATCCTATGTCCGTCTCCTGGCTCTAAGCTTCCTGCTCACCAATTTTCAGCCAAATCGGTACAGCCGTTCTTGAGTTATAAATAGTGTAACTAACACGACTTTCTTTATATATATATATACTAGCTGACCCGGCGAACTCTGTTCCGCCTTAACAGCCGGTCCCATCTTTCTCGCGTCGCACTCACTGTGAGAAACTGTACTATCCTTGTTGCACAGTGTACGTGCAAGCGCCGTGCGTTCTCACACAGGAACGCTGTCGAACGGGATAAACAGTATCCTATGTCCGTCTCCTGGCTCTAAGCTTGGTACAGCCGTTCTTGAGTTATAAATAGTGTAACTAACACGACTTTCTTTTATATATATATAGATTCTAGCCATAATGACAGTTTAGTATATCATCGAAACGTCGGTATCAAAATGCAGGTATTTTATTTTGCTCACGAAATGGAATCTAGAAATTGATGATATGCTTCAGGTAATGATATAGAAAAATCAGAATTTATAACATTTTGTTATAATAAGCGTTCTTCATTCGGAATTTCGCTCACATTATGTTAAAGAGGCACAATCAATAATGAAGACATAGCAGTTTGCGATTCCTGTAAATTCATTTGTGTTTTGGCGGTAAAATCGCAAAACCTTAAAAGCTGCTACTTTAATATAATCAGTTCCAGCTGATATGCGTCGCCGACCCCACCGTCTTTTGCGTCACCCCTTTCTCATTGTCGGTCTCTTGCCATCGTTCTCCCACTGCCGCTCCTCTCGTGCCTTTCAATTGACATTCTTCCTTTAGCCTCAGCGTGCATCCTCCGTTACCATTCCGTCACGAGGTCGTCAGTGGGACCTACCTTGCCAATTCATGTTATTTCTTTTTTATTTGATTTGATTTCCTTGTCCGTTATTTGTTAGTGCCCTCACGCCCGCGCCTTCCCTCACGCCCGCGCCTGGTGGTGCAGCTCGCCGTAGTGGCCGCGGAGCGCCGCAGCGCGTGCCGTAAGCACACGCGTTCAGCGACCTTATCGACTTCATTTCGCGCCAGCGCCCATGCGAGCCTCCCTAGAAATAGAGACCACCCGCTGACCACCCAGTGCCCGACCAGCCAAGGGGCGCAGCGTTGTTCCTAGAGACGTGCAAACTTGAGCTCACGTTCGCCGCAATGTTCCGCTTTTCCTTTTTTCTTCAGAAATATAATTTGAATAAAATGAAATGATGAAGTTGATTTCATGGATGGTTTCCTCCAAAAGATCACTCAAAATGGACCCAGTATTTGTAGATCTCGCTTGCAGTTATCTCTAAACCGAAAAATTGAGAAAATTTTAAAAAAATGTATTTTGGGCGGCAATAGATGGCAGCTAGAAAGAGTATGTGGCATGTCCGAAAAGCTAGCCCAGACCAAAGAAATTAGAAAACTAATTAGTACGAGAATGACTGTTCCATACCTGCCTCCACCACTAGTATATTGCTGTCTTCTATTCTAAAATGCAGGGGATGCGTTGGGAAATACAAACACAAATTACACAGTTACGTGAATTACTTACAAGAGAAATTTCATGTAATGAAGGAGCAGTCAACAAAGAAATGACAAAATATTTGAAATTTGTTTTATCGCATTTTATATAAGACACTAAATTTCAAACAGAATGGCAAAATAAACGTTTCTTTGACAAGGGAAGTGCATCAAAATTTGTAACAAAGAATGGAAGTCCTTTCATGTGGTGCCGGCGAGCTTGCAGTAGTACGACCGCCTGACGTCTCTTGCCCGTTTTCATCCGGCCGGCATCAACATAATAGGTATTCTTATGTACAAAAATAACTAGAGGTGCTTCAGAATGGCACATACTTTCTCGGAGTAAAATTTTCTAATTTTCTTGGTGTGAAATGGTACTGCACAGTCTTGCCCTTCCTTCTTGTCTGCTGCCATCTATCGCCGCCCGAAGTATATTTTCTTTAAAAAATTCTCAACTTTTCGGTTTTTAAATAGTGGAACCGAAATACTATTTTAACAATATTAAAGAACGCTAAAACCTCGTCCTAAATAGCAGTTTCCATTGAAAAATTTGGAGCCGCTTTTGAAAAAAAAACCGTTAAGCGTTACTGTAAATGCGAAATTTGAAGCTCTTTTTCACAGGAATCTATCAAGTTTTCGAAAACTTTATTTAAAGTAATTTGAAGAACTTTTACTCACAAATTAAATAATGTATACAAATCCATTGAAATGTGCATATTCCCGTGGCTTCCTTCAGCCGAAATTGTAAGATAACACCGGCCTGCTGCTTCGGCCATGTCTGACCCTCAGGTCTGAACCTTCCTACCAGCTGCCTCGCCGCCCATGCCTCCTTGTCGCCCCCTTGACTCCCCGCCAATGCAGCATTCTTCTGGCTAAAAAACCAGGCCAATAGATGTCGGTTGAAGGGAGGAGCTTTTCTCCCTCTGCAGAATGGCTCTATTAAAAAATATTTTTCCTTCTCGTCGCAGGAGCGTCGAGAGATATACTACGTGATTAACACACAAGAGAAGGGCAGGCTTAGAGATCCTCTTCAGGGCGACCTCGATTGATCGTTTCCATGTAGCTTAAGAGCGTACGCTGTTTAAAAACCCAATGAAGATAAATTTCCTCGCAGTTCTCAACTCAAGAACTGGACATTTCCCCCCAAAATCAAGACAATCTTTTTATTTGGTATTTGCATCCAGACGAAGAAAATAAGTGGGGAGGACGTTCCTCCCTTCTCTTCTCTGAGAAGCCGCCATTAGTTCCAAGTATTGCCGAAGAAAAGTGTACCATTTTTGGTTACAAATCCGAAACGAGAATCTATAAATTGACAGGTTGAGGAACAAATTACGACAGTTCTGTATCGCGTACGACCTTCCGTTCTTGCAAGATGTCAGTTCGTCATACCCTTAGGCCACCAGATGGCCGTCAGAATTGCGGTATACTAGCTGTTCACAAATGACACTTATGACTTCGAGGGTACAACAGTGAGCCTTTAACCAACGAGTCTTCACAATGAGCATAAATTAGCAGTGATATAATTTCTGCAACGGAATAAAAGTACAAAAAGAGTTTATATGGGCGCCTATGCTTCTAAGGCGAAAATTTAAGATGAGAAAATTTAAAGAAAAAAATGAAGCCGTTTTTTGAGAAAATAATAGTTTAAAAATTGCTTACATTTGACGTAATGCAACGCAAAAACAAGTCATATTTTTGAGAAATTGCTCTTTAACAAGAGATTTCATTAAGAAAAAGTTTCTTTTCTCTATTGTAGTTGTAGGTATACGCCGAAAAATCGTTGAAATCGTTTGAAAATTTCGAAAAGTGAGTGACTTTAATGAAAATGAGGCCTCAAACATTCACCCTCCCGGTCTCCCGCCTGCCCTCCCGATCGCCCACCTGTCCTTCTGGTCGCCTGTCTACCGTCCCGGTCGCTCACCTGTCCTCCTGATCTCCCGCCTATCCTCCCGGCCTCCTGCTTGCCCTCCCTGTCGCTCTCCTGCCATCCCGGTCTCCCGTCTGCCCTCCCAGTCGCCCGCCTGTCTTCCCTGCTCTTCCAGTCTCCCGCCTGCTATCTCGGCCTCGCCTCGTCTGCTAGCCGACCCTCCCGGCCGCTCGCCGCTGCGCTTCTTGATCTGCCTGCTGTGGCTACGTCTCCTGTTGCCGAACCCCTTTCCCTATCCGCCGTTCACCGCCCTGCATGCCGAGCATCCGGCCGCGGCGCGGCGGCGCGCGGCCCGCGGGCACATCGCGTCCGCAGCCGGACGCGCGGGGAATCTGTAACTCGCGGGGCTCGTTCGCGGCTTATTTGGTTAGGGCAGCGCCGGCGGCGTCGCCGGGGTCGCCGGGCCTCGCGGGGTAGCCTGGGCCACTGGGGCCTCCGGGGCGGTTGGGGCGGCCAGAGCAGCCCGGGCCCCCTGCGGACCTGCGCCTTTGGGGCTCTGTCCCAGGCGCCACTGCCCACCCGTCTTTCCAGCGCTCTCCGCTCCCAGTTCCTTTTATTTACGAGCGAGCGTGTGTTCCCTGTAGCACCCGAGACTAAGGCCTGGCGTCGTGCTTCCTCACCTTCCGTGCTCCCGAATTGATGGACGTCAAACATGTCTTCGGAATAAAATTATCTTGTCTTGCCTAGGATAAATGAATTCAGAGCGCATAAATATAAGTAAATGCTGTCGTAGCAAAATCAAATTTTGAACATCGTTAAAATGATAGCCAAATTCAGACAATTAGATCGAGGAAGATGACATACATGTTTCTTTTATGACAGCGAGATATTCCGATTTTAATTGTACGAAAAATAAACACCTAGTTTCAATTTAAATCTTTTAAATCAGTAGTCTAATTTCATGATGTCATCTCGCTTGTCTAGAAAATAATTTATATTACAGCTCTTTAAATTCTTGGTCTATTAGAAAACGTTTTAATTGATAAGTTCACGAAAAGGAAGCAAAGCACGTGTATGAAAATGTACAATAATTGTCTAGGGGTCGCTATCACCAATATCGTTTCAATTTATCGCTAATTGTGTTTTAATAATCCTGAATACCATTAAATTCGGAAAATAATAGCGATGAACTGTGACTGTCTTTCACCATTTTGAACAGCATATTTATACTGTTCAAGATGGGTTTGGTATTTTTCGCGATGTATCACAGAACGGTAATTTTCCGTTGTATATTATTTTCCATTGCAAAACGGGGCATATCCAAGGAAGTAAGAATTGATAAAAAGTCATCAGTCTTGTTTGTACAGTATAAATATTATAGGAAATTCATGGATTATTTCATAGAAAATATTCACAATATTATATTGAATGATTTACCACGAATGTATAATAAAAATATGAAAAACTTAGTAAGAACTTCATAATTTATCAAAACAGCAAGAGAATATCGTAAAAATCACTATATCATGTGAAGTCATTCTATTCTGTGAAACATTTTAGTTTGTGCACTTGAACAAATTTCCTTATTTCTAGACTAGAAATACTCTTCTTCAGGTTCAGATGGCGCAGGATGTTCTTGATACTGGCTGTTTTCAGCTATATTTCGTTTGTAGATGAGTGTTTCACGAAAGGAAAGAGGATAGAACTTAGCAGTGACAAAGAATATCATTGTAACTCTTGGTTTAGGGTATTCTCTAAGAGAAATTGGATGTTGAGTGAACAAACCTCATTCTACAATCAACTACGTATTAAATGAATTTGGATACAACTGTTCAACAAAGAACCTACCAAGGAAAGCCAAGAAAAAGAAGCTCATTTTCAGGGACGAATGTTTTATAGTTCAACATGTGAGGGAAAACACCATTAAGTGCACCCAACGTCCGCAAAATGATGGAACAACCCACGAAAAATAAATCATCAAACAAGACAATTTGCAGAGTACTGTGGAAGTATGGTTATCATGGCAGAAAAGCACAGAAGACCCCATTCATAAGTAGAAAGATCGACTTGCCAGAATTAAATTCTGCAGAGAGCACGAAAATAAAGGATCGATGTTCTGGAATATTTTGGTTGGATGAAACAAAAATACTTCTTTATAGTTCAGGTGGATGTAAAACTGTGTAAAGAAAGGTAAATATGGTCAACGAAACTTGAAACTCCCTGCCTCCTGTGAAACGTGGAGGATATTCTGTGATGATTTCGGGTGCATAGCATCTAATAGGGTAGCAACTGTACACATCATCGATGGCATCATTAACAAATGGGGATATTTAGATTCTTGAAAAAAATGTTAAGCAAAGTGCAGAGAAAATGCAATTAAGGCCGAGGTACTTTTTTCAACAAGATAATGACCCCAATCACACTGCTGATGTCTTCAAACAGTGGCTGAAATGGAACGTGTCAATGCAAATCGAACACCTCCATAATCCCCTGATATGAACACGATTGATCATGTCTGGGTTAATCTAAAAAAAAAGGGTGCATTCAAGAAAACCTCAGTCACTGGAACAATTAAAACGAGTGATGACAGAAGAATGGGAAAAACTGTTGATATGAGTTGCCAAAAATTTGTGCATTCAATGCGAAGACTATGCTATCTCGCTCTTTCTCTCTCTCCCTTTCTCTCGCTCCCTTTCTCTATTTCTCCCTTTCTCTCTCTCTATTTCTCCCTTTCTCTCTCTCTCTGTCTCTCTCCTGTCTATCTCTGTGTCTCTCTGTCTCTCTCTCTGTCTCTGTGTCTCTCTGTCTCTCTCTGTCTCTGTGTCTCTTTCTCCGTCTCTCTGTCTCTTTGTATCTCTCTCTTCTCTCTCTCTTGAGGATACACCTGTTTTCCTTTCTTGTGATTGGATTCATCTTAAAACAAATACTATGAAGTTCTATAATTTTTTATGAAAATATGTACTTTTAAGTTATCCAGTCCTCATGTAATTTACTTTCTACTCATATTTTTTCACTTATACTTATTTATTATTTCACTTATGCTTATACTTTATTATTTTTTAAATACATAATTTCATCTCTGATTTCCGTGTAACTTTTATTTTTGAACCTTTTTTAATCAATTTCTTCAAAATTTGTTTTTCATCTTCTTATTTTCAGACATAAACATGTCAATTATTTATTATTTGTATGTGTGAGTAACACGCGAGTATTATGTATTATTTGTTTGTGTGAGTAACACGCCAAATGTTGTTTATGCACAAAAAATAATTTTTTAATGACCAAATATTTGTCAAAAAGAAAAAGGATACTTGTGTTTATTTTTAATTATGAATATTTATTTGTATTTTTATTTGAAAGCAAATAAACTGTTTGTTGATGGTTTTGTTTCCACAAACTTATAAAAAGAAGACAAAAAATAAAGATATAACAGAAATATAATAATGTGTAAATATTTAATTTCTAGTTACGAAAAGTAAGTGTACAGACAAACTTGTTATACACTGAATATTAACATCTTTCTTTCCATGACCTGTTTACTTGCCGAGACAATAGCATAATGCCTCATTGTAGACGAATATCGCAAATTATAGCAGATTTTATAAAATAAAAATTTACATTGAATAAATTACAATCTGTGGATTTTATAAAATGAAATCAATGTAAAGGAAAGATGGAAAATTAAAGCACTTAAAAAATAAAATGTTTATAAATCTTGATAATTACTAAGGCTGTGGATAGTTGGAAGACTCTTTGGAAACTTCATGTTGCAGTGAAACCAATATATGTTCTGTCTGACGTTAATTTAACTTAGACACCGTTTCGTAAAACTCAGCGTTTTACTTCTTCAGTTAAACAAGAATTTTTTCAGTTATCACTAAATTAGAAGATACAAGAACAATTTCATGTTAGGTTCCAATTGAACTATCACATATAATGTAATATTTATTTAATTATTTATTTTACGTAAAAAACAGTAAAAACTGCGTATGACGTGCTATGGGGAAAAGTGAATTGTGTGCTCATTTTCAAAATTCTGTGATCCGTACACTAAGTCATATACTACTTGAATTTTGAAAGAAAAAAGGATAAATATGCAATAAATTTTGGGCTCTTATCCATGTTGTCCTTCGGAATAATACTTCCTGCCGCGACAACATGGAAACGATAACTTGAATAATTGTATTTCCCACTGAAATCTAGAAGACGTGCACAGAAAATGAAGTTACATTTATGTCCAGAAGCAAGACAAGGGGCCATCTCAGCATTTGCTCAATGGATCAGGGAAACTGGACGACAAACCTGATCGAGATGGGGGTCATTGACCCAGAAGCTGCGATACAATACTTGTTACATATTGTTTAGAATTATACAGTCCCATGATAAATAATACATTAAATATCACTGTTAAAATTAATGTTACTTTCCTTGTGACGCTCAGTAGTCTCTAATTGTATAGAAACAGTTATGCAGCAGAAACGATTTCACTTGGGATTTAAACTTTTCTATCGAATTTAATCGTTTAATATCATCTGGCAAAGTGTTATAAAATAATGTTCATGTATTGTATGTGAATTTTTTGTAATGAGCTGTTGATACTGTCACCTGATGAATATGATTTCTACGTTGAGTGTTATAGTAATAGACTTTGGCAGTAATAGACTGGTACGATTCTCGTTCCAGTCCAAATCTTTCTCACCTACGCTTCGCTCTTCCTGGGGTCGTCCTTCTTCTTCTGCCGCGCATCGTACAAGTTTGTTCGCGCTTCCAGCCTCGAATAATTAATGTTGCTAAAGTTATGTTTTAAATGCTCGGCCTACCTACCACACTTTGGGCATGTGTGGTCTCAGCGTGCAACATGAGACGCTGGATTTAGTTAATGTCCTTCTACGCGAATTTTACAAATTTGAAATTATTTCGGAGCCAAACAGTCACTTCGCTTGCTCTCTCAAATATTGTGAATGCAAAGAATGCTTGTGCACTCCATTTCTTAATTACCTCACTTTCGAAGATACGCTTCACAAGCTAACTTTTAACTACCAAGTTAAAATAAACTCCTATGCTATCAAGTTACAATCGCCGTCGCTGCTGCAGCCAAAAAGAGCTCAGTCCAGTCGCCGTCGCTGCTGCAATGATAGAGCTCAGTCTAGTCGCCGTCGCTGCTGCAGTCATAGAGAGGGCTCCTCCGAGGCGCGCCGCGATACTTATGGTACTCGCGCTTGGGGAAATTTTGGAGGGGTGAATATTCTCCTCTTTTCGTGACCTCCCGGAAAAACATTATTCACTAGTTCGGGCGTCAGAGTTCGAAAAGCTGTGGGTAGATGGCGCGTTTAGCTGATGGTGGCGTTATGGGGTTGTCTAATCCCATGACGTCACAATATGCACGTTTATATATATATATATATATAAAAACAAATTAATTAAAGGTACGTAAATTGCCATTTGAGTTTCACATTGATCCTCATTTGAAATGTGACCACCAGCTCGAATGAGATATTTGATTTAAGGTGACCATAGTTGAGACAAGGGAAAAAAAACAGATGCATGAAAATGAGTTTGGATGAAGGTTTCAGCTATATATATATATATATATATATATATATATATATATATATATATATATATATATACACACACACAGGGTGAGTCACGTAACCTTAGAACCTTCTGTAACTTTTGAACGATTCAAGTTATTGCAATGCAGTTTTCACGAAAGTGCACGAGGGAACGGGACTAATTGATAAATGTAATTATTTATATTTTATAACTTGTATTTTACGAGATATGTGAGGAAACTTTGTTTTTTCAAATGGAACAATGCATATTTTTTTCAGTATATCATGACGAGCGTAAAAAGAGGAATTCAGTGATATAGATATTGTTATATGTTAGATAAGCATTTTTTTGAGTAATTTTGATTTTTTGCGGGCCAGTTTTAACGGATATTTTGAATGTAACTGCCCAGCATGCAAGGCCACACAGGGTTCCACTAGCAAACGCGCACTCGGGGAAAGGAAGCTGATTTAAGTATTTCATAATACCAAAAATATTTCAAATATTCACAAACTTGTTGCAATTTATTCCTCAACTCTGCTTTTCATCCCTCCACATTTTCAGATTTTTTGTCTTTCGTTGATTGAAGGAATTGAAGGATTGAAAAGAAAGGTTTGCCATTAGTATGTATTGTAATTGTTTATTTCTTCAACTCCATTAAAGAGGTTTTATATCGCAGGATATTAACGGAATCTTGAAACAAAAGACAATAAGGATAAATAGTTTAGACTGTACAAAGAATATTGCACATTTTGCGAAAACAATTTTAACGTTAATAAGCATATAATAGTGACTTAGTGAGAGAAGCATAGGGATAGTTATTATTATTACCTTCCTGAATTTTTTTAATAAGGTGTTATTATATTCTTATTAACAAAACAACTATTTGCTGAAAATATGCAGTTTTCTTTGTACAATCTTAATAATTCATACTTATAGTGTGTAGTGTCCAAGATCCTATTAATATCCTGTGGAATGACACCCCTTTAAATGAAGTTGAAATAAGTCTCATTTCAATATATACTACATATGACAAATCCGTATTTTAAATCCTTAATACAAAAAGTCTGAAAATGCGGAAGCATGGAAACCAGAGTTTCAGAAAAATCTGCAACAGTTTTGTGAATATTTGGAATATGTTTCGTATCTTCAAATACTAAGATTCTTTCCCTTCTCCGAGCACGCTTTTGCTGGTGGAGCGCTGCGTGGCCTTGCGTGGCGGGCAGTTAAATTCAAAATATCCGTTAAATATGTCGCAAAAAAATCAAAATTTCGCCAAAAAATGCTTATGTAACATATGACAAAATATATATATATATATATATATATATATATATATATATATATTGTGACGTTTGGGGCATCGCCACAAACCCCACAACGCCCGTCGGCGTAGGCGTGGAGAGCGAAGGTATGACCGAACGTCGGTCACTGATCGAAAAAGGCGCTACCTGTTAGTTACGGCCTGAAATCTTCTTGTGTGGGACGCCGAGGTGAGAAGTCGAGTAAGGTAGCGGGATAGTCGAGGTAGAGAAGCGGTAGTTTTGGAGGTGCTAGGAAGTGGGAAATGATAGAGTAGCGAGGCTACGTGGTGTAAGGAGAACATTATAGGAGATTGCAGTAAGAACTGTGAAATTTAGAACGGATCAGAATAGTGGCTGTGGTTGCGGAACGTTGAGAGTTTTTGTAAAGTATTAGTGAGGCGACACGCTAACTAGTACACGCGGAGAGACTGGGCAATACGCGTACTCGTGTCGCAAGAAGGCGGGCGAAGAAGACTGGACCGTGGATCTGGTGGTGGGCGTGAAGAAGACTGGTACGTGGATCTGGTGGTGGGCGTTAAGAAGACTAGTCCCTGGATCTGGTGGCAGGCGCAAAGGAGACCGAGTGGCCTTCGGAGCGGCATTGAAGCGGGCTACGTTGCAGGAACGCGAGTGGCGGCACGGCTGAATTTCCAAATTTGCACAAAACTGAGGTGGGAGACAGGAACTAGAAAGGTAGTGTTGGCACCAGAAACCAGAAATACTAAAATTTGCATGTTCGCCTTAAAATTGAGTAACGGTGAAGTATTTCATAACCTCGTACGCCGGTAGTACATTTCAATCCGAAGCTGTATTAAAGAGAATTAATTTGTGTTCATTTTGTATGTAATTGACGAGGAAATCTCGTACGCGAATAGCAGTAAGACTTGTAATAATGTGTGCTGGTAAATTAACTCAGTGTAAAAAAAGTAATTAAATTTCATTCACTAGTGTTGGCCAAGCAAAAACTTCGTGCACGAATGTTATAAGGAAAATATCGCTAGCTAGGCGAAGAGTGAAACCATAAGCAAATATTTCTTTTGTAAATTTCTCTAAGAGGTCTGACCATCAGTGGTTTGCATGCGTTCAAACACGCAGCCAGCAATTGAGTATTTTTTTGTTCTCTTATTTTGGTGACAGTGTAAGAGGGTTGATTTGTGCAATATTTTAAGAATATATTACTGTTTTACCTAATTCTGTGTCTGGGTGTGTCTTTCTCATACCCTAAAGATCCTGCCCCCTGAGATATTCAAAGCTCGAAAGAGCATTCTTTCGGACGACTGCTACACTAGTGGTGGCGTTAGAATATATATATATATATATATATATATATATATATATATATATATATATATATATATATATATATATATATATATTCTAACGCTCGTCTTGATATATATTTAAAAAATATGTATAATTCCATTTGAAAAAACAAAGTTACCTCCAATATCTCATAAAACAATTACCCCCATTCCCTCATGTACTTTCGTGAAAACTGCATTGCAATAACTTGAACCGTTCGAAAGTTACAGGAGGTGCTAAAGTTACGTGACTCACTCTGTGTGTGTATGTGTGTGTGTGTGTATATATATATATATATATATATATATATATATATATATATATATATAGAGAGAGAGAGAGAGAGAGAGAGAGAGAGAGAGAGAGAGAGAGAGAGAGAGGATAGTGAAATTATTCATGTACAGTCTGCAGCCTTGCGGAGCTCAGTTGGGGGTTGATCCTAACCAGAGCAGGATTTGGATGAGATAGTAAAGGACAATATATACAAGCCCACTGTACTCAAGTGGAAGTCCGTGTACTATTACGTTTACACTAGCTGCGCTGAGAAGTCCCGTAGTTACTGCGGAGACTTGGAAAATTGTCCACAAACCACTTTGTTCGGTGGAATTAGCGTACATAAATTATAGTGCACTACAGGAGACACTCGTTGGCACCATCACTGTCCAGATGTATGTGGCACAAACAGCACGCGAAGAGCTAAGTTCAATTGTTCATCAGCAGAATAAGTTATGAAGTGTGACGAAACTGTTTACACGTAGTTCTCTGCACGAGACACAATAATTGCACGTAAATGAAAGGAAAATGAAGTATAAACGACTGCTTCGTACACAATGAATCTGTCAGAAATTTGCAAATTTGCTCACCTGTGGTTATAAAACGAATGTTGAATGTCTAGTTGCATTCCAAACTCTGGAACTCCCACTTGTCCTTATAAAAAAAGTACGAGGTGGAGACGACACAGTTTATCGTCAAGGCGTTATGTCTCAAACGGAATCCTACCGCTAAGGGTTCGCCCATAAATCACATAACGCGAATTTGGAGGATTTTGAATCATCATCTCAACCCTGTAACGCACCCGCAGTGCGTGCTTGAACCCCCCCAAAAAATTAACGCTTACGACCACCCCCTTGTAAATGCAAGAAGTGAAAATAAATTATAGCATAGTAAAAACAAGTTGTATTTGTTTTACTTGTTTTGTATATAAACAGTAATGATAATTACAGAAGAAATTAGTTGGCGATCCTGTTTGCCAAGAGAATTATAAACGATTTACAATTGAGAGTTACTAATGTCGACTGTGAACGCTCCTACTACGGGGAGAGTACTGACAAGAATGTTCTGGGTTTGCTGAATTCTAGGAGGGGTAAGGATAGATGGGAAGGGAGGAAGGCAGGGGACAGCTTTCTCAGAAAGCCTAGCAGATCGACTTCAGAGGAAATAGGGGCATGAAGAGGGTTTATATGTTGTGAGGGAGAAACTTGGATATCTGACACAGAATGACAAATATTAGTTTGAATTACATCGTTTAAATTACCTTAATGATTGAAATTAATGTCATGCTTTACCAGTAAGTGTAATGCAGTACTCTCTCCGTAGTAGGAGCGTTCACAGTCGACATTAGTAACTCTCAATTGTATATCGTTTGTGATTCTCTTCTACAACTTTCATGTATTTTAGTTCACTATGTTCTCAAGAACTATTGACAATTTCTAATGTTTATTGAAGTCTAAATTCTGCACATGAAATATGTTTTCAACATGATACTATCTATTAAGGTCAATTTTATCATGTTATCTCATCCGATTCCTTGTAAATTGTTATTAAAGGCCTGATGATTGAGGCACAACTCGACCTCTGAAACGTTGCCACGTTGTTCTTGTTTCAAGATACCAATTTAAATGTAATAATTATATGTTTTAATAAATGTAGTTTGTGACTGTCTATAAAACGAAATTAGTTGGAACTTTTATTAAGTTAAAACAAATTAATTAGTAAATATTTTAATGTTTTAGTACAAATCACAAAAAAGGAATTATTTCAACAAATGTTGAAAAATGTAAAAAAAAATAATGTTACGTAATATTAAACTACTACCCTCTATGTAACGCAGCGTAACGCTTCTTCAAACCCCATCCTCTCAAACTCCCTCCTCTCTCTTGGTTGGTGATTACGGGCAGGTCAACAGCTTAGGTCATTAGTCCCGTAAGTGTATTTCATGTTTTGTCATCAGGAGATGGCGGTGATCTTTCCCCGCTGGATGACGAAATCCGGCGCAGACCTACCGTCGACCAGCGGGGTTCCCCCTGACCAGGACTCTTTCACCAGTGGAGTACCGCCCCAGCCGGGACAAGCACTAAGCTCCCGACCGTTCTCTCGGAATATGTGGGAAAGTAGTGCATGTTAATGTAAGTGTGTGTGTGTGTAAGGGGTGAGGATAGTACAAGAGGAAGGAAAGATCGCGCGCGGTCCGTGGCCCGTTTGTAATGGTACTGTTCCAGCATTCGCCTGGTGTTGATCGGAGAAACCATGGAAAACTACCAATCATAGCAGCCGGCCGCTAGAATTCTCCTCCAGACTGCGACTGAATTCGACCTCGCTGAAAAGCTAGTGTCGAAAATCCTGCCACCGTCAGGACTCGAACCTAGGACCTCCCAATCAGAGGCGCTGCAGTGACATCAGTTACTGAGCTACCGTTCCCGCATATAAGCAAGCTGCACATGTATTCGGCACCGGGCTTCCCTGATTGGCTAGCGGGCGCGCAGCGCGAAATCCGTATGTTCTCTTTCTACGGAAGTGTTTAAAGTTCGTTTTAAGCGCCGTTTTGTCAATTTGGAAACTGCGTTTATACTTTTCATTTCAGTACTATTTATACATATGTTTTATTATGTTTTTCTGTTCATATTTTGTTATTCATTTACATTTAATTTTATTCTTATTAATACATATATAATTGGACACATGGGGGAATCAAGGATTCTATTCTATTCATGTCTTAATATTTGTAATGGACCATTAAAAAATGTTTAGTTTTAGAGGAAGGGAAATGTGGTAAAAACAAAAGAGCTGAAGGTGTTGATGGAAACAGTTTTCTTAGTATTATATCCAATTTTCAGCAAAATTAAAATAAAATTAACTTAAATTGAAAATTGAAAATTTTATTCAAATATCTACTGAACTTCACATTTTGTAGTTCAAATTTCTGAAATTCAAATTTCTAAATAATGTTTTCCAACAACTCATTTTAAAAACATTTCAAAAGCATCTAAATGAATTTGTACAATTTTTTTGAGGATATTTTTATAATGGTTTTAGTGCCTGAAATCTTTAACATCTGCACGTATACATAAGACAACTATAAATGATTTATCATGTATTTCATACTATTGAAATTAATGAATTACATTACATTGTGAACACTAGCACAACAAAAAAGAAGCAAAAAGAGACGATAATATAAATATGATACAGAGTGAGCAACTATGAAATTTGGCCCGACCTAGGCCCTAGTTATGATCATGCCAGTAGCGCACAGATCTTTCTGTTGGATTTGTATGACCACTGGCATAATCTTTTGCAGAAATATCTTCATCTAATTCAAGACGGGTCTGATGATACTTGCATTATTCTCCAATACTCATTCCCATTTTAAAATATTGAAGGAATATTTCTCTTGAAGCCTTATCAGCTGTCAGGAACCACAGTGTTTCATCAGTTCTTACATTGTGGTTATGACTTTATTGTTATAACGTTGCACAATTCTTTCTGAAAATAAAAATAAGTTATTTAATTGTTAAAATGAAAATTTTTGATAATTTCAAGGGATAAACCTAATGCTCTCAATTTAATGTGTCAACCTTTTCGGATATACTACTGATTATTAATAAATTATATTATGACAATAAATCATGTTAAATTTTCTAAATTGTAAATATTTCAATAATATTTACATTATTATTATTATTATTATTATTATTATTATTATTATTATTATTATTATGAAACATATCTTCTCTGACTTTCCCAATTTTTGTCATTAAATGAAAACCTATTTCTTGATAGTGCGTGACATTATGACAAGTGACAGTTCCTTATGTCTAAGAATATAAAATAAAAATTATTTTAATTTATGCGTTTGTTTAAGTTTTAACATTAAAATTAGTAGTACTACAGATTATAAATTACAGTAATTTTAAAAACATTCTCAAGTTTTTGATTATATATTATAAGAAGCTATAGGTGTATTATTAAAATGTGAATAGTTAATTATTAATTGTTTAATTAATAGATACTCAAATTTAACATGTATAATTTTTTTAATTTTTATTGATTCCTACTAAATTTTGGATATTTACTTATGATTTCCATCTTTATTTATATGTATTCCACAATTGCCAAAGTAGGATTTTTGAAGGAAAAATTTGTTTATTGATGTTTTTATTAGTATAGTGAAGTATATTTCTTAAGGGGTTTAGTTTGCTAGGCAGAAGAAAGATAAATTTTCGTAAACTCAATTTTCTTACACTGGACTAAAGAAAAGCACGAATAGTGTTTGGGGATATATAAATGGACCGTCGAACTCACTTTTCCATTCTTTGATTAGCTACAAGAGTTAATTGATACGCTGGATGTTTGCTGTCCTGAACGCCTGATTGCGCGTCGTTACGTGGGAGAAATTTCTACGAATACAATGGGCCTAAACTTGCACGTTCACGCGGTTTGGTTCTGAGAATGCTGTGTGCCTAAACTACCAAACCAAGTTTCAGAAAAATTAAATTCAATTCCTCTACGGAACAAGGCACACAATGACAACAATCACAAGTAGCCCCAATTTTTAATGAATTGAACCATTCATGGTTCCTTGGAGAATCGAGAATATCAGTTTTAAAACAACTATTATAACTATATTAATGTTCACGTCTTCACAAATACTGTATGTGGCAAGGTTTTTTGAAGCTGTATGAAGACGTCTGTAAACAAATTTAAAAACAATGTAATCAAATCGAAAACCCTACGTACCTTTTTAAAGGTATCTTTTCTCCTTGTGTATGCAGTGTTAAGTTTCATTTTTACAGACAATGTAGCTGGGCAGCCAGCATTTTTAGAAAGTTCTATTTTCTCTTCTACTACTTTTCTGTACGTACTATGATGACATAAGGACAATATTTACTATAATAAAATAAAAACATAAGGTGTATTTCTGTCAACTTTCGATGAAACAAATGATTTTCATTATCTAACATTCCATTTCGTGTGGGTGATCTTCGCGTATTCCTATATCCAATTGTTAATGTCTTCAATTGAATTTATTGCACTTCTTATGACAATTTCTTCTTCATTATCCTTTTCAACTTCATAACTGTAATTCGCTTGGAAAGAAATATAATTTAGTTTCCTAGTTCGCATTTATTCATATAAAACCAAAATATAAGTTTAAGTACTTAACTGACAAAACACGTTGGCTTGTTAGTTCCCATAATGGAAATGACTAATATCACAGCTGATGTCAGAGGAAAACGAGAGTCGATAGCTGCGTCCACGAACACAGTAGCCGAGTCCACGTGCACTGACGCTCGCTGTGGCTCTGCAGGGATCCGTGGAAGAACATAAGAATTTCACACGGTTTCGCACTCCGCGTCAGTCAGCCGATCAGGAAAGCCCGGTGCCGAATACACGTGCAGTTTGCTTATGTGTCTCCCGGTCCGCTCTTTAGTGTTACGTAATTTATGGACGACCCCTAACGGCAGTTGAAAACCAGAGAGGTCCGTGAGGAGAGGGTGCAATTAAGATGTAGAATCTTTGGCTCACCCAGTTCGCATATAGCCAATTAAAAGTATTTACTCCCATACAGATCTGGACCTGGACAGGAATTCGCAGCAAGAGCGAGCGCTGCGCCCGTTACGAGCTGAGCGTCTGGCGGTTGCCGCCTGCCGCCGACGTCTGGGGCCCGGACCGGAAGCAGGATCAGCCGCGCGACCTCCGCCTACGTTGGTGAGCTATCTGGGCCGGTCGAGGCGCTGATAAGTTTGACAACTCGCTCGTAACTTACGCTACGCTTTGATAAACGGCCAATGAGTGGCAAAAGGCGAAGAAGACGACGTCAGTAGAGGGAAGAGGCGATCCATTGTACTATGTTCCAGTTTAAACACACTGGCACTTCAAGGTCAAAAGCTGGAAGGACAGTGGGTCTTTGTACTAAAAATGTAAGTTGTAACGAAGCTCTCGATTAGATAAGGTGTTCCTTTAGCCGTCCACCTCGTGACCTTGAAATGCCATTGTGTTTAAATAGGAGTAAAGAAAGATGAACCTCATTTAGTTGTTCCTGTCGAATGTGAGAAATGCAGCGTTACGACGCAGTCTGTTCGTCTACGGATGGAAACAGTCATCTTGTTGGATAAGCGCACAACAAGAGCTCTAAAAGAGGTAATGGATTTTTCATCCTGATTTGATATTATATATAATGTTATATGACCAAGCTTACGTTATATTGTGTATGCAACACTAAATCTGCACGACGCACGTCAGCGAGATTCTGTTTTAATCATATGCATGATTGATCGAATTTGATGCTAATGGGCTGCCATTCTGTTTTTAGTACTACTTCTATACATTTATTTACTTAAATACTTCATCAAAGATATTTTCTTTGGACACGCGAAACTCTGGCAACGTCTTTTTGTGGATTCATCAAGAAATCGGAGCATGGTAATCGGGAGGATACGGTTTTTGATAGGGCAGCAATCAAGGGTTACGACGCAACGAAGGTAGCGTGAAACATCGCACTTTCTACGTCATCCCTGACCTTTATTGTATGCATTGATCTCTTTCCACTTTCGCTAAGGTCGACGAGACGTAAGCAAAGGGAACTTCAGTCATGCGTAAAGGTGCAAGTGATAAAACTCGACTAAACTCCTACCTTTAGTCAAGTGCAACGCTTACTATTAAAACTTACTACACTTACTATTACAATACTTATTAACACTTAATTTTACTATAGAGTAGCGCAAGCCTACATGTCCCTGCACAATAACAATTACTGATTTTCCCTTAACTAGTAGTTGAAGAAAAGTTATCAGTACCTCGTAAAATATTTATTGTAATTATTAACTTGTAAAATATTCATTGTGAAGAAGTCAAGTAACGATTCAGTTATCACCAAAAGATTGTGATGTATACTTTATTGTAGTTATTACTAAAGTATTAGTCCACTAAGTATTTTACGTAATCTGCAGTCATTTGAGAAGAAGTGACTTGTTTTGGGTAACTGAAACTCGGATTTTATTACAACGTAATTGCGTAGAGCTGTTAAACTTGTGTTTGCCTTTAAATTATAAGTGTGCATACTGTTGTGTTAATCATTTTTTTAAATTTATTTTATTTTCAATTTTATTAATTTTGATTTCGTAGAAGTTGTAAACAGACACTCGAATGTATTGTTTTCACATTCGAGTATATTTATGTGTGTCCTACGATTGAGTTATCATTTCCAAAACCTCGCAAAAACGATCTCACACGTAAGGATCCTTGGGGAAAGTTGGCGACCTTCTACTTACTAAGACTTCAACTGCGTATCCTTGTTGGAGGGTTACTTCCCGTGCTCGGCCAAAAAGAAATACGTACAAAAGTTCTTGCGACCGGAAATATAGGGCTCTAGCACGGATGGTTGCACTCTCCAGCTCGCGCCCCAGATCCCGTCTGATTACGGCATGTCAAGGTTGCAGGAAAGGTAACAAGCTTACTAGAACTCGCGGGCATTGCGTCCACAGAAATTGGCACGAGATTTAAAAGGAAAGGTTGTACAAATAGTACGGAATGGCGGTACGTCACTGAATTCGTGGCCCATGACAGTTTTGGGGAGAAGTTACTTGACAGTTATTGTCACAACTTTAGCTATATTAATTCCCATTTTCTCTTTAAGGCAAATAAATGACCCATTAAAATAAAACATTACATAAGTCCGATTTCAAATTCTCAATTGAGAGTTAAATTTTAAAAAATTGAATCAAAACTATCTTGATTTTGTTATCCTGTTTACTTAAGAGTGAATTAAGAGCAAGAAGATTTTACGTTTAGGTTAGAAGGTTTATCAGACAAATATTTTCTTGTTAAAAGCACTCTGTCCGAAACCGAGAATTGTTAACTTATAGAGACTTGTTAATTTATTACATATTATTGCTAAATATAATAAATAATTGAATGATTAATATCACAACACAAAAGGAAAACAAAGAAAGAATTCGCCATTCAAACATATTCCGGTCACTAAGCAAAGATGTTTACATAAGGGAAAAATAGAAAGAAAAACATCAAATAGTAATAAATAGTGAGGAATATAAACGTAATACAATTCTCGGTTATTTGAAAACAAAATCTGGCAAACATATTTTCGTATGAAGCCGCTAACCACAGCCTCGCGCCGCTCCAGCTTGTACATGTAAACCCCTGCCTGGATTTTAAGGGAAAATGAGTGCGGAGTCAGGGGAAGTTGCCCGTGCCCGCAGGAGCGCCGGCCTCCACTGGCGGGCAAGTAGCTCGTGCGGGCGCGGTTTGACGTGCCTGATCTAATTGAAACTTGAACCGGCGGGCAAAAATTGCGACGATCCATTAAAATCTCCGTTATATTAATGAATATTTAAATTATAAATTAATATATGGGTTGCTGGGCTTCTTTCATTGTTTACTGCATCATGAGAGTGCAGCATCGATTTGGCGTTGTGACCTGAGCCTGATAACTGTCTTTGTCTGTGGAGGCACAGAAGCCTCTGACGGGGCCACGGCCTATCAGCGGCGCCCAAACCTCGGGCTTTGGGGTAAGGGGTACGTGTGGTTAACACGAAGACATCCCTACCGGGAATCGAATTCGGCGTCGCGTCATGGAAAGCGAGCACGCTGACCAGTGGGGACGCTACCCGTGGGGACGAGCCTGATAACTAGTGCTAAAAATATTGATATTGGGAACCTCAGAGTATATGTGTACTAGCGCATGATCAAGGATAACAACAGACGCACTTACACACAAATGTGGGTATAAATGTAATGTAATCTGTTTCAATAAACACTTAAAAATATAATAACAAATCTTTAATCTCATAAAAATAAGTTTTCTTCTTTTGTGCATGGTCACTAATTCTTACGTTCACTGTTCATTGATTGGAAAGAGTTACTTTCGGCTACGCGTACGGTAAAGTAAATTTTGCCGTCTACGCACCCCAAAGAAGTCATGGCCACCTAAAGTAATTGAGAACTGCAAAGTAAACAAAACACTGGTATGATATTGAAACACTGGTAAGCTGCCGCCACGCTTATTGAGAATGATCCCAAGACGATATTCTTGTAAGTTTCCATAAATTCGTGCTACAAATAACGTTCGCAACTCGTACGCAAATATTTGGCGTACACATTTCAAAATATTGGACTTGGGCCCTATCGTCGCTTCGTTCGTCAACATTTTATTCGTTCGCCAAAGACTCACTCTCTTAGTTCCGTAAAGAACTATTCTGCAATAAAAAAAATTCAACCAAGAATATGCAAATATAGAAAATGGAACACTCACTGGACAATTTTAGAAATGATCTTAAGTATTTGCATTTTTTGTATTCAATTGTTGGTATAGACACTCATGTGCACTGTTTAGCAGGGGAAAACAGGTCTGTTTGAGAGATTACTAAAAAATATTTCTTACTTAATTCTACAAAGCGAACCCCCTTGTGTGTTTTTATAACGCGAGCTAGAACTTTCTACTGCAATTAACGCGAGCTCTTCTCTCGACACGATTCGCGCTCCTCTCAGCCCGTAACTTTGAAGTTTCCTAACCAACTAGTAAGTTAACTGTTCTCTCCCCATTTTCTTCACGATCTGATATTTAACTTGGAAAACAAAACATTACGTCTAAGAACATATTTCAGTTCTTTAACATAGGCCACTACTTAGCATGTAATTGGGCTTCGGGTAAAAACTCCGACAATATTTCGGTATAAGACGATGAAACGTTGCCACTTAATTATGGAGCGATTGTAGGGGACATATAGTACTCGTTGACTCAGAGTTCGAGTATTTACCTTTTACAGTGCATTCTCTGGAAGAACACCCCTATTAAACGGCCATCCTTCTCAATGACCGGTTTATCTGGGAACAAACACTGAAAGTTGTTAAATTATACACCCGTTAACGGACCACTCCTCTCCCACACCAATGACCAGCCCCTTCATAGCAATTTTCTGAATTTAATCCTTTTAAGAGACCACTTTAAGAATAATTGTAAGTATACAATATACCGAAATTTCAGTAGTGAAAATTAAAGCTGGTGCATGCATTCGCGCATTATGTCCTATTCCCAGCTTGCTACTCGAGGAAACCGGAGGGCGGGGAATTTGAAATCAAGTAACCGTGGCTCCTAATATGGTATCACATCTGATCACTCTTTCATTTTCATTTCTTCTAATGAGACGGTAGATGTGGAAGTGCCCTAACATTTAATCCTTTCAATTAGCAAACTCTTTCTTACCATACCTTCCTGGAAGAATATATAATGCGGTAGAATATCATAGTCGAAAGACATGGTTATCGACGTGCCACGTAACACACGAGAGTTTTGGTTGCGTCTGGAATCAGAACCTAGGGCTCGCCTAAGACCAACCGTTTCATTGTTGTTTTTTTTAATTGTGCAAGTAGGAGAAAGTAGGAGTTTAATTGTGGAAGTAGGAAAAAAATAGGTTTTGAGAGCTCTTATGACATAGAATGTCATGCACTCCCAAATGACATATTGAGTGTACACAAGAAGTGGGGATTCGTTACCGCTAGATACTATTGGGTGTACAAAAACTGAAAATGATTTCAACGTTTATTTTTACCCCAAAGACGATATAAATATTTTTAAATGCGTTTAAAAGATAGTAAATAATTCTGAAAGGTATTTATGTCAAAAAGGCAAAAATAAAACTTAGTCAAATGTTCCATTTTCCTAATGATCACATACTAAAATCCTGGTATAAACATTCGATATAATAGACACTTTCCTAAACGTGCAACTAATTGAATAAGATAGTATTCATGATCCAATTGAAAACACGGAATAAAAATAGAAAAATTAGTAAGTATATTAAGTAATTTAGTACAGCATTTTAAGTAAAACAGTTTCTCAGAGCGAAACGTTTTCCGATTAAAATGAGAAAGGGATTTGCCATTTTTTGTCTGGAGTGTTGTTACTATATGGATGGATACGAGTCGTAGGCACTAACAAAGGAGAAAGGGAGATTTATAGAAGGTTTAGAAATGTGGTTATGGCGAAAAATATTGAAAATACGATGGACCGAAAAAAAATTAAAGAATTCATACTCAAAAGAGCAGGACAACGAAGAAAACTGTTGGATTAATAAAGAACGAAGTAGAATTTGATAGTGATGGAGAAAAACACACAGACATTTACAAGTATGTTCAAGTTTATTTACACGTATGTACAATAACTAAATTCTGCTCCGAAATTACACACTTTTGAGTATTTCCCTGTGGATACCCCACCTAGCTAGGGAGGCCCCGCCTCCACTGACGCTTCTCCCGCGCCACTACCGTGACTTCGTCACCCGTGCAAGAGGCACGACACGCTCCAGCCTGGGCGTAAAGTATTGCGCATCATGCGAGGTTTCCAAAACAAAACCCCCGTGTGAGCTCGTCGGCTCAATTTTACACCTAGAGTGTAGCCGTCACGTGACCGTCCTTGGTGTAGGAGGGAGGCTCGCGTCTACCACGTGACCTTCCAGGTCAAGCTGGCGTCCACTTGGTCTAAATATATCCCAACGCCGTGGCGCCAATGCTATTCAGCCTGCAGGTATGCGATACTTCCGCTCCTCCTCCCACCCACGGCCTCCAACGTGACGCTACAATAGTATACATTTTGCGCCAAATTTTTTTTATAAAAAGTATACCCAAATAGAAATGGAAACTATAAAACAAAGGTTAATTTGAGACTATACGTTCACCTTTGAACTCTATTGGATGTTTTAATGAGCAAGTACCTCGAATATTGACAGCTTTGGAAAGAGGAACACAATTAAGCTCTTCATTATAACTGATGTGTCTATAATTGGTTGAAAGTAAAGGTTATATTCGGACTTTTGGTGCTCTTGGGTAGACGGTTCACCTCAACTTTAACATCAAAGCACCGTAGGACTTAGGAACCACAATGAATATCATTGGTGCTTCGGTCTGCCACAGTAATTTTTTAAAGAATTTTTAGGTTTTTGCATCCCGATGCAAATCCACTGAATATGGTGAGGGAACAGAGAGTCCAATCTGTATCCAATTCTTGCACTGAAAAATTGCAATGCTCATAACTAGGGCCCGGAAGTTCAGGCATTTATTTTATCTAAAATAGGCGTGCAAAAATGTATTTATTCTAGATAAAGTAGGGGTGGAAAAAGGCTGGTAAACAAAGAAAAATCACATTTAAAAGGATATATTGTACAAAATTAATAATTAAAAAGATTCATATTTTTATTTAAATTAATATTTACATTAGCATTTAACTTGTAAGGAAACATCTTTTCTTTGTAATCTTGATTCTACATTACCATCCAGTACGATGGCTTCGAAGTGTTTACTCGAGAAGCTAACTATTTGAAATGCTATTGTGGACTCCCTTTTGAATCTTGAAATGACATAAGTGAAAACGGAATTATAGTTTTCGTTCTTCGCACTTGTGTAATCGCCAAAACTGAGAAGAGTATATCATGTAGAGGCAGTTGTCTTCAAAAGGAATCGGAGGCCACAATAAAAAGTTGGTTGGAATTCCTCGTGAGGGAACAAAATCTGTCGGCATCAAGGAAAAAAAATCTTGACTGGTGTGTTGCTTTTTTGTTTAGATTTTTACACAACCTCAGCTTCCACAGAAAGAAAAAATACGTCTGTGCCTTTGTGTTGTCCATTCTTGCAGTTATATATCCAACTTGATCAAGATCGAGGCCAGGTGAAAAAAGGAAAATAATTATGTAAAAGGCAGAAAAAAGCAAAAATAAGACAAAGTGGCAAAAATAGGCATGAGAAGCTAAAATAGGCAAAATGAAAATCCAGTAAAACAATTCCAGAAGTACAGTTAAGTAGTGATTTCTATTGTTAAAAGTTACAAAACAGTAACAATAACAAAAAGGCATTTTGTCAAACTTCCGGGGTCTACTCATTTCTGATATTGCAAAGTAAGAAAATTCTTGGCCTTTTTGTTTCTTGTTCTATGGGAATGTTTCCTTTTTTGGGTAGTAACATCTAACCAGATGCATAGATGTAAGTGAAATCTAATATAAACTAGCCCCGTTTTTGTGGGTTCAACTCGCTCTTAGTAATACTTAAAAAGATGAGGGAAAGTGGATTCCATACCATTTTTAAGAATAGTAGAATACACATGAGACTATTGACAAAGCATTTCGTACTTATATTCATAAGAATTACTTATAAACGGAAAAAACGCATTTAATTCGGTTTTCTAAGACTGTCAGAAACAAATTTAACATTACATGAAGAATTGTGACGCCAAGTTTCAACTGTTTACAAGACAATGAGAGCACTTTCTAGTCATCTACATGCCCAAAGTTTGTGTGAATATAGTTGCATTGTAACTGATTTTAGTTTTCTGCGACGTGCAGGGATGCATTGCGCGTTTTGAAATGCTGCATTTCTTCCTGGTTTTCACTTTTACCGCATTTTCATTTGACCAGTGTACCCTATTTAATTTTGGAACAAATATCGATCACATTTCTAAAGATATTTTATTCGGCGTAATTTCATTCTTTACATTCTACATTACAAACCTCCGGATCATAACGTTCGGGTCTTATTTCCAACTGTGCTTAAGAACATTAACTGAAATTTCAGAAAACTGATAAACTACTACTATAGGAACGTTTAGAATTGTAAACAGTATTATCCAGCTGAAAGTGCCATGCTTTATTACAAAAATTACAAAATAAAATTGTTTTCACTTATATTGCAAGTTTCTTATGCATTTTAAATATTTTCGGGTTTGTAATTTGCATTTCTTAAAATTTATAAAATGCATTTGAGCACTTTATATTAGTTTTTGAATTAATATGTATTATTTTTCAAAATGTACGTAATTTTTTTCAATTAACTGGGTATTTAGAGTTTTCAAGTTGAAATTCGTATGCAATGAAAGTAGTAGCTAAAATAAAGTGGAATTTTTAAATTATCTTACTTTGTGGATGGGCATTGTAGAAGGGGGAGGGGCAATGGGCCCAAGCGCACGCATTCTGTTACAATTTAGTGTTTCTAATTGTGCAAACGATTGTCTCTAAAAAAAACTTGGCATGGAATAACCCGAGTGTGCTGGTTTCCGTTGATTAAAATGAAAATCATGCGGAAACGGAAAGCAGCAAAATGCTTGGTGAGTTTGTACGAGTCAGCCGATGTGCACGCCTCCACGCGCTTGCGCGGACACGCCAGTGCACACGACACCAGCGGCGGCAGCGGCGAAGGCGGTGGCGAAGGCGACGGTGAAGGCGGAGGCGGCGACGGCGAGCGCGCGGAGGCGGGTACGGCGTAGGCGTGCGGGGGCGCCGGGGGGTCGCAAGACCTCGCAGGGGGGCCGGGGAGCCGTGAGCGCGCTGCGGGCCCCGCCGCTGCCCGGGTGCCGGCCGGATCAATAGGGGGCTGACCGGGGCCCCGTGACGTCAGAGCCGCGCCACGCCGCCGCCGCCGCCGCCGCCCCCACCATGCTCGCCGCCGTCGCCGTCGCCGCTGGCGTCGCCACCACCCGCGTCAGACGCATTCCAGCCGCCCCGCCCCCGCCGCCCCCGCCTGGAAGCGCGCGCGGCGCAAGCGGGGAGTGGCGGGGAGTGGCGGGTGGTGGCAGGCGCTGCGCTGCACTTGTTGCGCCCGCCGCCCCGCGCGCGCCCGCCTGCCCGGAGCTCTTCGCGCCACTGCACCCTGGCGCTCGCCTGCCCGCACTCTTCTTCGCGTTCATCTCGCTGCTCCTTTTTCGCGTTTGCACTCGGGCTAATCGCATTGCCGTGTTACCGACAGGCGAAGCCCGTCTTCTTAACTCGTGCAATATTTCTGGGGTTTCATTTTTTTCTCACCTTAAACTTTTATGCGTTATTTATATTTCGTTTCTGAATTCAGTAGAAATGCTGCTACGTTTGTAACTTAAAATAATAGACATAAAAATATTTATTCTGCAAAAGAAATTTGTGTAATGTGATTAGTTTTATCGATAGGCATGCGTCCCTACAACTTATAATTTTATAATTTGTTTTTAAGGTGTAAAGTAGTTTTCATTAAATGTATTCTTCTCATTCAACACAAGAAAGTATTTAGAATATTTATTGCTTGTATTGAAAAAGTACAACATACATTTTACCTGTTTCATCTAGTCGATGACATCCATTCACTTTTTTCATCTTTTCACTGTTTTTTTAAATATCTATTTACTCTGTTTTTAATTATTTGAATTTATTTATTATAGTAATTTTAATATTCACGTCTAATATTAATTTTTCTCTTATAAGTATATGTTTCATATTTTAATAAAGTTTCTAGATTGGCAGCGTGCTTATCTACTGGGCACATTGAAGTAGCTTATCTACTATCTATTTTAAACCTTTTCTATTCAACAAAAAAACACATTGTAACTTATAGTACTACCAAATGTAATGTGATATTTAAAAATAAATATTTTGCCTCAAATTATATAGGGAGTTAAAATATACATTATAATTTCTATTTTTTTTTGTTAACTTACCTATAATGTCCGATTAAAATATAGGGACTCCCCAAGGTCGGGAGCTGGAAAGAGAGGAGGCCACGTTCTTCCAATCGGCAGCTTTAATACCAAAAATTGAAGTAAGGAAACTCCCTGTTCGATGACAGTGTCCCTCTCCTCTTCCAGCCCCCGACATTGAAAAATCACTTTATTTAAATTGGACAAAAATTTCAGTTTTTTATAAAGATATTTTGTAAAAAAAAAACTCCCAGTACGTCAAATTCTAGTTAGATTCTTCTCATAACAAATATTATAGATAACTTTCCACACAAGCCAAAAATTTTATGAGTTTCAGCTCTGAAGATGTGAAATTTATTTTGTCAAAACGTCAGCGGTAAAAATAAAAATTAATTATTCTAAGTAGTTTTAAACTTCGGACCACTGGTTCGTGAGGAGGTAGGCATGCGGTATATATTCGTAGTAGGTATGCGGTATATATAGGTTCATGTTTTGTAATTGTGGTAATGTAACTAAAGTACGTATTCGTCTATGTAGAAAACTGTTCACGTCTGACATCGTACCGATTAATTACACATGCGTGTGAGCAACTTTCCACAATCAACAGATAATTGCCACGACCACATCGACAGGTGTCGACTTCATTTACGGCTGAGTCCAGAACATACTTCATCGTACAGACACTAATGCTCGACTCAACCGCTCCTCTCGGTGGTCAGATCGAACTGCCTTGCTCAAACTCTCACTGTCGAAACTGCTTTGCTTCATTCAACTGGATCTCACGGTCTTGCAGCCGGGTAACTGGTGGAGGCAAATTTATTCCTACAACAATAATAATCTGCTCCTGTAGCCGTAAGTGGAAATGTTTTAAAAGGAGCTATATGGTAGGAGGGGAGGATCCCTCCTTTGAGGCTTCGGTTTGAAATACATGGACGCGTCTTGCAATGCGTCGTATTACATTTCGGTTCTGCGACAACTGCGGACAAGGAGCAGAGCGGACGTACTGTTTGCACATAGTGTACTCTCACAATGGGGGCTACCAAAGGCCAGGGGCAAACCATAACGAAACTTTCTTATCGCAACACTAGGCGGTGCATGTTGTCAGGTGACATTACAGAGAAAATTTGGAAAGCAAAGGGAAATTCTAATTCCCAAAAACATTTAGAAATCATATGAATCGTAATACGTAACTCATAGAAATGCACATTGTCATACATAATATGGGCATGGGTTCGCATTCGTGTTTATTATTAGAGGTAAAGGAATGTGAGCCATGTATATAACATGAGCCGCCTTAATATCTGTTCATATATCAGGAACATTCTAGTAGAAACGATTTTAACCATTAGTTTAGTAACTCCCTTTGCCATCAGAGCTCTGTGGTGCAGTTGTAAATGAGAGCTGATGTGTAACAGAGGTGTTCGTGTTTTCTCGGTTCTAAAAATCTTTGGAAGCGCCTTGGAAGGGTCTTTGGCATTTAATTACAGATTGAGTTCGCGTAGACCGATTCTAATTCCTAACGAATTAAATTCAATATGTTTTAAACGTTTTTTATGTAATCTGTAATTGCAAACGTAACAAATTTTCTTTAGAAGAATTGTAATAGCGATGGTTGTAAAATGAGCGCCGAACTATGGTGGGTATATGAGCCTCAAACTTTAAGAGGCTCATATTACATACACTGCAATTTGTGTTCGTACTATTTTTTTAGATACCATAAAAGATTCTAGGCCCAAAACAAAAAAGGAAAAACTGGAGTACTGAATGGCACTGGAAACTGGAGTACTGCCATGGTTAAGGCAACGGAGTAAAGAATAAGAAAATGGATTCGAAAAAGGCTTCCCCAACGTTTCTCGTACCAAGACCTACTCTTCAAAGGCTTGTTCGTGTCAACAAACCTTCGGAAGAAGCACTTTTAAGTAAATTAGCAAGAAAACCTATATTGGGGGATGAGATGGAAAAAGTTTTGAATATTTGCTTGTAATTCAATGGTCTCACCAGAAAAGATTTTTGCAGAGCAGCGTGAACAAGCTCTGTGAAAGAAATTAAATTAAACACCTATTCACTGAAGATGCATTAGTCGGTAGAGATTGCTTCGACCATTTTATGAATCGCCACAAGCATGTTTGAGCTTCAAAGGCACCTTTTATCACAATCTCCTTTAGAAGAAGGCTCTTACGGCGGCTGGAGAAGAAACATATCCTTGCAGATACAAAAAATGTAAAGATGGAAAGGAGAAAAGCACAAAACCAAATGGTAAGAAAGGAAAACAGCACATGAGCAAGGTTTCAAACGGAAACTTCTTGAAGATGAGGAATCAGAAAAATCAGACTACTCTCTCAATTCAGTAGTCTCTGATTTTGATTCACTAGTAGGGGTTGAAAGTTCCTCTGATGGCCAAACGCCTTCTTTGTTTTGTGGGGGACTATTTTCAGCCGACCACCGTGGAGAATTGTGGGTCCAGGGAATTGAACGAAATGTGGCTTCCCTATGACTGTACTGGGGCCGAGAAGGACATTTGTATTTGTGATTTTTGTAAATATTTATTTTATTTTCCAAGTTTTTGTAATAAAATAGCATTTACATGTGTAAATATGTAATTATTTTCTTTAACTCGTGTATTAATTAAATTATTACGGAGGCTCATAACTATTTTTCTAATATGACTTCTTTTGAATTATTGATTTTTTACCCACTTTCTGAACAGGTAAGAAATTTAATATATTTTTATATAATTTACACAAATGTTGACGATTAAGTTATCATATTTGTTTTTGAAAAAGGCATTTAATTCATTTTTAAAAGTCAAAATATAAAGTGGGGTCTCATATTACCACCTTCCCTTTTTTTGGGGTCACTATTGTCCAGCTAGGACCACGCGGACATGCACCTGCCCTTACTGAGACTCCGTCATATTTATCCCGTAGCAAGTCTATGTGACCCCTTTTGGGAGGATCAGCATTCTGTGCTGTATCCAATTTTTATATCCCAGGGCTGCTAGTCCTAGGGGAATGAGATATGGAATGATGATAATGAAGGGGAATGGACGATACACATACAGTCATACACAAGCACACTCATGCCCGAGGCGAGAATGGAACCCGCGATTCTTCCGTCTGATATCACCACGTCACTACTGCCTTAGCGATCTCGTCTATCTAATCTATCTATCTATCTCTCTATCTCTCTCTATCTATCTCTCTACCTATCTTTCTACCTATCTCTCTACCTATCTCTCTATCTATCTTTATATCTTTCTCTATCTCTATATCTCTATACCTCTATACCTCTATACCTCTATCTCTCTATCTCTCTATATCTCTATATCTCTATCTCTCTATCTCTCTATCTCTCTATCTATCTCTCTCTCTATCTCTCTCTCTCTCTATCTCTCTCTCTCTCTCTCTATCTCTATCTCTATCTCTATCTCTATCTCTATCTCTCTCTCTCTCTCTCTCTCTCTCTCTCTCTCTCTCTCTATATATATATATATATATATATATATATATATATATATATATATATATATATATATTGTAACCGCTTGTCGTCGGCTACATTTATGACCAACAAAACATAGATGCGATAATACCCGACATCATGCCCTACACGTAGTTTCTATAGTGGCGAAGAGATGGCGTCAGCCAGAAAAAGATTTCTGAACGCACTCAGACTATAGCCAATCAGAAACTTTTGTGGAAATACGGACGCGGCATGAACTTGTGTCGGAAGAGCTCGTTTTTTTCTTGTTCGAGTCGCCGAGGTGGACGGAAGGCTACAGGTACACCACACAGTCAACGAGGGACACGCGGAAGATACCGGAATGTAAAAGCTTTAATAAAAGGTAAATGCCTGAACATTTTTCATGGAATTACTTACTGTGAAATGTCACGAGATTACATGAAATTTAAAATGAATATTAAACAACAATGCAACGAATGAAAGAACGACAGTGGTAATAGATCGAAATGAATTTGTAAAACCACGTTACTGCATTCTCGTTGCTAGAAAATGGAGGATTATTGTAACATAGGACATGTTTTTTTCTTTGTTACAGCTTTTATTTTATTTTATCTTATTTTATTTTATTTTATTTTTGGAATTTCGTTTTGGAAATCCTATTATAGAATTTTGAGAATTCTTAGAAGTATGGTTTATCCAACAACTAGCTTGACTTTTGCTATTACGAAGTCATAACTTGGAGTTTCGGACTCGCATTCTGATGCGACCATCGCCTCTGTGAAAGCTGTGGTAAAACTTCGCTGAACAACGAGGAGACGGCGCTCGGAAATATTCAGATTTCGACGCGACAGGCAGCGCACGGACCGTTGCAGAAGAACGACGACCTTGAGGCGTGAGGATCGCTCGGCAGCCGACTACACAGCGCAGGACCAGCTTGGGGAATTCGCCGGTCGTGAGTCACATAAAAACAGAAAGAACATTCATTAAATTTCAGTCTGGAAAACTTCTAAGATAGAATTATAATTGTACTAGCTAAAACGTTGTAATGTGAGCTTCCCTCAGTAACAGACGTTGATCGGGCAAGTTTCATTGAACATTGGTCTTGCTAGCCAGTAAATTCATTTCTTTTCTACAGTCGTAAGAGGAATCAGATCTGAGTAATCCTTGTGTTTAATGATAAAAGTTTTCTTGTACATAATCATTTATCTAGATTGATATGTAATTGATTTAATGCTGTTTCAACCCATTTAAGAGAAATTGCCTGCGTGAAATTTTGAACAGGAGTGAAAGCCGTTCAATTATTTATTTTAAAGTATTACTTCACGGACAGTCAAAAGACGTTATAAAACAAAATTTTGTACTGAAAGGCTACGTAGAAGCCGAATGTCAAATGTGAATATTAAGTGTAACATTATTAATGATTTAAAAGGTATTAGAGAATTTTGAGTATTGTTTGTATGTATTTTTTTGCAGGATGAGTATTTGAACTGTGATTTGTGTGTCTCATAAGTGATATTTTTGTGAAGGGTACATATGTATTTGTTGCTTGTTTCTTGTAAACGGGGATCAAAGTTATTATCGCTTTAGTGAAAACTGCAGTTTAGGTAGGGAACTAGCTACCATAGTTTAACAAAAAAGTGAGAACATAGGAGGATATGTGAACTCCATTGTACAGGGAATTTCATTCGTTAGAATACATATCTGTTATTTAAAACTACAAAATTGTGTTTGCTTGTTTTTTGATCATTAGTTTAGCAAAGACGAACCCACCACTGATAGGGAATTTTATCCATCAATTGAGGTATTCCCAGGTTTGCGTGACGGTGTAACCACACGTCACGAAATAAGTAAATGACAGATTTACTTTAGTAATTCGGCGTACTACCAATCAGGAGGTAGGTACGTGACGGTTACACTATATCTCTATATATCTCTATACCTATCTATCTATATCTCTCTATCTATTTGTTGTTGTTATTATTGTCTTTCTAATGCACGTCTAAAGGTATTATGAGTCGATTGATTATAAAGTCTATTCGGGGTGGCCATCAGCTTCCTAAGGAGAAGAACTAGGAACTGTACGTACCTCTACAATACTTTGCGCAAAATATAGGGCTTTCCAAATACAGCACTATATTGAACTTCCAAGTCTAATGAGTGTTCTGGGAGTTTTGCCAAGTTCTTAAACAAATTTTGCGGAACATCTCCCAGAGCTCCGATATCTATCGGGACGACCCGTGCGTTTACGCCCCACATTCAACTGATCTCGATTTCTAAACTCTTGTATTTAAGACGTTTCTCTGCCCCCTTGGGTACGACGTTTACGGCTCAGTCACATTTACAAGTAGGCACTTTTTTATCCAAATTTCGGATAACAATATCCGGTTTGTTTGCCTCTATCTTGCGATTTGGATTTGTTGGTCGCACAATATAGCACACAGTCAAACAGACGTCACTGGTTTTGGTAAGTGTTCCTACCACTTGGAGCATGTGCTTGGGACTTCGAGGGCAGTACAGATTACCAGTAGATGTAGCTACACACCCTGTCGTGTTTCTTCAATTCGTTGTGGTTGTTATTATTATTATTATTATTATTATTATTATTATTATTATTATTATTATTATTATTGACTTTATTTTTCAGTTAAACTGGGCAAAAGAATCTGTTTTTTGGTGTCTTAGAACTAAATTCTGCTCTTATAAAAAGGGAATTCACTCTATCCCACTTGAGTGTATTGCAAAAATCTTCGAACAACGTGACAAGTCTGAAGTAAGACTGCCTGTTGTCCAACAGTTCGCAATTTTATTGGTAGTTCAAATTTTCTCAAATTATTCTTAAAAGTTTTCGACATTTCCTGTTATTATTTTTTCTTTTTCTCCTTCTTCTTCTTCTTCTTATTATTATTATTATTCACGACTAAAGATATTATGAGTCGATTGGTTATAAAGTCTACTCCAGATTGCAACCAGCTTCCTAGGGAGAAGATCTAAGGACTATCGGTGTCTCTACAATGCTATGCGCAAAATTTGTGTTGTTCTAAGTAAAGCAATGCCCTGCACTTCCGAGTCTTTTGAATGACGTCGAAGTTTAGCCAAGCTCTTACACAAATTTTTGCGGAACAAATCTCAGAGCTCCGATAATTATCGGGACGATGTGTGCTTTTACGCCCCACATTCGGATGATCTGGGTTTCTAAACTTGTATTTACGAAGTTTGTCTGCTTCCTTGGTTACCGTTTTGAACGCATGGCACAGCAACATCCAGAAGTAGACACGATTTTTTCTCCAAATCCCCGATAACAATATCCGGTTTGTTTACCGCTATCTTGCGATCAGTTAGAATTTGTTGGACGTACAGTATTGTACACAGTTCAACAGACGTCACCGGTTCTGGTGAGTGTTCGTACCACTTAGAGTATGTGTTTGGAACATCGAGGGCGGTACAGATCTGCCAGTGGAGGTAACTGCACGTCTTGTCCGGTCTTTCCAAATATTCGGTCTGCGCTAGAATTGGACAAGTTGAGACGCTATGATCAATGGTTTCTACTTATTCCTGGCAAATCCGGCATTTATCATCTTGAGAAATTTTGAGAACCACTTTATTATAATTTCGTGTTTTTAACACATGATCTTGGGCATCTATTTGGAGAAAAAGTGTCTACTTGTTGATGTTGCTGTGCTTTAGGATAAAAACGTCGTAGCCAAGGAGACAGAGAAATGACTGTAATACAAGAGTTTGGAAACCGAGATCAGCTGAATGAGGGGCGTGAAACCGAATGTCATCCCGATAATTATCCGAACTCTGCGATTTGTTCCGCAAAATTTATTTAAGAACTTTGAAAAACACCCAAGTGATTCAAGAAATTGGAAGTGACCACATTGCTATATTTGGAAAGCCCCACATTTTTCGCAAAATATTGTAAGAGTCCGTAGATCTCCTTAGGAAGCTGGTTCTAGGAGTAAATTTTATATTTAAATGTCTCGTTAAATCTTTAGTCGTAAATTAGAGGAATAATAATAATAATATAACATAATAATAATAATATAATATAATAATAATATAACATAATAATAATATAACATAATAATAATAACACTAATGAGGACTCATCTTTTTCCAATAAAACTTCCCTCAATGGTGACAATTCATTTGCCTATGAATAATACTATTAGCAAATTAATGACCGTGCGATATTACGTAATTAGCTCCACGTTTCGTTTATTGCACTAATGTCTTACAATTCGTGTAAAAAGTATTTTTCTTCTGGATCCTCGCCGTGTTTGTTGTAGCGACTTTGCACATTTTCTGTTCTTTATTTTCGTCGCCTCTCTGTTGTAGGTAAACTTGTACGCGTTTCGTGTCTAATTGTCGGCAACGTTCTACTGTGACGGTAACAATTTTGCACTCATTTATGCGTAAAATTTGTCGCGTTTCTGTTATGATGATGATGTACTCGTTTCCTTCGAAATCCCCGCCGTCATTCCGCTGTAATGACGTTCCAAGCCGTTCAAAGTCCTCGTCGTCATTCTGTTGTAATGTTTCTGTTCATTGCCAATTGCACATGGGGTCCCGCAGGGTTAGATTTTAGGCCCATTAACTTCCTATACAGAAACGATATGCCCTTGTCGATTGAAAACGGAATCAGTTCTTTGGTGATGATACGAATAATTTTAACAATATAGAAACAGTAAATAATACATCAGAGGTTTCAGATGGGTTTCGTAATATCAGATTAATAGCAAGCGAAGTAAAAACGGATTCAATCCAGTTTTCCATTTCAATAATGAGACGGATACTCCCCTAAAAATGAACAATGTGCCATTAATTATGTTAAGGTAACAAAATATTTGGATTACTCAATTCAAACCTCAAATAGAACGTCCATTTCAATGAATGAAACAGAAAATTGAGCTCATTACCCTACGCGTTCAGAATTCTATAAAATTCAGTCGAACTTCATGCAGTTCGTTTATATATGCTTGTTTCGTCAACGCTGATTTTCACGGAATTATATTGTTAACACCGCTTTCAACACCCTTGGTGGTTAGAATCAACAATTGAGTCATTTGTTTACATCGTGGAGTTGAAGCGTCAGCTTTTCAGCGCTCTTGCTTTTACGTAAAATTTAAGTTTTTTACGATGAGTGTCAGGGAAAACAGTGCAAATAACATTGAAGTAGTAGCCATCAATGCTAAGGTAATACATGTTGTTCCTGCAGAAACAAGCAATACACTAGGAAGTCAAAACTCGAAAAGAGGTTGCAAGGAGACCAGTGTTCGCGTAAGAAGAAATTACTCCCAGAAACATGGAAAAGAAATATTGCGAAGGAAACAAGGTACGAACATATGTTAAAATAACATGTATGTATAATATGAAATGGAGAATCATTCGTGCGATATTAGTAATCATTACTGGGCAGCATAACTATTCAAAAGTCAGTTTCCTAATCTTCAGGTACTCTTTCAAAGGATTTCCGACAATGCCGACATGATGACATGACAGTGATTTAAATGATATTAAGTTAACAGTTTAAGTTTTTTTATCAAGTATAATTTTTAGAATTCATTAAACCAAAGCTCTTCTTTCTAATTGTTTTTATTCCAACTGTCGAATTTTACTAGAGATTAATCTTCGAGAAGATAGAAGTTTTATCTCGTAATTTGTTATTCTGAGCATATTAATTTAGCAGTTTTTTAGCAGGTAATTTATCATATTAATTTAGCAGATGGCCGAACGTCAACTAGCCCAACGCATCTTAATTACTTTACATTTTCAAAGCCTCTTAAGTGTAAACTCAAATTTTAAATATAAAAGAAACTGTTATAGTGAGATTACACAGAATTTAACCGTCAACTCCAAGATTTTTGGCATAAAAAATCATGGTTGGCAAAGTGAGATTCAGCCGTAAAATGTTTTCGCGAATTCCCTCGGTTTTGCTCAATTGTAGTACTGTACAAACGCATGACTAGTAAATTAAAATTTTCCGAGCGATGTGTCTCGACGATACCAGGGAGAAAATCAAAAACTAACCAAAATAAATTAGGAATCAATAAATTAATAATCTTTTAGGCGCCACGTTTAAAATGTACACCCTTCAATTTACACCAGGAAAAGTTATAATTAGTTTATAGAAATTATATTCAAAAAAGATTTCAGAAATGTTATAGTAATTATATTAAGGTATTAAAATTCAGAAAGGTTATAGTAATCATATTTATCAGGTGATAGTATCAACAGCGCACTACAAAAAAATTCACATAAAATACATTTACATTATTTTACAACACTTTGCCAGATGACATTAAACGATTAAATTCGCCAAAAAAGTTTAAATTTCCAGTAATTTTTTTCTGCTGCGTAATTTCTGCTGCGTGATTGTTTCTGTACAATTAGAGACTATATTGATTATCAAAAGGACATTAATTTTAACATTTAATGTATTATTTTCCATTTGGACAGTATAATTCTAAACAACCTGTAACAAAAATTGTACCTTAGCTTCTGGGCCAATGACCCCCATCTCGATCAGATGTTTTTTCCACTTTTCTTGATCCTTTGAGCAAATGCTGAAATGTCCCTTTGTTTTGCTTTTAAACATAAATGTAACCTCATTACCTGTGCACGTCTTCTAGAATTCAGTGAGAAATATAGTTATTCAAATTATCGTTCTCCATGTCGCGGCAGGAAGTATTATTCATTCAGGAAGAACAAGAGCCCAAATCTATAGCTGATTTGCCCTTGAAAATAGATTTTATTACATCGGAGCGAATATTTTGTTAACAATGCTTGCAAAAACGCTTATTACTTTCTATATTCAATATTCAACTAGTATATAGCTTAGGGTAGGGTTCACAGGATTATGAAAACGTGAACAAAATTCATTTCTTCCTGTAGCACATCACACACAGTTTTTAACTGTTTTTGATGTAAATAAATATATTTTTAGTATATATAATAAATTTGTGTATTGTAAAATAGATTAAAAATATATTTTGAATTCTCATGTTGAAATTAACTTTTATTTAGAATGCAGGAATTAACAAAAAATGCGTATTATACCAAGGTTAATCAATTGTGAAATTTCATAATTAAAAACGATTCGTCATTACCCGGTACCACCGAGAATCAATAGATTTACAGAAAACATTTTGGTGTTTTTTTTTTCCTTTAAACAAATACTGTATAGGTAATCGCGTTTATGTACATTTAAAGCTCACCTTGGGCTACAATTCACTCATGAATATTTTTTAAACAAAAAAATACCTTTGACGATAAAACGGTTCATTTGACGATACATGTCCAGAAGCTATTAAACTGAGGAAGGAGGGGAGGAAGGCCATCCTCACACATTTTCTTCTTCTGAGTGTAATTACTAGGGAACGGATTTCCATGTTATTACATATTTTTACTGAAAATGGATACCTGCATTCAATAATATTTTTTCGAATTTTATTGTGAATGAATTAGAACTACTTTTATTTGACTTATATTTACATATTTTGGTATAATTACATATTTTTACATATTTTAACTAATACCATGTATTTTGTTACATTTTAATACATTTATACGTCGAAACGGAACCTTTCAGATGCGCTTTTTCAAAACATGTAACGAAATCATCTCTCTTGCAATCAAAAGTAATGCTGATGAACTTCTAAGACCAGCATATCTTCCCCATGAATTGTCAAACTTACTTACCCCTCCCTCCCGCTTACTGCCCGCCGCTTACTACGTTACTCGGAGTCAAGGATGAGCGGATTTTAGTGAACAAATGCAATTTCAGCAACATTTTTGCTCATGTTTGCTTCGTTACTCTATTGAAAACTAACAATTTTTTTACATAAATTTTTTTTACGGCGTTGATCGATTTGGAGAGTGGGGTAATTCCTTTAACTCCCCGCACCCCCATCACTGGCTATAGAGTACTACTATTTTCTTGAAACCGGCTCCTCGTAAACATTATAATATACACTATGAACGTATTTTATATTTCCAATAAAATTCTTATGTGTGGTGAAGTCTAGTGTACAAATACCTCTGTAGAGGTGAACCTACTTTTAGCAGCTCCGAATTCTTGTTAAGAACTGATCAGCGACGTTCTATGCTCAGAAAATGCTTGTAGAGAACAATTTTAAACACAATAATGAATTTCTATTTTACATGTTTTCTATTTTTTTCTTACATGTTTTGGAAAAAATAATTACATAAATATTTAGTACATATTTTGCAATTTTTATTACAATAAATTCCGTTCCCTAGTAATTACCAAGTAAATATTGGCTGTAATGTTCGAAGAAAAATGTATATTTTTTAAGTTGATAAATATAAAGAAATTTTTGATAGTTTTACAATAAGCGCGCATTTAAAGCTAGGCGAAAGCAATCGAAATCGCTCTCGGGAGGAACTCGCGGCTCTTTTCGTGAGTTAAACGCCCGTATCTCACGGCGCTTCTGCAGCCAGAAGTGAACATGTTTCTAATGGAGCTATACGGCTTCGTTTTCAAAAACATGGACGCATCTGGCAATGCGTCATATTGCATTTCGGTACTGCGATAACTGCGGACAAGGAGCAGAGCGGACCTACTGCTGATTGATGGTGTAGTACTCTTACAATGGGGGCTACCTAAAGCGAGAGGCAAACCATAGTGAACATTTCTTATGGCAACAGTAGTCAGTGCATGTAATCTTACAGATTGAGGTTACTGAGAAAATTTGGAAAGCACAGGGAAATTCAATTTCAGAAATGTTACACGGAATGTGCAGGGAAACTGTTGGTCTCGTAAAAGATGTGTGTTTATATTACGCGGCGAATAGTAGAAAAATAATGTGATGTTCTTTTAAAATGCCCTGAACATATAATATGAGCAAATAATATGTCTCTTTGTAAACAGTAGAATAGCAAAAATTACCTCTTCTGAGGAAATTATAATGAACTAGAGGTGCTACAGAATGACAGACCTTCTTTTTCTAATTTCCTTGGTACCAAAAGTACATTTTTTAAACATTTTTTACAAAGTTTTCCTTTCCTAATAGTACAACCAAAATATTATTTCAAGAGTATTAAAGAAGAGTAAATCCTCGTCCTAAATAGAAATTTTCATTGAAAAATTTGAAGCCGTTTTTAAGAAAATGGCGATTAAGCATGTCTGTCAATACGAAATTTGGAGCTCTTTTTCACCGAAATCTATTGAGTTTTCGAATACTTTTATTTGAGGTCATTTGAAGCACTTTCACTCACAAATACAATAAAGTATACAAATCGATGTTGATGTGTTTATAAACGGCGTGAGAGATATTTCAAAACAATTACATTTGTGTAATTTTTGGAAAAATAAATGAATACACTAAAATGAAATTTACATCATATTAGTACAATTAGCACTATCCATTCTTTAAAAAGAGGATCAATTTTTTAGAAAATGGCGTTTGAGCGTTTCTGAAAATTCGGAATTTTGACAAAAAACTGTTGATTTTTCGAGAAACTTTAATTGACATTATTTAAAGCACGTGTACTCATAAATATAACAATGTGAAGAAATCGCCTCTAATGTAAATATTACCGACGCGAGAGGAGTCAAGTAATAAATTACATTTTAGATATGTTTTTGAAAAAAAAAAACAAAGAATAAAGCAATATATCGTTTATGTCTTACAGGGTTCGTTTGGTACTAACCCTACCAAAAATTTAAAGAAAAATTTGGGAGCCGTTTTTGAGAAAATCTTGCTTTTGTAATTTTTTAAAATTGCAAATATTGCACGCTCTATTGCACAAAAACTACTGGAATTTTCAAAAACATTTTCATGACCTTTATGAACAACAAATTCCATTTCTTACTGACAACAAATTTCATTTGAAGGAAAAATCTCTATCTTCAATTTTGTAGTTCTGGGAAGAAGCCGAAAAAAATCCAAATTTTTCAATTTTCGAAAATTCAGAGTTATCCGTGAAAATGGAACCTATGCCACTTTTACAAGTGTATTCTTCTCTATTCTTCCAAGAAATTTAAAGAAAAAATTTGGAGCCGTTTTTGAGAAAATTTTGAAAATGTCCGTGAAGCTTCATGTAAAGTACCCCAAATTTAAAAGATATTTTCCAAAATTTCAAAGTTTCAACTAGAGCCAGATCGACAGGGATTCTTCAGTTTGGAAAAGATCGTACTCATGGTTTAGGCGCTAGTAGTGTTCACAGACGGACGTACTACATACGGGTAGACAGACAGACGGACGGACGTTTTGAAAAAAAAAAAAAACACTTTGTCGGTATCAGGGGACCCCAAAACGTGTATTTCCGTTGAAATCTCGAAATCGGTTTTCTGCAGAATTACATAACTGTCTCTATACTACGTATATTATTCCCGCATATTCGTATATATACGAGAAAGTAAAATGAGATTATTTTGCATAATTAATCTCTGGTTATTTTGTATAGTCTGAATTCTTGTATGTTATGGGCTGGAATTTCATGAGTGGAATAGTGTGAAACGCGTAGTAATAAAATGGGTCTTTTCCAAATTTTTAAAAATAAAACGGTTTATAAAAACATATTTCCTTTTGAAGTTTATAATTCTAATCCCAACATCCCGTGGAATCCAATAGCCTTAGAATATTCAACAATTTTTTGAAAATATTTTGTCTATATAGATTTTGTTTTGTATTTCGAATCACAATTTTTTATGAAGTATTATGAAGAAAATCTAATAAGTTTTATTTTTAAAAAAAGTATAAAGTTATCGAAATTGAAACTGAATTGTGCCGAACATTCTTTGTTGGGTAGAGGAGCTGGTGAGGATTTTGAATTTGAAAAGATACGAAAATTTCTTATATTAGATCATAATCATTATGCAAAAAGTATTACATTTCTTATAGACACCTTTCGGCTTATTTCGCTTTGAGGCACTTATTAATATCTTGTTCTGCTATGAATATGCATTAACTAAGAGAAATCAGGAAAACACAAAGAAAACATTGGAAAAATAGACGAGCAGGCTCCCTGACTAATTTGATATGTTTCATTTCAAACGTAGTTTATGCTTTTGGCTTTTAATTCCTCTTAAGAAACATGCACGGGCCACCACTGCGTCGGTGTATACGGCGATTAACGTGTAACGGCGATTTGAGAGGAAAATTGTATTTAGATCACTATTAAATAAGCAATTCATATTGATTTGTCTCCATATAATACAATAATGGCTTCTAGGTCGCAATACAGAGGAGCACTTTTGACTTATGTCTCATGTCACTCATGTCTCTCAGGGAAGGACAATAATAGGAAAATTTAAGCAGAATGAATCTTGGAAAATAATTGGCGGGAAAACGAGCTTGTTCGTGAAAATAAATTGCGACGTCAATTGTCTACGAAACTCAACATTTCTCTGCTGTCAATTCTCTGCGCTCAATTGCGCAAATCAGTGTTGCATTTTAGTTCGCATGGTATGAACGGGATCTGATACCCATATTCGGAAGTCCAGGCACATTTACTAATCATCGATTCCTATCCTAATAATTGAGCATTTGCTCCAAGGATTCGAATGATCCTTTTGAGCACTCTCGTTGACAAAGTAGCTACTTGCATTCCACGCAATGAGCTCCCTCTGGTCTCTCTCGGCGGTACCCTCGCGCTCCACATTCATCTGCAAGAAACACATCCCAACTTTTAAACTCGGCGACCGGTGTGCTCGTAATTCCACGCAGAACTTGCAGCGCGACTCCGCTGCCGCCGCCCCCACCCCTCACCCTCGCCCACGCCCTCGCCCTCACCCACGCCGCCACGAACGTCGCACAGGGCTGTGCCAGGCCGCGCCGCACGGCGTCGCATAGCTCGCTCGCTCGCTTCGCCCCTCCCCCTGCCCCGACTCAACTTCCTCCACCGAGTTAATATTTAATGAGACACAATGGCCGAAATGAGCGGCTAATCTCTCCGCGGAAATCAGCGTTGCATTTTAGAACAGCGTCATTTCATCGGGATTCGAGCGGCGCGACCAGGGATCGAATATCGCCTCGGTACGTGTCTTCGCGAACGGGAATGTGTGGACACACACAGGTCACATTGAAGTCGGTGTATAAAGCATAGGCATGACTTCGAAACTCTTACGTTAAATAGAAGTTGAATATTTAACTATTGATACTACATATTTTCATGAAAATCAGAATGTTTAATCATAATAATAACAATAATAATAATAATAATAATAATAATAATAATAATAAAAATAATAATAATAATAATAATAATAAAAAGTCTCTGTTCTATATAAGTTATTAACATCAGTTTTACACGAACAGATATGGATGCATTGTGATCAGAACAATATCATCAGTATGGAACAGAAAGGATGGATCAGAAATACTACCTTTGGATGCAAAGAACAGTTGACTGTCGACAGCATAATCATAAAACAAGCTGAGGTAAAAGCCGATACTTCAGCATGTGCTACATCGACTATAAAAAGGCGTTTGATTCGGTACCCCATGACTGGCTGATACACATTTTGAAATAATATAAAAAAAATACAAACGTTATAAACCTGTTCGCTGCCTTAATGGAAAACTGGCGTACGGAGATTCATTTGGAGAATTGTACATTTAAGATTGATAATCGTCGACGAATATTTCAAGGCGATTCATTGAGCCCTCTATGGTTTTGTTTAGCTATAAACCCCTATCACAGCTTCCAAAAAAGGAATATGTAGGGTACAGACTCCGACTGTGAGATCCTAGCTCCCGAATCAGCCATTAACTGTTTATGGATCTTAAACTGTTTGCTGAGAGCAAAAACCACCTGAAAGCGCTGAAGTATGTAACGGGCATATTTAATGAAGACATTTGCTATGTCCTTTGGATTCGGTGAATGTGCCGAAATACACCTGAAAAACGGTAAATTGGTCGAAGTACGTGAGGAAAATTGTGACTTCCGACAGCTTTTGTACCATGACACTTATAAATACCTTGGTATCAAACAAAATAGGCGAGTGAACCACAGAAATATGAAGTCGATATTCAAGGAAAGGTACAAAATCAAGAATCACGAAGTTGATAAACACAAAATTGTACTCAAGGAATCTAATAAGTGCTATTAACACATATGCTTTCCCAGTATTGACATATTCTTTTTACAGGTTGTTTAGAATTATATAGTCCACATGGTAAATAATACATTAAATATCACTGTTATTTTTTTTTACTTTCCTTGTGATGCTCAGTGTAGTCTCTAATTGCATAGAAACAGTTATGCAGCAGAAAATATTTCACTTGGGATTTAAACTTTGCTATCGAATTTAATCGTTTAATGTCATCTGGCAAAGTGTTGTAAAATAATGTACATGTATTGTATGTGATTTTTTTGTAGTGAGCTGTTGATACTGTCACCTGATGAATATGATTACTACGACTAGTATTATAGTTATAGATATCGGCGTTTTCTCAAAATGTATTAAGCAAGTCATTTTTTACAAAAAACTACTGATTCGTAAATCATCAGACAAGGAAATGGTAAAATTCGTAGATTAATGGAGAGTAGCTCATAAGAATCACATAGGTGGGATTTGGTTATTATTAGTACAATTCTCTTTTGTAATCTAAAAGGCTGGGAGCTATAACATGCATTACCTCAGAATATCATGCCATATCTCAGGCGAGAATGAACATTCGCGAAATATACACAACGAACAGTATGAAGGCTGATTGAATTTGAAAGAATTCTGAACGCGAAGCATAATAAATTTAATTTTGTGTTCAATTCATTTAAATGGACGTTCCATTTGAGGTTTGACTGAATAGATAGACCTACAGGTTTTGTTGACTTAACATTAGTCAATTGTACACCGTTCATTTTGAATGGAGCACAGAATTGTTTATTTGAAATGAAAAACTGCATTAAAAGTGTTTTCTTTTCATTTACTATTAATTTGTAATTACGGAACCAATTTGAAACATCAGATATTGTTCTGTTTACGGTTTTTTTATTACAAAGAGTGTTCGTATCATCCGCAAAGAGAACAGTTCTTCCGTTTCAATTCGTCGAGGACATATCGTTTACGTATAGAAGGAAGAGAATATGGCCTAAAATCGATCCTTGTGGGACTCCACATGCAATTGGCAAGGAATCGGAAAGGTTTGTACATAATGTTCCATCATCCTAGTAAGGTATTTCCACTATCTGAGATCGTTGTTTAAGGTACGAACACAACCAATTTACGACAATACTGCGGATTCCATATGAAGGTTATTTTGAAAGTAAAATGTCATGATCAATGACGTCAAAAGCTTTTGATAGATCAAAAAATAATCCAATAGATGCTTCGCTTTAATCCAATGATGAGGGGACATCTTGAAGGAAAGAGAATATGGCTGTTTCCGTAGATTTTGATTTCGTAAATCCATGTTGGCAATTTGAAAGCGCGTCGTGTTTACTGAGAAAGGTTTCCATTCGTCCGTAAAAAAAGTCTTCCGATTATATTTGAAATAACTGACAGAAGAGAAATAGGCCGATAATTTTCAATTTAATTTTGTTGCCTTTTTTGAAGAGCGGCTTAATCTTAGCTGTTTTGAAAACATCGAGAAAAGTTCAAGTGCATAAAGATGCATTAAAAATGTGAGTTAACTGGTAAATAATGGTAGGCGCACAGGTCTTTAACAAAGAATCCGGGAATTCATCTAAACCGGACGAATATATATTTTTCAGTTTACCGATTATATTGAGAAGTTCACAGAAAGAAGTTTCGGAAACGAACATAGAGTCTAAAATTTTGGGGAAATGTCTGATTTTGAATTTTGTGGCTGAAGACCCTTAGTGATACTATTGCCAGAAATTCTCTAAAATTATTGGTTAAAGGGACTAGCCACTGTTGTCGAATCGTTCTCAATTCTATCATTATTTTTAAACAACATTCTCTACAAAGAGTCTAGTTGATTTGGTCGTATTTTTGATTATATTCCACATTGCTTTTGTTTTCTTATTTGAGTTCAAAATATTTTGATCATGTTGGATGATTTTAGCCTGCCTTATGACTTTTCTGAACAATTATTTGTATTTTTTAATATAGAAGAGAAAATCTTGAGATACGTTCTGATGTTTAAAATTGAGAGAAAAAATTCACTTGTTTTTACATGATGTCCAAATACCTTGTGTTATCGAAGAACTGCTTTTCTTTTAAGTATTTAATTTTTTTTTTAAAGAGGAAAGCAAGTGTTAAAATGAAATGAAAGCGTTAAAAAAAGAATTATATTTATCGTTTGTACCATCAGCATTATAAACCGCGTCCCATGACTAATTAGTACATGAAGTAATCAATGAATAATTTTATTTTACTTTTAGTAAACACTCTACTCATACGTGTATTATTTATTGTTTCAGTGTTAGTATTTCTTATAATGGTAAAAATTTGTGCATCGTGGTTACTGTATCCAAAATCTTTTGTCTCAAATTCATATCGAGTAGTAGTTTTTTTTTATTATAATTTGATCGATTGTCGTCATTGAATTTAGTGTGATCCGTGTAGGTACATTTATTGTAATATTTGAACTGGAGGAATTAATTAAATTGAGAAACTCTTCTTTCTGGCACGATTTGACCAGAAAATCAATGTTAAAATCTCCGCATACAACAATGGATTCAAAAGAGCGATTGCTGACTTTATTAAGTGTTATCTGCGGCAGTTCGCTCCGAGAAGCCACACCGTACATTTTGGAAGCCCCCGCTCCATTGCGAGTGCTACGCTTTGTTCGTGTGCTAACAGTTTTTCTAAACCAATGGACTGGTTGGTTATCTACATCCTAACAATTATCGCGGTGAATTCTAGTAATCTAACGAAATCAGCAGGATATTTTCAAACAGTGACCCTGTATGCTCTGACCTCGGACGGAGCATAAAGGAATCGTTGCAAGCTGTTAATGATGTACCATTGGATTCGCCAATGTTTCCAACCGGACATCTTCAGCATACCGTAGGAGACCAAAATCATCATCATCATCATCATCATCATCATGAACTCCAACTGCAAATACAGCAGCAAAATCTTCATCTCCAATACCATCAGCGCCAACCAGGTGTGCTTTTACTACAAGGCGCAGCCGCTGTCACCTTAGACAGCCTGCCTAAAACAAACAACTTCCAAAACGATTCTACAATGAAGCAAGTAAGTGAATTAGCTTAAGACAGCGACTCCCAAACCAAGAAGAGAAAAGCTAGTGATCAAAACATTTTTTTTTCCGGTATCGAAAAGGTACAACTTACACAGTGATCACGACCCTGAATCAGCTAGTTCTATGTCTTCAGAACCTGTGCTAGTGAAAGTCCCACCTATTAATATTTGTGCAGCTGATTATAATAAACTAGTCAATGACATTGAAAGCATGGCTAAAAGTGACTTTACAACGAAATTATCCAAAAATAGAGTTAAAATAATGTTTACATCAATTTAAGTTTTCCGCAACTTTAGAAACTTTTGTGATCAAGGAAATAAACACTACTTCACATACAGAGACCCTAGTCAAAAACCGCTTTCGGTTGTGATTAAAGATATCTCAATTACTTACAGTAAAAATGGAATTTACGATGAAATTTACGATTTTCGGTTATATAAAGAATACGTAAAGTCACTTAACAGATTCTCCCAGACCACTTCGCAAAATGAGTTTTCTACTAAATCTTTTTCCTCAAAACCATCAAAAATAGTGCCCCTATCAACTGACCACTTTTCTCCACTCCAACCGCGCCCTTCACCTACCTTTACGCGGAGACAAGGCACCTCTCATTCCCCGGACTGGTCTAGTATTATCTCATCTCAAGTAATGTCTGCTTTAGTTCCTCAAATTCAAAACATGTTTCAAGAAATGTTTTCATTACATGTTAAAAATGGCGGCTATTCAGGAAGAAAATAAGTTTCTAAATTGGAATGCCAATGGCTTTAAGCGTCAAGAAAACATGTTCAGATTCTTTTTAAAACAACATGGTATCAAAATTGCTTGTGTAACAGAAACCCATTTGATTCAGGGGGAAAAGTTGAACATACCAGGCTACGTTTCATATAGAAATGATAGAATTACAAGAGTATTAGCCTCCGATGGCGTTGCCATTTTTAATTCCAAGGAACTCAAACATGAACAGATTTCGACTCCACTATCAGCGAACCTCGAATCGGTTGGAACTAAAATAACCCTTAACTCCAGAATGTTAAATATAATAGCAGCATAAAAACTACACCTAACACATACACCTACACCTAACAAAACGTTCCCATTATTAGCATATCCAACAATTTTTAGTGTAAATTGCCCAATAATCATGATTGGAGATGTTAATAGCAAGAATAGTGTGTGGGGTTTAGCTCAACAACATGGCAAGGCAAAACATTGGCTGAATTTGTAGCTTCCTCTATTATAAAATTATTTTCTCCAAACGAACCTACTCTCTATGCTAGTAAACCCAATGTTATCCCAGATATTTTGGACATTGTTCTCACTAAAGTTACAAATTTTTCGATTTACCAAAGTGTATTACCAGAGCTCGATTCTGATCACTGTTCGGTAGCTTTCCTTGCCAGTTTTGTTTGCCAGTATTCAAGTATTGTTTACGAGTAGGAATGAATACTCATTGCTATGAATGGCCATATCCAAAATGTAATATAAAATGTACTATTTTCAAACTCCTCGAGGGATAGAAATGTCGAACGAGAAGAAATAAATTAAAAAAAGTGTTATCTGCAGTTTTTCTAAGAACAAAATATAATCTGCAGCTCTCTTTGTTGGAGACCTGTGGATGCAAAGTAATATCATTTTTAGCAAAGAAAGATATACAACAGAAATTTCGAAAATATTTTGAACGGAATACACATTTAATTCCGTCAAGGAGATGGAATCCATATTATTTCTAACGTAAATACAAGAACCCCCATATGCAGGACCTTTATGCGATTCTCTGTCTCTACAATAAAAGCCTGCGATATAGAAATTTGAAATTTGGAAGATGCTAAGTTCACTAGGAGATGACCAATGTTCTGTAAAGAACAGAATATCCATTTTATTTAAATCGCTCTGTAGAGCTGTCTCGGTAAACTCAGTTTTATTTGGAAGGGATTGAACATTATGGTGCAGTATGTTTAGCTTTCGCAAGTACCTACAGGAATGTTTTTCTGCTGCATCTGACTGTAATTACTACATATTTACACCTTTTTTACCTCGAGTGCGTGGTCGAAGGCTGTAATGTGTCCCAGCTGTGACAGGCTGTGAGGAAAATGGAAGCGTGTAGATGAATTGGTAGTGGGAATGGGAGAAACGGGAGTAGGTTCAGAGGAGGAGGTAAGATGGTTCGAAATTAGAGTGGGAGGGTGGAGAACATAAGGAAGGTGAAAGGGTTGTTTTTTTGGTAGGAGACTACGTAGGACTGGAGTTGATGATGTATTGTGCAAGCTTATTACCGACTGCATGCTTTCCAGCAAGGTTCATGTGAACACCATGCCGGGTGAAGTGTTTTGCTGAGAGAAAATTAATTTTAAAAAGTGATACATTTGTTTCTCTTGGTTGCAGTTTTAATTGTTGGTTTGCGTGCTTAATCTCGCTGCATAGTGTTGGTCTGTTGTACCAGAAGGGCGGAGTTGAGGCTACGATGTTAGTATTTTGGGCGGCACATTGTAATTTGTTTCCATGTTGTTCAGGTGTAAAGTTACCGCCCTTTTCCCTCACCTATTAGTCAAAAACACAAGCACAATATACTCCGCATTCTAATTGAATTTTAACGTTCATTGTTAATGTCACTGAAAATAAATTCTCCAATGCTTACTTTACATTAATAATATCTTCCGATTCTATGTGCTGTGCTTCCTGTCAATGAATGTGATATTACTTCCTTTCTGTTTTCTGGCTCTTGTTCCGTTGCATTCTCTTTCTTCCTCTTTTCTCGCTATTCAACGTTCTATTTCGTGCATTTTCTTGTAACATTTTTGCAGAAATAATAGAAACACAAAGGAACAGATTCATATTGAATTATTTTCTAGATAATGTTTTTCAAAACTTCACAGGCACATTGATGAACAATTTCACAGACTGAGTTTATTTTGCGTTAATATATTTTATGATTTTCAGAAACAAATCCTTTACCTCGCTTCTCTTGGTGATTGTAAATTATTATTATTATTATTATTATTATTATTATTATTATTATTATTATTATTATTATTATTATTATTATTATTAATATAATTCCGTTAAGACACGTCTTACTATTTAGTTCGTAATCTCCATATTTCATTTTTAAAATATAAGTTTTTCAAAACAATACTTTTGAAGAGTATTTTACCGAAGAAGATTCATGTCATCAAAAAAGAAATGTGTTCTTTCATTTATAATGGCGATAGTATATTGTTTTCGTATAGAAAAATAAGGTTACTGCGGCGAGTTCGTTTACGGGGTTCTGGTCATTCCTTATCGGACCGCAGTCGAGTTCGGACGTGCTCCGCAGCTCTGCTACAGCCCAGTCAGTTCTAGCGCAACAGTGACTCAAACCAGTGTTATCGCATACCGCGACGGAATCCGGCTAAGTGGTAGAATAACACAGTGCTCAGCAAGTGGCTTCGGCCACTCGCTGCATCGCGGCATACTGCCGCATTTTACTTTCTCAATAAACTACATTTTTAATAGATCGTACTGAGTAGTTGAGGAAATAGAAACAGTGAAGTGTTTTGTCACATACAATCTGAATCTCTGTGTTGTAAAGTGCAGCGTCGCTCAGTGATTCAATGGCCTCCGCCATCGATCCAAACACGCGCGAAGTATTGTGCGCAGCCCTGCAAACCCTACAAAACACGGACTCCATTGCAACGAGCTCCGATGGTGTATCTTTCATCTCCCTCAATGGTTACACTCCTGAAGTAATGGAAGTGCAACAGCAGACTTCACACCTACAACAGTCTGAGGTCGGTGCCGTGACCATGGACTCCCTGCCCGGCCAACTGGCAGGCCAGCCGCCCTCAAACCTGGAGGCAGCAGGCAACCGCAAAAGGTCAGTGAGTGATAGTGAAACGCAGCCAGAACATAAAAAGCTCTTAGGGGCTTCTAGCAATGCAAGTGACTCTTCACCAGAACAAATAGAATATGGAGTGCCAGTGGGTAATAGATTTGGACCTCTAGAAAAGGAAAATACCGACGTACCAGACAACAGATTCAAGTACTTAAAAATTGACGACCGAGAGTCAACGGACCCCCCTAATAGAATTCCGCCCATATTTGTCGCCGATATTTCCAATTTAAACATATTCGTAAAGGAATTAAAAAGCAAGGTCTCCACTAATTTCGTAGCAGATTTAAAAAATCAAAAAGTTAAAATAAACGCCCAAACAGCCACGGACTTTCGTAAAATAGTGAAATACCTTCTCCAAACTCAGAGAAGCTTTCACACCTACAAAGACCCATTAAATAAGAACATCTCAGTTGTGTTTAAAAATGTTGATCTATCGATATCAGAAATTGAAATTTTCCAGGAAATTAAGCAGAAATTCCCTTCCCTAACTAAAATAACCAGCCTCACCAAGAACAACGCCCCAATCCCCGTTGTAGCAGCAGTATTCAATGGTAAAGACCCCATAGAAAATATTCTAGCCATTAAGCACATTTGTAATTTAAGAGTGACAACAGAGCGAAGGAAGAAAACGCAGGGACCAGTGCAATGCCAAAGAAACAAATGTAACACAAAAAACAATTGTAACCATCAAATAAGTTGTGCTATTTGTTCCCAAAGTCACTATTCAGTTCTTTGTCCAAATAAAAGTCAAAACCCCATTTGTAGAAACTGCAGTGGTCCGCACAAGGCCGATGACAGAACCTCCTGCACATACTTCAGCTCCCATAATGCTCGTAGTTCTGACCCCAAGACAAATTCATCATCTAATAACCAATCATCCTCGCACACTGCAGGCAACATCCACTCCACTACCGAGTTCCCCTCCTTACCAGTATCACAACAACTACGTAACTTCACACACTCCAACTCTTCCGCCCGCGCAAACCCTACTTATGCTGGATCCAATCATAGACACCCCAATAGCACCCAAAATGGAAACCAACAAAATAGTTCCTTTCTAAATAGCATCATCGAAGCAGTCACACCCAGTATAATCAATTTCATAAATTCCTTAATTCCGTAATCAACTCCATCCAAAGTTCCATATCCTCACTCCTAACTAATAACAATAGCAATGGCAGAAAATAGATTAAATGGAATAACCTTCATGAATTGGAATGCTAATAGTATTTCTAATAAAAAAATAGAATTTACGCAATTTCTCCATACCTATAATGTTGACGTGGCATGTGTTACGGAAACGCATTTAAAACCCAGCAATAAGTTCTACTGTCCAGACTTTATTACATATAGAAAAGATAGATCACATAATAAAGGAGGAGGAGTCTTAATTGCAATCAAATCTAACATAAAACATCACCTCATACCAACACCTAACTACAATGAAATAGAAATAATTGCACTTAATGCGGAAATATTACAAAAATCTTGGACAATTATAACCATTTATAAACCTCCCGATCATAAATTAAATATTAATAGCATCAAAAATCTCTTTCAAACAGGTAATAATGTTTTAATGCTCGGAGACATGAATGCAAAACATATGTCATGGGGTTGTAAAAACAATAACCGGGACGGAACAAAGCTGGCACATTTTATAAATACCCCCACACTGAAAATAATAACAACACCGGAACCTACGTATTACCCCCAAGATAACTCGAGGAATCCCGATATATTAGATATTGGAATAACCAACTCGTCCCATAAATTTAACACTTCTACAATATTTGAGTTAGATTCAGACCACATTCCCATACTCGTAACCTCTCACCAAATTCCTCCCCCTCATGCCCCTTTCCCCAATATAAAAATTTGTAAGATCGATTGGACTAAGTTTAAATCAGAATTAAATGCAGTAATACCCAAAATAAAAATACAACAAACCGCGCTCGAGATTGATCAATCAGTTTCATTTTTGAATTCTATCATCCAAACGGCAACCCAAAATTCGGAATTCAAAACAAATGATAGGAAGCAAACAAATTACACCAACCTCCCCCCGGAAATATTGAAAATCATAGACATTAAAAATCAAACCAGAAGATTATGGATTCGCTCCAAAAATAATAGTATCAAACACGAACTAAACATTATCAGGAATATCTTGAAAAAAGTATTAATAAATCATAAAAATAAGCAATATCATGAACTTATCCAGTCTCTCAGTACTCAAAACAACACAATTTGGCAATTCACAAAAAAGATACTCAGGAAAAAAATTATAATTCCTCCAATCAAATTAGCAACAACAACAGCATACTCCCCCTTCCAAAAGGCAGAAAATTTCGCCAACTATTTTTCATCCACTTTTACCACCAACACCACACAATACCATCCATCTCATCAATTAATTAATAATGCATTTATTACTCCCACTTACGGGCCAAACCCAAGAATTAAATTAATATCGCCCAAAGAAATAAAAAATATCATATCCAAACTGCCAATTAAAAAAGCTCCTGGTTACGATAGAATAAGTAATATAATAGTCAAACACTTTCCTCCCACTGCATTGGCCTTCATCACAAATATTTATAATTCGTGTCTCAGAATCGGATACTTTCCTCTAACTTGGAAGCACGCGGTCATCATACCGATTCCCAAACCAAACAAGAACCCCTCATTAGTTGAAAGTTACCGAACTATTAGTTTGCTCCCTACCTTTGCGAAAATATTGGAAAAAGCTATCCTTACGCGCTTAAAAGCATTTTTGATTCAGACTAATGCAATTCCCAAACAGCAATTTGGATTCACCGAGAAAATATCTGCCAGTCATCAACTTCTACGGCTAACAGAATATATCCACACAGGCTTTCAAAATAAAAAGCACACAGTCGGGATTTTTATTGACATCACCCAGGCCTATGATAGAGTATGGCACAAAGCAATGATTTACAAACTAAAAAAAATAGGTACCCCATATTATCTCACACAAATAATATCCTCCTACCTTGAAAATAGAACGTTTTCAGTCACCGTCAACAGCCATCATTCAAATCCAAGACAAATAAGTGCTGGCTTACCACAGGGATCGCCACTATCCCCTACACTTTTCAATTTATATGTATCCGACCTCCCGAAATTAGACAACATACAAACAGCCCAATTCGCGGATGATACTGCCATTTTCCTTGCCGGAAATTCATTAGTAAATATCAGAAATTCTCTTCAGCTGTATCTCAATCTCATAGACAGTTGGGCAGCATATTTAAAAATAAAACTGAATCCTACCAAAACAGCCATTAAAATATTCACTTTAAGACCCTATACACCTCCAGCACCGCTCACAATAAATAATGAACCCATTAACTGGCTCCCTCCAAATAGTACCGTCAAATATCTCGGTCTAAACATGGATACTAAACTGAACTGGAACCAACACATTAATAGTAAAATACAGCAGGCAAAAAATAAGATACACCAACTAAAACCCATCATTAATCGATCTTCACACCTCCCACTCCCAACCGCCATATCCATCTATAAAAGTATCATTAGACCACTCCTCCTTTACGCCTGTCCAGTTTGGATCTCCGCAGCAAGAACAAACCTAAACAAGCTCCAAATAGTCCAAAACCAGTTTCTTAGAACTATCACAAATGCACCTTGGTTTGTCTCAAACTCACAGCTCCACAAAGAATTTCAAATTGACTCCATACAACACCATATGACATACCTCTCAACCCAGTTCTATCACTCCATACCTCAAATTCCTCATCTAGACAACTTCAGACTCCGGAAAACTCCTCATAGAACCCGATTAAAAAATAGATATCCATACCAGGCATTCCTAACCAAATTTGCAGAAGTAGATTGTTTTTAGAGGTGTCTGGAAAAGATTTCCTTACCCGAATTAGTTTTTTGTTTAATTTTAGGTAATTTAGAATGTAAGCAATCAATACATATGTAAAGTGTTATATGTACTGAACTATGTATGATCTGTAAAAATAAAATAAATAAAAAAGAAAAGAAAAAAGAGGTCACGACATAATATCACTACAATTGGAAATGAATCGGAAAGATGAGTAAACAATGTTCTTTCATGCCAAAATGTATGAAAAGTTGTCCCATAAGTGTGTTGAAAGCACTATTCCTAGCGAAGACATTTCTTTATTGCGCCAAAAAATGTGTTTGAACAATCATACTTTCCAAAGATTTTTCATTAACAATTCTGCAAGTGAAAATACTTAGTATGAAAAATTTTGTGGAAGATTTGTAATAGGGTCGTGTTTTAATCCACCTTTTAATAATACGATGCATTGTTTTGCACAATGTTTCTTTATTTTTCAACAAAATTATTTCATAAAATAAAATTAAATCAAAATTATATCAGAGTTATTAAACAAAAAATCACAATTTGCAGAAAATGGAAATAAGGGTGGCCATATGTGTCTACATGTTCCTGATATGATGACTAAACAGATTTTTGGAATGTGGTATTTTTTGAACCAGTTAAACTATTTTGGTGGGGAATGAACCTGACTTTAATGACTGTTCATTAGTCTGAGAACGATTAAAACAAAACTTTTTTTTCCATTTTATTCAAAATGGCCGCTAAGTAATTTTCACACCTCAGCATGACTACATCAAGGGCGCCCAAGTAATAACCTTTAAGTAGGCTGGTTTAAAGCATCCTGGCTTCAAGCCTGGATTAAACCATCGTTTTAATCCGCAGAGGATACTTTTAAAAATTAATATTTTTTCTTAAAAGTAAAAGCTCATTAAAATTCAACAATTCTTTAAATAGTACTGCAGTAATTGTGAGGAATACGTTGAAATGTATGAAGAAAATAAATCTTTTTTTTTATTCTACCTATTCGAACTTGCTTCTCTTCGAGAATATTAACAGACAATATTTAATGTAGTATTAATTTGATCACATTTAAAATACGTTTGGTATTTATTGTACAAGAACGTTTTTTTATTATTATTTCATTACATTTATTTCTACATAACATAGTTAAATACATACAAAGTTCTAACATAAAAAAGTTACATTACCTATATGAGTATATAAAAACTTATTGTTATATCTTGTGCAGTGATTCTGCTACAATTTTTCGTAATTTTCAAAATGATTTCAGTATTGTTCATGTCAATTTACTGTTACCATTGTGTCAGTCTTATTGAAATAATGATTTTAACAAATTAATTGTTTAATTTATTTATTATTTGTTATAGAGCTGTAAATCTTTTAAAACAATAAACAATTCAAATAAAGAGGGTGTCTTTATTGTAAGCAGTAAATTCGATTTGAGATTCATTTTACTCATCTCAAAACTGACTGTAATTCTGTATGAGCTTTATTTCAAGTTAATTGAAACCTAAATACATCTACAAAACATTTTTGAAAAATTAATAAAACCGAAGAACATAGTTTAAACAAAAAAATTTCAAGAACTATTCAATAAAGGGCGTATAAGATTAAGACATGCAAATCTACCCCGGGGATAAAAACAAATTGTTGAAAATCGTAATTGAAGTGTAAAAAATACATGCTTTTCACCGGATTTAATCAATTTACCCGGAGTACTGCGTACAAATATAAAAACGTGACCATTGCAATCAACAAAATAGAACAGAAAATAGAAAAAAACTTGTTTACTTCATTTTTTAAGAATATTTAATGTTTTGACGCAGATCATAAAAAGCACTAAATACAAATTGTAGCCCTTTAAATTTTCTACATGTCTCCAAAAATTTCAACATTTTATCTAATAATTTGCACCCGACAGCTCAATGAAAATTAATAAAACAAACCCTAATTATATGAAAATAAATACAAAAGTTTTACATTACTTTTTATTTACATTGAGCTGTTGGATGCAAATTATAAGAAAAAATGTTGAAATCTTTCCAAACCTGTAGGGAATTTAAAGGGCTACAATTTGTATTTACCCATTTTTTCTATTATCCCTTGCATTTTGTTGATTGTAAGGATCAAAATGGGACATAAACGCCTGAAAAAATTCTCGAAACATTTTTGCCATCAATAGAAAGTCGCAATGGTAAGTAAAGTCAATATTCATTGGCGTAATGTGGTTAAAAAAATTAAAACATATAGGAAGCTAAAAAACACGTTTTTTTAATTGTTCCGGGTGAATTGATTTCAATCAGAAGAAAAACTTGTTTTTTTACATTTCAATTACGATTTCCAACATAAACGTTTTTTCTGCCCCAGGGGCAGTTGTGCATATCTTATTCCGTTACCCTCTTTAAACCCCGAACCTTATTTTAAATCAAAAACTTTATTTTGAAATAAATATTTTCAATAGAACAATTATTTTTATCCAAAACCATTAATTTAAACAAAAATACTTATTTTGTCCCAAAAGACTTATTTTAACTACAAAGCCCTCATTTTTTTGGAAAAATAACTTATTTGAACCAAATGCATTCGATTTAATCGAAAAGAACCTGGATTAAACAAAAACACGTCTACTATTTTTTTATTAAAAACTTTTTTTCACTTTAAATTTAAATTATTTGCGGTTTACTTTACTCATTTAATTATACATTTACTTTAGCCAAAATATATGCTGATGAAAATTTACAAAAGGCATTCCTATTGTATATCTCAATTAAGTTGTTAAAAACACTGTATTTGCAGATTTAGAATAACTGAAATCTATCTATTAATTGTGATTTTTTATTATAAAAAGTAACTTTCAATTACTTATTACTCGCAATTTTGTAGTTATCATTTTCTCATCAAAACATTGCACTTAGTGGGGGGTGCATGTTTGTCGCTTACCTTTGCCAGTTTGCACCCCATCCATTACAGGAACTGATGTTCTTCGTTCTTCCGAAGGCAGCTGACCCCTCAGCCCTTATCGCGCGAACATTTTGTCTGGTTCTCGTAGTGCAGCGTTCTCCAAGGAACACCGGAGCACCATCCATCATCGTCAAGGAGCTGAGAGGAAGGCAAAGACATGAAAGTGGGAAGTGGCGAATAACTCCTGTGTCATTCATACTCCGATGTGAATTATCCTTTCAATAATGGAAGCAACATTAGGAATCTGTCTAAAAAAATTAACCTTTTGCCCGGAGAGAAGTTTCAAAACTGTTGCCTGTACTTCAGCCATGATGTTGATTAATGAGACGATGCTACATAGAAGTTAAATGCATGATTTTATGGTACTATTCTTACTTTCAGTTATGCAATATGATTACCTCCGAAATATTTTATCTTGAATTTGCACTTCTCCACTAAAAGAAAGTCTCTCCATCACTTTTAGAGCCCCATTTTTCTGACTCCCCAGAATATACGCCACTATTATTTCTTCCAGTTAACTGGTGAGTTTCATACTACACTAAGTCAAGAAATGAGAAAATTGTATCGTTAACTTTCTTTTATTAGCGAGTAAAATTATCAAATTTCGACGATGTATCCTGATGTATACCTTGTGCGTTCGTACTGCCTGGTCATTACAAACAAAGAAATTACGAATTGTCTCGTTAGTCATTCCGATCAAGGGCAGTTTTTGTGGGTATTTATTTGGCATCCAATAGTCTCCCAGCGTTGCCAGTCTATCTTTTTACTCTCCCATTATTTGTGCTTACTCAGTTGCATCGGGCGTATACCGAGATGGTCTCTAGTTTTGCACTCCCTCACCTCAATGTACAGCAGCACCCTCTTAAATGTTTCAATTCCGTAATTATGTACACCATGTGTGCATTTCCTTTTTTTTCTTAGGGCTTTTATCCAGCTGACAGCCGGTTGCCATTTACGTCCCGAAGGGACACATATTCGACCATACACTAGACAAACACTCTTGCGGGCTCCTCTGATCTGGGGTCAGCAGAACGCGAGGCCCTCCGCGACAACACACACACAAAGTCAAGGGACAAACAGCCATGCCCAAGGCGGGACTCGAACCCGCGACCCTTCGGACCGAAGCGCTGAGTCGGTACTCGCTCTTAGCCACCTCGGCCATTCAGGTCGGCGTGTGCGTTTCCTTCCATTGAAAAACCCGTGCACCTCGGTTTAATTCGAGTCCTGATGGCGGCAGGATTTTCTACACTAGCTTTTCAGCTAGGTCGAATTCAGTCACCGTCTGGAGGAGAAGTCGCCGGCTGCTCTGAACCGTAGTTTTCTGTGGTTTCTCCGATCAACACCAGGCGAATGCCGGAGCATACCCTACCAAACGGGCCACGGACCGGGCGCGATCTGTCCTTCCACTTCCTTGTTCTATCGTCTCCCCTTACACACACACACACACACACACACACACACACACTAACATGCACTACACTACCACATGTTCCGGGAGACCTGTCGGGAGCTTAGAATTTGTCCCGGCTGGGGTGGTGCCCCGCTGGTGGGTGAGTCCTGGTTTGGGGGAAATCCCACTAGCCGACGGTAGGTCGGCGCCGGATCTCGCCATCCAGCGGGGGAAGATCACTGCCATCTCCCGTGAGAAAAACATGCACTACACTAACGGGACTAATGACCAAAGCAGTTGACGCGCCCGTAAATACGAAAAAATCAATCAATCAATCAATCAGCCTAATTCATCCCCGCACTGTGGCAGTAAGGTAATAGTCCTTCCCAGTTATAATGCTCTCTCTCATCGATTGATAGATTGAGGCTTTCCGCACAACTGTTATAGACATTTGTTGGGTTAGTGTGTGAATGTTTTATCCCGGGTTGTGGCGGGGACTCCTTGCCCGCTCGTTGGTGAGATTCGGCGCCGACCTACATGTCGGCTTGCGGGGAACTTCTTCTCCAGATATCTCCCCCTGCCAGGACAAGATCTAAGCTGACCAAAGGAACCTCTACATGTGTAGTAGTGTTGTGAATGTAACTATGGGGAGATCAATGTTTGCTAGGATTTCGTATTCAGAACATTTGCCATTTATTTCTTGGTTAATATTGATTGACCTTCTAATAGTGTTCAAATGGAGCTTATATAAATAACGAGTTATGGGGTGCTGATGGCTAAATACAACAGAAAGAGCAATTTATTTTTTGTTGTGTGGTTTCTAATTTTTGCACAAGATGTAATAAACATTTTATTAATGCTGAGCTCTGTATATTCGTGCAAGCAATTTTCGAAAATGAAAATAACGAAATCTCACTCCAGAATTATTATCTCAGAATATCGACGTGATACGTTTGACTAGAATGAAGTACAATTTCCGTGCATTGAAAAACTAATTAAATAGTGGTGCTAAAACAGCACGTCCTTTCTCGCCCATACTTTCATACAAAATTTCGCGAAAAGTATTCAATTTTCGATAAATTGTACATGACCTTATTTTAAAATTGATCTTAAATGAACAGATTTCATTAACCCTCAACTGGTGTCGTGGTGCCATTTTGACCCCATTCGAATTTCGAAGTTGAATATCCTGCCTATTTTTCAAATAAGAACGTTGGTATGCTGTTTACCTTCAAATAATGTGCTAATCTTTTGATTTGAGAAGTACTGTTGAATTTCTTGAAGTTGTTTTGCAGTAACATGAGTGAACATATTTGTTGGGATCACAGCAGCACCACCACGCCAGTTACACGCCTTTGTACGGGCGTTTTCATCGAAAATTGTGTCTTGTGCTGACACAGTTCATCCTATCGTTATCTCTAGATGGTTAGAAGAGGTGGAGAGTGATTATAGTGACACTGAAGATGTACAAAATGGGTATGACTGTCATAATAAGAATTCTTGAAGATGTTGGTATGTCAACTTACCGAACCTCACATGAACCTGCACCTAACTAGAGAGCTTCGTGAAAACACAAGTAGCTAGGCAAACGATGCTGTGCGCAATATGTCAGAAAAAATGACCGAAAAGAAAGTGATACAAATTGCTGGGCCATATGCCTCGATTGCCAGCGAAACATTTGTAAGAAGTGTCTACGAGTCTAAATTTGCAATAATGTTTAATTTGCAATAATTTGCAATAATAATTTCATCGTTAAATATCTGTGTCAGAAAATGATAATACGAAAAATATTAGATATAAAAAATATTGGTAAAAAATAAGGTTTTATTTATGATTATTTATCAGCAATTTCACACAATTATTATGAAATTACGTAAAATATATTAATATGAATTATTTTATTTAAATGATTTTGAGAATCTTATAAAAATGTAATTAAACAGAAGTAGTTTAAAATTTGTAACAAATTTTCATGATAAAAAGAAAAAAGGGCGTGGGGTCAAAATGGCACCACGATATGTCAAAAGCTCACCATGCCAGTTGAGGGTTAAGGGGGGAAATCATTATATTCGCGATTGTAGTTGTAGGAAGACGTCGAAAAAATTGTGAATTTTTGCAATTTTCGAAAATTCAGAGTTATCAAAGAAAATGAGATCTGCACCATTCTCTTAAGCGTCCTTCACACCGTCAATAACAAAATTTAGGAAAAATCTATGGAGCCATTCTTTGAAAATTTGGAAATTGTCCTAGGGGCAGCATGTAAAGTACACTCCAAAATTAAAATATCGATTTCAAATTCAAGGGGCCGTGACATCATCCAGATCGATTGGGGAATATCAATTTTGGAGAAAATCGGCTGAATGGTTCAGCCGCTAGCATTGTTCACAGACGGACACGTTTTGTCGTCATTCAACTTATAGATATCAAGGACCCACAAACACGTGGCTAGACAACGTGTTAGATGATTGCTTTCTAAATTTAGTAACTGGATTCATCCTACTTTTCGTTACCAGGACGCTGTAATAAGAGTTTTTCTGACGAAAATTTGCCATTTTTGTTGTTTTTTTTGCGCAGCATTACATAACTTTCTCTCTATTCCGTAACAAGAAAGTAAAAAGAATTAAAGATTAAAGCAACAGATGAAGTAATTCGAATACATTCTTTAAATTTATGAAGAAATTTATATGATTAATTTTACCAATTAACGTAATTAAAATGAAGTATAATTTTTAGTAATGTATTGTATTTCGTGCATACTAAAATGCGCTTTGCATTATTAAAATAAATGTAAGATATCTTTATTGATAGCGAGTCATTATTTTTCAGATGGCAGACTTTTCTTCGACCCCCTTCCCCTCTCCCTATCTTCTTGTACTCGAATCGCGCGCAGCTTAAGTACCCTCTACTTAGCAGGCGCTCTCAGTTTAAAATTTGCATTTTGTGACACACTTTGAGGATGGTATTAAAATTATATAATTGTTATACAAAAATAAATTTATCATCCTGATGCAAGATTTTAGAATAACTGGAAATTTTAGGATAACTAAACGTGACGTATGGGGAGAAACACGTCTGTGAATGTTTTCTCGAGTTCCCGAAGCCTTTGCCCTTCCTTTTACTATACATAGTTGCATAATGAATAAAACGGTCAACAAAGCGAGGTTACCAATATTTGAAAACTATAAAATTGCTGTTTTTGAGTTGGTTGGGCAAGTATTAGCGACTGGACGTTACACGTTTAAGTCACACACCGAGTACAAATTCCACTATTTCCTTTTTTCAAACTGTCAGTCTGCTGTAATGTATATTGCCCGGTCTGCAGATGTTAATCATTTATATAGTAAGTGTGCATTGACAGGAAGGGTAGAAAAGATGTATGAGAATTCTGATTTATATGCAATTTTTATAAAATATATCTTTTCATAGTTACACAATCGATTGTCTATTTTAAACGCTAAAAAATCTAGGCATCAATAATTTCGTCTTTGTTCAGGCCTTAAACCAGAGACTCAATGGTTCGAGAAGGCGGCGCGCATTAGATGAACTGGTAAGAAAGGCGAAGACAGTTCAGGGATATGTTGTGCGATTAAGGGTTAGTGGTAATGAAATATCAAAAACGATTTCATAACAATCCTATTGATTGTGACAGCAACAAATTTAATACTCATTTTCCTTTTATATTTCTAGACTTTCTACATGAACTTACTTATTTTTCTACACCATACGTAATGTATTTATATATAATGATCATTTTATGTACGGATATCACTGCGTAGGAAAGCGTTTTTTGCAGTTATGAATGAAATGCAACCATCTAAACCAATTAAATAATAGATCCTACGTAATTTTCAATATTTACAAAAAATAAACTCTTAAATAATGACACCGGACATGTAATATTCATTAAAATATTAATTTTTATTAATTAATTAGAATATACATCTAAACTATAAAAACTTCACTCAATCCAGTTTCCTCTATTGCAGTTTGTAATTTAAACTAATACAGCGCGAACTCTCCCTGTTTATTACCAAGTTGAGAGTGTACATTGTAGAAAACTCACTATTTTCTAGTCTCCATAAATACAGAATTTAACAGTGCGCTATTGTTTTCAATGGGCAGTAACATTTCGGGCAGCCATCTGCTGCGCAGAAACTCGAAGACGCGACACACCGAATTTATGTGAATCAACTTTCACCGGCTAATAGAAAAAGAAAAGGAAAACTAAGATAGCCGATAAAAAGGAACGATTGACATGACGGTTTTCTGGTTTAGTCGTAATCATCTCATCATCGAAAGGCTTTTTGGAGTAATTTTGTGAATGTTTTGTAAACGATATGATTGATAAATTGATCAGTGAATTTATTTCATAGTTTCTTTCAATCCTCTGAAAATAGCAGCATTAAAACAGCTGTGAAAGTAAAGATCAGAATATTATAAATAAATTTTGTTATTATAAAAAAATAACCATAATAAATTATAAATGTAGTATGAATAAATTCAAGTTTTTATGCTCATGAGTTCCCTTGGAAAATAGACATTCATAGAATAACTAGTTGAAAGTTTTATGATTTGCATTTGGGCTATAAGATTTTCTTGTATGATTTTCTGTAAACTTAAATAGATTCTTCCACAAAATAGAAACTCATAACTTGTTTCATTCTAGAATTCATGTTTTTGGAGACAACCAGGCCATATTTTAAAATTTCAGCCTTAATGAGATTCATTTTGGATAAATTTAACGGAAAAATGGAATGTCTCTTTACTCGTTGCGACCATAAATCAGGCATGTATATATATATATATATATATATATATATATATATATATATATATATATATATATATACCGGGTGAGGCACCTAAGTTGGCCACAGCAAATATCTCCGAAACGGTTTGAGGTATCGGAATCCGGTTTGCGCCAATTTGGTGTAGATGATTGGGGAAATAACATACTTAATTTTCTGGTTTGTAACTGGTGTAGTTTTGGAGATATTGACACAACTTTGATTTTTTAAATGGAAGTATACATTTTTTTCAGCATCATTGTAAAGATCTGAAAGAGACGAATGCAGTAATATAAGTTTTCCTAATATTTGGAGAGAAACTGTAGAAAAAAATGCGTTCTACAGTTCCTCTAAAACCACGTGATCCACGCCATTTCGTAATTCTTTTCCTGCAGGCGGAAATAGTGTTTGTCCTTTCTTGCCGTCATAGCGCTGCGCTCTGTAAAGTGAAATTGAAATCTTTTTTCACTTCGCCCCTGAAACTGTTCACGAGCGAGTGTTCATAATTGTAGCACAGTTTGACACTCTTTAAACGGTTTAATTGAGCATAGGCGTACATGATGAAATTTACGAATGAAGAAAAACTTGATGTTCTTCTTGTGTACGGTGAGTGTGGAAGAAACGCAAAGCAAGCTGTGAAAATGTACTCAGAAAGATATCCTAATCGGAAGCCTGTGTCACGAAAAACGTTAGTAAGAATATGCCAACGACTGTTATCAAGCGGCAATTGGAATTCCAAACCACGAGAGAGAACGAAGCCTGCTACTGATGAGAAGAGGGAAATTGATATAATGGCATATGTAACTACAAACCGCCATGTGAGTTCGCGAGATATTTCCCGAGCTTGTGGTATAAGTCAAAGGAGTGTTCTGCGTATACTGCACCGGCACAAATCCTTACCACGTTAGCCTGCACCAGCAATTGAGTGAAAATGATTATGAACAACGTGTGCAATTCTGTAGATTTGCTCTAATGTCACTGAGAGACGACAAAAAATTCCTCAACAAAATACTTTTCACCGATGAAGCGACATTCACAAATCACGCACAAGTGAACCTACGGAACATGCACTATTGGGCGACGGAGAACCCGAAGTGGATTTGTCAAGTGGAGTATCAGCGGCAGTGGACTGTGAACGTCTGGTGTGGGATCCTTGATGATTTTATAGTCGGTCCATACTTCATTGAAGGAAACATGACAGGTCAAGTGTATTCAAAGTTCCTCAAAGAGACCTTGCCAACGCTGCTAGAGGAAATGCCCTTGGAGTTGCGTCTTGGTATGTGGTATCAGCACGACGGTTGCCCTGCACATCCTGCTATTGTGTCAAGGCAAGTTCTAAACGAAATGTATGCAGGTCGGTGGATAGGGAGAGGTGGTGTAGCAAAATGGCCTCCACGCTCACCTGATCTCACATCACTCGATTTTTTCCTCTGGGGAACTTTGAAGAACATTGTCTATGCAAACGTTCCTACGACTCCAGAAGACATGAAGAGGTGTATAAAAGAAGCTTGCGGCCACATCAAGCAAGAGACGTTCCAATCCGTGCGTCGGTCGCTGGAAACGAGGTTGCAAATGTGTATTGTTGTGGACGGTAAACACATTGAGCACATGACGTGAACAGAATCCCGCATTATACTATTTTGTGGGAAAGTAAATTTGTTTTTATGCATGTTAATGAACTTGTAATGTTGTCAATATTTTCTTTAATTGTTTGATTTCCATGTATTGACTTAAATAATAGCAAATGTATTCTTTGTAAATAAAATTTAGAGAATAAAATTTGTGTTCGTATTGCACCATGGTAGGCATTTATTGTTGAATTAAGATAATCAGCGGCCAAATTGACACTTTGCTCGGACTCGCTCATAAAATGTAAATTTGGTCTTTGATTCTCTTACATTATTAAGTTGTCGCATTCATACTAGATTCCTCTTCCTTTGATTAATACATAATGTATTTTTTACTGAAATATGAGATCTGAAGTACAAGAATTCTCGGCACTTGAATTTATCTCATTCCATACCCATTAAAATTACTAAAGGACACTATTTTTCACTAGCTTTCCTATTTAGTATAGTACAGAAAAATGTGCAACTATTATTCGTCATGTTAAATTAATTTAAATTTGTTAAATAAATTTCATTAATATAAATTGTCACTTGCACGGTTTCGTCTGGTTTCATGTCGATATCACTTAACGTACATAGTCTCACTTTAAGATTCGGTCAGACAGCAACTTTTTACGTATTCGCTCTACATTTCTCCATAAGCCTACACAATTAAAGAAAAATTATATCCTTGACACTGTCAGTATTTTCTCTGTAAATTTTCAAAAAATCAACAAATTTTAAGCACAAGACCAGAAATATTCTCCGATTTTCTTCAGTCTATCAATCACGCCACTTTAAAATTCGGTCACTATTGGCTGGCGCTGATTTCGTCACAAATTTCCGTTATTAAGAGCATAGTAAATGCCAGTTACAGTTTAACTACCCTCGACCTTCAGTTTAGAAATAGCTTTCAACCCTGTCGCACCTGCTTACCGTTGTAGAGGTGATTTCTGCGTATAATGAGACGTCAAGGTCAGAACACAACATTCGAACAGCGCCAGCTGGTGATTTTTCACTATGAGAAAGGAATGTCTCACAGGAACATCGCCAATTTAGTGAATATTCCTCGAAGCACCGTAGAAGACATCATACGAAGATACAAGAACGAGGATAGAATCGAGTCCAACAGCTACAGAGGTCAACCAAGGAAGCTGACCGAGAGAGAGAGACGGTCTGTCATGAAAAAAGTGAAAAAAATCCAAGTCTGAGTGCTCCTAAAATAGTTGCTGAGGTTCGGGTGGAATGTGGGAAGATTGTTCATCCCGAAACTGTGCGGAGAGTGTTAAGAATTACGGGGTATAACGGAAGAGTAGCCCGAAGGAAACCTTTCGTAAGCAAGGTGAATAGAAGAAAACGACTAGAGTTCGCCAAAAAGTATATTCACAAGGCCCCAGAGTGGTGGCGAGATGTGATATTTGCCGATGAAAGCAAATTCAATCTCATGAGGTCAGATGGAAGAGTTCTTGTGTGGCGTAAAGTGAACGCAGAACTCGACCAAAAAAATATGCAGCCTACTGTAAAGCACGGTGGGGGTAACATCATGGTTTGGGGATGCATGTCAGCAGCTGGTGTGGGACAAATGACTTTTATTGATGACACAATGAATAAGGAACACTACCTGACAATATTACGACAAAATTTACACAAAAGTGCTGAAAATTTGGGAATAAGACAGACTTTTCACTTTTATCAAGACAATGACCCAAATCACAAAGCCCATATAGTACGAGAATGGTTACTTTATAATTGCCCAAAGGTTTTGGACACTCCTCCTTAATCCCCAGACCTCAACCCCATTGAGAATCTTTGGGAAATTCTAGACAGGAAAGTCAGGAAAACTCCAATTTCTTCGAAAGAAGAACTGAAGAGGAGACTGAAAGAGGAATGGGGATATTTAAGTTCAAAAGAAACAGAGAAAATTGTGTTAAATATGCCCCAACGTTTACGAGAGATGATTAATCATAAAAGTTACCCCACTAGATATTAAAATTATTTTTTGTGTTAGTATTAGTTGTAATTAGTTCTATAGTCAGTATTGCTTCTATAATTATGTTGTGTGTGACCGAATTTCAAAGTGGCGTATATTATTCATTGTATTGTACTTTTCCAAAAATTTAAAATGTTCATGTTAATTTCAATAATTTTGAACGGCACATTTGTTGCAATAAAAAAGTTACTATTGAATGCACATATCAGTTTTATTTTTTTTCGTCCCACTTCTTTTGTAAAAATTAAACAAATTAGAATAAGAGGGTGACCGAATCTTAAAGTGAGCCTCTGTAGGTATGCTTAGTCGAGTGCACTTTTGGCTTTTGGCTTGCGAGATTGGACACGGGAATGTAGAAAGTTGAAATCTGTGGGCACAAACAAGGTCAGACGCATTTTCCAACAACAAAAACGTCTACGGAACGCGTTCTCCCGCGTCCATCCCGTGGTTGCTGAGAAAACCATGGATATTTGCAAAAGTCTCTCTTCAAATGTTAACAATATAACTATCACTGTATTCGCCTCTTTGAGATCTTTACAATGATGCTGAAAAAAATATATACTTCAATTTAAAAAATCAAAGTTGTGTCAATATCTCCAAAACTACAACAGTTACAAACCAGAAAATTAAGTATGTTCTTTCCCCAATCATCTGCACCAAATTGGCGCAAACCGGATTCCGATACCTCAAACCGTTTCGGAGATATTTGCTGTGGCCAACTTAGGTGCCTCACCCGGTATATATATATATATATATATATATATATATATATATATATATATATATATATATATATATATATATTTATAATTTTCAAATTAGACTAGAATCCAACCACCGTCTCTTTGTGGGTGATTTTTATTTTTAATTAAGGTGATCACGTGTCCACTTCGCAACCATACGATTACTGTTGTTCACTGCTAAATGGAAAAGAAAGCAGTGCACTTTCGACTTCTGCCGTAGATTTTCGAGTTTTTGGCAGGACGTTGCACTGTAAAATGAGAAACTCTCCGAGCAGTATTAGCAGTCGCGACTGCAGATATGCATTTTTGTTCAAGTTTGATAAATTTACACTGATAGAACTGTTTAAAATATTTCAAAATTTTAATTGGTTTGTTCTGTTGGTACATGTTTAAATAGGAAGCTTATCAAGAGTAAATAATAAGAGAGAATGTGTACCTATCTATAATTTGATGAATTAATCGAGATATTACAATGAAAATATTGAAACATTCACTACATTTCTTTTAAAATTTCGTTCTTTTCTTTTATTAATGCTTTGGAATTTCCGAAGAAGAAATGTTCAATTCAGATGAACAGATGTGTAAAATAGTGATGTTTGTGCGACGGCGACTGTTGCATGGGCTGCAACAGGAAATGTCCGTTTACCTGAAAATCACATGCCAGAAAATCTAATTTTATACTCAAATTACTATCAAAATATTAACGGCGAATAAATATAATAAAATAAACAAATAAATAAATATTATAGGCGACATGTCGTTAAATCGCTTCCGGTAACCAATTACAAAGGCGCTTGACAAAGTCGTTAAACCGCTTCTGATAATAAAACTTCAGGCGAGGACTTGGTATCTTCAAGATATGGGGAATGGCGATAAATGTGTTACTCTAACCTCTCCATGTTGCATTGAATATATTTTTAGAGGTATCGAAGGTCAAGCGACAAGGGCTGCTTGAATTCTACTGCGTGGTTTCAAAAAAATTGTCCAGTTGCCGAGAACGTTTTCCTTCACGACGAGTAAGTACAGTCGAGAAATTACTTATTTCCTCTGCTCCTTTTAAGTTCTGTATTGCATCTGCAGCTCGTTTGAGCAAGAAAGGAGTTCTGCCTTGGTGATACGACATGGATCAATGCACAGTTTAAATCGTCAACAAAAGCATACATCAGGTTTGCTGTAGGCAGCAGTTTCTTCCATACACTTCCTCCCTTCAGAGCAAGTTTTTGTCTTACGAAAATACCGTTGCAAGGTCGACAGTTCTTCAAATTCTTATTTTATTGCGTATGGTCGTGGTTCAATAGTGGTAGATTATATGTCCATTACGTATATTCTTAGACAACGCCGCAAATACTGTAAGAACTCTCCTTCATAATCATCGCGTTTTTGTTTCCAGTAAATTGCATCACAATTAGTAGAATGTATGGGTGATGTAATAACTGTAATCAAAAATATCCATATCCTCCAAACCTTCATATCTCATCCCTATTACGCCACTTAAAGTGGATTTAACAATAATTTCGCACGGCCTAAATATGTAATTATGAATTTTGCGGTAACTTCTTACACATATCTCAACTTCTAAATTTACGAGGCCAGGGCAGGTACTGAGAGAATGCCAATATTTATATTCCCACTTTAAGCAATATTTTGCATTTAATATATTGCATCGTTAGAATCCTTTAACCGATTGTTAATATTACCAGACATAACAAATGAAAAATGTCATTAATTATTTTGCCTTTAGAGAAATCTTTCTTTCTTCACAATTTAGAGAACAGTGTTATTCTACAAAAAAATACTCATGATATCGGAAATGTAAACTTAAAATTATTATTTGTAAGAGCATGTAGATGAAAAATTAAACAATTAAATAATTGTACTACAATGTAAACAACTGTAGTGTAAATACAGAATTCTTTATTCATGGTAACCCTTAAGCGGGTGGGTCCTTATCCGCAACGTATGATATTTTGATACCCGTATGATATTTTGTACCACAAAGAAAATATTGACCACACGATTGCTTGACACTATCGACTAACAAGGAAAATGTTATTACAGAACAATTTAACCATATACAAGTATTCCTTTAAATTTTAAATCATACATGATTGTTATGCGAAGAAATAACATACTGAGTAATTTAGGTTAACAATTAAGTATGCACACATATCAGAATTATTTTATCATAATAACAAGTGAAGAGAATAATAAGAATAAGTGAAATGTCTCAATAAATAAAATTCTGAAAAATAAAATATCACTAATAAAATCGCAGGTTTCTCAATAAGTACTTCGTTCAGATGTGTAACATTGCATCCAATGTCTTGGCCACAGTGAAGTCTGCAGTCAAACTTGGCATATAAATGGCACCTGATAATTGCCCTGTTTCTCCGTAGCCTCTGCATGCTCAAATCTTCTGATTTGGTCTAAATTTCGCTAATTTATTTTGGAACAAAACGCATTTGAGCACTTTTATATGTGCTCCTCAATGAACTATGAATAAATTGTTCCAAAAGAATTTCGTCCGGTTTGCAGTATCTTTTGAAATTCAAAAATAAAAATGAAGGTATAGTAGAACCACCAGATAATATGCTAGTTTCTTTGTACCACTGTCAAGAATCATACTATCGATTTATAAGCGAAAGCCGCTGTGCTCCAATTGGTTAAATATTAATGTTCCAGTGTCGTCTTCACATTTGATTTGTCTTAATTCATCAAATAACTTCTTGTTGTTAACGGTTTCGATTACGTTAAAAGAGTTTTGACTACAGCAGGTAACAGAGATTATTAGGTAGCACAGCATCGTTTTCCACACTGAAATGGAGCTGTCGTTCTCAAGAAATCTGCCTCTAAAAGAATACCATGTGTGAGAAGTTAGTTCACCTATTAGATTCTAAAATTTTTTTTAAACATCAGTTGTTTGCTCTTTCTTTACCTATGTCTCGGTGTCTAGTACAGAAGTCCGGAAGGAATTGGATTCTTATCTTCATTTATCGAAAATGAAAGAAAATACGAACAAGCTTCTGGAAGCTTCTGGAAGTAAAAATGCTTATCCATCTGATTGCAAATACGTTGAGAAGCAATTTTTAGTTCAAAATATGCTCTACGGTATTCAGGAAGATATTATTTCAGCTATTAAACCTTCAAAATTGGTTTAAATAATTGTTTATGAATTGGGGGCGGATTGTATTCAAATATTGTTTTTTCTCTTTGCATTTTAGAACAATACCTTTTAATATAGTTGTTAATTTTATATCATGACAAAAGGAAATGACCCGTTTTTATATATCATCACATATATCATTGATTTTAATATCATTTCAATGGTACTTGCTTCAAATAATATTTACGAGATGCAACAAATATTCTTCACAGAATTCCAGAGGAGCCTATTCGATTTCTGTGCACAAAAATTGTAATGTCAACCGCTGAGAGTATAATGTAAGGTTCCTGTGACGCCTATCAGCGCCATTGTCGGTTTGGCCGATTTTGCAATAACAGAAGACCGATTTTCTGGTAAAGAACAGTCAAAACCAAAATTTTGCAGGCTGATTTACTTCAAAAAAAGGAAGAAGCTTCGATTTCATCAGTGACATATCCAAGAGCTTGAGTTGTTCATCTGAACAGATTTGATCAATTTTTAGATCATTTTTCTTTGCTTTTAGAGCATTTTAAAAATATTTTAAGAGTGCTATATTGATCGTTTTTGGCGTTGTGTTAGGTCTTCAAAATCCGACCCCTTATTATTAGAATGTTTGTTGATTAAATGTTTTATATATTTTAAATTTATACCTTACAGAAGAATGTATTATAAAATGAATTATGTAATTTTAATTGGTCAGAAGTTAAATGAAGAGATATTCTATACTAGAGGGAAAGAAACCGATCATTAAAGGATAAGAAGAATGTTTTACACAAGCTTAGAGGTACAAATACTTAATGATTATAATAAAAATAATATATAAAATAAATAAAATATAACTTAAATGATTTATAATATTCAAATTATTTAAAATATATATTTTACATCCGGTGTTTTGACTTTAATTCAGTGTGAACATTTTTATTTATTATAATTTTTACTCTCATTATTGTTACACTTATTGATTAATAGAATTATTGTCGCTAATGCAAACTTGTCATTACCTATTACATTACACAATAGAAAGATTCAATTAGTGATTTTTTTATTTCGAACATCCAACATTAGTAGCAAATGGTACTTACAAAGTCTCCTTTCAGTTTCGCACCACCTGGTGTGCCATCCCTTCCAATATGCAGTTCCTAGGAATTCCAGGCCATCGACTACGGGGAAGAAGAGAGCGTAACGAAATTTCCCGTATTAGAGTAAAGATACATTTTCAACGTGTTACAATTTCACTGAGTACGCCAACATCGATCTCGATCATCTATCTCGACCCCCATCTCGATCAGGTTTTTCGTCCACTTTCACTGATTCTTTGAGTAAATGCTGAGATGGCCTCTTGTTTTGCTTCTGGACATAAATGTAACTTGATTATCTGTGCACGTCTTCTAGAATTCAGAGGGAAATATAGTTATTCAAATTATCGTTCTCCATGTTGTCGCGGCAGGAAATATTATTCCTTGGCGAATGACATGATGAGGGAGAAGGGTCCAATTTTGTTTTCCCTGATTTGCCCTTGAAAACATATTTTATTACATCACAGCGAATACTTTTGTTAACAATTCTTTCAAAAAACGCTCATTTTTTCTGTATTCAAAACTCAATTAGTACATAGCGTCGGGCAGGGATTACAGAATTTTGAAAACGTGCACAGAATTCACTTCTCCCCATAGCACGTCACACACAGTTTTAACTGTTTTTGACGTAAAATAAATAAATAAATCCACTGACTACTTGCTTACCAGTGGACGCCAGCACAGACTTGATCCAAGTCTTCTGGACGGTTCCTCCGACTTCGCGCCTGTCAGCGACAAATGGGTCAGCCGTAATGATATGTCAGCATTTGAGCGCACAGCGCAGTCGGCGCCAAAGGACTTCATTACTCTTTGAACGTCCCCCGCCGCCCGTCGTTTGATATGACGTGGAGCGTTCGTCGGCGAAGTGTGAACATTCGTCGTAAACAACGGACGGAGATCCGCCGGAGCCGGCCCGTTTCACTGCCGAGCCACTTGTACCCATTAAACTTTATTGGGGACCGACTGTGGATTGTGGCAATAACACGAAGACTAGGATGGTCAACGGAGACGGAGGCGAAGGCAGACGGCCGTGCACAGTGGATAGAAACGGGTCAAAATGTGACACCACCAAAAAATCAATCCTTGAAATTGAAATGAATTGAAGAAAAAAATAAGGGATGTTAAGAAACTAAAATATATTTAATTTCACCACGTGCATATTTTCGCCTGAATCCTAGTTATTGCTGAAAACGTTAAAATCTTACAGCGGTTAATAAGTGTAATTTCAAGAATACTTTACCAAAGTAACGAAAATGGTATTCTCAAGATAATTAATGAAAAAGTTACGAAGTTTCTTATATCAATTGTTGAATAGTTGTACACTACTGTGTTAAAAGACAAAAAACAGCACACAATATTTTTTTAACTGAATAACCCAATATTAAGTAGAACAATAACTTTCTGTTACAATGGTTGACTGTTATCTATTTTGTGTATTTATTTTTTCTTTATTTTCCTTATTGGCGTGATCTGCACCAAGAATGTAAACCTTCTTTTATATTAATGAAAATAAATGTAAGTTACATTGAAAGTCATCCAATAAATCTACATTTTAATGCAAATTTTAAATCAAAGGCCTGGCTGGGTAGCACCTCGTCCAAGTACGAGTAAGCTGCGGGTTTGAGTCCCCGGTAACGATTGGGTGATTTCATCATGTTGACATTGCGGCGTGGTTGGCTTCCATCTTCAGCATCATCCTAACCACGAGCATTCATCTCTCATCATTTTTCACTCCGCAGGAGCACCCATCCCGGGCTAGTTAATAGCTAACTACTTCTGTAACCACCTGTTTAGAGAAGAGTTAGACCGCAATGGATTAGAACATCGTGTAAAACCAAACGAATACATTACTTTTTAATTCGAATTCTTCATTTCCAATCAATACTTAATTTTTAGTCATTATAACATATCTAATAATAGTCATCTTTCAAAAACACAAATCATTAATAAGAAAAGACTAAAGACATGTGAAAATCATGAAACATGATGTGGAAATTTTGAACTCAAATAACAATACAGAAACGATGTATAATATAGTAATATATACAACCACATCAACTAGAAACCTGGAAGAGAATAATGTTGTTTTCAAATACGATAGAAAAGTGAACGATCCAGTTAATAGACACTTCAACCAAATTTTTTTCGAGAATTGCTGTTGATCTCACGAAGAATCTATAGCCACAAAATTCAAATCAGAGGTTTCCCCAAAATATTTCGACACCATGTTTGTGTCCGAAATTTCTTCTCGTGAAATTCGCAAAATAATCCGTAGAAAATGAAGGGAAGGACATCAAAGCGCCAGCCGTCTCTTTTGCACGCTTGAAGATCTCACGAACCTTCGTGTTGAGGAATTCATCACCACGATGTATCAACGTAAAACATGTTATATCATAATACTGTAATTTATGGAAAGAGACATTGAATTCATATATGTTACCGGTAACAAAAATTTTGCAATTTTCAATTGCAAATAAGCAGTTCAGGAAATGTTGGTATTACAAAAATGGCAAATACTTGGCAACAAAATGCCATTTTGCATCAGATGAATAAAACTTGTGGGAAATAAAAAAATAATTCATTTTGTTTAGAATTAATGTATAAGTTTAAAAACGTGGCATTCCATATGTCTGAGTTTGAAAATACCCCAAAAATACTGAATGGAAACAAAAATTTCGAATCGAAAGTACTTAAATATTAAGGCTGTCAATTTTTGGCGGGTCTCGTTGGATTCTTTGTTCACAATAAACCATTTTATTATCTATTGCTTGAAATTGCTACTATAATATCATAACAAACAAATACTATGTGCATCGACGTAAGGGGTTACGAGTATCAGTGACTCGGGCATCTGGATGTAGCCCAACATCTAATACAGACTACGGGCGATTGGATCACAGCCTACGCTTGTCCATTTGTACGTGCAATAACCGATATAGTTCACGAGCCATGTCGTCGCAATGAATGGGGAGACTGCTTGGTTTCACGGTGACTGCACTTGGAGGAAACTGTGGGGGGGGGTCGTCGTTTGACATCAGAGGGTGCGAAAGACGAAAAACAGGAAGAGCTCGTGGCGTAATGAATTGCGCATACACCATCCCATGATGCTTCGGGGTTCGATCCCCGGCCAATCCTTGTGGAATGTGTGGTGTTTAAAGTGAGCTTTTAGCAGGATTTCTCGGGGTTAATCCGTTTTCCGGTCTCTCATTGTACCATCGCTCAATCATTATTCACATCATCGTTATCGCTCTCATTTACTCGTTAGATTATCATTTATGTGCCTCACTAACCTCAGAAGTTGAATGGCTCTAAACCCCAATAATTGATTGATGGGACTGATTAATTGATATTTCCAAGCACATCAACTGCTATGGTCATTAGTCCCGTTAGAGTAATGAGTGCTCATCTCGAGAGGTGGCGGAGTTCCTTCCTCGCTGGATGGTGAAATCCGTCGCCGATTTATATTCCCCGTCGGGGAATAAACCCATCCTGGCGGGAAATTTTGTTCTCCAGGTACACTAGTGGGGCATCGCCTCAGTCGGACAAACTCTAATGTCACGTCTGGTGTCATGACTTATGTTGTTTTATACTACCTGTATGTGTAAGTGTGTGTGAGAAATGAGGTGAGAGGATAGAACAAGGAAGAGTAAGGGAAAATCGCGCTGGTCTCTGGTCCGTTTGCTAGGATATTGCTCCTGCATTCGCCTGGTACTGATTGCAGAACACGGAAAACTTCCATGCAGAGCAGCCGGCCGCCAGAATTCTCTATGCGACAGCCGTTGAATTCGACCTAGTTATGGAGCCAGTATCGAAAATCCCCCACGGTCAGGAAGCGACCCCTAGCTAAGCGCTAATAAATCAAATAAATTAATAAATAAAAATACATAAAAATACATAAAGATACATAAACGTACATAAAAATACATAAATAAATGAGAAATAAAAAAAATACATAAAAGTACATAAAGATACATAGACGTACATAAAAATACATAAATAAATGAGAAATAAAAAAATACATAAAAATAAATAAATAAATGAGAAATAAATAATGTAAGACGTAAGTTTTTTCATACAATGTGCGCGCCTTCGGGTCAATTTGGCCCAGTGTGCAGCAGTGGCGATGGCGGCTGTGGAAGTAAAGCGCGATGTCGACGCTGTGACAGGCAGTGTCTCTAAGCGTCAGCTCCTTCTCCTCAGCACCTCGCCCCACCTGCGGGCTTTCATTTAACATTCCACGCGGGAATCCAACTGAAATAAACCCGATTTTCGACCTCTTTCCTGCTACGCAATGAATATCTAATGCAAGAGTCCGGTGAGCGCAGATAAGAGAAGTTCTTAAACTTAAGAAAAATTATGAAAGAATTCAAACTTCCTGTACTCTTCCGTTAGGTGATAATTATCTTTCAGAGGTGTTATAATAGTAGATTATGATATTAATTATGTAGAGAAACAACCTCCACTCAGTTCTTTTTTTCTTTCCGTATGATTATGTGCTGGCAACGACCCACAATAATAACATCGAATACGAGATATGAATTAATAATCACGATCCGTTTTTTTTATTTCCTGTCATATAGCCGTCCCCCTACTCACGATAAAAAAAAACCTAGTTAACCGGCGGTTCAATCAAATAAGGTGTTGAAGGTGTTCCAAGATTCTGCGGCTCTTTCTGCCTCGTTATTCTTTGTTCGAGTGTCCGGGCGCGGCCCTAAAGAACGTCTACAAATCAGCGCGCGCGACCGCAGCGCCCGCCAGCGGACGCGCGTTGCGGCGCGCCAACGCGAAGACAAGGCGCGCGCGAGCTCGCTGCGTGCGCTATAATTCGGGCGGCAAAACAGTGTGATTTCACGGGTGACGGAAGCCGGGTTTCGCGGCTGGCAGGCGCGCGCGCGCGGGAGTGGGAGGTTTTTCCCCTCGCGGCGACTCCGCCTCCACCCCGACCCCGCCCCCGCCCCCGCCCCCGCTCCCGCCCCGCCTCCGCGCCGCCCGCACTCGTCGGCTCGCGCCCGTTCGCGGGGCCGACGACCGTCCTCGGACACGCGGTTTGCCCGTTAGGGATGGGTGATTCCGTGAAAAAAGTTGAACCGAATCGTATTTTAGAATGTACAGCTCGATTCATCGAAAGTATGATTCGATTTTCGATTAATTCGAAAATTCAAATTGTTTTCATTTACATTGCAAATAATCCTGAAATGAACTGTATTTTAAATGTACCTCTAGTGATGCATTCATCTGTTTTGTTATGTTGATTTTAATTTCATATCTTTTTTGTAATAATGTTTGTACATATTTATATTTTAAAATAATAAATATAAAGTACGTGTAAACATATATTAGAACTTATTAAATAATAATAATAATAATAATAATAATAATAATAATAATAGTACTACTACTAATAATAATAACGGTGATGATGACGATGAAAATGACCGATCCGAATAGCCGAGATCGCTAAGGCAGTAGTGCGGTGACGAAGGAAGGATCGGAGGGAAGGATCGCGGATTCGAGTTCCGCCGCGGGTATGGTTGTATGTGTTTGTGTTCGTATGTTTGTGATTGTCCATTCACCCTTCATTATCATCTCATACTTCAACCCCCAGGGCTAACAACCCTCGTGTGTAAAACTGAATTCGGCATAGAAGTCCTGAATCTCCCCTCACCCTAAAAATGGTCACGTGCACTTGCCCGTGGGAGAATATGGCTGGGCCTCGGTGGGTGCAAGTGTCGCGTTTGCGTAGACCTAAGATGTCCAATTCGCGACCAAAAACAATCATCATCATCATCATCATCATCATCATCAAAATGTATAATATTTTTCTTTTGTAAATATTTTTTGTTTGATTCTAAAATTCAAGAATCTCCTAGATGAAGCATTTGGCAGTGTCAATAATCAAGGATTAATCGAATATTTTTTAAATAATATTTCTGAGTGGAGCCGTTTTTGCTTACACCTAGTGTCCGCTTAACTGAGGTCACGCTGAGGGGAGCGTTCTCTGAGACACCTGTTTGTCGAAATTTCCTCTGACTCATTCTTTATGCGGAGACGGGCGCCAGAGCGAAATGGTATGAAGGTCTTTAGGAGTTTCCTGCTTCCTTGCTGAAGAAGAAACGTGGTTTCTCCGCTCTTAATACGTTCACTAACATCATAATAAATATTGGTGGAACTCAGACATCGAAGTCATCTTAGTAATGGTAATGGGAACCACTTAGAGAAATCTTTAACTTGTTGCTATACTTTAGGATTATTTTTTAAGTATTTTCGACACGTTTCCTTATTAACATGAATACAAAAACATGTATCACAACTCTAATTTTAGCTAAGCCAAGATATGTATTTGAAAAATAGTATAGTTTAATAGTAAACATTTCATAATGATAGTTTACAAGATATCCGATGTATGTATGGGGCCTGTTTTTATTTATCTACTTCGTATTTGGCCTTAAAACGGCTTCGCTCAGAATGAGATCGTTCTCATGGAAAATAACAATTTTTTAAATGTGTTAATTTTGTTATACACCGACTAATTGCGACTCCTCAACAAAAAGTACGGGGTAGCATGTAATTCAGTTGACAATAACTTCGTTTAGACAAGTCTCAAAACAAAAGAGCATCGCCGTTTGTACTCGTGTAAAATAGTGTATCACTTTGTTCACTTATAATAGACATGCATTGTCCTTGAAGATTATTTCATGGGAACTCGAGTATGTAAGACGTTTCTTGCATTACTTGAAACGGCTACGCAATATTATACTACTACAATACAAGCAAAAGTTTTTCCAGCCAGCATATTTTTGTCCGTATCTAGGTTCGAGCTCAGATTCACGAACTGTCAAAAATCAAAGGACAAAATACGTGAGCCACCTGACTTCGTGAGGCACAAGCTGTTTCAATTGTTTTCCAAAACACCCTCAATCTGTCCTTGGGTAGCAGTGGCATTCAAGACGCTGCTTCCGTACAATTCCCAAACTGATGAGTCGAATTAATGTCGAAACAGAAACTGGAAAAAGTAACATAGCTCTTTAAATCCAAAGAATATGTTTTCTTTAGCGTAGCCTGGTCTCGAGCAGATGCTCTCGGCTGGAAATAGTTGTCCCGAACGAGGAAGTTTGTCGGGGTCATTTCTGATTCAAAGCCAAAAAGAGCAAAACGTCGACAATCTTTGGAAGTACAGTCGATTCTGGTTATAGTGAACTTTCGGGGACTAACATTTTTGGTTCACTATATCAAAGGTCCACTATATCCAAAGTCAAAATTAAATAGAATTTCTCCACAATGATTAATTTTGTTAATAAATAGATAAAGAAAAATATATTAACAGCACGACTGAAAACTTCAATGTCGTTATTTGTCCGCAAAGATCAATTATTTTCAATTATTTGCTTCGTACATTTTCCATTCGTAATTTCTCTAGGCCCTTCTCCAGAGTTTGTGTTCTCTCATTACTTGGATTCCGCATTGTCCACTGTATCTAAGTGTTACAATGCAGTCTTGACACCCTCCAATGCCTATTGCACTATTGGACGTCCCACTCCTTGAAGACCCGAATAACATATGGGATCCTTTGGGTTGCGGGACGGAGCAAGCGGCTAATCAAACTGAGCGCTTCTCCTCGCGGCACGGCGGGTATCCCCAGGCTGTGGGGCTGTGGCAGTCGCCTACGTAGGACACAGCGCACTTTGTCCCGCGGGATATCAAGTAACATAAAGCGTGAAACTGAAGTAAGCAATGGCGTGTCGCCGCCGCCAGTTTTAGCCCACTCAGGACACGGTCTTTGCTTCCACAGTGAAACTAAGTGGCATGAGGTCATCAGTAAGGTCCCCATTCCGGATCCGCTACCTTTCCATCAGGGGAGACTTCTTCGATTATGACCTTTAGCCGATATTTTTTTCAAACTGCCCAATGTTGGAATTTGTGGCACGGATGTGATATATTATTTTCTAGGAGGGAATTATTTTCCATGTCGTTGTATTTCCTATAACCGATGTTCACTATAACCAAGGTTCAGGTTCACTATGACTGATTTTTATTATGATTATTTGTAATGTAAGTGTAACGGGATCAGTGATTTAAGTTCACTATAACCGAGGGTTCACTTTATCCGAGTTCACTATAACCCGAATCGATTGTGCAAGCTTCATGAAACATCTAGTACCCCACGAAGTCAGGTCGTACTTGTACTTCACGCCTTGTGTACTTTGACTTTTGAAAATCTTTAAAAGTACAAGCTTCGATTTATCGTTGCAAAGCTTCTTCGCGTTACTAAATAGAATTGAAAAAATCGGAAACGATTATGGAAAATTGGGCACCATTTGGGCATGTAGCCTCTCCCATTTTGCTATGCACGACCTCCAAAGCTTTTCCTTTTGACTAATCTGCCAACAGACTATTTTAAAAGTTACTTTCTAAGGACCATCCTTCAAATATGAGTGGATCATCGCCAGTGTTGCCTAACCCACTAGGGTCTGAAGGCATGACTCTGAATTATCAGGTGTATAAGTACGAAACAATTTAATCCTTATGAGTGAATGAATGAATGAATTGTTTATTGGCTTAAAGTGTCTCTTTGAGCCAATTCATTCATCCATTCCTTCATTCAGTCATCCATTCATGCATGCATGCATTCACTCATTCACAAGGTTAAAGAATTATGGCACTATTAGAGCATCATTAAGAGCCATACTTCATAGGATTAACTAACTTCACAATTTTGTGGGTTAGACCACACTGGTACTGAACCACTGATATTATCTTAGCATGTGCTTCATTAATACAGAGCTATTTCGTATTTTTTTGAACTTCTGATGATCATTAATTCTTTTGTTTTTCAGATGTGCTTTTAATGCGTGTATGTACTTATTTTCTATTGAGAAGCATACTGACATATTCCAAAATTCGTCATTATATTCCAAAATTCGTCAAGAGAATACAGCATTTCAAAGTTACAGCAAAATTTTAACAACAAGAAAACTGGCCTTACTAGTTCTTAGAGCAAGGAGTTTAATTACGTTCCCTTCTTTCTCGCATGCAAAAGCATACATTTTGATGTCGCGTATTGATTTGTTAGGGTTTCGTCCCCACGATTTTTTTCCGACGATTTTTTCTCTGCATTTCTGTATGATACACAATTTATTCCACATTTCCACGTTCCGTTCATGCCTGACGTCGATCATTTATCGTCGTCCTTCGTCCTCACGCACAATATTTCTCATGTCTGGCACGTTCGACACGTAACTCCTGTCCGCTTTATCTCACATATTTCCCATGTTCATCACGAGAGTGACACCTGCGATGCTACTCCATTCAAATTCTGAACTCTCACCGAAATTTCAACTCGTACTCTTCATTGGGATTTTTCAATGTTTCCGACCAACAGTGATGCTGAGAGAAGTGAATAATGGTTTACTAGTCAGGCCGCTCTCCTTTCACCTCTGGGTACAGTGATTGAAACCTCGATGAATTCATGTGGAATTTGTGTTGGATAAAGCAGAGTCGCCACTGGTTTTCTCGGGGTTTTCCCGTTTTCCCTGACTCTTTCTCCTCCATTATTCGATCATCATTCAAATAACATCGTAAACACGATCACCCCTTCAACAAACAATTCATCTCAGATATGACCGAAAATACTTTAGTACTGATAATCGTAAAACATTGTTCAAACGTTCCTGAAAAGACTGTTCCTAGATCTGTGCTTATGATTACATTCTATGAGCAAAACGTTTATTGTCACACATAATTTCAATCACTACTCCTTTATGTTAATGAGTACAACATATGTCATAGTATCAGACAAATACTTATTCCACTTCAATAAAGGAAAAGACAATTTCTCCGTGTTTTTATGTTTTTAAATTTCTTGATGTTCTCTTCAATTTACTCTCCTCGCCAAAATAAAAAAATCTCGTTTATAAGCGCTTAGTTGTACAGTCAGTGCTTCAATTACGTTCGTCGAAGAACAGTAAAAACTGTATGTGACATATGGGGCAGGAATACAATGTACGTATGTTTTCATGAGTGCCAGAGTGTTTCCCCAACTTGTAACCATACATAATTGAATCAAGATAATGTTATCAAGAAAGCGAGGTTAACAACATTTCAAAACTAGACATTTTTGCACCCGAGTTATAGAAAAATTATTTGCATTGATAAAGTAATTACAAATTTATTTTTTTTAAATTACTAACAAAATAGTAGCCCATACCCCCGAATCCACTCCTAATACAACGAGCCATAGGAGAGACCTACCAAACCTGCGTATAGTGAAGCTAGGTTTATGTCCAGAAGCATAAAATGGAGCCATCTCAACATTTGCTCACTGGATCAGGGAAACGGACGAAAACCTGTTCGTCAGTGCAATATTTCAGAAGGGCTAGGTTTATGAATATGGAAATCTGTGGACGAGAAAATGTCAATTTAAAAAATGCCTATTTTTCTTTCAAATTTTTCGTCAAAAATATTTTATACTCGTATGTCTCCGAACTGAATCTTTTCATCAAATCCTCACGCCATTTCATACTCTTACAGTCTTCGTAGCCATCATTAGTGAACAAACTGTGGCTTTTATCTGCTACTGCTTATCCTCAATCTCATATCATTGGTCATTTTTATACCTCTTTCCACTTATATCCAACATATCGATTTCCTTCTTACTTGCTATTTTGGATCCTCCTTTTCTCCTGCTTCTTTGAGCTCATTCCTCTAACACTGTTCCGTTGCCCCAGTACCCCGAAGTCCTTCGCTTGTACTAGTTCCTTTTCTTCTCCCGTACTCATTCCGCTTACTCGCCCTCCTTGCCCTCTTTGCACCTCCCTAAGCTCTAGTCGCACACTTCGTACATACCATCGCAAAGACCCTTCACATTCATCTACAAACTATTACCTGACTCACCTTCGTTCTCCACCACATCGTCGCCATACCACAAAAGGTTTTAACGCCTTGTCTCGTAAGTTTGCACACTTGATGCCTAAGCTGGAGGTGCCCGAGACAAGACCCGCCCCATCCTCTGCGTACGTTCCTCCCACCCAGCGCATACAGCCGGGCCGTCGGCGCGGCATCATCTCTCGGCGCGTTGCCGGCGCTATCACTTGTCCGATGTTGACTCGCACCTCCGCCGCCGCCGCGGCCTTGTGTGGGCGGCGCGCGCTCCTCAGCTCCTCGTAAATCTCGCCCGCAAACGCGCGCCTCCCGCGCTCTTCCGCTGCGCGCGCCGTGCCGCGCCGGGCACGCGTGCGTCCAAAGCGGAGCGTGACGTCACTGCCTGGCGCACCGCCTGCGAGCGATGGCAAATTTTACCGCAACATCGATACACATTCACAACATCGATGCTAAAGGGTTTTCGATGGTGATGAAAACATCGACAAAAAATATCGATGTTTTCATTATCCACTAACAAACATATTAGCCGATCCGGTGGCCGGGGCAGTAGTGTCGAAGCAATCTCGGACCGAAGGGTCGCGTTTTGGAGTCCCGCCTCGGGCATGGTTATATTTGTGTTCGTCCTTTCACCCTTTATCATCACTATATCGTTTCATCTTCACATCATCATCTTCACATCGGCGTTAACTCCAATAGTGGTCGCTAATGACCTAGATGTTGATGCGACTTTAAATAACAAAAGAAAAAACATACTAGTTTCCTATCCATTTTTATTTACAGTACGTAAAAGGGATATATTTTATTGTTTGGTTACCGACATGTTAGTAGTAATAGTAGTTATAAAAATTATTATTGAATGTAAAGAATAAAATTAATAATAAAGAACATCGTGTTTCTCTACTTTACCCTTTAGTCACTTCTATTCATACAACATTGAAGTAAATCCACCTAAAATTCCCTCATATTGCACAGGCGGAATGTGCAGCGTGATAAAGAGGATGACGACGAAAAACAACGATATTGCTGTGGATTGCTGCTACTCTACAAACTGCCTAAACCCCATTATTTAAAAAAATTAAAAAATCTATTTCTGCAACAAAATATGGATGTGAAAGAAACACCGAAAGGAAAATATCGATGGTAATATATCGATGTTTCTGGTGGAAAACATCGATGTTTTTAAGACACCGAAGTGTTTTTGCGAATCCAGCCGATCATTTGGGGGGGGGGATCATAGATTAAAAAAAATAAACATATTTGTTATTAAGTTGGATATTTTTGCAGTATATATGATACTATACGATATTATTTTCTAAATGATCAGATAATTCTAACATAAATATATATTCAAATAAATTTTGGCATACAAAAAAGGTAATAAACGTGTTTCTCTAGTACTTTTGGAGGGGGGACAAGGCCTCCACGCTCCCCTCTGGATCCGCCACTGGTGGGAGGGGTTAAGGGGGAATAGACATTTCGTCGGTAGTGCAGTCAAAGTAAATCTGCAACAATACTGACCCATTGCAATAGCCCAGACGCAACACCTTTGCAAAGGCCGGGACGTGCCGCCCTTCGAGTCCCAACGGGGGCGGATCAACTGATGTCACTGCAGTAGCTCTGACCGGAAAAAGCTAGGATTCGATTCCCGACGTTAACAGTATTTTCGATACTGGATATAGAGCTTGGTCGAGTTCAGCCGCTGTCTAGAGGAGAAAACTAGCGACCGACTACTCTGATCGGTAGTTTTCCATAGTTTCTCCCATCAATACCAAGCGTGTGCCGGAGCAGTACCCTTACGAACGGCCATGGACCGCGCGCGATCTTTCCTTCCTCTTCCTTGTCCTATTCTCATCTCATACTTACACACACACTTACATACGCTACGCTACTACCCTTGTCGGGAGACCAGTCGGAAGCTTAGAGTTTGTACCACCTGAGGCGGTGCCCCGCTTGCGGGAGTAATCTGGAGAGGGAAAACCCCGCAAGCCGGCATATAGGCCCTTGCCAGATCTCACCATCTAGCGCGGAAAGATCACCTACCGTGATAAAAACATGCACTGCACTTGCAGGACTAACAGCCATTGGAATTGACGCGCCCGAAAACACAGAAGAATCAACCAGTCAATCGCCAGTAGAGCAATTTAACTAAATTTGCAACACTATTGATCCATTTCAGTAGCTGGAGGCAATAGCGGAACGTTCTAGCGTTCGAGTCCGATCGGTGGGGGATATTCAACACTCGCTAAGTAGCGAATTCAAACGCTATCTGGAGGAGAATTCGAACGGTTGATAGGTGTCTTCTGCAGTCTCCAGTAGTTCTTCCTAACAATAGCAGATGTATGCAGGAGCAATACCCTAACGAACGGAGCACGAACCGCGCGCAATTTTTCCTTCCTCATTCTTGTCCCGTCATCTCTCCATAAACACACACATATACTAACCCGACCTACCTTTCTATACATGTTGGGATTCAATACCGTTCCTTAAACACAAGGTGTATCAGTAGTGGATTCAGCCATTTTTTTGTGATTTTACACAATTTCTAAAAAACAACTCCCGCGTTTTGATTGCTTCATATCGAAAAGTGTTTTCCAATTGTGAATGTATTGTTTTTATTTCAAGCTAACAAGATTTTTAACAAATTGTTCCAAAAATATTCAGTGAGGTCATAACTAAAATTGTCCTCCCCGCCCCGGGATGTACTTTTGGGACCGGCCCCTGGTTCCTATTTAACGGAACATATCTTGTTAACAAATGTTGCCAAGAACGCTCATTGCTATATTTTAATCATTATAATACGATATCTGGCAAATAGTGGAGGTAGAGATCCCAGTGCTCAAGAGAACCTGTTCAAATATTTCGTACGGCTCTGAGCATACGGTCCCCTGTAGGGCCAGCTTCCGGCTACTGCAGCCGCAGGTGCTTTGGGCTTATGCTTCAGGGCCCCCCGTCGACGTTTCTAGCATCAATTGTCGGTGTCTGCTGAAGAAGTGTCTTGTGCATTCGAATTGGGTATTCGAACAAGTTTATGTGGATTCGTTTAGCCTAGGTCAAACTTCCTTTTGCCGGCTCGAGGCTCTACTGTAATGTCATGATGTCGATCTCCAACATCAGGGAGCTCCATCATGATCCTTCGAATAATTAATGAGTGCTTGCATGAAATCTCTGGGGGCTAGAGCCCAGAGAATTGAAAATAAGTACACGTGCATTGTTGACAGTTTCGGCTATTAAACTGAAAAGTTTGAAAAAAGTGATAAAATTTGAATACACACTTATTCTGTGTATTTAAACTCTCATAATTATATTATGAAATGCGAAACCAATCCATAAGAAATTTAATGCATTCTTACTATTGTGTGAAATGTTATGTGGTACACTATTGTTGATTACCATTTGATGTGTACATCATGAAATTAAAGTCATGAGATCATCGAAAATATTTTTTGCAGAATTATTATTATTAGCCTACAACATTCCGTGAAGAGCAAAGGTCTCCTGCTTTAGCCTGGTTACAATAGGTTGATGTTTGTAAAATCATCAAGACAATATATAAGCGAACCAGAATAGTTGCTATAACAAACTGTAATAAAAGAAACTATAAGACAACAAATATGTGAGCAAAAGAAAAAAATAGCTATAAGAAACACTAGTTGCACTGGGGATCATCAAATGCATTAAACTTATTCTGTTCATTAGTAGCTTTAAGACGATATATGAGTTAAGCAAAATAGTAGTCACAAGAAACATTAGTTGTACTGGGAATCATCTTCTTTTTGCTGTTCGTATCCCAGTTGTCTCCATGTTATCCTCTTGGGCTAGTCTCGTCCATGTAAGACCAACTGCCTTCCTTAGCTCGTCTGCCCATCTCGTCTGTTTCCCTTGGTTCCCCCAGACATACCGAGGGTCCTATGTTGTTGTAGTATATGCTCATGGTTGTTGGTCTTGTCTTATGAAGTGTCCTCCCCCATGCCATTTGCTCACTTTGGCTTACTGTACTGCATCCTTGATTTCGGTCTTTTTCCTAATTTCCGTAGATGGTATTTTGTCTAAGAGCGAATTTTTTAACATTTTTCGTTCCATATTCCTCTGGCATCGTTGTATCCATTTTATTTGCGTTACTGTTAAGGACCGTGTTTGTGATCCATAAAGCAATACCGGAAAGATGCACGAGTCCATTAATATCTTTTTAATTTTGAGGTTTAGCTTTTTATTTAGTAATATGAAGGAGAGGCTCCAGAATTTTCTCCATGCTAATTTATTTCTTCTTCTGATTTCCTTGTCTCTATATGTAAATGATATTAGCTGGCCCAGGTAAACATATTCTTGGTTACTGTTGTTCACATCTTTAACATTCTATGTTACTGTTGTTCACATCTTTATTCAAAATATAAAATATTTTTAGTTACATAATATTTTTAATTCTTGTCTTAAAAACATTCTAGATTAGATATGAATAACGATGAATACGTGCCATTACATTAGGTCATACCATCTCATTTTCTTTTGGAAATGGAACTGAGGAAATACTGTTTAGTGTGAGGTTTCAAACTGTAACAAACGGTGAGACGAATCGACAGAGAAATGAAAAGTACCCCAGGAGAAATACATTCTCGATCTCTCATTGTCAACAACACATTACACTTGTAATGTACACTTTTTAAAACTTTGAATCTCGTGAATGGTAAGAAAAGAATTCCAGTGTCACTCTACGCGCGAATTTCGAAAGCACAAGCCACTGACACCTTTTACCCACAGTAAGTTCTTCAAATATTGGCCGTGTTTTGGACATCAACACCAGGAGGAAAACTAGTGCACTTGCCGCATCACTACAGGCCGCATTTGCTGCTAGAAATAAAAAGAAAAGATTCTTTTCGTCCAGGTACATCTACACAGCAGACTAACAGAGACTTATCAAAGACTTCGTTCAGTAGTGGTACACGCGCCAGTTTATTGGACGCCATCCGTCAACCTCCTTAGCTCTGTTCCGCATCGTTTGAAAGTTATTACACGTTTATCGATCCTTTTATCAGATCTTGTATGCTTGGACGTATGTGTGCGCCGCTTCCCGTTACAATTCGAGTCATGGACCTTCGTGAGAATCTCCAATGCTCTCAGCCTAGTTTAGACGATGCGTTACGTCGTGTCAGTAACTTTTGAATATGTATTGACTTGAGACGAATTCCACTACTCATTTCTTTTTGTTCTTGTTTCTCTACAACAAGGCTCTGGTGTTGTATTTTCATAGAAAACTTCATCATTATGTAAGTACTAGAGTCTCAGTTTTGTTTTTTTAAATGAATGATTAATTAAATGTATTTTTCTTAAAATTTCTTTTTAGGTTAACTCAAAATATTTCCAATAGAGAAATGGCTACGTTGTAATCTCAGAGCTAGAGTTCCAGTGTGAACAATCCAAGGTAAGTTGAATATTTAGAGATTATTAAATTCAAAAGTAACTGTGTAACTGTTGGTTTTTTTCGTCCTTCTTCTCGTACCTTCATTCTTGTGACATTCTTGCTCGTCAAAATGTTGGCTCCTTTAATGCGAGCACTCGATATTTATCTTACGGAAATACATGTATTTTTCGTAAGTTCTAATAAAAAAATTCTTATCCCTATTAATAATCTGATAAGTCAACTATTTCTTCCCATATATATATATATATATATATATATATATATATATATATATATATATGTATGGGAAACAAAATAAGTCGTGGTCATATGATCAATGCAAAAAAATGATGCGCGATTATTGATTCACAGTCGCGTACCAATGGTGAGGGAAGCGACAGACCCCAGTTTTGCTAGTTTTTTCTATCTTCATTTAGGTATGGAGTTACTGTTCTATCTTTTACGACTTTTATTATTAGAAAACTTCTTAACCCTGAGGGATAGTTTTGACTTTGAATGCCTATAGGATCTTTACAAAACCATTCGAACCGTCGCCACGCCTAATTGCTTCATAGAAACTGGCGTTGTATTACAGCCAGGCAAGCCCATAAACACGTTGCAAACTTATTTCCACAAGCGACTGTTCGGTCGTGAATGTTATGTATTGAAGAATATATTTTCTGCGTAATACCAAGTTTCGCACGACTGAAAATACAATACGATTCTAGGACCATACTTATGTTTTATTTCTGTTATTACATTTACAGCAATTACTTTCTTCTTTTATCAGTGGTAAAGTAATAATGGTAAAGTGACCGCATAAGGTGTTGGTAGCAGAGACTGAAGAGGGGATCATTATTCCTGCGGAAAGACCGCAAGAACAGGAAATTATTCCATCCGTGAAGGAAATATATCTACCCATGCCACATCTCACAAACCATTTACAGTAATAAAAAGCATCCAATTTTCAAATTTTCCAAAATATTTTAACCGCTTGAAATGAAGATGAAATTTATTGCTTAATACATATATCAATAGTTTTTAAATTGGTAAACTCTTCCTTCATCTAGTTTGCGCATTATTCTGGGGGCCACCATTTGACACACCCACCCGTAGTTCCGGAAATGCTTTGGTATGTAACTGTTAACACCAAGTAAGTTAAGTTGCATGCATATTCACCTTAGATGATTAGTTCAAATAATCGTAGAGTAATCACACGTTGCTCTCCTATAAAATGCAGTTTTCTCGAGTCACCAGCCTATTCACTGGAGTCAAAGAAATTGCGTTGAAGCACCAGTACTCAATATCCTTTCTTCGCCAAGTGTACTGAATGCCAGTAGATGCAATAATAATAGAATATTATCTTCATTTTTTTATAAAACGGAAATCGAAAACTATTATTCATAAAATATTGTTATAATTAAAAATTTTTGATTTTTTTGATTGAGTTTAATTCAGTATATTTAAAAGTAGGATGATTTTAAAAAAATCATATATTGTAATATGTTGTTGGCATTTTACGGGAAATAAGTTTAAAACGTTCATTTTTTAGATGTTAATATTTACACTTAATGTTATGTTATTATTTACACTTAATATACACAGAATATCAAATTCCCACTCGTGTGACCAAAAAAATGTGCCTGCGCGGGCTCTTCGCCGTAGTCTTCAGTTGCATGTTCTTTTCCCCATTCTCGCGATCACATCTCCGTGCCGTGAATCACATATCATTCCAGGCGAAGTTCTGCCTTCTTGTTCCCGTTGCCGTTCCCGGCAGGCCGTGCCTCCGCGCCGAAACGCCTCCGGCTGCTCCAGGCGACTTGTTCTTGTTGGCCGCCCCTCTCGCCCCCTCCCAACCTTGCGCGCTCGCCGCGGCGCGTGGCTCGCTCGTGCTCCGCCGAACCAGTCCTCCAAGTTCACCTGTTCGTCCAGAGATGGCTCTGCGCGCGCCAAGACGGGCAGCCGCTGGTAGACGCGTCTTGCAGTAGGAACGCTGGGCTTCCGTACCCGGCGCCAATTCAGAAACATTGACTTGAACATGAAAAAAGTATCACGGATCTCTATAGTAAATAAGTAAAGGGTGGGAAGCGATTTTAAACAATTATCCTTCTTAATTAATTCAAATGTATAACATTCATTTTGAATATTTCAACTTATAAACAATTTTAAAATAAAATTTGTAAACGATATTTTCATAAAAATGTCCATTAGTACTGCTGCTAATATTGGAAATAATTTAAATCCAAACTTCTGGGTAAGGTTTAAAATATTGTACTTTATTAGAATTAAAATAAATTCATATGTAATACATCATATTAAAGCGTATTTGTAGTTTTTTTTAATTTTAACAGCTGGGTGTGGCCTCCACGACTCCTCTGTGGAGAAGTCCTTAGTCCTTCGTCACGCGTTTCTGCTGGACTTCAAAACTTCAACGATAGTAATTATTCACATTTATTTTTACGTAATGATATATCTCACGAATATGCAGTAATATCTCGGTCGATCATCCAAAGTACTGATGAATATTTTGGAATGTCTGAACGATACTGTTCATTTTGTTTCGAACAGTTCTCTAGAATGTTGTCTTTTGTGGTTATCTTGTATTATTCTACTTAAAATATTCCATTCCAGTAAACTGAAATTACATGAGGGGTGCAAATCGGTAATTATTTTCCCCATAATTATTTGCATGCTCATGTCTCTTTTCTGCGTTTTCAAGGGATCTGTACCATTTATAAAGTGATATGGACTAGACGCACAATATATTTTCTCTCTCGTCATGGAAGAGGAGAATTATGAACATAGGTATGAAATTCTCTTTAGGCCGAATACTGTAACTAGCTGGCGTTTAACTTGATACCTCTCGTTAGAACATGTGTCAAATTCCTTCGTTTTACGGTTGGGGTACTGTTGATAATAGTAGTCAGAGGCACGTTCGAACGTGTGTTTGTTAGTTGTTGTTTTTTTTAAAAAACATCATGTACCCTAACTTTATATTTGTTTCTTCGTATATTATCTGCTCAGCACTGAAGCAAAAGTTAAAAATACATCATGTGTAATTTATTGGCATGTTTTCGTATATCAAGCGCCTCTCCACAGTTACAATTAAATTTCGATATTTTTTTACATTATTAAACGTGAAATTAAGCAAAAATGTGTCCCCTTATTTAAACAAGCAATCATCCGTAAAGAAAGAACAAATTCGATGTCAAAGATCCAAAGGCGTACTGCATAATTTCTGTCGGCTGTTAACAGCTGTTGAATAGTTTATTGCTCATTGTGTTCGAACCACAAGGTTCTTTACTTTTGTGTACTTCTGCTGCTTGTCAGTGGATTGATGTAGAAGAATACAATGGACATTTGACATTAATACACCAATTCAGGAAGTTTTATGTTTGAAACGAAAACCCGTTGAATGCTTCATCAAAAAAAGACGTTTAATTTTCTAAGCTTTACAAGTGTGAATTGAACTTCATGAAGAACCAATGAACCTCGTTGTCAGAATTAACAAACAATTCATTTTGGGGAAGATTTGTTCTTTACCGGATCAAGAAAATACTTCCATCAGTTACGTTTAGATCGGTGTGAAAATATGTATGACCTTTATTCCTTTATGAACTCTCACATACCAATAGTTACGCCTGATTTCTTGTTTAAAACGGTCATGGTCCCGATGTTCTCATCCTTGAAGCTCCGTATGAAAATATTTCAGTTGAAAAAATACTGTTTTCAGAACCCATTCTCTGATGTAGATATACAGATGACTATGTGTTATAGCTTATATTTCATAATTGTGCGTGAAAAGAAAATATTTGATAAAGAAATTAAACAAAACATTTTAATTCTGAAACAGCACTCGTTTGTCAATTTTTATGTAATTTTTTTGCTCTATTCAACATGAAAATATGTTTTACTTATTAAATTTTCTTTAGGTTTTTCAAAGAATATAGAATACTCTCTAGATCACACGTAACGTGTCTGATGGGATTCTAAAGGGAAAAGCGTCAAAATTTTTTGTGCGGAGTACTAGTGATGAAGAGGCAAGGTAGACTAGGTTTACCCATTTAAGCAAAACTCTCGGAAAATATTAATATAATCTAACATATATTTGTACAGAAGATTCAATTATGAAACTGTTTTTAAAGAAAAGTGCACATGGTGTCGCGTTGCATCAGAGCCTTCAGGGCCTTGGGAAACGCAAGTGAGGACCCTCCGGAGACACAAATCCAGATCAGTCCTCACAGACGTCATTTTGTGTAAGAAATTTTTGGGCGTGCTTCATTGCAAAAAGTGCAGTGAGCCCATTTGGGGGTGTAGCACATCAATTCTACCGCTGGTGTAAACATGTGTTTCTGGCCCGGAAGCATTTAATTATGCTTTAATTCGTCAATGCGCATGAGTGTTTAAAACATTTCCTGTCCTTCTTTTGTATTAACTAACTTCACTGGCTTTGTTCGTTTCTCAAGGAGCGGAAATTATTTTGTCCAATCCGAATGAAGTACTTCGTATAAGAATAACGCACCCCTTACCAGTCCTTTTTTAAAGGAAATATTCAGTAGTTATTGTCTTCCATGTCACCGGACTTCATCCACTGCTAGTTGTGTAATAAAGGCGTTAATACTTTTAGAATCTCTAGTAGTAATAATGAAGTTAGTGATGAAAAGAAAACACTCGAGGCTGTCAACACATGAACTGAGTGAATTAGTAAACAATTCTGATTGCGAATATAGTTTAGAAAACTACGACAGAACAAAGAAGTCCGACAGAACTGCGCAAGGAAGAAAGAAGAAACAGACTTCTTTTACAAAAAATTTTCATGAAAGCCGCGCCAACAATGAGTAAATTGCTTTGCGAGTAAAAAAATTCTACTCACTACAAAATTACAAACTATAACTTGTTAGTTATGTATTATAAATTACTTAAATAAGCAATAGTGTATTTTAATGTAATGATAAAATATTTTATTTTGTAGCTAAGTACAATATTTCTTATTCCTTGGGCCACGACCGGTGCAACCAGGTACCCCAGGGCTTAAAGTGGCCGTAACGAGGAAAGTGTCGCGTCCCGCCACAGGAGACAAACGACCGCGAAGGGCTAATACTAAATGTTGTTGTATTATACATCAAATTTTAATTAACCCCTTGTTGACGACGTGGGAATTCAGTCACACTGGTAAGGACGTGGAGTCCCGTGCACTCTTGAAATTTAGTTTCAAATATTACAATATTAAATTGTATATCAGTAAAGAGCATTCAAACCTACGATAAAAAACGACTAAAGAATATATTAATCAGGATATATTTGTTAATAAGTTATCTAATGAGGGAATATCGTGTGATTAGGAATGATTGAGTAAAATTAAACATATATACCTTTAATTTAACGAATTTATCTTTATCATCAAAATTTATTAAACATTAAAAATGTATTAATAAAAACTACTATAACTCTAGAACTGAAAATCAAGTGCAACAATGTTACCACCGCAAACACTACAATTCTGACACTAATTTCTTTAGAAATCTTTTCTGCACAAATCTGGCAGACTTTTTACTCCTTTCTGTTATAGTATTTTGCATTCTCAGTAATTCCTTTTCGCGTTCATCATTTTCAAAGAATTACTCTTCATTATCGGCTTCTTCCCTAGATTCTACATACGATTGTCTGCTTGATGAGCCACAATCACTGTCAATTTGATCATTTTAAAATATACTCGCACAATTACTAACCTTTTGCTCCACAAATTGCGTAATATTTTCTTCAAAATCATCGTGATTAATAACACACTCCCTTAATAGTCTAGTCATATTTTTCTGTACATTGCACTTTTTTTAGAGATGCCATAGAACAAACAGTACTAACTAGCAAACTGCGACGCGCACTCAATGAGTGTTACACTGCTACTGAGGTGGAGTCCCGAGGTCTCCTGTGCACCAAAAACGGCTGATCATTTCCGTGAAATGCATTCCACATTAGTAAGCTCGCGAACCATTTCTTAAAACTATAGAAAGTAAAGGTACTAGACGAATCGAGGTTTGAAATGAAGCGTAAATGTAGGTTTCAGAAATTTCGCGAAGTCGGTGGAGTTTCAGAGACTCCACGTCAGTAGCAGAGTTGAGCAAGTTTGAAGAAATTTCAACGATAAATTTCCATGGGTTTGAAGGATTAACTGCTAGATAACTAAATTTAGGAATTACTCTCTTTACACATTTCGTTCACTACTGTATACCCGATTGACTTTGTCGCGTTTCGCCACTGTTCGGATCGCAAAGTACTCTGGATCGGAGCCTGGGACTCAGGACAGTCATTTTTAAAATTACAGTCCTTTCTGGATGTAGTGAACTTACAGTTATGGAGGCACATGCCGTAGCAGTACCCTAACAAACGGGGCACAGACCGCGCGCGATCTTTCCTTCCTCTTCCTTTTTCGTATCCTCTTCCCTTACACACACACTCTTACACTAACATGCACTACACTACCACGTGTATCGGGAGACCGGTCGGGAGCTTAGAGCTTGTCCCGGCTGGGGCGGTGCCCCGCTGGTGGGAGAGTCCTGGTTAGGGGTAAACCCCACTAGCCGACGGTAGGTCGGCGCCGGATCTCGCCATCTAGCGGGAGAAGATCATCGCCATCTCCCGAGGAAAAAACATGCACTACTCTTACGGGACTAATGACCTAAGCTGTTGACGAGCCCGGAATCACTCACCAACCGACAAACTACAGTTATGTTGAATTGGTGTCTAATTCCGATCCTCATACATACGTATATCACATTCATAACAAATAAGCATTAGACGACCCAGTTATAGTGAACTCTTCACTTGCGTTTTAGTGAACATAGTAAATAAAACATTTTACGGGTTCCAGAAATCCAAGAAACACTGAAGGGGTTACAGGTAGAGATTCTTGTGAGTTATTTTTGTAACATTTCTGGTGAATGAAGTGGACTGAGAGAAGCTTGTCACTGAGGAAGTTGCTTCAGCTCATTATTCACGGTTCTGCCCAGCTAGAAGACTTCATGAAGGCAGACAACAAGTTGAAAACAAGAGAAATATTATTTAGATTTAGCTAGGTAACCTTAAATGCGGTAAATCTGTCTTTCAGAACCGAAGAAAACAAGTGTGATCACTAGAGATCGGAAGTTTGGCAACATTTTTGTTTAGTATTGTTTCTATTTGAAGATTTTCAGCAATAGGAATAGCTTAACTATAAGTCTGGAGTTCTTTTAGAAGATATTCATTTTGCCTTTTTTCGGTCTATTTTAGCTTATGATGCCCATTTTTAGTGGTTTGCCTTATGTTGGCCTGTTTCTTCCTTTTTTGTTATTTTCCCCTTTTTTCCTTCCGGTTCTGATATCGACCAAGTTGCAAGCCTGGGCAACACGAAACGCACGGTAACGTTTTGTCATTCTCTAAAAGAAAAACCTGCAGGACAAGGAGGAGTTAAAAATCTACATAAGGAAGGAAGATGATACATGTCAAGATTTTTGATTTTTTTTTTCATTGATGTCGACAGGCTTTGTTCGCTCACAAGGAATCCCATCCTACCTTTATGTATGTGTGACCTCCGATCACTTGCGAGGACAGAGTTGTCTGTACATTGTATACAAAGCAAACCTCAGTGCTGGCGATTATATAAGTTCGAAGAACGAAAAAAATCACAGCGTTTTCACTGATGCCATTCCTGAAGTCAAGAGTCCACAATCGCACTTCGTAGAGACAGCGTCACGAGAGACACAAATTCTTTGTCATCATACCAGAATTTAGTGTGGAGCAGTGAAATCGAGAAATAATCTTTCTGAGTGGGCAAAAAAATCTGATAGTCTTATTCAATAAAAATTACAAAACTTTCGTTCCTTCCAGGTAAGTGCTGATATAAATTGTAGTTAGAATAAAAAAATTGAATCTTTTAATATTATTAAATTTTTACACTAAGTTCTTTTAAATAATGATTTTTCTTTTTTACATATCTTTTTGCATGCCATATTTTAGCTGGAATAAATGCCTTTTTGCCTGTCAATTGTAGTAAAAATAAATGTCGTTTTGCATGACGCGTTGAAGAGTGTTAAGACTATACTAAGATATTTAGTGTGATGACAATGTAGAATCAAGTATAAAGAAGGCAAGAATATAAAAGAAAATTTGAATTCGCAACGATACTTACTAATACCTCTTCACCTCCGCGGTACCCCTGTTAAGGTGAGATTATTCCATTCTTATGGAGGACAAACGTATATTGCTGGCTATCAGCTTTAGCAACTATATGGAGGATATTTTCTTAATTATGCTACCTGAAATTGGATTAAAACTAGCTTAAATATTGTAGTACAATTAACAATTATGCTCTTCGACGTACCTAAATTGATATAAATTTTAAATGTTAATTTTTAGTTAGGTGATACGCCAATTCCCTGCTGTGAATGCATTCCTATCCTTTCGCACGTCTATGACTGATCTGGAACAATTTAAAACAGATAAAAGGACGTTAACTACTCAGCGCGCAAATGGCGTTGTACATCTTAATTCTCTTACCGACTTTTGGTGTTTCACCAATGAAGATGTTTGGGAAATATTTCACTGCTGCAGCCTATCTCCCGGCCGCTTGAACGTTGCCGCAGTACTGGTCTTGTACAAAGCAAAATTTATAAATAGGTCGTTACTTGACGCTTTTACATTTACAAATTAACAACAAACAACCTAGAACGGTTCGACTCCCGTCTATGGATTTTCCACTCTTGCTACATACCGAAGTTGAATTCAACCGATGTCTTGTGGGGAATTCTAAGGTCACGGACCGTGCGCGATCTTCCCTTCAGCGTTCGTGTTCCCTCTTGCACACCTACAAACATCATCAGCTGAGTTAGCAGCTTCAGCGGATTTAGCATCGTCATTCTGCAGCGACTTTGACGGGGAGGTTCTAGAGTTTGAGTTCGAACGTAATATTCCAGCAGAAATTATAGTGGCCCGTTGCTCTGATAGATAGTTTTTCATGATTTCTGCGATCAACGCCAAGCGAATGCCGGAGAAGTACCCTAATATATCGGCCGAGTACCACCATGTACCTTCTTTTTCCTTATCCTATCCTCACCCCTTATGCATACATACAAGTACTACACGACTACACGTACGGTTCTAATGACCATGGCAATTGACGTTCTCGAAGCAATCAATGAATCAGTGGATCTGGACACTAGACTTAAGTCAATCCTGGTTGCATCACCGAGCTACAAAACCCTCTTACTCTAGGAACAGGAGGCCGCGCGAATTCCCTTCGGCGAGACGCTGGGCGAACACGCACGGAAGAGCGCGCCGGCCGGCGGGCGGGTTGGCGGGAGGGAGGGTGTGCAGTCAGCGGCAGGCAGGAGCGTCGCGCCCCGCTGCGCCCGCCGCGCCATGGCGCTGGCGGCGGCGGTAGCGGTGGCGGAGGCGGAGGCAGAGGCGGTGGCGGTGGCGGTAGCAGAAGCGGAGAAGGAGGCGGAGGCAGTGGGGGTAGCGGTAGCGGTAGCGGTAGCGGTGGCGGAGGCGGAGGAAGTGGCGGTGGCGGCGGCAGAGGCAGAGGCAGAGGTGGTGGCGGTGGTAGAAGCGGAGGAATAGGCGGAGGCGGAGGCAGTGGCGGAGGCGGGGGCGGGGGCGGGGGCGGGGGCGGGGGCGGGGGCGGGTGGAGGCAGTGGCGTCGGCGGGGCGGTGGTGGTGGCGGTGGCGGTGGCGGTGGCGGTGGCGGTGGCGGTGGCGGTGGCAGGGGCGGAGGCGGAGGAGGTGGTGGTAGCGGAGGCGGAGGCGGTGCTGGCGGTGGCAGAGGCGGTGACGTGGGTGGTGGTGGTGGTAGCGGTGGCGGAGACGGAGGCAGTGGCGTCGGCGGAGGCGGGAGCGGAGGCGGGGGCGGAGACGGAGAATGTGGTGGTCGCGGAGTCGGAAGCGGTGGTGGCGGTGGCGCTGGCGTGGGCGGTGGTGGTGGCAGTGGCGTAGGCGTAGGCGGAAACGGAGGCGGAGGTGGAGGCGTTGGCGGCGGCGAGCGGACGAGCTCACGCAGCTTCATCAACGCCTGCGCGAAGGCGCCCGGCTGCGCAGACGCACGCGGGCCCGGCGCAGACGCCGCGCAGACGCCGCGCAGACGCCGCGCAGCTCTGGGGACGCAACGCGCGCACCGCCTCCGGCGATTGCGTGCTTCCTGGAGGACACGTAGGCGGCTGACGCTTCGTCGTCCTCGTTGGGCCACTGAGGCCGGCGCGGGTCTAATGGATCCAAGGTCACGGGTTAACCCTTGTCAAGGGTTACTGAGGGACTCATAAATTTTGTTTCGAAATTCTCCAGGATTTGCTCAAAACGCAACCGTTTTCATGTGGATCACGTTCAAAAAGATGTCACTACGTTCATTTCAAGTCACATTTTGAAGTTATGAGTATAGTACATTCAAAGTTTCTAAATATTACTATTAATTACTGTCCGTATTTTGCGTACTTTACTAAATGTAGAACTTAGTTTGCAGTACAACTTTAGAAATGTTGCCAGTTATATGTGGGCCCGCAAAGTACTACTTTATAAAGAAATGTTTCCGTATAACTGAGAACATTATTAATTCTGATAGGCGAAATATCGATCAATTCCCTTTTCCTCAATTTCTTTGTTATTACTGAGTTATATTTACAAGAGATACAAATAGAATTACTCTATTTGCAACCCACAACCTAATTCATTAGGAAGGATTTCTTCGATTGGGAAGGAAATTCGGAAGAACTATAGATTTATGACTTGGAAAAGAACGCATTGGCGACATTACTAATGGCCACATCCTTCTCCCGCAATTTTTCGTGGTCGATGAGCTCAAACGTGAGAGCTGATGAGAAGTCGTCAATCATTTTATTGTAATTAAAATTCAGCCAATATTTAAACCATTGAAATGCGGTTCAATAGTCAGCCGAACGAGAATACTCACTCTGCAAAAAACCTGAAAGTGTTACACTCAGCAATTTAGGAATATCTACCGATTCTTTGTTAGCGGTTTCTGTAGAACTAAATGTTTTGTTGACTAAAAAAATTGTGAAAGTATATATTTTTATTATCACTTATCATTAAAAATCTGTGGATAATACCGTAATTTGCCACTGATGTCAGTATGTGTTGTATTTTGGGATGCATGAAATGTATTAATGAGTAGTTGTTATTGCTATTATTATTATTATTATTATTATTATTATTATTAATTCCTTTCGGGCAATGACCTCATGGGAGTCAGGTGTAGCTTCAAATTAAATATCAGATCAGCCACTTCTGATGTTATAAGTTGGTAGCACTAATCGTTTGCTAAAAATCCTTTAAATTTTCGTTTGCTTCAATTATTTCTATTAGAATTATTTCCAATAATATCTTCATTACTTTCTGATGTGGTTGTTTTGACGTAAGTACTAAAGATGTAACTTCTAATGACATGGTATGCCATTGTCCTCATAGCATCAAAGAAGTAGTTCCTCTTCGCAGTCCAATATCCCTACCGTCATCGAGTCGCCTAAGGCAGACACCGGTCGCAGCATCCAGAATCCTAGCAGGAGCATCCACAAAAACCAGGCACCGCATGAGCGTCGCTGTCCATTCCCTGCGACAGTTAAGGAAATTCCCCTACAGCAGCCCGGTATCTCGGAGCGCCGCGGCAGTCAATACACACAGAGTGTGACGAATTCGTTCCCCGAGTATTGAATAATACTTCGCTCCCGGCGGCGCTATCACAACACGGCTCAGACATCGCTGATCCCCCAAAGCCGCGCCGCCGCCGTCTGTGCCACCGCTCTTGACCCAATCGAGAGATGGAATCCCCGCGCCCCGCCGGACGCGCCCCGAGACAAATAAAACCACTCCGAGCGAGGGCACGGACTCTCTGAAAGACGCCGCCACTCCAGGAATACTGATCGGTGTGGGGGAGGGGTGGGGTGGTTGAAGGCGGTAACGATCCCTTGGATAGGGCGTCAGGTGCCGGCCAGGATGACCGACGTTACCGGGAGAGGTTGCTCAGTGCATCGACTGATCTCACTGCACTGCCTGTGAGCGGGAGGTCCTAGCTTGAAGTCCCGACAGTGGGAAGATTTTCGACACTAGCTTGTCAGCTAGGTCGAATTCAGACGCAGATGGAGGAGAATTCTAGTGGCCGTGTGCTCGGATCGGTAGTTTTCCGTGGTTTCTCCGATCAACACCAGGCGAATGCCCGAGCAGTACCCTAACAAACGGGCCATTGACCGCGCGCGATCTTTCCTTTCTCTTCCTAATCCTATTCGCACCCCTTGCACACACTTACACTAACATGCACTACACTACCACACTTGCGTGGAGCCCAGTCGGGAGCTTAGAACTTGTCCCGGCTGGGGCGGTGCCTCGCTGGTGAGAGATACCTGGTTGGGGGATCCCCCGCTAGCCGACGGTATGTCGACGCCGGATCTCTGCGGGACACCGCGGGGAATCACAGCGGGGGGGGGGGAATCGCCACCTCCCAATGAAAAGCATGCACTACACTTACGGGACTAATGACCTCAGCAGTTGACGTACGCGGAATCACCACCCATGGCCGACGTGTGTAGAGCGAAGTTGGTGCCGAGTAGAAGGGATGGGTGTTTCTGTTTGATGAAGTAAATGCAAAGAACCGAATCGTACCTAAAAAATACAATTCGTGTTATCGATTAATGTAATAATTATTTTCTTCATTAACCCAAGATTGTATGTAAATATTTTAAGTTAGAAATACTTTGAAAGTAAGCTTAATTCTTCCAATCCATTCTATGCATCTGTTACACCAATAAATCGATATTTAATTGAGGTTTCAAAAGAATTAGTTTGTGATCAATCGGTTCTTTTTCGCCCCTCCCCAGAACGAACTCGTTCATTTCTCCGGGCTTTTGGAATATGTGAAGAACTGTTCCCTCTGTGTGACCGGGAAGGGATGGAACTCATTAACGCAATTTCACATCTTTACGTGTATATACTACATTTTCGAGGTCAAATTTGTACTGCAATATTCAGTTTAAAAAATGTAATCCATTAATATAAAAAGAAGAATTGGTTGTGAGTTATTATTTTCGTATTAAACATTGCGTCTTAAATGTTTTTAAAAAAATATAACGGATTATTTAAATTTATAACCAAATATTTTAATGCTCAATTAATCTAGTTCTGTATCATATTTAATTGTCAGCACATATGTTATATTTCCTCGTGACTTAAGTCTAAACAAAAAATTTCCCCCGATTTTACTAATTCATTTGTTTATTGAAGCACGTCCTTTCGTCGCTTTGTGTTTTGGTCATTTGTGAAATGATAATTTCTTTCATTGTGCTCTAGAAAACGAAATGATACGATTTGCATCATTGCTTTTATATATTCTTGCTATAAAACAATTCTCGTGCATTAAATTAAACCGCGAAATCAGTATACGATAGGTAACAAGTTAATCTTCGACTTATCTAAAAATGACTGCGATATTGCAGTCTCCTCTTTAACCTCCCAACCGATCGTTAAGTGGTGTACGTTTATATATTTTATTAGCCAGATCATCGCTCATTTATACTCGTTTCACAAGTTTGCATTCCGTTTATGCGGTGAGTTCGGAGGTGGGTTTCCACCTTTTTCACTAGTATGGGTCAGCTGACCTCTAGAGAGAAGTTAATGGTTTACACCGGTCAAGAATTCGAAACCGGGATCATCAAAAACAAGCAGTTGGATGAACGTCTTCGTTTCAATGGTAGGAACATTCCCTGACTCATAACGTGTGAATAATGACTTATATGAAAGTTGCGTTAACGTTGTAAGTTAATTATATGTATGTCTGTTTTTTATTGTCTACAAAAATGAAACATTAGGTATGAAATTGTCTAAATCACAAGTTTTGTAAGAGTTAGCAAAATAATATTTACTCCACTGTAAACATCGCTCGGTGTTTAAACCGCATAAAGTTCCATATATTTATTTTAAAACTTCTGTATTTTATTGCAACATTACTTACAAATAATAGCTTACATTATTCAATGAATCAAAACTGATACAACGAAGAAAAAATGTTATCCTTCGGTAGTAGGAACAAATACGTATCTAATGGAATCGGACCGATGAAGCCAATTGTTCTAAAGTACCAACATTCAGATTAGGTTACATTAGAAGAGGCGTATTTCAACAATTTACATTACGGAGTGCAGGCGATTAAATATAGTACATTATAATACCTTTAATTTGAATATTTTAAAACTAAACACACATAAACTATAATACACTTAGATGTACTACACTACAGTAAGTAAATTCAGCATTTTTATTGATGTTCAACATGAATCATCTGCATCAGATTTTGTCCTCTGCTTCACTAATCCGTCAAAAGAAAGTCCTAAGACCTTAGATACGAGTATTTTTGATTTGTTTATTATGTATGTGTGTAATCTACAAACTACAGTTGTCTATATCTTAAAAACGAATGATCAAGTGCATCTTGGAGATTGTGGCCGAGAAGATCGCAACAAAAAGGATCCGGATTTCCACTCCTTTCTTTTGGTCCATTTTATTCTATTTTTTCCTTCGTTTGGGCTCGAGATGGGCCTCGGCGTCGCCGCTCGTCTCCACCACGTCGTGTCCGGCGAGGCGTGCGGGCGCCGCTGGTCGCCTTGTCCGGCGTCGCCGCGTCGCCCCGCCCCTCTCCGCCCCTCCTCGCCTCTCCCCGCCCCCACCCGCTGCTCCTCGTGGGCGACCTGGCAATTAACAAGGGCGCCTCGGTCGCTCCGCCCGCTTTGGTGGGACGAGAAGCCGCGTCCGCCGCCGCCGCCGGCGCTGCGTGCTCGACTACGGGAAGCGGGTACTCACCCGGCACAGGGCCTGGAGGTCATTCGTAAAAAAGCGTTCGCTTAAAGGGAACAGGAGATTTGTGCGGAGGTGGTACGGATGAGGGCAATAAATCAGGTGATTTTGTTACTAAAATCTATACGTTTTCAGATATACGGGGTGAACTTTTCTGGTTCATTGATTAGTGGCGCGTCAACTGCTAAGGTAATTAGTCCCATAAACGTAGTCCATGTTTTTTCTCGGGAGGTGACGGTGATCTTTTCCCGCTGGATGGCGAGATCCGGTGCCGACCTACCGTCAGCTAGACGGGTTATCACCAACCAGGTGTCTCCCACCACCGGAGTATCGCCCCAGGCAGCTAAAGCTCTAAGCTCCCGACCGGTCTTCCGGCGTGTGTAGTAGTGTAGTGCATATAAGTGTGTAAGTAAGGGGTAGGATGGGACAAGGAAAAGGAAGGAAAGATCCCGCGCGGTCCGTGGCTCGTTTGTTAAGTTAATGCTCCGGCTTTCCCCTGGTACTGATCGGAAAAACTATGGATCAGAGCAGCCGGCCGTTGGAATTCGCCTCAAGACCGTGATAGGACTCGACCTAGCTGTCTAGCTAGTGTTAAAAATCATGCGACCGTCGGGACTCGAACCTAGAAACTTTTCTAACATAACTGAAAGGAAGTAACACTTTCTTTTGTAATATTAGAGACTTTTCTTTATATCGGGAGAGTGTATCAATGTATGAAGTGTTTAGTCAACAAACCAAAAACTCGAGCCGACGAATAGGTCGGCGCTAATTTAACGTTCTATTGGGGAATTAACACTGCCATCTCTCACAAAATGAAGTGTACTGCAGTTACGGGACTACATCACAGTAGTTGACAAGCCCGGAAAACCAAAATAATCAACCGTCCGAACAGAGAAACCAAACTCTAGTAATATCTACGTTACAGCGAGTTTTTCATTACAAAACAGATCGTAATAGAGCTTACGCCGATTTTTTAATGTATCTTTAACACATTTAGAAACAAATATGTAAGATATATTTCGAGATACGTTTTTAAGGATGTACGGTTGATCAAAAATCTGTTTTAATGAGTAAAATTATTTTTTAATTGGTATTTAGTCATTGGCTGTCCTGCAAATGCCGTGTTTTCCTAACGAAGTCATACAAGTAGGCAATGAGTCTTAATAGGCAACACCAGGCAACATTGCGTAGGTTAGTGGGTTTTTCAAAGAGCCAAGCTCGGTAAGACATCGGTCACGGGGCTTTCATGTTAGTTTAAATGTATGAATATATTTAATTACAACTTCTTTCGGAAAAGGACGAGTCTTTTTGACTTTCTCAGTTACTACCTTCATAGTGTAGAGGATGTTTGTAATGCTGGGCCAAAACGTCCATTTTTCGGCTCAATAAGTCGAATTGTAGGTTCCTGATACCGAAAAAGTTGGTGATTCTGATCCCATTTATAGGAATAACTTCCTCTACCACGTTGTATAGTCGGAAGTCACATTTTGTGGGACATTAATACCGAAAAATTGGTCTACCATCAAACGTCTGCCCGTCTGCCTAAGAAAAGCACTAGTGGCTAAATCGTAGGCAGGATTTTCACTAAAATTAATATTCCCCGTTCGACCTGGGTTGTGTCGCGACCCCTTAAATTTGGAAACTATATTTGGGTATTTGGGGGAACATTACTCGAAGCCCCAACGACACAAAATTCTCCCAAAAAATCCTCCGGATTTTTTCTTTAAATTTGTTTCTCAAAATGCGCTTATAATGTATGAGGCAGGTCCAAATTTCCATTAATTCTCTAAATTTTCGAAAATTAAGAAAGTTTAATTTTTCGGCATCTTCGTACACTACAATATTAAAGATAGAGATATTTCCTCTTAATGAAATGTTTTCTTCAAATTCCATCTTCAAGTAAGATAATGTACAATTATTTCAAAACAATACTAGTTTTCGCGTTATATTGCGTGAAAGAAAGGCAATTTTAAAAACACAATTTTTAAAAAAGGCTCTAAATTTCTTCTGTAAACTTTTTGAACGAGTAGTGATTTTAAAACATTACACAAATATATGTTCAAGTAGTATTGTAATATTAGGTAAACGTTGCAGATAAGCGAGAAAATATGTTATGTTGTAGCTCCACTAGTTTTTTTTATTAGAGCTGTTCACTTGGTGGTGATAATATTATGTTATAGAATAGGGAGTCAAGTTGTATTCTTATTTCCCCATTTTATAAATGACTTCTCATGCAGTCTTAGGCACTCTTGCAATGATTTTTCTACGAAATTCTGGTAAAAACACAACTTCATTCAGTGCGCTTCGCCACATGTTCAATTAGCGGTCAAGGCTCTCGTTTTGCAGAGTTGCCCCAGCACATCTATAAAGGCATCTTTCTTCCTGAAAGGATGTGTGCTTATTTACGTTATATTAGAAACAGTGGTTACTGTCGTCGATCATCAATGTGTGCCATTTTATCGCAGTGTTCCGGAAGATCTTCCACTAATTTTTTTTGTAATGTCTATCGCCCGCAGAAGGATATGAAATGTCAAGTTAATGTCGGATTCCAGGACGGTCAAAGTCAATTTCTTTTTTTTTTTTCTTCAAAATTTCTTGAAATTTGTAATATTATTCAAAAAATTGTAAATTTTCTAATTTTTTGTTATTTCAAAATTATTTACGAAAATTCGAACAGAAATTGCAGTAGTTGTAATCAATATAATGATTAGTCCACAGAACTTGACACGAAGTAAAATGTAAAGTGATAAAGTAAAAATATAAACTTGTTGCTCTATGTTACGGTTACAGTGTTGTTAATCGGTAATAAGGCTTTAAAGAACCAAAAGTAACTAAAGTAACTAAAAAGTCGCCACTTTCCAAAAAATACTCACAAAGACTATTCCAATGAGAAATATTAAGAACATAAATAGAAGAATATAAGAAACAAGAAAATTGAGATATTTCGATAATTTAGAAAAACAATCTTTATTTTTGTTTCGCTTTATTGCATCTAATGAACGCAAACATTTATCATTCCATCCCTCGTTGTTGATTGTGAACTCTCTTTATCCGCCCGTTTGGAAAAGATGGCTGAAAGGGGTGTGACTTCGAGACCCACGCTATCTTCCAAGTCGTTAAAATAAACAGTTTACCGCAAAATATACTGTAAGTTGTAATTTGAATGAATATTAATAACGTAAAGAACCTAATAATAAAATCGATTATCTTAATTATCAAGGTCTTTATTTGGAAGTCATCACAATTATCACAAGAAAAGTTAACCACAATAACAATCCCGCTTCGCGTACCATATTATGACGCCTATATCAGCCCCTTTCGGTGATCCTCGAGAAAGAGTGAATTCATGGGCTGGTGTCAAAGATGAAGTAATGAGTGGTAGTGGAGTAACGACAAAATGAGAGGTAGGGAAATGAGAGAACACCAACAAAACCTCTATGAACCCAAAGTGTCCGACACCAATCACACGTGGATGTGGACCGCTACATGCAAGGACGCGTGCCTCGCGAGAGACACATTCTTTACACCGGAAGCGGTAGCTCAGTGCATCAACTGGTCACTTCAGCGCCTCTAACTGGGAGGTCCTAGATTCGAGTCCTGATGACGGCAGGATTTTCAACAATAGCTTTTCAGCTAGGTCGAATTCAGTCGCTGTCTGGAGGAGAATTCTAGCGGCCGGCTGCTCTGATCGGTAGTTTTTCATGGTTTCTCCGATAAGCACCAGGCGAATGCCGGAGCACTACCCTAACAAACGGGCCTCGAACCGCGCGCGATCTTTCCTTCCTCTTCCTTGTCCTGTACTATCCTCTCCCCTTACACACACACTTACACTAACATGCACTACACTACCACGTATTCCGGGAGACCGGTCGGGAGCTGGTGGGAGAGTCCTGGTTAGGGTAAACCCCACTAGCCGACGGTAGGTCGGCGGCGGATCTCGCCATCCAGCGGGGGAAGATCGCCATCTCCCGAGAAAAACATGCACTACACTTACGGAACTAATGACCAAAGCGGTTGACGTGCCTGGAAACACGTAAAAATCAATCACATTCTTTACTGCGATGCCTGTGCCTCAGACTTGTGGCTATACCTCGAACAGTTGATTGATTTTGTGGGTGGATGATTATGAAGATATGAATTAACCCTCTGTCCCAGAGTTTGCAGCGGGCGGACGAGGAGTGGCGGAGATCCACAGATACACCATGAATACTAAAAATAAATACCACGGATCTCCCGGGTAAATTTTAACTTTTGCTTCTTAAATTTTTTTGGAGTATTCATGTTTTATAACATGGCATTTCTTATATTTATTAACGTCAGTTGGCCGATAATGAGCAAATAACGAACGCTGATGAAGTTCATAAGCGAGGTAGTAGCCGAAGTTTATTACCTACCAAAGTCCGTTACTTGCCATATTGGCCATGTGTCGTTCATTACATTTCGTATTGCCAACTTCTAATTTTAAAAAATCATAAATAAGAAAGAGATATATTTTCTTTGAATATGAGCTCTCATACGCCATTTTTATACAATACATTTGTTTCGATTGTACTTAACGGACGGCGGAGTGTTAAAATCCTGAAGGGTCGTAGGCCGTTAGGAGAGGGTTTCCGTCCCTCCGATAGGTTGCATTACGTCGATATAACAGCAAAATATTATGAAAATTATTTTTTTGTATTCCAGAAGAAATCGTTCATAAAAGGACCTTTTACGGCACAAATGATGACGTATTAGATTTTGCGTCACGAATTATTGCATCATCATACATTCAGCCAATCGCAAACGAGAGAATGTTGGGGTGGTAGCGATAAATGGAACAGCCGACCACCGTTTTCTCGTACAGATGTCAAATACCCGAGACGTCACAAGGAAGTTGTTTCGCAATATTAAGTTAGATTTTCTTAAAAATATATAATGCTGTTATACAAAAAATAGCGTATGCAACTCGTTTATAATGACGCTTTATTGCATTCGTACAAATTTGAAAACTCGCTCCTAACGTCGCTCATTTTCAACACATGTACTCATGCAATAAAGCTTAACATTATACACTAATTGCATAAACTAGTATTGTGGACGCGAACCGCCTTTGCATGGCGATCTCGTATTCGAGCCGCGCCGCCGCGTCGGTCGGCGGTCCACCGCACCTCCAGGTAGCCGGGGCTGCAACCGCCGCTGGGGCAGGGCCTCGCCGCCTGCGCCCGGCCGCAGCGGTCGGCGGTGTGCGGCGCTGTGGCCTGGTGTGGCCTCGCCAGCAGACGCGCCGGCCGCCTCTGGCCGCCCCGCCACGTCCCTCTCCGCCTCGCCTCCTCGCCTCTCCTGCTCTGGACCCGCGCGCCTTTTTTCTTCTTTTTTTCTCTCTCTCTCCTCCCTCCAAACCTGAAGGTAGTTCTCCGGCCCGCCGCTCGCTCCTACGCGGCAGCACCGTACGTTGCCCTTGTAAAGCAGGGGGAATTGATGAACCGGGACGTGCCGGTAGCCTAGCTCCTTCGCGGCTCGCTGACTCCCAGTGTCTTCCCGCAGATGAGAAAGGGAAATGGGATCAGTGGGAGGTGGAAATTATGTTCAAGAGTAAAGGGGAGAATGTATTAAAATGAGAAATTATTGAATTCCAAAGAAGCTTTAAAACAATTAAAACCAGGAAACGAAAAGCAAAAGAAATTGTAAGTAAACAACGGGTTGTCTATTAACAGTGGATCAGTCTATCAACTGGTAGACGAATGGCTATTGTGATCACTTGAATTCATTTTTATTATAATTACATTTACATCCTACGTCTACGTTATTACATACTTACCGTATATTTTGTCACATTGTGTGGATAAAATTGCGGGATATAGATTGTTTCATGTGAACCACTTTAAATATCACAATAACAATAGCAATACCCCTAAATGAGATTTGAGTATGCATGTTTTTAATTTGGTCGATCTACGCTCATTCCAATTACTAAGCAAATGGGATGCAAACAAAGAAATTACTAAGAGGCGAAGAGAAAAAACAGACTATTGCAAAGGAAAGGCGGCATGGACTAAAAATTGAAAAAAATGAAAGAAAAAAGGAGTACAAAACAGACAAGCTCCCACCTGAAACACTCTTGACTTGGGAAGCTAGGAGGTAATGGCAAACACCACATCAACCTCCAGCATACCCTGCTTCCAGTTTTTCTTTACCTTTCTCTTTTAAATAGAAATTATAGTTTATATAGTTATAGATACAGACAATGTTGCCACGTAAATAAGTTACTGTCGCAGTAGCAATGGTTCAGATCTTTTCCGGGGGATATATTTTCAGAGAATACGTGGTCGGAGCTGCTGACCAGTTAGCAACTTACACAGAATTATCACGCTCTTCTCATACTTTGTAGCATTCTTAACTGCATGACTCTTTGAACATGTTTTACGTCGCAAGGCAACTCAATTTATTTCCCATTTTGTCTGACTCCACGGAAGGACACTGGCTTATGACCAGCAGCCCTCCCAGTATATATGTGTACCAGTTACTTGTACCCAAATCATAAATTGCAATTTAGAGTCAGAACAATCGTTAATTACTGTATTAGGATGGTTTAGCGTGCAAGTCAACAGTACGTGTAAAAAAGAAGGCCGAAAATAAATTGCGAGCAAGTTGTACAAACGACGTGGTTCATCCATAATCCAAAGGTTAATAAAATAATTATTAGTCTCCGTAATGTGGACGTAGCGAATTCTAGCGGTCGCTAAGCAAGCCCTGAGGTCAGCGCATCGTATCAGGGTTAACAAGTCCTGAAGTCAAGTTGAAACGTCCAGCCAAGTCCAATGCAAATAAAACAAACGTTCCATCTATCGCACGCCTTCCAGATCCTTGCTGGCGCACCATCTAGCGTAGTAGAGCGCTCCAGCAAGGGAGCAAGTTTCCGCGAAAGGAGTGGGTGGTGTCATGTCTCCATTGAGGAAAGCGAATCAATGAATCCAGTCCGAGGAGGAGGTTTTGACACGCAAGGCCTCTGTGTGGGATGGCGTCCATTTGCATATGCTGCACGGCTTAGCCAGATTTCATTGATGTTCTGTCGTTACGTGGGAAATCTGAATCATATTTTATAGAGTCGTTTGATAACTATGTATAATAACTGGTTGCTATAATTACAATGTTTAAAAATTTAGGATTTTCCAAGAACCACCAACGTAAATTCCGTGGCCAGGTGTTTGCATTCTAAAGAATCTGCTGTACACCGCTCAAATATTGGAAAGACTCCAAGTTACGTTGCTTCCTATTGTTGTAAAACTTGGCATACGGGAAACAAAATGAAAGCTCCACCTCGACAAAATTAAAACCCGCAAAGAATATTTGAGCACAAATCAAATTGGCTAATACTTTTCATCACACTGCAACGAAATGGTCATTTCTATTTTAAAAGTAACATACATCCAGGAATGTCTCCATTATATTATAACCCTGATCAGTCATACTGAAGACACTTAGGCTATAGTCAGCTAATCCACCTCTCTTCATTACTATCGACATCTAATAATAAGAGTTGCAACTGGAGCAACAAGCGTTCATTATCATTTGGCTCACGATTAGCAAATTCATTTAATCCCCTTGCAAATCTCTTGTTAGGATATATTGTTCTCGCAAAGAAGGTTCATTTTCATCGCACCACCTATGACCGCACGGCGCATGCTAAACAGCGAGGCACGCCGGCGGGCTGCCGCTGGAGTAGAAGCCGCAGAGAATTTACTGCAAAGAAGCCCCGCGATAATGATGGTCGCGGCATATCGAGACCCTTGATGCAATATTTATAAGGAGCCCGCAAGAAGAGCTGCAGTATCCTCCATAGAGACGGCGACGGCCGCGTCGAAAGCTGCATTGTTAATCCCTACAAAGATGTATGCCTTTCCTGTACGGTCGAACCTCTTGACACTGTGTTTCACCTCTATTACTCAGTTGTTCCATGGTGTAGTCACTAGGTGTGTTTGTGTGTGTGTGTTCTAGTACTAGTAGCGATTCTGTTATGCGCTAGTTAACCTCTTTCTCAGTAGACTATGGTAACGTGGTAGTAAGAAGCAGGCATCTGGTACAATTGACGTAGAACATTTTTTATCATTAATTATTAACACCATGAGGGATATCTCGAACTCTAAACGTCACATTTGATGAAAATTCTAGAACACAATGTTTGCTCTGAATGAACTGTGAGAATACATGTATCAGTTACCGTCCATTACGCAAACTCTTATTGATTCTATTGTGTGAAATGTCTATAAGAAAGTTCATATTGTAACATTTTTAATATATTTAATTTTATTGAGTGCTGTTCATATTTTTAAATTTAGGGCAATCACAATAAATACTTTCAAAGTTCTTTTATATTATAATTTGATTTTCTGCAATGCGACGACGTTACGGAGACTGTTTTGTCTCCCTCATCATGTTCCTGAGTCACTTTTGCCACCGCTATCTTGTGGCGATGTGATCGCCTGCATGAGGGAAGATTTTTTAAATTTATATCTAATAATCTAATTTTATTGTAAATGTATTAAGTGATTATGCAAAATCAAGACCGAACACTCTCAAAGAACACAACGAAAAAACACACGTCCTTCTGTTCCTAAACACGCCAAGATAACGCGGGTACTGAAGCGTGCAAGTACACAAGGTGTTCCCAGGCACTCGCTACCATGACATTCATTTCAGGCTTTACTGTGTCTATGTCAACGTCGTTTTACGCGCGCAACGCCGCCGCCGCCGCCGCCGCCGCCGCCGCCGCCACCAGTCGGGCTCTCAGTGGGCGCCGGCGCCGCACCGCCTCCGCCGCCACGGCCACCGCCGCCGCCGCCGCCGCAGCGGGCGCGCGCCAGCGCCCACACAAAGCCGTCGCGGCGCGCGCCGCAGCGCCTTCGCCTCTTCTCGCCGAAATCTCTTAAATTGAAGTTTAATTTGTACAAGCGTCCGATGCGATACTAGACACCGCTTTTATGAAGCTACCAAGAAAGAAGTAGCGAGACGGAGGAGTGGAAGAAAAATAAAAAATAAGTAAATAAATAAAAAGGCTGGAAGATGAGGTACGAGGCGGGTGGCGCGGCGGTGTGGCGGCGCGGCGCTGCGCGGCCAGGCGAGGCGAGTAGCGGCGGCGGCGGCGGTGGCGGCGGTGGCGGCGGCGGGTGGCCGCAGGGAGGGGGAAGCGGGAGGGGCGGGCGGAGGGGAAGAAGTTCGGGCCTGTTCTGCCATGCGCCTCGCGTCGGAGGCACGCGCTCCGCACGGACGGGCGCACGACCCACTGGCAGTGGCGGGGGGAGCGAAGCGGCCGCGAGCGAGACAGAGAACGAGCCAGCCCGAGAGAGACGGGCGGACGTGCGCGGAGGGACAGCGAGAGAGAGGGAGAGCCTACAACATTTCAGGTCCACAATAGCGTGTATCACCCCACTCTCTCTCCCCTCTCCCGAGGCGGAGCTTTCTGATTTGAAGCGCATTGTTGATGGGGTAAGTGCGAGAGAGACGGCGCGCGCCCGTGGGACGAGGACAGGAAATAGGCCTCTCTCTACATAAGAGAACTTTTTGTGGAAGTAGGGGAGGTTAAACGGGAGCCGTGGTGGGGGGAAGAGGGGAAGGGAGCCCGGGGTTTACTAACTCTAACATACATATATACACACTCACACACAGTCGCGCGTGGCGCGGTGGTGGGGATAAGCGCGTTTGTATCGTTACCAGTACATAGAGTAGGGTCTAGCAGTTTAGACAAGCATTTCGGGAGTTGCTACCGAGGCGCTCAGATCGGCGCGGGCTCTGGTCGCGAGCGCACGCGCCAGTCGGGGCTCGTCGTGAGTGCAGAGAGCACGGCGCGCAGAGCGAGAGAGGCTGCGAGCGGTCCAGCACCACGTTTCGGACAGCGGACGCAGTCAGCGGTCTCGAGTGACCGGCGTCGCGCAAGGCCAGTCGCGCGCGGTTCGCCAGCGGCTCCACGCGCCCGCCGCCGCCGCCAGCCGAGTCGCGTGCCGCCGTCGTAAGGCCTCTTTTCGCGCACTCCACCCGCGCCCGCCCGCTCGGCGCGCGCCGCCGCCTCCGCCGCCGCCGCCGCCGCCGCCGCCACCGAGGGCGCCCCGGCAGCTTCCGCGCCCCGTCGCCGGGGAGCGTCAGTCGCGCCGCCGCCGTTCGCCCGCGCGCATCGTCCGCCACACGCGAGCGTCGTGCCCCCGGCTTATGGCAGCAGCTTCGACGTTGAACGTCATGACACTGGGACCACAACAGAAGACCATGACCACTTTAATGCAACCGGCTTCGAACAACGCGGGCTGCGTCATTGTGAGCGCCCCGCAGTCGCAGCCCGGCCACCTCGCGTCGCCGCACCAGACCGCGTCCAAGGTGATGCTGCAGCAGAAGCGATCGCTGGCGCCGGCGGACGCCCGCGCGGCTGTCATGTCACCGGCCGCCGCCGCCGCGGCCGCCGCCGCCGCCGCAGCCGCCAACTCCGACATGCTGCGGTGTAAGCGACGCATCAACTTCTCGCACAACGCGCACTTGACGTACGCGCCGGGCCACCAGCCGGCGTCGGTGGCGAGGCGAAACGCCCGCGAACGCAACCGCGTCAAGCAAGTGAACAACGGCTTCGCGACGCTGCGCTCGCGCATCCCGCTGTCCGTGGCCGCGGCGCTGTCGTCGTCCTCCCCCAACCCGTCGGGCGGCCGCGGCGCCAGCAAGAAGCTCAGCAAGGTGGAGACGTTGCGCATGGCCGTCGAGTACATCCGCAGCCTGCAGCAGCTGTTGGAGGACCACGCGACGGAGACGGCGTCGACGGCGTCGTCGTCGGCGTCGTCCACCACGCCCGAGCCCACGGGCGCGGCGCTGAGCGCGGCGGCCGGCAGCGACACCGGCTACTACTCCAGCAGCCCCGAGTCCGGCGTCACCCTGCTGACCGGCGCGCACTTCTCCGCGCCGGCCGCCACGCCCGCGCCCGCCGTGTCGGCGACGCAGCCGCAGCACGCCCAGCACGTGCAGCACCCGCTCCTGGCGCCGCCGGCCGCCGCGATGCCGCTGGCCGGCGCCCAGCTGTCGCCCCCGTGCTCGGAAGCGTCCTCGTCGCCCACGCCGTCCTACGCCTCGGAAGGGTCCGGCTCGGCCGGCTCGGCGTACGCGCCGCCCTCCGTCTACCAGCCCGACACCTACGAGAACTACGAGCCCATGAGCCCCGAAGACGAGGAGCTGCTCGATGTCATCTCCTGGTGGCAGCAGAGCCAGTAAACCGCTTGGCACGGTGAGTACGCGTAGTTGTAGTAGTAGTAGTAGTAGTAGTAGTAGTAGTACTAGTAGCCTGTGTGTGTGTGTTTTGCTTTGGCGCGTGCGCGAGCCGGGGGCGGGTTGGCGCGCTTTGGCCATCAACACGAGGCGCATGGCGAGCGAGGACGCGGGCTTGTAATACCGTTAGCACTCGATCTTATGCAAGATTCATTAGCTTTTATTACTCGTAAATAGCACGGCTTTCGATTTGCTCTGCACTCTGGTGGCACTGACTAATTGTAGACCGCGAGTAGCCAGCACAAAATAACCTCACATGTGGATGGAAATCGAGTCAAAATAGCCGACTGCGTACAATGATTACCTTGTGTGGCACGCAGTCGGCGTTTGAAGACGTGTGAAACTGTGACATGAATAATAATATTATTGTCGCAGTGAGCACTGCTGTTAATGACACTTTAAATAAATGAAACAGTATAATTGTATGAGTGGGGGAGAATATTAAACAATATTTATTTATTAACCCGTTGTGCTTGTATTTGGAAAAGTGAAGTATTATGAATGAAATAGCACATGCCACCATTGTTTACATCATGCGCCATACCCTTTCAGATAGGTGCTCGAATTAGTAGTTTGTTTGAAAAGTGATGTACTGTTCATCAAAACACTTCTTACGTGTGTTGTTATTGTCGTGGTGCATCGTGCGTTTAGAACGGGGATGACGCCGTACTCGAGTGCGAGCGTACAAACATATGACTGGGCAGACGCGTAGCCATGCCGGTGAGCAGTAGGTAGTGCAATGAAACCGAATCCGCATTGCGCATTGATTACACAGTCGACTCGTACGTCTTTGCAGTTCCGTTGAACCGGCATTACTTAACGCCCGCCAAAGGAAAAGTGAGTTGGCGGGCCACAGGTTCAAGTTCTGGTTCGCATGGCATAACGGTGGCCTTGACATAGTCCGCTGTGCGGGCTGCGAGAAAGCGCGGGCTGGGGCCGGCGGCGGCATCGCGGAGGCAAGCCCTCCCGGAACGCGATTGCTCTGTTGATTCGCGGGTCTTCCGCGGAAATGCTTTCGTTGGTGCGGAAAAATAGGATTTTTGTTGTTTATATCTGAATGTTCGCTACGTTTTAGAGCGTGGTTTTGGAAACTTTGAGACTGTGGATTTTTACTGATATATGGTCATGTTTTGTTATTGTTTCCTTCTCGGTGGGGTTATTGTTAAACTAGCCTATGATCTCGAAAATCTAGGACGGTTTTGAACTGTGTGCTCTATTCCTGAAATGTTGTAAACAACGTGCATTACAGTCACTATATTTCTTGGGTGGTGTAATTGTTGGTTAGTGTTGACTAAATTTTACAGTATTGTGTTTTTTTTATTTTCATTTTTCTGCCTTTTGTCAGCTTTAAATTTTGTTTATCTTTTGTACATTGTAGATGTATATAGGGAAATTATCATAATTTTGGTGTGGAAAACATTAACGTATTTAGTTGTGACGAAGAATAATTTCTTTTATTTGTAATACGAGGTACTTTTTCATACTACGTTAAAGTATTCTAAATAAGTAAGTTGTGTTTTCAATGTTTTCAAGAAGGCATGACCTTCTTAATGCTGAATAGGGCACAATAAGTAAGCTGCGTTTCTATAAATCATTGAATTTCTGGCACTAGACTTTAGGAATTCCGAGGGTGAGATTTAATTTCTATGCATGATAATGCCCTGAGTTGGTTGTAAAAGTTGCAAGTCATTGCGTAAAAAATGATATTATTAAAGTACTGATTTCTTAATGCATTCATGTGTATTCGCGCCCCATCTTCAGCATTATTGTGTAGTAGTTTGCAACATATCAAAAAATTCCATGCCAGCTGTGCCATAACTTCCCCGCTAACCACTTGCTTTATGTTTTATTCTTCAGCAACTTACAATATTTATTATACATATGCCTCTTTTTTCCATGATCATTGTTATTAATATTACCTGCAAGAATTTCATTTATGATGGTCCTTTTTATTCGTTGAATTTACTACTGCAATCTGTGTGCTTCGATTTTTCGACATTAAACATTCATACTGTTCGTAAATATGTCTTTCATATCTAGGATCAATTACATTTATCTAGTAAACTATGCCCTTACTGTTTTGTTCATGAAGTCAATACAGCATTTCTCCTACTTCCTTTCATGTTTGTTGTAACTACTACCGCTGTATAGAATTGTGTGTGCAACGTATTGACGTGCACATGTTTTCCACCGACATTCTTCGTGAATCCACTTTTTATGATACTGTTTTCAAGAACTTGTTTCTTTATGAACGAAACTGGTTTGTTGCTGCTAGTACTCGAAAATTCTAGGACACTGCCTTCTTATTGTAAGATTTTGGTTATCTTGCATGCTCATTTTTATAGTCTCCAAGCCTCGTGTACTTTTCAGTATTAAATAAATTCGTACAAGGGTATTCACAACTCGCGACTCTGCAAAAAAAAACAAACTGTCCGATCATTTGTTATTTTCATGTCCAGACAAAATAACTGAAGTTATTTCGGACGAAACGTCGTTCTTGAGACTTTCAACCAAAGCCTATTTTTTTCGTTCTCTGTAATTGCAAATACTAGGGACTGTTCTCCATCATGCATGCAAAAAAGCGCGCCCATTTTTCTTGCTCTACGAGTCGTGCTGCACGTGGTTCTTGAATGAGGTAAGCGCGGCAAAAACAAAAGAGGCAAGAAACGCGCTGCATTGCACTTGAGGGAGGAAGGCTCGGGGCGAAACAACGGATTTCCGTAAGAAGCACTTGGCTCCTTTCGGAGCGACGAGAGGGACTATCTCAATCTAATTTACGTGCATAGAGATATCTTCCCTCGAGACATTAAAAACGGGCAAAAACGCGGTTTATTTTCACCCGACCTATTCTAATGCTAATTAAAAACTCCACCGAACGCTAAGAGAAGAGGAGGTAGGGTTCGGGGCGTGGTAAAAACTGGAGACGTGCGTTGTTGAAATCGCTTAGCCCCGCGGCCCTTCCGTTCCCTACGTTGGACGGCTCTGCGGAGGGTAGGTTCCCCGGTGGGCCAGCAGACAAAACAGCAGCATTTTATTGCTCTTCTGCTCACGGTGATTGAAAAAATTACAAAAAACAAAGGCCCGTGGTGAGCAAGTGATTGTTCTTCATAAACTATGCTAATAATTGAGTAAAATATGCGTATGTGTGTTGGCAATTACGCTAAAAATATTGTTGTGTGATCCAAACTGATTTTTGGCTGTTTGTTTCCGTAATGAGATAAAAATAATTTAGAATATATCGATCGGTGTAAAACGTAAAAGAAACTTTTTTTCTTGTTCACTTGTTTTTTCAATTTTACATTCAATTCGCATTTTCAATTGTATTCTTTTTCTTTTCCGTCGGAACTAGCTTGTGCGTGGTCTCTCACGAAAAAATTATCAAAATCTGTGGATAGTAACAGAATCAGGAATTTATCTTTGGCATCTCCCTTGCGTCCCCCGGATTCGTCCAGCTTCTCGCGGCCCAAGTTAATTTCCTTTCCGTGGCGTTCCCCCTGACCAGCACAGTACATCCCTCCCTGCTTTCCATTCCCTCAACCACCTGAAAGGTTCCTACAGGTAGACGCCGAAATCTTTTGAAAGCGAGCTCTTCCTCTCTCAAAGACTGTATACAGAAATGGCAGCTAGGTAAGGGACGGTCCGGGCCATAGACTCTCCACGACCTCGCCTCTTTTCTTGCTCACCCTCAGCCCCGCCACGCCCCGCCGGACCCCGCCCAGTCCCGCCTCGTCCCGCGCCCGCCACCCCGTCTACACCCCCGGGCCCCGATGTCCACCAATGTCGCGCGCTGTTATCGTCGACCAAGAATTTGGAAAGCGGCTTTCCGACGGCCAAGCTCCGGTCAAAGACTCCGGGCGGCCTCCAGGGCGGCGTGTGGCCACCGCCGCCTCCGCCACCGCCGCCGTCGGCGGCACACGTCGCCGCCCCCGCCCCCGCCGCCGCCGCCGTCGCCGTCGTCGCCGTCCGCGTCGGAACAGTTAGCTGCCGCGCAGTAGATAATCACGGTGGCTCGGCGCACGCATCTCGACGCTATTGTTATCCAAACACTATAGGAAGATGCTGTATACCCCATTGTAATGCAGCGAAATGACTTAATATGTTTCAAATACTGCGCAGTCATGGAGTTAATATTCTCGCATTAGCTGTCTTCACACGTTTATCATTCAATTGTTCTTGCTGAAAGGGTAGTGCCTACTCCTCGTGTAAACAAAATAGCGCGCCCGGCGGGAAGGCCGGCAGGGCCGGCGTCTGCGGCAGCGGCGGGGGAGACGTTGAAGGAGACGGCGGCGCGCGGCGCGACGGACGCAACTGCAGTGGGTGGGAGTGTGGTTGGGCGCCCTCCGCCCTGGGCCCTCCGCCCCGCCCCCGCACCCCTCCCTTGTAACCCTCACCGAGCGCTTTCGGCTGCCGGCCCCGCCCCCGTCGGCTGTCGCTGCCCGCTGGCCATATGGCTCGCGTCGTAATACGCGAGTGAGGTCTGTTCGCCTGCCGCCTCCCCCGCTGCCCAGACGTCGCTGCCGCCGCCGCCGCCGTCGATTCGACCATCTCGACATTGCCCCCCCCCCCGGCTCCCCGCCCGCGGCCGCCAGCCCCTGCCCGCCCGCCTGTCTGACGGGACCGCCCTCCCACCCGTTCGCGAGAAGTGGTTGTAGTCTACGTTGTTCCGGTGCGCACTGCGGTCTCGTCTTTCTTTCTCAGGCACCTTCTCGTCTAATCTGCTTCATTTTCCTGTAGTTTTTGTCCTTCGTTTTTTCTACTTGCTCTTTCCGGTCTTCTGCGGTGTGTTTTGAGATTCTTCCCTCCACATCGTCCTGTTGAATGTGGTGTTCCGTCTCTCCGGCTTGTACTTCGACATTCTTCTAAATTGCTATTCACTACCTTTCTAGTTCTTCTTTGTCCCATACCATTTTCTATTGCGGGGATGGCTCGTGCATTTTTAACGTATTCGACATTGCCCTGGCCAAAGTTATCTTCGAATATTCTTCCCTTTCGTATTTCTTGCTCTTCCCATTTTCTTTGCTGTGCCTGTATTCTTCCCTCCACGCTGTTTTTCACTTCCTGGTCCATATGTTCGTCTCTTACGCGATTCTCTCCCAGTTGCCTCCGCGGCTCTCGACCTCACCGCCCGCGTTGCCAAGTTCTCTCCCCCGCCGCCGCCCTACCCAACGCCTCTACGCCGCGTTTCCCGCCGTTTCTCAGGGCACGCTCTTTGTTCCTTCCGGAAACCGCACCGCCGCCGTCGCCGCCACCGTCACCATCACCGCTGCCATCGCCGCCCCCAGTACCGCCGACTCCGCCAACACCGACGCTCGTGAGTCGTTCGTCTCATCAGTAAATGAACTCATAAACATTTGCGGAAGTGCTGTGCGTGGTATCCCGGACTCGCACTGTTCAATGAAACTTCGGATAGCGATAACACTGTACACAACTGCACGCACATAACTATGCGCCCATGGTATGTTCGATAAAGAACAACAATTATACATAAACAGCTTTGGTTCTTCCATATAAACAATTAGTTCTGCGAGGGTCAATGTATTATTCCATGCAGAATGGAGAAAATGGAGAGTTATTGGGGAAGGACCATTCATTTACAGAATAGGCTGAATTGGAGACATTACGTACACTTTTGAGCTAGTGTTCCAACATTTTTAAGTGATTTACATTATTTTTTTATCAAATGGAAATTCTAGATTTGAGTACTTGGCCTTACGTTAGAAACTGCGATTATATTCAATACGATCCACGGCATCTACACATTTATTGCATAAAATATTAAATTGTACAGGTTATGGAATTCGTCCAACGCATTTTGTTTACACATTAATGATGGGGGAGAATGGCCATATTTCCCTCATAACTGATGTTTCGAAGAAATACGTCACTTTTACGTTGGTTTTCGAACTTCACCACCTAGTTAGTTCTGAAAGTGACGTAATGACTGCGATCAACTGGTAGTGGCATGCGCGCGTGCGCAAAATTCGCCCCGTTTTCTTCTCGTCTTGCACGACGCTCTCAAAGGTGTCCGACTCCTCCCTGGGGATGCCGCCGGTTGCCTCCACCCCGCCCCGCCGCGGATCCGCTAGCTTCCTGTCCCCGCACCGCCCTGCCTCGCTTCACCCTCCAAACTCCGCGTAGCCCCGCTCGGAACTGCCCTGCCTCGCACCGCCTTGCCCCGCTCTATCCAACCCCTCGCTACACCAAGCCTCGCACATCGCCACCCCACCCTGTCCAACTCGCCTTATCCAACGCCTCGCTATACCAAGCCTCACACATCGCCACCACGCCCTGTCCAACCCCGCCTTATCCACCACGCCTCGCTACACCAAGCCTCACATATCGCCACCCCGCCCTGTCCAACCCCGTCTTATCCACCACGCCCTAACCAACGCCTCGCTACACCAAGCCTCACACATCGCCACCCCGCCGTATCCACCACGCCCTACCACATTCCGCCCTGCACCACCCCCACACCTCTCCTCCTTGCCCTGCCCCGCTCATCCCCGCTACGGCCCTCTCCCCTTCCCTGTATCGCGCCGCGCCACTCTTCTCCGCTCCACGCCGGTGGGGCTAGACGCCGCCGCCGCCATCGCCGCTCGCCCCCTTTGTCCCGTGCAGATCTGGCTTTCCATTCAAGCAGCCGGTATTCCGACACGGTGGGTTGGACTCGCATAATAGCAAGCTCCCACCTTCTTCTGCCGCCGCTTCCTTCAAAACTTTTTTTTCTCCCTCTCCTCTTCAGTCTACATTTTTTCAAACTCGAACGAACACGCATTGAAAAGATATTTTAAAATATTTCTTAGCCATAAAGGAATCCCCTCGTCCTTGAAACGAAAGCCTCGCCTTAGTACAATACCGGCGTTATTGCACGTAGGGGTCTTAGACCCAGTTTCACTGTTCTTATAAAAAGGAACCTGTAAGATCGGTCTAGATATATTCGTATTTCCAAAGACATTGCCCTCGTTAGGAAAACATGAGCCGTTGTAGCGGAGGCACTCTGCGGTTGACCAACGTCCTCCAGTGACTTGGGCTGCGAGGAGGAGGGGCTGGCGGGACGAAGTCGCCAATATCGCGGGATGGAAGAGAGGAGCGAGGGGAGGGGAGGGGATGGGGGGGGGGGATGGGGAGTGCGGAGGAGGGCCCGCGCGTGACCCCGAGCGACCGCTGGCACCCGCTTCGCGAGGCGGGCCCGAGGCGGGGCTACCTGTGCGGGTGACCTTCCCGGAGTCGGTTCCCCTCTTTATTTTTGTCGATCGCATTTGAATTGAGCATCGTTGGTGGGTGAATCCAATTAACATCGTACTGCATATTTCGACTTTTCGGAACTTGAATGCGCTACACTACCAATGCAATAATTAGCTGATTTACGGAAACGATATCTAGTTATAAATATACTAGTACGTGTAATAAACGGTTCTGAAAATTGTGTTTTTTAGCATTTGCTCCGATGTAGTTACTTTCCGTTTTTTACACGAAATTCTGTGTTATCTACTACGAGATAAAGTACTTCAACGAGCAGTACTGACGATGTCTGTGATCACTAGTTTAGCGGAAGTTAATACATTGGAAAATGAATCCCGATTTGCTCCCAGAGCAAGTCATTTTCTAGGTTGCCAGGTCCTCAGGTTTTATGTCCAGACATACATCCACCATCCCTTACGTACATTGTGGAACGCTCCCTGCAACTATTGGGACCATAAAATAAAACGTTCGAAACTACGCCACGGGGCAGTATTTAATTATGCAATTCAATTGCGGTTTTCTAAATTCTTTGAATCCCGAAGGTAGGCTGCCTCGCCAGAGCCAACTGGCAGCGTGATCTGCGAAGACAGGGTGGGGAGATGAGGGAGAGTTGGCAATGGAAATAAAATGGAAATGCTGTGGCAAAGGACGGGTCCGGAGCTGGCAGGGGAAGAAGGGATATACTTCTCAATAGCCGAATTTTAAACGAATAATGGTAATGTCGGCTACGTGTATTATCGTCATATTTAATATTATCGACACGCAATGTTGTACAATAACTAATGAACAGTCATCCATTTTGAATTAAATATTTAAATATCAAGCATTTTCAGTATTTTACATACATGGATAACAATATCGTCGGTACCAAAGAAAAGTGACACATTTCTTGCTAAAGTTAACAAATTTGTTCAGAAAAGAGTTACTTTTACCGGGAAATACTTTCGTAAGGATAGTTTACACGACAAACCACTTTTTAAAAAATTATTGCGATTTAGACACCTCCACTCGGAATAAAACCGTTTAGGAGAAAAAGAAGACAATATTTTTTTTTATATTTATCACTTTCCTCGTGCACCGACCGCATAGAAATCGTTGCCCTGTAGATTCGCCCCCTGTGTCGGAGGTGGGAGGTGGGAGGTGGGAGTGGCCGTGGCGGTGCGTGAGGGGCGGGCGGCGCGGCGGGCAGTGGCGGAGCCGCAGGGGGGATTCGGGTGCGCGGCGGCAGCGACGGCGGCGGCGCGAAGCGGTCGGGAGCGTGTGCACGAGATCCAGGAATGTGCTGCCGCGGGGCAGCACTCCTCTCTGCTCTGCTGTTGGCGGCGCGCCGCCGCCCGGGCTCCCGCGGGTGGCCACGGCCGCGCCCGTCCCGTCGCCGGGCGCCTCGCCGCCCGCTCCGCCACTTTGCACTCGTTTTTTGAAAATTTATTTTTGTTTATAAGTCGCATAAACTACTCAGGCCATGAGCGACTGATACAGTAATAAAATGCAACTACGAATCTGAGAAAATATCGATAGTTTTACAAAATTGTATCACTTTTTCTTGGTGATTTCGCGATAAGATTGAATTGAAATTTTCATTTGCTAGGCACTTTTGTATCTCTTCATTCTGGATGGGGATGTGCTTTCTTGATAGAATAGTTTTACACACTTCTCGTTGTATTTATTTACGTGTTTCTGTATCGGCAGAATCAGTAAATCTGTATGTGACATGGAGTAGTAGAATGTGTGAACGTTTTCTGGAGCTCCAGAATCCCAACCCAAAGCTTTTACTGTACATAGTTTAATTATGAAAAAAGGTTTCAACGGTCGTGGTTGAGAACATTTGAAATAATAAATGTTCCCTCCTGACTCAAGTATTTGTATCGACGCTCGAACTAGTTTTGATTTTATAACATTTCTGACAAAATAAGAACCCATTCCTGCGACTATTTTTACCACATCTAGCCAAAAAGAGAGCTCAACGAAACGTGGGCATTATGAACCTGTTATAAGCTCTATTATTGGAAATCTATGGGTTCCCAGTGAGTTCTAACTCTCCTGTTCACCGCTAGGGTCCGACACAACGGTCTGTCATACTCGTAATGATCCTATACTAGTGTCGATTATTGCCTACTGCTAGTCAGGTTTGATTCCCTGAAATTGAGTTTAGGAAGCCAGTCCCCTAACTCGCATATCACTGTGCGAGGCTGGGCTTACTTGTCTTAATGAAAGTAACTTAACTTACTCCATTTCTTACACTCGCTACACTCATTGCGTTATCTCTTCTTTGCTGACATTCTACTGTTTCCCTTATGTAACTTTTTTTTCAGAGTGTTTCCCACTTTTTAATTTTATCTTATCTCATTGTCACAACTTTCCGCATCTGTAGACTCGTTCTTCTTCTTTAGATATTATTACTATCACTGTTTATATTATTATTTTGTTTCTTTCCTTAGTTTCATTCTGTCATAATTACTCTTTTCTTATAGTAGGTACTAGCTTTTGGCAACAACTCGCTCTTCGCTTCCGGAGGACTGTCTGAATCTATCCTTTCCGTTTTTTTGTTTCTTCTATTTCTCACATTGAATTTCTTAGGAGGTTTTTCTCCTTTTCTTCCTACATCTTCCTTTTTTGCTCGCTTGCTGTTCATTCTCCCAGGTAGTTCTCCATCCTTTCGTTTGCCAACCCTACGACCCCCTCCCCCATACCTGGTTGTAAAAGAAGCCGGACACCCGCAGTTTTTGTGTTCTGCGATGCGCCTTTTCAATTACCATTTCCCCCTTTTTGAAAAATACCAACGAGACAATAGAGCGCGTACTAGTCTTTCGTGGGACACGCTTCAAGCCATTCACAGTTTCGAAATTTTCTCGCCAAACCAGTTTGAAAGCACTTCATGTTAAATTTTGTGAATCACGCTAGTTTCAGTACGTGTATCGTGAATTGTTTTAATCGGAATATTACGACCAAATATTTTTTCTTCTGTCGTAGAAAGCGAGAGTTCGTTTGGTGTAATCATCTAAAGCGCGTAGTATTTTCAGCCGCTCTTTAGTAAGGGAAATAAATGCGGGGATATTTTACCTCGTTTGGTGCCGGTCGTAACCTTCACCTCGGGCACGGCGAACTTGCCTCGAGGCAGTTTCCCGCCAAAGCACCTCCAGGCAGGCGGATACCCCAGGCCGTCGGTATTGCGTGGTGGGTCGCCTCTAGCGTGGTCCCTACGACTGGGCCCCGCGGGCCCGCGCCGTACCTAGGCCTCCGCCCTTTGTAGGGAAGGCTTGTAATGTCCGTGAAATGAAATACGATATTGCGTACAAAATGTCAGACCTGTTCCAGTTTTCCTCTGTCATTGAAATAGGCGTATATACATATCTGTGAAGGCAGAAATAAAATATCGCGCGCAGGTAGACGGAATAGGCCTAGCATGAAAAGGGAACTGCTCTACTTTGTATAGAAGTACGGGGCGGTAGGAGGGGTTCGGGTGGAGACCTACCTCCAGGTCGGAACGGGAGCGAGGCGGGTCTCAAAAGAATGGCGAGAAGGTTTACCGACCCATGCGGGGAGTGCTAATAATTATTCAAACTCATACTGTTTCTTATAAGAAGGAATCCTTCATAAATTACGGGCGGACAAAAAGGGGGCTGTGGACTGGCTTCCGGGGGATGGAAGCCCCGGTGCCGAAGAAGAAGTCTGCCGGGCCTATCGGCATTCAGACCGAATTAGAACGTACCCCCTCCGTAGGAGATATATCTCGGAATATAAATTACGGTCATATTCTAATGCGGGGGGGGGGGCTGGATTAATATCGCTACCGGTGTCGATGCTCCTCGCGCCTTCATTAAGGGCCCTCGTTACGTCTGCTTAGGCGCTATCGATAGGCGAGGGGCATCGATCAGAGGCTGCCGCCGTCGGCGGAAGGCGCAGCCGTCTTACGCGGCGATACGGCGATGTTCTGGACGATAAGGCCACGCTGGACCCCAACCCTCTCTAGACGCGCATAAGGCCGGTGCGTTGCTCTTGCAGCGATAGTCACATTGTTCATGTAATGTAATATTCTTTCCATATTGGCTTGCATATGAGGTGTACACTCTTCGCAACGCGTATGGATATGTAATTTACACGTGATTTTTCTAATGATCGACCCAGGACGTCGTCTTCAAGTGTTCTGTGTTGTCCACTTCGTAGTTGGGGTACTTTCATTACAAATTTCGGTTGTTTGCGGTCGTGCACTTCACTCATAAACGGTATCGTAATAGGGAGTTTGTGCACGCCATAGTATACAGCACTATCAGTTTTCTGCGCATGCGCAGATGCACTAAAATGATGCGAAACTTGAACTGCGCATACGCTGATGATCAATAATGTTTTAACGTTCGAGGGTGCACAAACGCCCTAATATATACAACAATAGCGTTGTAGATGGCTCCTATAATTTTCAAGGAACAATTACGTGTAGCATTTCGTGAAAAATGTTTGTCCTCGCTGTTCTCAGTGCCCTCAATGATCTCGACGATCAATTTGCTGTACCTCATTCTGGGTGTTGATCTACAACGCAACGCCTCTGTACCTTCACGTACTCTCGGGAGTGGCTTTTGTGCTGTCTTTCGGCAATTTGCAAGTCCCTCGAACGGTACATTTCAATTGCGGAGGCGGCTTTTACGCGTTGGGTGTCTGTGTGTGTGACAAGTTCTCTCGTTTCCCGCTTGTGTGTGAATGGAATGGTAAGACGCGTCGTCTCGTGACCCGACCTACTTACTCCTAGTTTTGTTTTCCTCTCTTAACTCCTGGCGTTCGAATTGAAGAGTGGAGCATAATATATCATTAGGGGATTGAATGGAGTATTTCTTGCTCCCTGGCCCTGTTGTGTGCGTTATATATGTAGTTTGGGGGCGAGCGTATACATATGTATGAAAATCCCAGCCCGACAGAAGTCGACTTGTAGTTCGTTGCTTGTACTCGCGTTCTAACGATGGTATAATTGTGATGTTCATATCTGCCTCCGAGCTTTCGTGCATAGTTTTGGTTCTAATTAAACGATGTTAAGATCATTTAATTGCGACTCACGTATTGAATCAGCATTAATAAAATGAATCATTTAAATAACAACAGGAGTCGGTCATAAAATATGCATTAGAAAACAATTCATTTTCTTGCTAACGTTCGTGCACAGACTTGTCGTTCTCATACATAGTATTAACGCATTACGGCTACTTAAACCGCAAACCCGTATTATGAATATGCCGGTGATGAGGTACTGACACGTATCGTAGGGGTCAGTATGAGATCTAGAGCGACCTTTCAGGCGTTCAAGACTACACATTTACTCGTATTTATGGCGAACTTCAACGTGTTGTTAGGTGCTTTAAGGTGATTTTTATTACTGTAGAGTGTTGAGGGTTTTTGTACACGAGAAAACCAGTTTTAATGTTACCGAGGGGTAAATGCAATCCAATTTACCGCCTTCCTTGGAATTCCGTGTTGAATCATGATGCTTCGTGACATAATTTTCGTGTGTAATAGTTAAGAAACTTTATTTTGTTAAATGTTCTTTTTATCGTTTCAACGTAATAATTTGTTTTTCATATTGTTTCAGATGTCATTGCCGCGCGAGCTTGGAGAAAGATATTTTGGATCTCTAGAAGGTAATGATGATGAGGAGGAGGAGCAGCGGGAGTAGAAGCAGATGAAGAAGAGAAAAGCAATGCATTTACTAGAACTTGATTTGAATGGCTGGGTGGATGAATGAAGAAATTCCGTATTTAAAGCTGGAGAAAAGTGCAAGCGATTTAGGAAGACTTCCTACTTCCAATATCGTACGATAAGAAAGTGCCTGATAGCATTCCGTCTGAAGACGAGTTGAGAATATTTTACACTGTATTATTGTTTGTATACTTTTATGGACAGTTATGATAAAAGTGTTTTATGCCTTTTGATTAGAAATAGTCAGTTCTGCTTGATAGTTTGAAAATGTTGCCCATTTTCTTCGGGACCATTTCATGAATTTCATTCATGTTGCATTTGTATAAATTATATGAAGTATGTTATATCTAGTCATTATTTTTTTATACATTCTAATGTAAATTTGTAAATATTTACTTATTGACTTTTATACAATTAGGGTTTCTTGTTCACTTCCTTCAGGCTGTGGATGCCTGATAATCCAGGAGAAATATCCCCCATTATAATTGTAGTCGATATTTGATAGCCGTTAGCGGCGATATTTACTTCTTTGTCAATGCCTTCCCATGTACTCCTACACTGATGGGATGCTCTCTGTGCATTTCCTTGATTGATATGAAAGGAATTGCGTGTATCCTTAATGGGAAGAACTTTGCTCAGCGAGCGGCAAGGTAAATCACAGAATGAGCCCGTGGAGAGTAAGAAAAGAGAAGAGAAGGAGAGTGTTATCCAGATGGATAATCCAGAGGGATGGGCTAAGAGATGCAGAGGCGAGCCGCCTGAGGGATAATCCTCCGTGGCTCGCCCCTGCATTTCCAAATACAGCTTCATACTTCGACGGACTGCTAGGCCTCCGTCGAAGTGTGGACCCACTCATCCATGCTGTGGAGTTCTCTCTGTTTTAATTGCGCGAACGAGACAGTGACGCGAATGTTATTGCGCGGATAGACTGCTTGACTTTGTTCGCAAACGCAGTTCTTGCCAGACATTCACGACAGAGCCTTTGACTACGTCGTTTCAGACACTGTTCTGTGTAGCTCGGCGCATCCCTTGCCAAGTCACGTCCACTGCAATATTTGCGTCACTGTCTTGTTTCTGTGAAAGGATCAAAGTGAATTTCTTGCCTACTCGCCACCAGACGCAAGCCAAATAGTGTGCGCCTGTGTCAGAACTGAAGAAAGAATGTTGATGAATACTTGTGGCCTGTTAGGGAAATATTTTTGTAACTTTTAAGTGAGTGAAAAGCTATGTTTTAGAAGAGCACTGATTAGATTATTCAGTGACAAAGGTATTACAATATGATAGATTCCATGTGCCTAATTGAGAGATGGATATTTTATTGATGTACATCGTTGTCCTAGATCTTAGATTGATGTTGCAGGACCAATATAAATCTGTTGAATTGTCTGTTATAAAATGAAATTGTAAGAGATTCTGTTATTTTAATGTACAAGTTGTGAATCTCAAATGTTTTTTGGGAATTGTGAACTGTGACTGTAAATTCCACTGTGTAAAATGAAACCTGGGATGACTGAAGAATTTGATTCCACATGAAGGTGAAAGTATTACTGATGTTTCAAATGACATTCTTTTCAGAGAAGTTTTTTGTATCAGTTTTCATCATCTTGAAATATTTTTTACCTGTTTCAATATACAGTTACTTTCACGTTCATGAAAATTAATTATTAGTGAGAACTTTGCTATTTTTCTGTCCATTGATGTCTGCTTGTTAATTCATGTAAATACTTTATCGTGAAACTGTTTATAAACATGGTTTTGCCCTACTTTCTTATATTAAAGATTTTTGGAATACACTTTTGTATGAAAATTGCTGTTATTATTATATTTCAGTTCCTTTGTCCCGTTCTTCGACCTATTTAATTCCCATTTCTCCATAATTTAAAATGACAAATGACAAATACTATGGTGTATTAGTTTTACCATTGAGACCTCTTATTCAGGTAATAAAGTATATAATTTAATGAATCTGAGGTAGTTAATTTAACAATATATCTTACAGCAAATTATAATGTTCACTACAGTTACCAATCTTAATTATTGATTTTCTCACCATCCAATTAATAACTAAAGCAAGAAATCATTATTTTTCCATGCACCCCATTGAAAAATAAGGTGTTAATTGTCTTTCCAGTTTACGGGAAGGACAGAGAAATTAAAAGAGAACAAATTTTTATAAACGCAGAAAACCGGATTTAATTGATAACCCCAAAATAGAATATTCTAAAATGAGTCACCATTAGTCAATTCAGGCGACATCTAAAAACAACATTAATTGCCTGAAGTTTACTAGCATTCACAACGTTTCAAACGCTATTCATCGTTCCGTTTCAAGTGCACCTAAAAGATTTTTGTAACCAATTGACAGTCATAAAAACAGCGTAGATATTAAAAACATGGCGGAGGTAAGAAACATAGTACTAGAGTCAACAAGTTACAACACATCAACGGAATATAGTATGGATAACTTCATTCCTTAACCTTCGTGTGTTTTTAACACCTCAAGATTGTGATAGTAAAAAATCTTATATTTGAATTTTTGATGTTAAGATGCTCCTTTTCATGCTGAAACAATGGGGCTGTTAGACAATTAAATGTTTCCAATATAAGTAGACACCGTAGATTTAAAAATAAACAAAGCAAATTTTTACAATCTCTGAGAGCAAACTGGAACATCTCATTTTTAGAAAATTTAGATGAAACCTTAGAAAACTTTTGGCTAGAGTGCCACATTTGCCGTTTCGAATAAAACATATTAACATATTTTCTATGTCATAGACATAACAGTATATTTAAATAAAATAATGTAAGAGAAACATTTAAAAAAATATGTTTTCGTTCGCGTTTTACTTAAAAGTATTACATAATAATAGTGCGAGATTTATGGATGGTTTCAACAATAAAAGGCTCAAACGTAATCTTATCATTATTGTTACTGCTGGTTTCCACCCAATCGCCGCAGATTGACCTGAAGACGAAGGCAATGCGACCGACAAAGTCAACACGATTTTTCAAAGTCAGTGTTGATATTCTGGTTTATAGTTCAACATCAGATAGGATTCCACGCTTTTCGAGTACCGTTTAACACAGGAGAACCCAATTTTGTAACAGTATTATATTTTGCAGTATGACTGCAAAGCGTCTTAAAAATGTATTAATGCGTATAATTGGAAAACGAACGGAAAAGAAGATACGTCACTTTGGAAATAAGTTCTCCAATCATGATGAGACTACGTCTAATTTTTCTATTTTTTTAAATAACATATTACGAAATGCAGATTTTCATCAGAAAGAAGTCGAGCAATAAAACAAATTATTGCTTCACATTCCTTATTCCTGTTTTGTTGATCGTTGAGTCTGGATATCGTAAGAACAAAAAGGACTTGAATTCTGAAAGATTTCGAAATCATTATCACTTCCAAAGAGAAACTTGAAATGGTTTTGTGCGACTGTACGACTTCTAGGCATATTGCTTGGGAGTCGACAATAGATTTCTTCAGCTCAAGAATACCTACCAATCTACGTACTCATGTTATGAATCTATCAAAGAGAAGGATTTTAGTTACATTGAAATCAGTGCCGGAGCTAGGCAATTTTGAGCCCGGGGCAATGCTGAAACGTACCTTCCCCCCCCAAAAAATATTAAAAAAGTGAAAGCTGTATCAAGAAACTATATGAGTGATATTATTTCAACAAATAACAAAATATTTGTTTAACTAAAAAAGCTTTTGAAAATATATTTTAAATAATAGTTTTAATTAAAAGTATTTAATGATCAAGTACAATTTTTTACGGTGATCTTAACGCATTAAAAAAATTTGTGTTTAGTTCCTGTTTAATAAAATCCCTTGCGATTGATGTGTGATGACAACACATGAAATAATAATAATAATAATAATAATAATAATAATAATAATAATAATAATAATAATAATAATAATAATATGAATTTCAATAGAACCTGGTATAATCTTAGCGTCATTTGATTCATTTCATAGAGTCCTACCTTATAAATATTGACTAGGGGGTGGATTTTGATGACTTAAAACACTGGCAAAAATTATCAATAAAATGCTCTTAAAATGCTTTTAAAATACCGTAAAACCAAGAAACATTACGTAAAAAATCTTATAAAAACCAGGTCGGATGAACAACTCAATCTGTTGGATGCGTTACTGATGCAATGGAGGCTTCTTCCATTCGTTCCAACGAACTCAGCTTGCAAACTTTTGGTTTCGATTGTTTTTAGAAGGAAATCTCTGCTTTTAGTTATCCCGAAATCGACGCTGATATTCATAACAAAAATTACATTCTCACAACGGCTCTCAAAACAATTTCTGAGCGAAAAAATAGAATAGGCTACTGTGAAGAACATTTGTTACATCTCGTAAATACTATTTGAAGCAAGTACCATTTAAAATGACATTAAAACCAAGAAATCAACAAAAAAAATGCATTAACATGACGAGAAAAGGTAAAAAATGACTTATTAGTCGAAATAGACAAAAAATGCAAAAGAATTATCTATAAAATGGATCAATTTTGTTTGTCATAACATAAAATGAATTTCCATACTAATCGTCAATGTTCTAAAGTGAAAAGAAAAATAATGACATTTCATTAAAATCCGCCTGCTAGTAATGACTAATAATGAAATATTTAAAGTAAAAAATTAATTGAAAATTTTATGAAATATCAGACTACTGTATTGCAACCTATAAAATTAGGATAACGATTTTCTCCAGTTCTAATTTCTTTTTCAATTTGTTAGTAATTTTTTCCCATCAGTCCCATCATCGTGCCCCTTGACTTTCAGAGTCCCGTGCGATCGTCCGGTCTGCCCATGCCTAGCACCGGCACTCAGTGAAATCAGATACGTTCGAAGCAATAACGTCTCTTTAAGCATCGGTGTAACTAGAGTTCGTAATGCCCAGCGAAATATTTATGGTGAAGCCTTATACCTATCTAAAAATCAGTACCTACCTATATTTATCTAAAAGGTCTACTCTATTGTAAACTATAGAAATTTTTAATATAAGCACATCAGTTAAACTACCAGTCATCATATCATTTCAAAAACATATACGTTATGTTAATTAAAATTATTTCGTGGTATTACAATATTTAAGAATGTTTGAAAAATGACAGTAATTGAAGAAATTTAATGATAGTACAATTCATAATCAAAATTTATATCAGTTAAGGATCATCATTTACATTAACTTCAAATAATTAAAATAATTTAAAATTAAATTAGTTTTATAAAATTAGTATTAAAAAGGGAAGTTTTAATTAAAACATTTAAATTATGTTATTTTCAATTAAATACTTAAGGTGGTATCAAACTAGAATGGTGCCATCGAGACAAACCGCCTCCACACGTCGCGTTGATAGGGACACGATTATCAACCGCGAGGTTGATAGCGGTTATCGTTGCCTCAGATGGTAATATACGTTATTGGCAGTTAAAGACTGTCACTGAAGAACAGTAGCACCATCACAGTGTAAAATGCACTCGAAACCTGTGCTGATTTTGTGTTACTTTCTCTGCCACTTCCGGTATCCAATTTTCTGCTACGTTTGCATTTGTTGCGTTATGAATAAAAGCTAATAATGCATCTTATAACGTTTTAAAAACATATAAATATTTTTTAATTAAATAATTATTTTTTAATAACGTGAGTAATTTTTTAATAACGTAAGTAATTTTTTCAATAAAATAAGTATTTTTTTTTTCAATACAATAAGTAATTTTTTAAATAAAGTAAGTATATTTTTTTAGCAAGTGTCATTTTGACGGTGAGTTGCTTTATCGTGCCGGTGAGTGCAAAACAACATTCGATGTCTCTAAGTGCTCGAGGCTTTTACATCTCACGACGCAACGATCAAACCGTCTTGGCTCATCCAAGTCCCCCCGTCTCCCCGTCCTCCCGTCCCACAACCCCTTATCCTCCCGGGGTCAAGACGTTCCGGGCACGGGCCAACTCTTTCTTAGGCGACCAGTACGGCGCCCGGGGCGGCTTCTACGGCGGCAGGGCCCTCAGGGCAGGGCGAGGCGGCGGCGGCGGCGGCGGCGGCGGCGGCGACGGCGATGGCGGCGGCCCGCGCCAGCCCGCGTCGAACGTTGGTTACGCTCGGGCGAAGCTTTTAAAATTAAAACACGAATTACCTGTTAGAGTGAGTGCGGATATCCCTTGGCGGCGCACGTGCGCGTATGCCGGGCGACGCCGCGCCGCGGTGAGGGGAGGCGGTGGAGAGGGGCGGTGGAAGGGGAGGGAGGATATAGAAGGACGATGATACACGTAGGTTATAACTGCGCATATCCCAGTACTGCTGGCTATAAGCACTCCGAGCCCACATAATGTTTCGCTATGAGGGAGTGTTACATGCTATGAGGGAGTGTTACACGCTATGAGGGAGTCGGATTATACGTTATTTACTTAAGTCATGTGAGTTGATTATATCTCAATTCAAATATTGAGGTACACATTTGGGGTATTTTAAATATTTGTTCTTTCGAATTTTTTGAAGTTAATTTTCTTTCTTCACGGTAAAACCCTCACTTTGTCCCGTAGGAGCGTAACGATAAGAATAACGATCATTTCTTGGTAAACTATGCGTCGGAGGCAAAAACTGTACATCACCTTTTGAAATGGTCTTGAAATACCTATTCAATGGTAAAAATCGCGTATCTCAATTCGTCTCAGAGGAGTCGAAAAATTGTCCTTTCAAATAGAAATTTGAAAGTTGATTTTATTACATTGGAGCGAATATTTTTGTTAAGAATCCTTACAGAAAACGCCTATTTTCTTTCTGTATTCAAAATTTAAGTAGTATATGGCTTACGATAGGGATCACAGAATTTTTGAAAACGTGCACAGAATTCATTTCTCCCCATAGCACGTCACACACAGTTTTTAACTGTTTCTGGCGTAAAATAAATAAATAAATAAAGTTAGACAGAAAAACGACCGTCTTTCAGAAGAAACTGTGGTGAATTTTAGTTTACCCCTTCCTTTGGACGTTACAAAAACAAAAGGATGAGCAAAATTCTTAAAATAGAATTGATGCGTTTCGAAATATCTAAGATGGATGTCACAAAAATTGATTAGTCGAAAAAACTCTCTTCCTATCATCGCACGTTGATGAAGATTCTTAAAAAGTTATAGAAAATATATTATGTTTGATTGATTCAAGGCACATTTCTGTCCCTTAATCAATTTCGAGACACAACACAGAGAAGGGCGCTGAATAAACTGCGGAACAACTAATATAAGGAGTAATATTAAATTCAAAATAAAAATGTTGACCACTTACAAACGTATACTTAAAATTATATTTTTAAATAAAAAACTAGCGGCTCAATACGATGCAAAGAAACGGTGAATAAAATCCAGAAAGGTGGTCCTGGTAACGTGAAGATCATTAAAATTCTAAGATATGAAATTACAACCAATTGCGCGTCATAAGAATTCAGATGGGGAATATAATATTTCATACTACGTTTTAGACACTGGTTTCCTTTTACATCGTGTCGCATTCACATATTCTATATTCTGCTACAAATTATAAATAATCCTCCAAACGTTCACTGAGAGCACAGGAGAATATCGTAAAGGAATGCTGGAAAAAATCTTTGCCATACAAAACATTAATTTGCTCTAGGAATGTTCTACTCGTATTCCTGAAATTTGACTTCTAATGCACGTGACAGCCAAGCACAAAAATGTCAGTTAATTGGTTCATTCTTCAGGCTTATATTACTATTTAAGAACGCCATGGGCAAAAATATTAGCCGCTGCGATCGTAAAGAAGTAGGAAAAACACAGAACGATTATGAAAGCTGTAATTGTCATAAAGCTATAATATGTAGAATATACCACTAAAAAATGTTACATTTTTTCCGATATCTCGTAATTTCATTTAACATATCGCTCAACAATTAAAAATATTTTAAGTATGTGGTTATCTGCCAATGAATACTTCGTCTACCTCAGTCAGTGAAAACTTTGATAGTCAGCAATTCTGTTGCAAAGCAATATGACGTCGAACGGGCTCTATACTTATTTTCTGAAGCGCATGGTGCGAATTGAGGCGGGAGATGCCGGAGATCGCCTCCCCAAGAGAGTTTGACGTCCGCCGCTGAAAAAATATTAATTAATTCCAAGGGTCAAAATTATTCCATTTCTAGGAACATCGTTTGTGATTTTCACACAGATTGATACACATATTGAAAAATCAATTTAAGGAATCCTGAGCAAGGAAATTTAAAAAGAGATTCAAGAGACCCTTCTCAGGATTTATTCAGACTGTTGCGAAAGCGTAGACGGTCTCTGTTTACTTGTCAGTCTGCCGAGAGAAAGTGTGGATAAGTCTTTGGTGTTACCGATCGCGTCAACTGCAGTGGTCATTAGTCCCGAGAGTGTAGTATATGCTGCAACCGTAAGATGTCGGTGTTCCCCCTCCGATTAAATAATATTCATTAATAAATCATATTCATCAGTATCAACAGCTCATTACAAAAAATTCACATACAATACATGTACATTATTTTACAACATTTTGCCAGATGACATTAAACGATTAAATTCGATAGAAAAGTTTAAATCCCAAGTGAAATCGTTTCTGCTGCATAACTGTTTCTATACAATCAGAGACTATACTGAGCATCACAAGAAAAGTAACATTAATTTTAACAATGATACATAATGCATTATTTATAATTTGGACTGTATAAATGTTTTTAAACAACCTGTAACAACTATTGTACTACAGCCTCCAGGTCAATGACCCCCCTCTCGATCAGGTTTTTCGTCCAGTTTCCCTGATTCATTGAGCAAATGCTGAGATGGCCCCTTATTTTGCTTTTGGACATACATGTAACTTCATTTTCTGTGCACGTCTTCTAGAATTCCGTGGGAAATACAATTATTCAAATTATCGTTTCCATGTTGTCGCGGCAGGAAGTATTATTCCGAAGGACAACATGGATAAGAGCCAAAATTTATTGCTTATTTATCCTTGAAAATTGATTTTATTACTTGGGAATGAGTGTTTTTTAAGTAGTATATGACTTAGTGTAGGGATCACAGAATTTTGAAAATGTGCACAGAATTCACTTCTCCCCATAGCACGTCATACGCAGTTTTAACTGTTTTTGACGTAAAATAAATAAATAAAAATAAATAAAGATTAAACGGGATATTAGGGTCCAACCTACACGGAGGCTTGCACGCTTTCCCACCTCCAGATATCTTTCCAGAGCGGGCACTGCCACAACAGGGATAAGCTCGAAGCTCCCGACTGGCTTCTCGACATGTGTGGCGGTGTAGTGCAAGTAAAGGAGTGGGGAATTTTGAACGTTCCCCCGAAAATAATCGCACCCCGCAGATGCAAGTTTGGATAAGTTGTGTCAAGCCCGGTATACACGGTACAGTTTTCGTGCATAATGGGCGTACAGAAAAGTGCAGTCCAGACTGCACGTTTTCTATATGAACATGTTCATAATTTTTCATGCACAAAGCCTACAGTTTGGCTCAAACGCCTCAACTGGCAGAATCGTTTACTAACGATAATCGTCCATTTCGATTTTGTGGTTAGGTGTGTCAAAGTATGGTTGTGTGAAGTGATTCATTGTGATAAACTTCCTTTTTCTCAATTCCTGTCTTCCTACTTTTATTCTTTGCTCCTCATGGTTAATTAATACCAAATAAATATCACAGCCAGAACGCACGCACAGAAATACCACCACTGACAGTACTCGGACGGCGCAATTCATTTGGTTTTTGTTAGACTCCCCCCCCCTAGCCGCGGCTTGTGGCGATTTGTGCAGGAAACGTACAGACCGTGCATGCGCGACATTTGGCTTTTATACTTCTAGTTGATTGAATGATTGATTGATTTTTTCGTGTTTCCGGGCGCGTCAACAGCTTTGGTCATTAGTCCCGTTAGTGTAGTGTATGTTTTTCTCGGGAGATGGCGGTGATCTTCCCCCGCTGGATGGCGAGATCCGGCGCCGACCTACCGTCGGTTAGTGGAGTTTCCCCTTAACCAGGACTCTCTCACCAGCGGGGCACCGCCCCAGTCGGACAAACTCTAAGCTCCCGACAGGTCTCCTGGAATATGTGGTAGTGTGGTGCATGTTAGTGTAGGTGTGTGTGTAAGGGGAGAGGATAGGACAAGGAAGAGGAAGGATAGATCGCGCGCGGTCCGTGGCCCGTTTGGTAGGGTACTGCTCTGGCATTCGCCTGGTATTGATCGGAGAAACCACGGAAAATTACCGATCAGAGCAGCCGGCCGCTAGAATTCTCCTCCTGACAGCGACTGAATTCGACCTCAAAAGCTAGTGTTGAAAATCCTGCCGCCGTCAGGACTCGAACCTAAGACCTCCTGGTCTGAGGCGCTGCAGTGACATCAGTTGATGCACTGAGCTACCGCTCCCGGTTTCTAGTTGAGAATCTTGAAGTTTCTGTACAGAAACTGTTTGAGAATCTGCACGAAAACTGTACCGTGTATACCGGGCTTAAGATATTTGTGATACGTTCTCTCCGACGCTGCTTTCTCCACGCAGCGTCTACATTAGACTCTTCGAGCGACGACGTACAAGATGGAGTGCTTCCAAACACGCTCTGACTCCCGAGAGCACAGAATTCATACGTCAGAGTTGTCGACGAGTTATTTGCGTCTAGTACGGCGCAACCCGGGAGCAAGGGGCTCAACCACAGCAAGAAGAAACGGTATGTACCGTCATCGTAATGATTTCATTGCCGTAACGTGCTACCGTTTCCCTAATGATCGCTTTACACGAAATGTGTTCAGGCTCCGGCAATGGAGAAGGATTGGAGACTTCAAGGTTTGCATTTTCTAAATTCTGAACGTAGAGCAGGTGCCCGAGAGAGTTTACGTGATTCAACCAACATATTTTCGCAAACTGTATGTATTTAAGAAATCTTTGAAAAGTTAGAAAGATTCTTGGAAACCCGAATGTACAAATATTTTGTATATATGTTTGTATACAGGTAAGTGATTTCGAGGGATTCTTGCCAGCATCAGGGTGCACAACATTATGATCAAATGTAAATGTCAATTTTGCTGAAACTCCGTTCGGGGAGTGAAATGAGAAATTTGTGCGAATAACTCTTTATTGTATCGGAACGCGACACGGTACTGTCAGTATCTCCTGACGTTCAGAAGCTTCATCACGCCTTTCCGAGATTGTTTTTAATTTGTTGCGTCTACAACTTGATGCAACGCCTCTCCAAGCGCCTTAAGGGGCGTTCACCGCTTTACGCTGGTGAGTAATTCTCCATTAATTTGCGCGCTTGGGAGTAATCCTCCATTAATCATATGTCATTTCACGTCACGTCGCAGTCAGTTGTCAAGAGGACCGCCAGGTAGCATTTCCGCGTACGCGCCTCCTGCTACTCGCTCCTACGTTACAACCCAGCGGCCAGAATTTGGAAGAAATAAGGATAGAGGTGGGGTTTAGGACACTTCACAGGGGTTGGATTAGCCCTTGTGAAGCAGCCAAACTCGTTTTGTTGGAACAAATTTCACATGAGATTCAACGGGAATGAAACCCGGACCTCAGTGGTGAAGGGTTAGCGACTTCGCTAGTTTGGAAATCACATTCTAAATCTACCAACAGTGCTTTATTTTTCTGAAATTTTTATACTACTTCCCGCTAACGTACAGAGTGCAACGAAATTCGAAAATCATCGATTACACTTTCTACGGATATTCGTGTCTTTCAGACCTAAGCATCTTAGGAGACTTTCAAGAGAGAGGGAAAATGGGGATGAAAGATTAGTCCATAGTCCATCTAGAAGGGTGAATTTTAGGTAGTTGATTGATTAGCTAGCTTATTTTAAACCAATATTGGGTATGGCTTGGTAGTACTTAATTACAAATATTTAAAATAAAACAAAAACAAAGTTGAGTGTATTAATAATACATTAATAATGCAAATAACAGCAATAATAAATATTAATAATAACAAAATTAATAATAATAATAATAATAATAATAATAATAATAATAGTAATGATGAACATGAACTTTAATAAAACTACGTTAATGACGCTAGTGACTTTGATTGTGATTGATGTTGATTTGATGATGATTGGATGTGACGCTGTATTTACGTATCGCACTGCATCGCCATTTAAATTTACCACATAAAGGTTTTAGAATTCTTATTTTGTGATACTGCTCTATACTACATTACACTACATTTAAAACCACGTCACTTCATTATAATTATAATTACGTGATGTAAGTAAATATGCGTAATTATGAATAACAATATAAATGTATTTTAGGATGGGAGAAGGAAGGATCAGGTGCGGTACCTGTCCACTTGTTTAAACTTATTTTACGACCGTCTCCTAGAAATGATTTACGTGCACAAGTTGTACCTTTCCCCCATACGTCAAATACATTTGTTACAGTTACTCTTACTTTGACAGAATAAATCAAATAAAATGATCGAATCGCAGGAAGATAGAAAGCAGTTGTTGGAACTCGAAACCAGGAGGTGACAGTCCCAACCGTCTACTTAGTATACGTCGAAAATATACCACATTCGGCCCCCAAACCTAATCATACAAACTGCGTAATGTGTATTTTTTGCCCCGTCATTGACAAAAAGTGAACTTCTATCTGAAAGGCAAACGGACCCATTAATTGCTACAGTTACTGAAAGAGTGCAACCCGGTTGTAAAGTTATTAGCGTACAGGCCTCCGAAACCTCAGAGCACGGTTTCGATCAAGGTTGAGATGCGTGGATTTTTGAAAAAGTATGTAAAATAACCCTGGGTAAATATTCAGCGAAATTAAATCCTCCGTCAAATTCAGTACTAATTAGGTCCCGTATTTTGTTATGCATCTCAAATAATATTCTGTCGCCCCACTTGACGCAAATATGAGAATTAAACTAAAAAAACTCAAAGGAATTTCAGTTCAGAGTGGAGGCAGACGAATGGATTCATTTCTAAATGCTCTGGCATAACACAAACAAACAAAAGTTTACCAAAAGTGTGTTCAGTCCTGTTTCTAGGCTTCACGACCTTGTTGCTTCCACTTCCACTGTCAGGGATTCCACGTCTTCCCGCTCCTTGGAAGACCATCTCCACTATCACCATTGCCTCCGCCGTAGCACAACCTGCAGCAGTTATTTATTACGGAGCTTGTTTGGAGGCGGGGCCGGCGGCGTATGCAGGAGAAGCTGCCTAGCGGCGCGATTTTTCCACTTTTTATTCAACTATTTTATTGACTCGGCTGGCGGGGGACAGTTTGACTATATTCTGGCTATTTATTGCGTGTTAATTCAAGCTGCAAGGGCATTGTAACGTAATGAGCAATCTCGCCTAACTCGCAATGCGTGTGGTAGTCCCATCGTATCTGTGAGGTCCTTTGCTTCGTAAGTAACTATGTGCGCATCAATATGACCTGGGCGTTACATCTTAGACGTTAACTTTTCTATATTCTTGTTTGGAGAAATGTTTACTAGCCTTTCAAAAGCCTCTAGTTCTTGTAGTCTCGTAAAAGTTAATGCATGAGAAGAGAGATAATTATTTGCCCCTGTACCATTCATTCCTGATTTACTTTCATATAAGAAAACGTATGCATTTTCACATGTTTATTTGTTTTACCTGCAAGATGGGCAAGAATGTAGCAAAACGTTACAATCCGACAAAGAAACTAGATATTGAGTCAAAATTATATTAACGTTTCATACCGTCAGTCTTAACTTGCTTATCATATATAGTTTACACAGAAACCATTTTACACGGCACAAAGAAACAAGTATGACAGATAATAAAGCGATGTTTTTATATCATGTCTCATGTCGAACCGTTACCTCTTGAAATTATCGGAATATTTGGCTCGTTTCAATATCAAAATCGCCATTAATTATACATTTATTACCACTTTAAACTACTGATCTTCATCAACATACATTTTTACATTTTTAACATACTATACCTTATACATATTTGTGTGTATGTGTGATAACCTGTTTCATTTTCTTTTATTATAGTAATGTTTTCTGATCATGGAAATGCATCCATTATCGAAACCTCTTATTGTATGAAAATGATATAATAAAGATCCAAGAATTAATATGAAAAAATAGCTTTGATTGTCCCTCATATTATAAAACTATTTGATTATCACTCTTTAAACTTCACTTACATGGAAGCACTAAAACGTGTTTTCGAAGTGAAATACAATTTTAGGAGTGAAATTATCAATACATGTTAATTCCATCGAGAATAATTGCTACTTTCTGTTATTAAAATTACTTGAAATTATATTTTATTAGATCGGAGCGAATATTTTGTTAACAATCCTTGCAAAAATCCCTCATTTTCTTTCTGAATTAAAAATTCAAATAGTATATGACTTAGGGTAGTGATCATTGAATTTGGAAAACGTGCACAGAATGCACTTCTCCCCTTAAAACGTCACACACAGTTTTAACTGTTTCTTTATGTAAACTAAATAAATAAATAAATATCAAAGTGTTAGAGGTAAAAGCTCTCTATTCCAGAAACTCTCCTATCTCAAACACAAGGAAAGATACATAATGCGAAATGTGGTTCATATTTAAGTCTTTAAAAGTGGTAATATATTTTGAGTTGCTGTTTTTACATAATGAACCAAAATATAAACTGTAATTTTGTTCTACAAATAGGTTCTGGAGCAATGCCTTATTTATTTTTTTGATGTTGAGGCGGAATTTCCTTCTTTTATTCAATGTAGTGCTCAGCCTGTTGTAGAACAAAATTACAGTTTATATTTGGTTCATTATGTAAAAAACAGCAACTCAAAATACATATTTTCTTTTAAAGACTTAAATATGAATTACATTTCGCATTACGTATCTTTCCTTGTGTTTGAGATAGGAAGTTTCTGAATTGAAACTTACCTCTAACACTGATATTTATTTATTTATTTAGTTTACATAAAGAAACAGTTAAAACTGTGTGTGACGTTTTAAGGGGAGAAGATACATAATGCGAAATGTGGTTCATATTTAAGTCTTTAAAAGTGGTAATATATTTTGAGTTGCTGTTTTTACATAATGAACCAAAATATAAACTGTAATTTTGTTCTACAAATAGGTTCTGGAGCAATGCCTTATTTATTTTTTTGATGTTGAGGCGGAATTTCCTTCTTTTATTCAATGTAGTGCTCCCACTGCAGTGCTTATTAATTTTGCGAAAAATAATTAACATTAATTGAATTGTATTCGTTTGTAAAAATGTACGATTAAATTAAATTTACTATATTTTGTACTTGCCTCTTGGAGAATTTTTTCTGGCCTAAATTTATCTTCGAAGAACATTCTAAACAGTATTCCTGTGTAATACATATATTCTAGTTACCTTTTATGGGTATTATTAGTTTCATCAAAGGGGAGTTCGATGTGAACAGTGAAATCAAAATATATTTTCACAAATTCGGTGAGTTCGTACCTAAACAACGTTTTGCAACCGGAACCGTACGTCTTGTGCCCAGATGACTGATCAATTACAAATCGCGAGATCAATGCAATATTTAGGAGTGTCATTCGCGACAAAATAGTCAGAACACTTCTCTACAGCAATTTATTGGAAATAATGTCAGAAAATGAAGAAAACGGTGTATCTAATGAAATAAATGACACGAACATTTCAAATATCCCCTGATAACCAATCGCATATTGATTTTGGGTTCCACAATTTTCATACGACAGAATTTGATTATAGATCCCAGCTGGTTCTGACGTAGAATATAATGATTATTGTGGTGAATAAAGGAGCCAAAACGGAAAGCAGCAATCCGGAGTGCCCCAATGAACTGTCCGCACGAAGTTTGTTTCGAGAGACTAATGAATGTTCTGGGAATTCGATCTTGCGGAACTCCATTATTAACTGGGGGCTAGAACTAACTAAATAGCGAGAAGAGGACGAAATTTTACAATGTTGCTTTGTCGACCTGTTGTGTTCAGTATAAGTTCTAACACTGTACCCGGCAACGTGTTTATGTCCCCACTTATTTCGATTTATTCGCTCATTGAAATACCCTCTCACATCTATCACTTCCTCCAACGTTAAAAAACCTGCACACAACCAACAAAGCGATATGATCTTCTCGACAACTCAGGGCTCGACAAGTAACCGAACACGCAACTCCTTCCCGCAATGACTTGGCGTCGCCGGGTCAATTGGAAGCTCATCAGCGCGGGGAGAGGGCGTGGCCATCGCTAAGCGAGGCAGTGACGCGGAATTCTGTTTGATTTGCGTCTCGGGGGAAGATCTCGATCTGGGAGGGCAGCACCGCCCTGCGGAGCTTCCTGGTGCTTTGTGGCGAGGCGGCGGCGGCGGCGTTGGCGACGGTGGCGGTGGTGGCAGCGGCGGTGGCGGCGACCCGCTCGACCGGGCGCGCGCCGTGCGGCCACGCCCGCCCATCGCCGAAGCGTCCAGCCGCCCGGCCGGTCCAGGGGTTGGAACCCGGGACTCGCCACTTGCCACTCGCCCTGCCCCGGGCGAGGGCCGCGTGCACTTAGGAGACGCGTGTGCAGCCGACAACTACACAGGAAGCGGGCGAAGCGTTGCGCCGGAGTGCCTATTACGGAGAGAATCTGTATCGTGGCTAATGAAACATAAGCACCGCCTGCGGACGCTTGGGACGACGCGGATGGGCTGCCGCGCGCCGGGAGGTCTCAACCCTCGCGTGGTACCACGGAAATAGTTACATATACCATAAGGTCAATTTGACCCAACCCAATAGAATGTGATATTCTACAAAATACACTTCCTTGTTTTAATAAAAAAAACATTTCACTGCACCACACCGATGAGCTGCTGGGTGGAGGGAGTTCTTAACTCTCGCGACTGTGTACCACGAAAATAGTTACGTTACAAGTACCATGGAGACACTATGACCCCACGGAATAAAATGCCTATTCGACAAAATAATTTATTAAAGAACGTTCACCACATATATTACTTCTTCGAAAACACTTGGATACACGTTTCTTCATAATATTGAAAAGTAAAAGAAATAACCACAAAAGTACCGAATCTTATTAAATATAATATGAAAACCAAACTTTTTTTATTTTTCTCTAAAAAATCGTAGCTACATAGAAACATAAACAAAAAAGGGCAGAGAGAAAATGAACTAATTAGAAGTAATCTTTTTGATTAAATTCTTGTTTGTTTATTTGTTTTTCAGGTACTTCAATCTATTAAGTGGATTGTCACAGCATAAAATATTGCAAAAGTATTTATAGTGAAGGGTTTCAAACAAAAGAAGTTTTATTTTTTAGGAAGGTCTAACGATAAAATACGTAAAGTGCAATATCAAGATTTAAGACGATATACAAAAGACTGGTTCTTAAACGAGTCTGAAATCAGGTAAACCCCATAATATCACAATCTTTGAACAGTGGAAATAAGATACATAAATTATTTACTAAAAGTAAAATACAATTATTATTCGCAGACTATCTGATTCACCAATCATGAGGGGGGATTATTATGCTGTTTATACAAATGACAAATATAATCCATTTTTCGACGTGTTCATTTCAATTTAATAGGGTTTTCTTATTAAAAGAAATTTGTTTTTAATAAAAGCCATCAGGTAGGCTAACATCATGAAACACGATGAGGATATTTTGAACTGAAATAACAAAACAGAAGCATTGTGGAATGTAGTAAGAAAAAACGACCATACCTATTAAAAAACGTGTTGTTATCATGTTTTAAAAGATAATGATAAAGATAAGAACGATTCGGGAACAATGGCTTCCTTGTTCAACTCATATTATAAGTTATTGAATAATTAATTATAATATAATATATTATAATTAATTATAATATATTATAGTTAATTATAAATGTATATTACAATATAATATATTATAATTAATTATAATGTATTGAATAATTAAAATTGAATAATTATTCGAGAATCACGGTTGATCTCATAAACGATGTAAAGCCACAAAATTCAACAACAGTCGTCTCCAAAAAAAAATCGAAACATTTCTGAAATATGTAAATTATGTTTCTGAAACGTCTTCCTGGAGTTTGGTCACGAAAGGTAGCTTTTTGTATTACAATGCTTTTTCTGAACTACATGGTGCTAATAGAGATCCCCGCGAACGCTTTTGACGTAGATGTCATAGTCTTGACCCAACAGCTTGAAATGCGAGACATTTCGGTGTTTTATTTCTTTCATGTCGTATACAACGAAGGATTTAGTATTCCTCTCCTTTCAATGAAAGTGTTCTTGTGTTTTTCCTAAATAATGAACATGTATGTCCATTTACCTACATAAATAGAATAATAAGAGACTGAACGAAAATCTTGAAAAGCTTTCGAACAATGTTTCATGTTTTTACTTTCTTGCCATGTAAGTTCTTACGCAGTGAAAAGAAAATATTTAACGCTGCCGCGGAAAGTCACGATTTATCGACAGAAAAATCTCGTATTATGAGGACTTGATATCTAAAAATTTGATAAATCTTCTGGACATGTAGCATATTCCTTCCTCTAATACGTTGGGCAGTCAGAATCCACATTTGTGGGTTCTTAGTACCGTAAAATTGGTTGACAGCAAAACGTCTGTCTGTGATAACCACTAGCACCTAAACGTTTTAGTCGATTTTCCGGAAAACTGATATTCTCCAATCGATCTGACGGAATTCAAGCTCCTGCAACTTTCATTTTTCGATAGTTGAGGATACTTTACATAAAATTAAAATTTTGAAAAGTCTCTTGTAAATGGCAAATTAAAAATGAAAAATCAAAACATTAGGATATTTTGATTTTTCCTCAGAGAGAGCAAAGGAAGGAAGGAGGAAAGGAAGGAGAAAAAAGGCGCAGATCTAATTTTCGTTGAACTCGAAATTTTTCGAAAATTGCAAAACCTATAACAATGCGAGAAAATGTGTGCAGTTGTAGCCCAACTTCTTTCCTTGTATCATTATGTCAATTCCGTAGGGCAGTAAAGTTAATGGATAACGTACCGCATTACACTTTTCCTTGGAACCATTCGTTACTCTTAATCTTCGCGATTGCGGTATTGATGTCGGTTCAACATGTAACGAAATAAATTACTATAATACATTCTCTCCAAAAATTATAGATCCTTGATAATAATCACACTATTGAATCCCTACGTGTCATGGGAGTTCAAAAGGAAGTCGCCAAAAAATTCAACATTTGCAATAGAAAATCTATTCCTTATTATTTGCATTTGCAATTGAAAATCCAATATTTTGAAAGATAGTGAAATCTTCAAAAAATTTTAAGCGAGTTTCATGCTATTCAAAATTGTAATCCAACAACTGGCAGCTATTTTTCAGAAAATTTCGAAAATGTTAAGTATTTATGAGAGTCCCCCCACACACACAAAAAATCAAAATCAATAAGCAGTAACGATGCTCCCATTGTCCAGAGACGGACAAGGGCACGGATAGACAACGGGACGGACTGATTGATGTTTTGTCAACCAATTTTTTGGTATCAGGGAACTACAAAACATGGATTCTGACTAAACAACATATTACATGAAGTACTGTTTGAAACGCAGGAACAAGATTTTTTCCACTTTTTCGATACCAGGGCCCTACAAAACAAGATTCCAAACGGCTTCCCCCAAGAGGCTCCCCGAAAATCGCATCTTTTTCGCTGCATGTCAATAGATTTTTTACTACGTAAGTGCGTAGTTTGGCGAGAAAGTATAAAAAGTACTAGCAGAATAATAACATCGTTAGATGTATTATTAGCGTCAGGACGAGTGCTACGTAAGTGCGTAGTTTGGCGAGAAAGTACAAAAAGTACTAGCAGAATAATAACATCGTTTGATGTATTATTTTCAATTTGTTCAAAAATAAAAAATTGTATTATTTTCAATTTGTTCAAAAATAAATAATACGAATTAAAAACAATGTTTAAATTAAATAGCTTTTATCATAATAATTTCAATTATTTAAAAAAATATTTCCTTTGCATTGTTCCTCTTACATATTTCCTAAAGTTGCCTTTGGATCAGTTGAGAATACTCGGGAGACTGGCGCTGACGTCGTCACCACTGGTGGTGACAAACCGGCGCGGCGTCAGGACGAGTGCTACGTAAGAGCGTAGTTTGACGAGAAAGTATAAAAAGTATTAGCAGAATAATAACATCGTTAGATGTATTATTTTCAATTTGTTTAAAAATAAATAATACGAATTAAAACAATGTTTAAATTATATAGCTTTTATCATAATAATTTCAATTATTAAAAAAATATTTCCTTTGCATTGTTGAAAAGTCCCTCTTACATATTTTCTAAAGCTGCCTTTGGATCAGTTGAGAATATTCGGGAGTCTTTGGCGCTGACGTCGTCACCACTGGTGGTGACAAACCGGCGCGGGGTCGGGACGAGTGCGGTCGGCGGCGCGGCGCCTGTTGCATGTGTGCACGTGCGCGCCGCTACGCCGAGGCGTCACTGCGTCGGAAATGTGGGCGCAAGACATCGGTCGAGTGGAACCGTCATCCTCTCCAGGAAGGAAACGATATTGTTAGGGCGCGGGTACATTACGAACACCTAGCTGGCCTTGTTCCAACGTCTTCTTCTTGGAACTGCATATGGTACCCGAATGCCAGAGGGTTGAATTTAGTTTCATTTGACTAAGCGGATCATGCTGCCAAAATAACTCAGTTAATGTGAATGCCTTCATTTTTACTTGGTCTGCTTATAATTCTGCATCCAAGACTTTTCCTGACTCTTCAGGTAGATTCTGAGGCACGTTTTATTAGAAAATGTTTTATTCGTACCTACGCTGCATTTTACCCATATTGATGTAATTCATTATAATTTGAAAGGTATGAAACCTTAAAAATAATTACTTTGCTGAGCTAATAGCATTTTAGATGCATAACATTAGAAGCATTACTGAGCATAGCATTAATAATATAAAAATTAAATGGCATTAAAAATATTTCCCTCGGAGGAAAGGTAGAACTTTCAAATAATTAATAACTAAGAAATAATTAACCACTAAGTACACAATTATGTTTCATTGAAAACCAAGTGCTATATTGCTAAAAGAAATGATGAGATTGTGCACGAAATATCCCCGATCTTGTGCCCAATTTTATTTTCTTAGTTACCAATTTGAAAGCAGCTGAAAAGAGTAAGGACCGAAAGTATTGCTGTTTCAAGCCACACATTTACTTCGCATATTTGGTGATCCAATCCAGTTTTTAATATCGCCATCAAAGTATGGTGCAAGGAACCGGTGAGCAAGTATTCACGAGTAGATGAACCGTTGGAAAACGAGTGAACAGATGGCGGACAGACATGTGCCGCCACTGAATAGCGGGTTTCAAATTCCACTCTACGCAGCGCGGACAGCGAAGATACATAGGGTGTTTTAGGTTTGTTAAGTAAAATGACACCCAAATTGGATTAATTATCGAATTAATGATGATTTTCAATGTCCGGGCTTTGAAATCTTGTCCATTGACTCCCTGACATGCGCTGTCTGTCAGGTTTCCTCAAATTTGACTACTCAGGGCTCCTAATGCTGCGAACGTTTTTCTGACTCCCATGAACGCGGGCGAGAGACCGGTACAAGAAAGGCCTCAGTCATATTGGTATATATTCCTTACTCGTTCTGTTCCCTGGTTGAGCGAATAAAGAAATATTTTTCTGTATTCTGGCCAACTTTAACCAGGGCTCTTTTACATGCCACATATCACACTGACAATTTACTGCTTGTGGAAAATATGTCGCGCATATCCAGATTTAACCGAATTGCAGTAACTATTTTTTTAAATCATTATGTGCTTGATTTGTTACTGTTGGGTGCTATAGGTACTCATTTCTGAGCATAGGCAAGGGAAAATATTTCCGCCTGATTGTCCTCTCCTTTGTGGTTTGCATTTTTCCGCCTACTAGAGAGATGATAGTACGGCTAATCATAAAATGTCGATGATGAGGATAGTGAATGGAGGGGATGGTTTCGGAAGATAGATTCGAGAAGCTAACCATGCCAATCTGCAGCGCCACTAAAACCGTATGATTTAGAATGTACACATATCAACTGCAGCAAATTGTCTTGGAATACTCCTTCGTCTGTTTTAAATTTCTGTAATTATTAGTACTTTCATTAGTTCTTTATCGTCAGTGAATAACCCGTCAATGATAGGGGAAACCTGTTACGTAGCGGGCAGTGTGATCTCATTCTGCGCAACACAAGAAACTTGTACGATTAGTGGTTGACTAAATTTTTAAACAAACCTTTCCTCTTTCTTCAAAGCTTGGAGCTTACCATACGTGTAAGGTTAGTTATTTTATTATGGCAAAACTGCAACTATATTTATACCCAATTGCAGTTTAAATAGAAGTATGTAATTATTTCAAAACAGACGGTGCCCTTTATAATTCAAGACTGACCCTCACCGTAATGACCGTTGTCAATCTATGTAAATTAAATTGGAATATCCTTCTGACTTCAAAATAACTTCTTTTTTTAAATTTCATGTGTTTATTTAGATTTTCTGGAAAGAAATTTAATGTTTTTTAAGGTTTTTGTTTGTCTATTTTTTCGGGTTAATATCGAGAACAGCTAAACCGATTTCAAAGGGGTTTTCACTGAAATGTAAAGATTTTTTCCGGGTAAAACTTAGGCTCCATTTTTCTAATTATTATTTTTATTATATAAACAATAATGTTTATTTAATGGTTTTGTGCGCAAATCTGTTCTGTTCGTATCTTAACGAAATTTTTTGCACATGACATTTGAAAAATAAAAATGTTACTATCTACATGAGATATCATAAAATCTCCTTACCTATTTTTTCAACTTCTTAATACAAAATGTCAGTCATTCTTTCGCTAAAATTCGCAAATAGTTTGAAAACAGTGAGCAAATCTACCAACGGTATTTAAACGTTTCTGAGAACTTCTAAAATTCCCTACTAAATGCATTTTAATTCATTTTAGTTGCGCAATTATGCTGACAGTAATCGAAGATCATAGCTGTTATTAGGAGTTTGTCGGGAATATGCAACAATGCATCTGTTTACATAGTTATGCCCATAGCAACGATCGTGGTAGCAACAATGCTCTTAACAAAGGTAGTAAGGAAGGAATGGGCGGAGTGAGGAGGGACAAGGTGAACTGAGCGGGCGGGTCGGGGCAGGGCAGGTCACGTTGGATGGAGCAGGGCAGGACGGGGACCTTTGGTATGATTCAGTCCTCCTTTCTAATATTTGAGGGTATATTAATACCCGGCCAACGCAAGGTACTTCACTTAGTATTTAGTACATATTTCGTTGGTGATTAATTTGCAGATTTGTATGTTTCTTGGATGATTGTCAGGAAAAAATAATAAATGATGAGAAGCAGTGATGTTCTTTTTGTGTCAATTGTGTGAATTTTAATAAAGGTTGTGTTTGATTTAAGGAACCTTGTGTCATTCAGATACTACTGGTTTTATGGAAACGACTTCAGATCGTATCTTGTAAATGACCGTGAAATCGTATTATCTTCTTTACGTTGCTGAGCACTTTTGGGGATCTCCTTATTGGAAACAATGAATACAAAGAATTAATTTATATCTGTGTTTGCAAACGTGAATATGCCGACATTACATTTTTATTAGCCTCATGAAGCAAGGCTATTCTTGTCAATTCGTGTCTTACGGAAAATCCGTCTATCTAACGGAAAATCCCATGTATTCTCGGTTGTACTTCCCCTGTAAATTGTACTGTGTGTTACATCTCGTAACTCCCGCGCGTTCACAATTATTTTCGTCTGTCTCAGTTTCCCAGGCCCAATGTGTACAGCACAAACAAAAAGACGCTCTCATAATTTATGCCACTTTGCATTAATTATTGAGCCCATTCATACTGATACGAGTAGGTATTTCTAGATTAATATGTGCGCCATTTGCACACATATTCTTACAAACAAAGTAACACGAAAAATCACAATTCTGGCAAGGCAAAAATATGCACAGACATGAAATATTTTAGCGCTTGCACTTGCATTCACGTTGTCCATAGAAAAGGAATGAATTGTACTATTACAGTTATTTGAAGATTGTTTCGAGAAATGTTTGTCGTTTTTATGGAAGAAAATATTTCATATGAAAGGAATTTTTTCCAAGTCAAAATCAATGCCTTTAAAAATTTGCAAAATCATTTAGTCACTATATGTAATAAAAATTAATATTATATTTTTTGCATCGAAAAATGCACATGAAAGAAGGAAACGTATCTCTTCTTTGCACTGCTAAATCGCTAGATTACTCCACTAAAAAGAAAAGTAGCAACTGTGATTCATTATTGAGGTCAGTTGATTGTTACTTCTCTTTTATGCAGGTCACGTGTTCAAGAAGAACGGGGTTTGAATGCGGAATAAGTGATCGAGGTCAATAGACGCACCTAAACAATAAGACTTAGATCTAGTACAATTTGTTTGGGAGTGTTTTTATGACCTATGACTCTCAATTCATCCTCGAAACTAATGACTCATCCTCCAAATCTAACATTTAAATGTACTGTATTAATATTTCGTTTGAATGAGAATACTTCAATTTTCATGCGTTTCTCCATTCGAAATAAATAACATTTTAAAAAGAGCTACAAAAGAAGATAAACTATTTTGAACAAATGTGTAGTATTTTATTAGATTCCCTATGAGAAATGCGTTGTTCATCAATGTATTTCAAATATTTACTAACTTCAGTTTTTTAAATAGGATACAACATCTTAGTTCGTTTATAAATATGATTGTAGACAAAGAGGACAAATGAGGATGATTTGTTTACTTCTTTTTAAATGCTACTACAAATAATATTCATTGTACTAATTGTTATCCTGAAGTAACTGAAGGGATCGTGGTGAACAAACAATCCTCAATTTACACTCCAAAATAAAGATTTTAGAATTTACACAGACATTCACTCCGCGGAAAAAAACGCCTGTTAAAACATTATACAAAAGAGTTCTTAGAGCTATAAAATGTCTTTAGAATATAGCAAGATGTATGTATAGTATGACCAAAATTTGAATCCGTCTAATTAGAAAGTTGTTCACTCTCCGGATATGAAAAGTTCCAAGTAAAAACAGCTTGAAAACATAATGCAGATTTAGCCGGATGTCGCAGACATTATACAACACGAGTTGGCTGGAGTTGATGTAGTTAGTTAGGTGGGAAGGAATAGGAGACAGGCTATGATAAACAGTTATCATACTGCTGGTGGGAACTTTCAACGTGTAGTGAGAAACGAAGTATGTAGTCTTGAGCTCCATTGGTCAGTTGTAATTTTCTTTTTACACGATACCACTTAATCTCATTACATTCATCCACAGTTAATGCATCGATATGCATTTCCGCATTTGCAACAAGACCTTCGTGATTTATATAAAACAACCTTTAGTGTTTAAACGCAACGTATTATCATACCCAAATTCTTCCTACGAACACACAAGACTTTTAATCATCTTACTTTATTCAGATCTACAACTATACCAACAGTAGCCGCATGGAAACCGAAATGATCCATTGATCGTTATTGACACAGTTTTATCCACACCGTCTGGGTAATGTGATAACTAACTGGTTACTTCTCACATTTTTCATATTTTGAATCATATTTTCATCATAATTATCGGTATCATTCACTCATCATATCACTCACTGTTCTCAATGATCTGATCAGTTGAAGGGCCATTGGACCACAATAAATAAATTAATAAATGCGTAACTAAATCAACCATCTCTAAGGGAGTGTAGTCATGATGGGGAAGAAAGATTCGCGCGCTCTTGGTACCCCATTGTTTCAAGTACTGCTTCGGCATCCACCTGGAATTGTTTGAAGAAGTTACGGTAATGAGAGCAGAAGCCGATCTCTTGAATCCTTATTTAGCCAGTGGCATCATTCGACACGGCTCCTCAACTGGTGTCGAAAATCTAACTTCGTCGGAGCTCGATTTAAGAGGCATCAATTTAGCATACATCCTCGTAAGCCCTTTTCTTGTATATTATTACAGGAACATGTCATAAGCGGTCGCTATTGCTTCCGAGTACAATGGTCGCCGTTTAATGGAGTGTAGAAGATAGGAAGCATGTCTAATTATACTCTTTGAAATGAAGTTAAATATATTTTATTAGTTAACATTTTTTTCTCGTAAATTACAAAATAGCGGAAGGATTATTATTATTATTCGCACTTAAGCTATCACAAAATTGTTCTTTTTTATATTACTTTTTTATTTCTGACCATATTATTTCTTACTAATTCTAGTCTTGATTCCCCGCTCGACTTGAAGCTGCTGCAATTCATAAGTTCAAGGAAATTCAGGCTTATGCATGAACATCATTTATCGTTTTCTGAAAACGGAAACTCTCCCGGGAGTTTAGCGACTTGATACATGTGTTCTAACTTAGAATTTCTAATTAATCTAGTAATGCGTCCCAACCAAGGAAGATTTAAAATTAACCAAAATAACCACAACTCTTACGCTTTTTATGGTGTTACAGCTCAAAATTGCTAAATCGTCAGGACGTTTTGGGAGTCTAATACAGGTTATTCTACGAAAAATGGAGAGGGTATTGATGCAAAAAGAGCCATTTCTAATGAAAACATCGTATACGCAAGAGCATAAATATGTACAGCCTGCCTAAACAATGACATTTCATTCACAATGACCTTGAACGTACACGTAAGAACAGTCACTCGTCGATACGGATAGAATACTCGGCACGGAAATCCTGTATACAGAAACGCGATAATTCTCGGATGATGATTATTTGATATACTACCATGAGAGTGATGAATGTTGCTCTGCAAGTGTTCCATGAGTCATAAAGATGATACTTGGTAATATATGCTCTTTCAGACTGCATTAGAATCTGTCTAATGAAAATGCTAGAAGTTCTTAAGAGCTTGGCGAGATACACGCCAGTGTGTTGTCCTCAGATCACGTTAACGTGAGCTGGGAGAGCTTGGATCTAGCAAAATTTCAAGGGTCCGTCCGTTGATGTTCACAATTTATGTGCACCATTATTTCATAAGATAACATGCATCAAACTTTTGCGTTTACGTTAAAGTTTCATTGTGAATGAACCCGCAGCCTCTTTCCTCGTCCACGCTTAGCAATCGTTTGAATGATTAATTATTTCGTGTTTTAGGACGCGACAACTTCTATGGTCATTAGTCCCGTGAGTGTTTTTATATTGTGAGGGGGCGGTGTACTTCTCACGCTGAACGGCGAGATCTGGCACCGACCTACACGCCGGCTTGCCGAGTTTTTCCACCTGCGAGGCAGCGCCCTAGCCGGAAAAAGCTCTAAGCACCCGATTGGTCTCCCGAGATGTGTGTTAATGAACCCTGACCCTGGATAAACCCCAAGTGCGTGTAACAGCAAGAGTAAGTAAGGGGTGAAGACAGGACAAGGACGAGGAAAGAAAGATCGCGGTTCGGGGCCGGTCATTAGGACTGCTCTAACATTCGTCTAGTATTGATAAAAAACACGGAAACCGGCGGTCGTATCAGTCAGTCGCTAGAATTCTCCTCCAGAAAGAGGATGAATTTGACCTAGCTAGATATCTATGTCAGAAAACTTGTTGAAGTCGAAACTCGAACTCCAGGAGATCCCGATCAGAGGCCATGTCGCCGGTTGATGCCCTGCGCCACCTCAGCCGCTCACGGCAATCGAGTATGACTCTCATCATTATCGTACCCTTCATCGTAACAGTATTTCAGCCGCAGCAGAAAATGTTTCTCGCATTGTTCGCTTTGGCACGCACGGCGCTCACTCATCGCGTTTGCGTCACAGGAAACCCGCATGCTACACTTCCTACCGTCACACAAGGGCAAAATAAAGGTCGCCAGGCGTCGCGCCTGTTAACGGTCGTCACCGCGATCTCCAATTAAGCATGCCCTTGTGTTTGAGAATGCTGCCCTTCTGTTTCTCACCTGTTTTTTGGAAAGAACACATCACAAGTAAACAAACGCATCACAGTAAACAAATCATACGCAAAAATTACCAAAATTGTTCCCATACTGAATCATCTTCACTTATCCTCGAAAGTGTTAAAATCATCTACAAATCAGGAATCAGATCCTCATTCACATATGCGAATCCCGTTTGGATAAAAGCAGTCCATAGCTACATAAACGAACATCGTATTCTACAAAACAAATGTCTCCGGAAAATCACGAAAACACCGTGTGTCGTAAGAATCAACACCTACACAGAGAACTAAAAATAGAACACATTAAAAACTATATTCTCAATATTTCAAAAAATTTCTATGATATATTTCCAAAATCCCCAGCCACTAAAAGATACTCCTAAGGTAAACATGCGAGTACAACTGCTTGCAATTAACTCAAGCTACTCCAAAGATATTTTCTAGCCTCCTTGACAACATGAAAATATACTCTCAACCACGTAAATAAATCCATGCAACAGTACCAACGAACTCTTGCCACGTACACGATAGCTTTAAAATCGAACGTCCATATGCCGGAGTGTATTCACTCCTAGACCTGACAATGATTGATTGAGTCGAATTTGCATTCATGGCTGCTAGTTTAAAATGCCATATAAACCTTGTACAAAACACTCTTGAAAGACAGAAATGCCAAGCAAGAAGAAACAAGAAAAAATATTTTTAAAACTTTTTTTAAAACATTTCCATTCAAAGCACATTGCTCTACCATCAATTTCCTACAGATGCAGTATGTGACAAGAAACCTCTAACACTTCTCTCATCACATTGCAAACTATTCAAAACAATTACTTACATCTATCCATAAAAGCTTTTTGGTAGGTCACCAATAATCGAATTTATTAAAAATTTAAGTTTCTTGTATTTCCAATTTTGTAATCAAATTTTCAGCTGATTTTCTAAATAAAATAAATTGATTCCAGAATAAAAATATTTTTGGGGAAAGCAAAAATGCATCGAATTAAACCCCGTTTTGAATGCAAATAAACATAAAATGTCTTGTTTTCTCCATATATGAGAAAACCAACCCTAAGAGGCAATCTCGTATAGACTCCTATACCAACCCGTTATTAATTAAAGTTGTAGTTATTAAAAATTATCCATTATATTTTTAAATGATCTTGTATTTTGGGTGTATGAATACCTTTAATATATAAATTGCACGCACCTCGCAAAAATCTATATACCGGCTGAATTAACTCAGGACAACAACTGTTGCCACTGCAGTGACTCGGACCGGAAATTCCTAGGGTTCGAGTCTCTACGGTGGCAGGTTTTCGACAATGGCTTCGTAGATAGCTGGATCGAATGCAGCCATTGCGTGGAAAATAATTCAAGTGTCCGGTTGCTCTGATCGGTAGTTTTCCGTGATTTCTCGTATCAATGCCAAGCGAATAGTACCCTAACAAACGATCCATGGACCGCGCGCGATCTTTCCTACTTCATCCATCACCCCACCTCTCCCCTTACACGTACACTTGCAGGCTCTGCACAACCACACATGTCGGTCGGGTCCAGTCGGGCGCTTATAGCATAACCCGGTAGGGGCGGTGCCCCGCTGGGGCAAGATAGTACCTAGTTCCCGAAAACTGGTGTGTAGATCGGCACTTACTTGCAGTTCTTACCGATATTATGAGCAATCTTGACAGTGTATCCATGTTTGCGTCAACTCATGACGTTTTTCTTGTAAATGAATGTGCAACATCTTCCACACGTGCTTCTGGTTTGCAACGTGTTCCTGGGTATCTAACGAAACCTTACACGTGGCCGGAGGCTTCATAGTTTCCTTTCAGTTTCTGGGCGCATTAGAAATTATATATATATATATATATATATATATATATATATATATATATATATATATATATATATATATATATATCAATTAAAAAAATATTTCTGTTTGCTTGGCATATCTGCCTTTCAGGGGAGTTCATAATACAAATTTTCATACATTTCACTCTTACGGATGAACACCCGGATGCGTTATCTCCTTTCTCATTGGCATGATAAATCTATTTATTTATTTATTTAGTCAAAAACAGTCAAAAACTGTATGTGACGTATGGGGGGAAAATCATCTGCGCACGCTTTCTTGAGTTTCAGAATCCCTTCCCAACAATTTAACTATTAATAGTTGAAAGATGAAAAATAATAATAATAATAATAATAATAATAATAATAATAATAATAATAATAATAATAATAATAATAATAATAATAATAATAATACCAAATTTTAAAAAGCGAGAGATTAACATTTCAAAAACTAGATATTTTCGTTGCCAAATTATAGAAAACTTATTTTTAACGGTAAAGGAACGAACAGATTTGATTTTTCTGTATTGTTAACAAAATAGAAACTCACCCTAAGCTCTACTACCACTACAAGCAAAAGGATAGTTCATCATTTTATTATTATATTATATTTTTTTATATTATATTACTATATTATATTTTTTATTTTACATCATTTTATTATTCATTCATTTCAATCGTTTTATTAATCTGTGAACAGTACTTTGCAGAGGTCAGTTTTAATAGTTATAGGTGATAATTTTTAAAGGGTATTATTAGTGGGTGGGATTTTAGGGAAGAAGCTTAGAGAATGATGAGTAAATGATTTAAGGAAGTCGAAAGGAGTCTTTAGTGAATCGTGATCTTATCCTATTTGATGTAATATACGTTTTCATGAGTTGGAATATTGTTATGCGAAATTGGGGGAGGGATGTTAAGAGTTTATGGGTCATAAGATTTATGTAGTCGTTTATGGGTGATATATTTAGTTCGTTTTGGATTTTCATGTTGCTTATGAATCAAGGAGCTTTAGTATTTTTTCTCATTTATTTTGTATCACTATTCTATTTAGATTAGTTCGAGTTGTTCCAGATCGAACAGGTATATATATTTAATTACGATCGTATGTGTAATTACTTCGTATGTGACGGTCGGTGTTGTTTTGTAGATGATTAAGCCACAGTCTAAGCCCCAGGTTATCACAGATTATGAAGCGACAGTGCTATGAGCAGAGATAATATCTAGCAACCTTTTTTGTTTCGTATACCTGGAAACTGCATTCATGACTGCTAGTTTAAAATGGCATCGTCTATCGACGCTACGATATACTATTACATTTTAGAATGCGATATTTTGCTCAGGCGTTTCGTTGTGGTTTGAATAAAGTAAAAGGAGCAGTATAACATCATTTGAAGATCACCACAAATTAATGCGGAATAATTTACTTTAACTTTACCTTTTTTTACGACGTTTCATAATGCCATTTAGATGAATCAATAAAGTGTGATATGATATTAAAAGTTAGGTCAAAATCAGATGAAAGGTAATACGTTTCGCCGCAAGATGACACCTGTTCGGAAAGTATTCGTCAAACGAAATCCGAGCACGGTGCGTGTCTGTTACTGATACTGATTTTTACAACAATAACGCGCAATGATCGGCAAAGTTTAAGATTCTATTCGAAGATCAAGTTAAACAGGTGTATATTAACGCCATGTCTTCTATACTGTTACCTCCAAAAACTGAATAAAGTTTCATTATATTGCGAAAATGTGACACACAAGACTGTCTTACGCCTATAGGTCTGAATAAATTATCTTAAGAACAATGTTCGATGTGCAATCAGGGTTTTTGTTCTTAAGTTACTTAATTAGGAAAAATGAAATTGTTCTTCTAAATATCAAATATCATTTTCAGCAGATACTACCACGAAATCTGAGTTCAAGTACGTGCCAACCTCTTGAATCTAACTGCACGCTATATTCTAAACTCTTATTACCGCGCCACTGACGCTTAATTTGCATAAAATGGAAACAATGTTTTCTACATGCGTTTTACCTCGCCAATATACTTTCGACTATTAGGACGAGTATTTCTCATGAACATGCCGCGAACGTGCAGCAATATGAAATGAGCACACGCGATTTATGTTTACAGATTTTTGTGACTGCAGTGTAGAAAGAACGTCACGTGAATCTAACAGTCGATTTACTAATCATAGTGCGCCGCCTAACAGCGTATTTATCAACATCTGAAGAAGATGGCGAGAAGCATGTTCTCTAACTATGACCTCTATAGCGGTCTTTTTACAGATTTGCAAAAAGTATGGGAGGGACGCTGAAAAAGTCAAACAAGTGTAAGAATAATTTTACTTGTCTGGCAGTGGCGAAGAAAAAAAAAATACAAAACATTGTTACGAAAAGTCATAAGGCAGGCTAAAATCATGAAAAACGATCAGGATATTTTGAACTCAAATAATAAAACAAAAGCAATGTGGAATATAATAAAAAATACTACCCAATCAACTAGAAAACCCGTAGAGAATGTTGTTTTAAAATATAACGATATAAATGTGAACGATCAGTGGCTAATCTCTTTAACCAATACTTGAGAATTGCTGCCGATCTCACTAAGGGTCTTCAGCCACAAAATTCAAAAACAGACAGTTCACCCAAAATTTTAGACACAATGTTCGTTTCCGAAACTTCTGCTTATGAAATTCTCAAAATAATCGGTAAACTAAAAAATAAATATTCATCCGGTTTAGATGAATTCCCGGATTCTTTGTTAAAGACTTGTGCGTATGCCATTATACACCCGTTAACTCACATATTTAATGCATCTTTATGCACTGGAACGTTTCCAGATATTTTCAAAACAGCTAAAATTAAGCCGCTTTTCAAAAAAGGCAACAAAAATGAAATTCAAAATTATCGGCCCATTTCTCTTCTATCAGTTTTTTCAAAAATATTAGAGAGACTCTTTTACGTACGAATGGAAACCTTTCTCACTAAACACGACGCGCTTTCAGATTGCCAACATGGTTTTAGAAAATCAAAATCAACGGAAACAGCTATATTTTCTTTTCTTAAAGATGTCGCCTCATCATTGGATCAAAACGAGGCACCTATTGGATTATTTTTAGATCTCTCAAAAGCTTTTGACGTCATTGATCATGACATTTTACTTTCCAAATTACCTTCATATGGAATTCGTGGTATTGCTCTAGATTGGTTATGTTCGTACCTTAAACAACGATCTCAGAGTTGAAATACCTTACTGGAATGATGGAACATTACGTACGCACCTTTCCGACTCTTTGCCCGTTGCATGTGGAGTTCCTCAAGGATCGATTTTAGGCCCTATTCTGTTTCTACTTTACGTAAACGATATGCCCTCGACGATTCGAAACGGAAGAACGGTTCTCTTTGCGGATGATACGAACATCTTTTGCAATAAAGAAACCGTAAATAGTACAATATCAGATGTTTCAAATTGGTTCCGAAATAACAAATTAATAGTAAACGAAAAGAAAACGGTTTTAATGCAGTTTTCCATTTCAAATAAACAATTCTGTGCACCATTGAAAATGAACAGTGTACCATTGACTGATGTTAAGGCAACAAAATTTTAGGTCTCTCAATTCAGTCAAACCTTAAATGGAACGTCCATTTAAATGAATTGAACACAAAATTAAGTTCATTATGCTTCGCGTTCAGAATTCTTACAAATTCAGTCAGCCTTCATACTGCTCGTTGTGTATACTTCGCGAATGTTCATTCCCGCCTGAGATATGGCATAATATTCTGGGGAAATACATCTTATAGCTCCCAGACTTTAGATTACAAAAACGAATTGTACGAATAATAACCAAATCCCACCCACGTGATTCATGTAAGCCTCTCTTCATTAATCTACGAATTCTACCATTACCGTGTCTTTTTATTTACGAATCAGTGGTTTTTGTAAAAAGTGACTTGCTCAAGGGCGGGAATATTTTTTCAGAAAATGCCGAAGTCTATTACTATAACACTCGACGTAGAAATCATATTCATCAGGTGACAGTATCAACGGCTCATTACAAAAAATTCACATACAATACATGTACATTATTTTACAACACTTTGCCAGATGACATTAAACGATTAAATTCAATAGAAAAGTTTAAATCACAAGTGAAATCGTTTCTGCTGCATAACTGTTTCTATACAATTAGAGACTATACTGAGCATCACAAGAAAAGTAACATTAATTTTAACAATGATACATAATGCATTAAGTACCATTTGGACTGTATAAATGAGTATAAACAACCTGTAACAACTATTGTAACACAGCTTCCGGGTCAATGACCCCCATCTCGATCAGGTTTTTCGTCCAGCTTCCCTGATCCATTGAGCAAATACTCAGATGGCCCTTGTTTTGCTTCTGGACATAAATGTAACTTCATTTTCTGTGCACGTCTTCTAGAATTCAGTGGGAAATACAATTATTCAAATTATCGTTTTCATGTTGTTGCGGCAGGAAGTAATAAGAGCCAAAATTTATTGCTTATTTATCTTTGAAAATAGATTTTATTACATGGGAGTTTTTTTTTGTTTTTTTCTCCCTTTCAAAATTCAAAATTTATTGCTTATTTACCCTTGAAAATAGATTTTTACATGGGAGTTTTTTTGTTTTTTTTTCTCCCTTTCAAAATTCAAAATTTATTGCTTGTTTATCCTTGAAAATATATTTTATTACATGGGAGTTTTTTTTCTCCCTTTCAAAAATTCAAAATTTAAGTAGTATATGACTTAGTGTAGGGATCACAGAATTTTGAAAATGTGCACACAATTCACTTTTCCCCATAGCACGTCATACGCAGTTTTTAACTGTATTTTTTGACGTAAAATAAATAAAAAAATAAATAAATAAATATTGGAAGGTCGTAAAAAAAGAGTACTTCATGGAATATTGTGTAGAAGACACAGATTATGTACTTTTACAGATTTTGTTATGTGTAACAACCATCAGGCAGAGAATCTCGTATGCACTTTTGTACCTGGCTACCCGTAAATACTTGGTACCCTTTGTCTGCGGGGTCACGCCAAGAAAGAATAAGTGCCCAATCTTCTGTAAGACTTAATTATCGTTGTAATTTTTTTGTTTATTTCTGTGCTAATTTTCGTTGTAAACAATAATTGCTGCTTGATTTCAGACTATCTGAACATCTAGACATTCCTGATGATGCAGCCATATTGTTTCGCGAAAGGTTATGGTTTTTACTGTATTTGAGTATGGTGTTTACTGTATTTGACTTGATCGAACAATATTCCCACTAAAATATTTTTTATGTTTCGTTTGTACTACATTATTAATTTCAGTTTTTCTCTCGGCTATTTTGCCATTGGTCAAATATTAATTAAAATGAACTGACATCGTTGAGTACTCTTCATGAAAATTCCATTTTTCTGCGTATAATAGATTTATTTTTTCACTCTTTTATACAACGGTTAGTGTATTAAGCGATTAAAATGTTTCAATTTAACTATACTTGTTATTTCATACTGGTACTTCTTTTCTACTTACAAAATCATACAAAAAATTGGCCTGACATTTTCAATGTGGCCCTTCAGTCCTTACAATTTGGAAACCTTGAGTTAGCGGAATGAAGAGAGAGGGAGAGCGAACTTCCACGAGGTCGAAACCAGTAATGATATTTGTCAATTAATCGAAAAAGTCATTAGAACACTCATTCTCGTTAGAATTGAGGTATATAGTATTTTGCCCTCAGCAGATTAACGTGAGAAAAACATGTAGGATTTCTGAGATAAGAAAATAATTCGAAAGGAGTAATTTGTACATTCGTAAATAGTTGTTAGAAATTCATTACGCACAGCTGGTATTGGTATATCACTGACAGCTTCCCATTTTGTAGTCAAACACTGATTCGAAAGCCCGAAAACCATTTCATTGTTGCTACAGACAGAATTCATGGAGGTTGTAATTTTTAGTGTTGTCATTATAAATTTATTCGACAATTACTATCTCGTATAAATAAATATATCTTCTCAATCATACGTTTCTTCATTAGTGTGGACATTATTCCAATATAACGTGAAATGTTTATATGTTACAAATAAAACGCGGTGAAAAATTAGATCCAGTTTTTCGACCTGTCGGGCGCAAGTAACTAAATAACAATTCTAGGTTTGCGGGATTCAAAATCAGTGGAGGTTTATTTTTATTTATCCAAACGTTTTACGTTTGTTATACCTTTTAAACTATTTTTCACTATTTTGCGTTTTTGAACGAGTTTAGCTTTCTAATGGAGATTTGGAGGCTAAAGAAGCTTCAGAAAATCTAAAAAATTCAGAGAATTTTTGAAGTGCTTAAAGAAATACGGATTTCCACTCATCATCTAGTAATCTTTTTTCTGTTCAAAATTAAATATTAATGAAGGGCGAAAAACACGTTTTTGACTCTGTAGGTCGTAGGTAGCGGAAAAGTGACGTTGAAAATCGTATACTTATTTTTTTATTGTTTTGAGCAGATTTATCAGTCCAGAACATGTTAATCGACCCATGCCTACAGCAGTTTTCGAGCCCATTTCTTGCTCATCACCAGGTTTTAAGAACAAATATAGGAAATAAGTTAAGAGGTACGCGTGTATGCATGTATATTAATGTTGTGTGTGAGTTTATTTATCTGAACGTTAGTATATATGTATTTGCATTTGTAGTATACGCCATGTAAATTACATCTGCATGTGCTGGCAAATATGATTTGTTATTTTTTTATATATTGTTTTTATTTATAATTGTAATTTAACTTTCATATTTTTACATTCTGCCACCGTCCAACATCTGCCCAATTGTAGAATAAATATTCTATCTATCTATCTACCTGCCTATTTATCTATGTATCACTATCTATCTCTATACCCCTCGGGGCCACATTCACTATCTTTCATCGCTTTAAACATTGTAACGTCATTTGTATTAATTGCTAACATTTTGCGGGAATGATCCTTAAAACATGCCGGATTGATCCTGCAATGTATGATTTAGTTTCTGCGAAATCAAAAAAGCAGGGCAAATTGCTGTCCCGAATGACCGTTTAAAAATTCGGAACCCGATCTCGAAAATGAGGATTGGCCCGGAAAGTTCGGGAGTGCTCAACGATGCTCCTGATTCTAATCGCCATCTCATGCACATGCATTATGTTACAGTACTAAAATCAGTCAGTGGGGACCCACGTTGTGCTTCATATGCATGATGCTTGGGGAGGCGTGACATATTACATTGATGCTTTGCATTTGTATCTCGTCGGCCACGGGCGATCTAATTCAGGAGCTCAGGCCGTGATGAAAAGGTATATTAGTAGGCGAAGCGATAAAGGAGTGCAAGGAGTGCACTAGGAGTGCACACGAAGGACGGGAATCTGTATGAATGGGCAAGGTTTGTGAAGTCTGTTTCTACTTCATGAGGGAGGGAATACGTTCAGGATGGAATTTTTATTTTCTCGCCTTATGAAGTACTTCGTAAGAAGAGAAAGTTATGTAATCGTGCGCCGGAAAACGGTGAATGTTTATCCATGCAATGAGCACTCGCGTAAGGATGTAGCAACTGGCCGTAAGGAATGTTCTAGTTCGACCTCGGGCAATTGTGAATGCCTGTGCTCGTGCGCAAGAAAAGAATCACACCTCATACACTGTCATTTTGCAGAAGAACAGCTTAATCATGAACAGAACCGTTTTATTTCGGGCCCAAAGTTTTACTCTATTAACTTGTTTTCTGAATTTTCTTTATGACGTTTTTGAAGTAAAAATATACTCTCTTCTAAACATATTTTTTCACTGAAATAAAAAAAAAGTAGTGGTCCTACAACAGCACATACTTTCTCGAGTTATTTATAAATTTGCAATATTCAGAGACTTAACGAAAAAGAGATCCGCTCCATTCTTTTAAGCATCCCTTTTACTATCCGAGGAAAGCATTAAAAACAATTTGGAGCGGTTTTTGATAAAACTTCAAATTTTTGAACTTTTGGATTTTCGAATAATCTGAGATTTCAACAAACATGAGACCAGCACCATTTTCTTCCTTTATGCTATCCGAATACAAAGTTCTGAAAATTTTGAAAGAGTTTTTGAGGCTTCATGTAACGTACCCTTAAAAATAAAAATATACGTTTGAAACTCCCAAAGTATTTAGTTAATTTAGGTCAATTGGGGAATACTAATTTTGAAGAAAATCAGCTGAACAATTTCGGCGCTAGCTTTGACCACAGAAAAATAGACGTTTCTCTGACGAAAATTCGCTGTTTTCCGGCGCAGGATTACATAACTTTCTCTTCTTACAAAGTATATTTGCAAGGGCGAGAAAGTAAAAACGATTTTTGAGTCTCTTTTGCCGCGCACCGACGATATGAGGAAGAAAAGCGAAATCTATTTCTACTGTCTGTGGGGTCGGATGGCCGTCATGCAAAATGTCGTTTTGGAATGACAAGTACTCACTCGTGAAGGTTCCTTGTCAATCGAGTTATGCCTTTGTAAATGAGATATACATTATGGAACCTTTAAAGGGAATATTTGAGTGTATGAGATGACACTCTCGCCTTGCAGAAGTCTCTTGGGACGGAAAAGTGTCCCCAGGAAACCCTTAAAATATACTGTCATTGATAGGGCTCGACTTTCATGGCAATGGTTTCTTTTATGGGCGATTTGTCTACGATGAAACTGATTAAAATACGGTTTCACCGGCTGAATTGGCTCAGGGCTGTTGCCAATGTACCAATTCTGACCGGGAGGTGCTAGGGTTCCAGTCTGAACGCTGGAAATTTTCGACACTACCCAGTGGAATTCGACCGGTGTTTAGAGAATCTAGAGGATTCTCTGATAGGTAGATTTCCTCTCCGATCAATTAGGGCGGATTCCGGGGATGTAACTTAATAAACGGGCCATACACTGCTCGCAATATTCCCTTTCACATTTTTGACCCTCATCGTACGTACACACACACACACACACACACATACACACACTTACATGCATTACACTACTACACATGTTGGAAGACAAGACGGGAGCTTAGAGCATGTTCTGGCAGGGGCGGTGTCGAGCTGGCTGGTGGAACCTTGAGCGCAAAAGCCGACGAATAGCTGGGCGCCGCATCTCACGTTCGAGTGGCGAAGGAACACCGCCGCCTCCTGAGACATAAACTGCACTACACTTACAGGAATAATGCCCATACTTGTTGACTCGCAAATAATTTTTCAATCAATCATAATTTACGTGAGTTCGATTGAGCTTTTACCGGTAAAGGTGGCTCAGGGCATCAATTGATGACACTGTAGTGCTTGTGATCGGTAGATTTTAGGGTTCGAGTCCCTATGGTGGTAGGATTTTCGACATTAGCAAGACTCTTAGGTGGAATTCAGCCGTTGTCTGTAGGATAAGTTTGGAGTTCGGCTGCCTTCATTGGTATTTTTCCGTGGGTTATCCGATCACCACCTGGCGAATGTCGGAGCAGTACCCTTTCAATCGGACCAAGACCGCGCGCCATCTTTCCTTCCTTTTCCTTGTTCTATTGTCACCTCTTAGTTATACACACACTAACATGTACTAGTACTACTACACTTTCACACTTGTTGGGAGATCAGTCGGGAACTTAGACCTTGTCCCGGCTGGGGCTGGAGCACGCTGTTGGGAGATACCTGGTTGAGGAATGTTCTCGCAAGCCGTCGTAGGTCTGCGCCGGATCTCATCATCCATAGAGGGAAGATTACGGCTACCTCTCGCGATTAAAAGCATGCACGAGTACGGGACTAATGACCTTAACAAATGACGCGCCCAAATTCACTAATCAATCGATCGATTGAGCCTTATCTATTGGTTGTATAATGTTTATTTCTTTTGAATTTTTCCTTGTAATTGATTTTAGGCAAAAAAATTCAAATTTTTGCTCATATGTAGCTCAATTTTTAAAGACCAGGTTATAATTTGTAAAATGTCTTGTGTTACCAAGGACTTATCTTTGCCTGCCGCGGGCAGTTCTGACGATTCACCGTGAGTAATTAAAATGCTTGGTGTTATGTGTTGGTTTATCGGTATGATATTATTGGAATTACTCTGTGGGAAAGTACTCACTCCTTTGACTTGACAGTTATGACTTGTATTCATTGTGCAGTTCTTCATGATTCTTTTTCCGTGGGTTATCCGATCACCACCTGGCGAATGTCGGAGCAGTACCCATTCAATCGGACCAAGACCGCGCGCCATCTTTCCTTCCTTTTCCTTGTTCTATTGTCACCTCTTAGTTATACACACACTAACATGTACTAGTACTACTACACTTTCACACTTGTTGGGAGATCAGTCGGGAACTTAGACCTTGTCCCGGCTGGGGCTGGAGCACGCTGTTGGGAGATACCTGGTTGAGGAATGTTCTCGCAAGCCGTCGTAGGTCTGCGCCGGATCTCATCATCCATAGAGGGAAGATTACGGCTACCTCTCGCGATTAAAAGCATGCACGAGTACGGGACTAATGACCTTAACAAATGACGCGCCCAAATTCACTAATCAATCGATCGATTGAGCCTTATCTATTGGTTGTATAATGTTTATTTCTTTTGAATTTTTCCTTGTAATTGATTTTAGGCAAAAAAATTCAAATTTTTGCTCATATGTAGCTCAATTTTTAAAGACCAGGTTATAATTTGTAAAATGTCTTGTGTTACCAAGGACTTATCTTTGCCTGCCGCGGGCAGTTCTGACGATTCACCGTGAGTAATTAAAATGCTTGGTGTTATGTGTTGGTTTATCGGTATGATATTATTGGAATTACTCTGTGGGAAAGTACTCACTCCTTTGACTTGACAGTTATGACTTGTATTCATTGTGCAGTTCTTCATGATTCTGGTTGGTGAGAGGAGACCTTCTTATAGGAAAGCATGGTTGGCTTCAAAATGTAAACATCAGCTCAAACTCAATTCATCTATTTATTGAAAATTTTCTTTAAAAACAAACATTTTCACTACTCACGGACAAGGCTGTATTATTTCCCCACACCTGAATTCTAACTTACACACATTAAGGCACTCTAGATCAATATTTAAAATTATTATACATCAAGAAAATATATAATATAATTCAATCAAAATAATTAATAAATGTTATAAAACAAACAAGATAATACAATTAGTTCGATTGCAGAATGACCTACTGGTACTTTTCAGTGATTTTATTCCACGAAATAAGGAATTGATTAGGGAGTTAAAGGTAAAAATTCCAATTGAAGATTCTTGAAATGTTTGTTGGTATTTTAAGCTGTCTCTTTGAATTGTAGTAATTGACTTTTTCGTGCGCTATAGGTATTTGGAAGTCTGCGTTTGTGGTATATTATGGTGCAGATGTACTTATACTTAATTTTTTTAATCTTTGTAAAAATCGCTAAATTAGATTTTCTCGTAGTGACTAAGATTTCAATTACATGAGTGCACGCTGGAATTAGTATTGTTTTGTATGTTAATTATTTGTGTCCTAGAAGCAGCTTTGAGTGGTGACCTACAAGCCAGTACAAGTTAAGTATGTTCAAATATGCACAACATGGTCACATTTTAGTCCATTGCAGGATACGTATATACCTATAGATCACAAGCAGAGGGACGGATGTGATATTTTTGGACCAAGATCATGGGTGGGCTTCCTCACAGAGATATCACCGCCCTCGTCACGTCTGCACATTTTTCGCTAACGTCGGCATCTACCCTCACTTGCCGTCGTACACAGGTGATGGCGAAGTCGCCAACCTTATAAGTCAGACAAGAGAAGCATTCTCTCCTTTTACGTAGGCGTGATTTAACGATGTGTCCGTCACTGAGGGATCCCGTTCGAAATGTTTACGACCTCTGAGTTGAACGAGAGGTAGTTGTTGACGTAGTGGTCCGGGGAACAGGTTCCCGGAACATACAACTACCGAAAGGGTCCAGGAAGTTTGTTTTGAACCGGCAGTAATTGTTTTTAACATCAAATTTTGAAAATCTGAAGAAATGTACGACGAGAATAAATTCTGATAATCACACTTGAATCCCGTAGATGGAATAATCTCACAAGTTAGCTCCCCATAAAGATTTTTCTATGCAAATAGTCTCTAGAATGAACTAGAGAAATGAATTTTATTGGCGATAAATTTATTCATTTGAAACCCAAATACTATTTTTTTTATTTATGGGCAATAATTTATATTTTTTTTAAATGTTTTTAATTTCCTACTTTTCATTTATGTTCATGGGAGTATAATTATTTAAAACTGACGTCGTTAAAAGATCTCATTTGGAAAAATAAATATAATAAAGAAATAATTATACAGTTGCAATGATTTAGTTTAAGAGGAGAGTGGAAACAAAATTGAAATTGTGCAATTTTCGAAAATTCAGAGGTTTGATAGAAAATCGGATTTACATCAATGCACGTTATTTGAGCAAAAAAATAAAAGAAAAAAGTTGGAGTCATTTCGAAACCAGTAATTCTTTATCGCATACTTTTCGATATTTTTCAACCGGACAACAGGAAACTTATCTACAACCAAGTATACTATACACGTAATATCAATACATACGTACTGTGACCGTTCAATTCTTGTTTAAGCATATTTTTTATCAACATGTGGATTTCTCCTACCGAATATTAACCGCACTGAGGAATTAAATAATAAATATCACCGGAAAAGGCAGTGCATGAAAATAATTCCATTAAAGTGTTTCTGAGGATAACATAAGCCAATGAAAGTGAATACTTTTCTCGAACAGTTAAGAAACATGCTGTTCATTGTAATAACTGTTAAAGAAAGAAAGAAAGAAAGAAAGATAGAAAGAATGAAAGAAAGAAAGAAAGAATGAAAGAAAGAATGAAAGAAAGAAAGAAAGAAAGAAAGAAAGAAAGAAAGAAAGAAAGAAAGAAAGAAAGAAAGAAAGAAAGAAAGAAAAAAGAAAAGTAAATGTTTTTAATTTTTATTTTATGCAATTGTTGTTATGTACTGTTATTCCCAATGTATTTATTATTTTTATTATCGTGTTTTCTTCTTCTTCTTTTATTTCTTCGAATGAGTCTCTATGGACTACGTTTATTTCAACTTTCTGCCTCTTTCTTCTTTTGTTTGATTCCATATATCTTTCATCTCGCCCAACGTTTCTCTTTCCTCTCCTCATTCCAAATGGCTCCTGTCTTCTTTTTTGGTTTCTCCTCAAATCCTGTGAAGTTCGATCCTCATTGAAGACCACTCAGTAACATCTGCTGGTGTAATTGTGAGCATCTCCAAGTCCTTTTCAACTTCTTTAAACCGCGTATTGGTCATCTTTAATTTTGTTAAATGGTTAAAGAGTCTTACGGTTAATTTTTGAGAGTCTAATCGGTAAATATGTCCCTAAAAAGTAATTCCCCTTTTTCTCATTGTGTCCGTAATTTTCTGAATATTTTCGTTTAGTTCCTTGTTATGACAAAGCCGTACTGATCTCTAACTTTAATTGAGCCCAAGATTTTCCAGAGAATTTTGCGTTCAGTAGTTTCCAGTTCCTCAAACAACATTGTCTTCCTTAGCATTAGACATTCATTAGACACTCCGCTGCATACCATACCTGTGGTCTATCTACTGTTGAATAATACCTTAAGATAAGAGCATAAACGATTTAGTTGTACTAGGAGTAATACATTTGCCGACCTGTATGGCCAAGGTGGCTAGAGCGTGTGCCGATTCAGCACCTCGATCCGAAAGGTCGAGGTTTTGAGTCCCGCTCTGGGCATAGTTGTTTGTCCCTTGTCTTTCAGGTATGTCTGGTGTTACGGAAGGTCTTGTGAGTCAATTGTCTACAGACCGAGGAGCCCGCATGTGGGTGTCTAGTGTAAGGGTTAATGTGTCCTCATGAGGGGCATAGTGGGTATAAGGCGCGGAGAGCCGAAATCGGCATCCCCTGAAGCTGGAAAAAGCCGTAGGAAGAAAGAAAACAAATAGTAACACATTTGTCAACGTCCTTGGAAAATCCGACATTTTCTTGATGTTTTGGTGTAAAATAAAGGAAAGGTTCGAGTCATCTGCACATGTGAAAATAAATACGAAAAACGTTCTTTCTATTTTTCTCTCTATTATTTCTAAATTTACAATTTACAATTTCATGGAGGTTTTTCGCGATTTAAACAAAAAATCTGGAGGGTGTTGACGCAATTCTGGCTTCATAGACGTACATAGAGAAAAATATGTCAAGTCTTCGGGTGTGTCAACAACCTCCGCAAGCAAAAATACAATTTCACGGTGTTTTTTTGCGATTAAAAAAATGAGGGTGGTCGCGCAATTCTGGTTTTACATTCGAATTCAGCGCGCCCATACAAAGAAAAACATGTGTCAAGCCTTCGGGTCTGAAATTTTTTTTTGTGTGCCTGTGTTATTGGCTGAGTGCAGTTGCATTACGTAATGAACCTTTGAACATAATTTAAATTGTGATTTCTTTCTACCATTGACAATACCCCCTCTGACAATATTCATATACATTCATGTTGAAAGACAATTTGGTACGTTTCTGAAACTCGTGCCACGGAGGCCGAGTACCCTCCGAAAATGTCGAAATGTCGACAAAGGTCCCATTTTGTATATAACTGCATGCAAAACATAACTCATGTACCCTAAGGGACACAAAAACCTGCATTAACCGCCTAGGACTATCGTTTCTTAATTCTGATTATACTTTATAACGTGTGTAGCTACATACATGCGCGCCTGTCCTTTCCTCACATCATAATCTGCAAAATTCTAACCGTTCCGTCTTATGTCTGATGCACCCCTGGGTATGGTTCCTATGAAGCTGTAGCACACTTACAAGGTTTTATGTCGATGGTTTCTTATATACGGTACAAAACCGCCATCTTTCCTTACGGCATTATAAAGAGAGAGAGAATAATTGGGTGATCGAATGTTTCGTGTTTCCTGGCACGTCAATTGCTATGGTCATTAGTTCCGTAAGTGTAGTGACGTGACGTTCTTCTTCGTTAAATGGTGAGATTCGGTGCCGATCTACACGTCGGCTTGATTTATCCGCATCCAGGTATCTCCCACCAGAGGGGCACTGTCACAACTGTGAGAAGCTCTAAGCTCCCGACTGGTCACCCGACACGAGTGGTAGTATAGTGCATGTAAGTGTGTGTAAGAAAGGCGTGGTGATACGACAAGAAAGATGGAAGGAAAGATGGCGCGCGGTCCGTAGCCCGTTTATTAGGGAACTGCTCCGGCGTTGGTGCTGATCGGAAAATCCACGGAAAACTACCCATCAGAGAAGCCAGCCGCTAGAATTCTTCTCTAAGCAGCGGCTGAATTCGACTTAGCTGACAAGCTAGTGTCAAAAATCCTACCATCGACGGGACTCGCAGGCTAGAATTTCTCGGTCAGAGGAACTGCCGTGACATCAGTTGATGCCCTGAGCCACCTCATCCAGTAGCATTATTGGTGCTCTACAGCAGCTGAAATTCGAGCACCGAAACGCAGGCGTGGAATGCCATGCGTTTTCCCACCCACAGTTATCGCGTCGGCTCTTTTGGACTCGCCGGCGTCGCCGTCCTTGTTCACGGGCGCGGCGTGGCGATTCTGTGTTCTGCTCCATCGCCTGCCCTTCCGCCCCCTGTCACATCCGCCGCCACTTGTCATAGGGCGGCAACCCTGGCCTCCCCTTGGCCGCAACCTTCTGTCGGAGGCCGCCGCCTTCACGCTCCTCCGCGAAGGAAACGTCTATTTTCTAACTCGCCCGCCTCTTTTCCGCTTTCGCACGTATTGAATCGAATTGGATTTGCCGTTGAGTTTCAGGCAGTTCTGGCTGCAACGCCGCAACTAATGGACGATTTTGCAACTTAGCTGTAGGTAAATCGCTAGGCACGTTTCTTGTCACGACTTATAAGTTCCATCGTAAACCTAAGTCAGTTACAACTGATTACCTGGTGATTACGTTCCAACAAAATTCAGTTACAAAGAAACGCTTTCGGGAAAATTTACTAGTCAGAAATCTCGGTAGTGAAAACTGATATTATCGGTTCATTAATAGATAATTATTTGATTTATTTTCGTCAAAAAAGGAAATTGGGACATTAGGAGGAGACGTATAATTCGAGTACGTTTCTTGAACTCGAGAACCCCTACCTTTTACGATTCATAGTTGAATGATGTACAAAACACCAACCAAGCAATTTTAGTAACGTTTGAAAACTAGAATTTTTTGCTCCCGAGTAGTAGAATAGTTAATTGCATCAGGAAAGGAACTACGGAATCGTTTTTATTCTATTCCTAACAAAATAACAACTCACATTCCCGAATCTACTTCTATCATTAGTAGCAAAAGGAGATCTCAACAAAATGTGCGCGTAGTGTGCTGCATTTATGGCCAGAAGCAAAACAGACGCCATCTCACCACTTGCTCTGGACGACAAACCTGATCGAGATGGGGGATTTGATCCAGAAGGTAATGTTCAATAATTGTTACAGGCATATTTAGTCTTTTTGAATTATACAGTACACATATTATTTAATATATTATATTATTGTTATACTAATAATTTTGTCATTATGCTCAGTATAATATCTATTTGAAAGTGTGGAAAGGCTGATGACGTTTTTGCCATGGCAACAACATTGACAGCTTAGATTTATTAAATTGGTTCAGATTTATTAACATCATTTATTTATACAATAAATATTAATTGACAAATATGATTTTTATTATTTCATCCTTATCTACATCACTAACTTCCAATGTGCGCATAACTTGAAAGAAAAATATGCTGCCTCCGGCAATATGATAGGTGCCTCTTGTTCGTTAGAAACCCAGAACCCGGGAAAAATCCAAAAACAATGAAACATTTTCGAACAATCCAGATATTCTATTGTGTTATTACCATCTATTCTCATACTGCGCATATTCACTGTATTCTCATACTCACTGTTACGACACAGCTAACGTCATGCGACAGCAAGACTTTAAGGACGAGGCCGCGCACATTTATTGTTCGCCATTTACGTGATACGTTATTAAACAGCAATTTTCTTGATATTCTCGGTAAGCAATGATCTTTTGTACTGCGAATACGTATATATTATACTGTGTTGTTGCAGTATTCGTGAGGACTACGTAATAATATTTAAATTATTGCTATGCTATACGAGATTATTTTATTTGCTGTTCTTAAACAGTGTACGTGCTACGTTTTGGAAAACCATTTTGTTTGGTTTTATCTCGCAGCATTTGTGCTGCTGCAGCCTACCAGTATGTACTAATAATTTCTGTGATGTGTATGCGTTTATGGATCAAAAAGTTAGAAAATGTACATTAAAATATGCCATAGAAAGTATGTTAAACCATTGTAACACTGCATAATTGTTACGCGCAGTAGTTTCACAATCATACCTTGAAAAGAAAGATATGTTAATTTTGCAACGATAGGGATACGACACATGATCCATCCTGTACCGACCGCGACGCGTTGACCAGATGAGATGGATCAGGGCAAGAGATGTTACCACTGCAGCCTTTCTAACCGTGAGCTCAATGCGTTCGAGTCCCGACGATGGTGGATTTTCGATACTAGCGACATCATTTCTTACCGATCCGCAACCGAGTTCGGACGTGCTCCGCAGCTCTGCTTCTGCCCTTCCAATTGGAGTGCAGTAGTGACTCAAACCAGTGGTTGGTATTGACATCATCGCCGGAACCAGCAACGTGGTAGTATAATACAGTGGTCAGCAAGTGGCCACTCGCTGCTCCGCGGCACACCGCCGCTACTAATCTTCTCGTATAAATTATACTATTAAAACGTATCGAGTATTTGGGAAAATATAAACAGTGAAGTGCTTTGCCATATGCTCTCTAGTTTTCCGTTCTGAGAAGTGTAACATCTTACAGTGAATCAACGGTCTCCGCAATCCATCCAAACACGCGCGAAGTAGTACGCGCTGCTCTACAAACCCTACAAAGTACGGACACCATTGCAACGAACTCCGATGGTGTACCTTTCATCTATCATCGGGGACGATATGGATATCTAACAACAAACTTCACAACTACAACATGAGTGGGAGGTCAGTGCCTTAACCATGGACATACAGCTCGGCCAGCTGGCAGACCAGCCTCCTAACCTGGAGACAGCGTTCACCCGCAAAAGGTCAGTGAGTGATAGTGCTATGCAATCAGAATATAAAAAGCTCTCAGGGGTTGAATTGAATTTGCCTTATTGTACGTGGCAAAACTCAGGCCATGAGGCCTGCTCTTCCGTCTGATCACGCAAATTTCGTTACACTTCTTTCACCAACCATGAGAGAAAGAAGGTATTACTTGGGCGACGAAATAGGCGATTTGAATTTAGCTCAGAGGCATCATTTAGGCTTGAGGATCTTTTACATGCAGTAAATCTACTAACATGGGACAGCCGGCTTTACTTCCCCTCCGAAGGAAGGCGTACGAAGGATTTTTTCGCACTTAAAAATCCACGGCTACGATCGGGACCCTTAAAAATCCACGGGATCGCCAACTTGGGTATAGCAGTCCGATAAGCTAACCGCTACACCATCACCGCCACAAGCAGTACAAGTTGGGGTTGATAGCAGTACAAGTAACTCCTCACAAAACCTATAACATACAAAGTATAATGTGACAGTGAAAAATAAATTTGGATCTCTAGACAAGAAATGTACCAACGTAACAGAGAATTCATTTAAGTACTTAAACATGGATGACGGAGAGTTTGAAGCTCTTTTTCACAGGAATCTATTGAGTTTTCAAAAAACTTCATTTGAAGTCATTTCAATCACTGTTTTATGTAATGTAATGTAATCATGTACACAAATTGATGAAAATGTGCATATTAACGGCATGAGGGATATTTCAAAAAAATTACATTTGGGTAATGTTCGAAAAAACAAAACAAGTCACGAAAATGAACTTTACGTCATTTAAACAGAGCAATTAGCAATCCATTGGAAAAAATTGAAGAAAAAAATTGGATTAATTTTTGAGAAAATAGCCTTTGAGCGTTTCTGAAAATGCGGAATTTAGGGCTCATTTTTACAGAATACTGTTGAGTTATCGAGATACTTTATTTGACATTATTTAAAGTACATCTATCATCAATATAATAATGTGAAGAAATCGCCTCTAATGTAAATATTACCGACGTGAGAGACAATATGGCGTTTATGTCATCGGGTAGGGTGCATTTGGTACTACTCCTACCAAAAATTTAAAGAAAAAATTTGGAGCCTTTTTTGAAAAAAAATTATTTTTGTAATTCTTTAAAATTGCAAATATTGCACGCGCTATTGCACGAAAACTACTAAAATTTTCAAAAAATGCGCATGACCGTAATGAAAGAACTACTGATGTACGACAAACTTCATTTGAAACAAAAATATCTATCTTTAATTTTGTAGTTGTAGGAAAACGCTGAAAAAATTCAGTTTTAAAATTTTTGAAAATTCTTAGTTAACCGTGATATCGAACCTATTCGACCTTTATAAGTTTACTATACTCTATTCTTACAAGAAATTTAAAGAAAAAATTTGGACCCATTTTTTAGCGAAATTTTGAAAATGTCCGGAGGGCTTCATGTAAAGTAGCCCCAAATTTTAAAGATTTTTTTTCAAAATTTCAAAGCTTCAACTAGAGCCAGATGGACAGGGGTTTCTTCAATTTGAATAAGATCCTACGTGTGGTTTATGCGCTAGGAGTGTACAGGTGGACAGGCGGACAGGCGGACGATTTGAAAAAAAACACCTTTTCGGCATCAGGGGACCCAAAAACGTGTATTTCCGTTGAAATCTCGAAATCGATTTTCCTCAACATTGCATAACTTTCTCAATACTACTTATATTACTCCCATACGTATGTATACGAGAAAGTAAACAATTAGAGACTATACAGAACATCGCAAGAAAAGTAACATTAATTTTAACAATGATACATAATGCATTATTTACCATTTGGACTGTATAAATGTGTATAAACAACTTGTAACAAGTATTGTACAGCAGCCTCCGGGTCAATGACCCCCATCTCGCTCAGGTTTTTGGTCCAGTTTCCCTGATCCAATGAGCAAATGCTGAGATGGCCCCTTGTTTTGCTTCTGGATATAAATTAACTTCATTATCTGTGCACGTCTTCTAGAATTCATTGGGAAATATAGTTATTCAAATTATCGTTTCCATGTTGTTGCGGCAGGAAGTATTATTCCTTGACGAAGGACATCATGGATAAGAGCTCAAAAGTTATTGCTTATTTATATTTGGAAATAGATTTTATTACATGAGAGCTTTTTTTCCTTCAAAATTCATGTAGTATATGACTTAGTGTAGGGATCACAGAATTTTGAAAATGTGCACAGAATTCACTTCTCCCCATAGCACGTCATATGCAGTTTCAACTGGTTTTTTTTGACGTAAAATAAATAAATAAATAAGTAAAAACTAGCTGCACCGATGGAATTTTGTCCGCTGTCTCGAGGTGAATTCTAGCGGTCGACTGCTCTGATTAAAGGATTTCCGTGAATTCTCCAGGCGAATACTGGAGATACCGGTTTCTACATCAATTCCAGGCGAATACCAGAGTTGTATCCTAACAAACGGGTCACGGGCGGTACACAGTTATTCCTTCCTCATTCGTGTCCCCTTGTCTCGCCTAACATACATTTTGACATGCCTCCACTGACTTCCACACATGTCCGGAGACCAATTGGGTGCTTAGCGCCGGTCTCACCTAATACACTTCCAGAATTCCTTAGTAAAATAATTTTTAATCTTAAGAGGCGTTTTAAGTAGTGCTTTATTACTCTTAGTTTCCCTCTTTGAAGTAATGTTTACTGAAGTATAACTTTAATGAAATCGAGATTGTTGCTAATGGATGGATGGATGGATGGATGGAAGGATGGATTGTTGGTTGGTTGGTAATGGATGTATGGTCTTTGTGGACCATCTACTGACCACAAACCACCTTTTTTCGGTTGTGTTTTATACTCTTCGTTGTTCGTATGTGCATGAAGGG